>OY728134.1:712029082-712740566 GCA_963277665.1 Viscum album | reverse complement strand
TATCTAGGTGTCCTATATTTATCCACAATGTTAGATCATTGTAACAACCTGATATTTTATGATAAGTGTTCTTTTTAATTTATTTGATATCATGTGTTTTATGCTACAACAACATTATCTTGTGCTATACGCCACACTGTATTAGCTTGAAGTATACGCAACACTATTCTTAGATTTTGTTACACACAATTTCAAGTTCATTTTATAATAGTCATTCTACACAACATTGAGTGTGTATATATATATATAGTCAATCTATAAATGAAATATGGTTGAATTATATTATACGAAACAACGAAGGATTCTTGCACAACACGCATCCCTAACTTGGCTTGCATTACACGCAATCACGACTTTCCTCGATAGCGTGTGTTGTACGCAATATCAGGTTTCACTAAACAATGATATATGGTTATAATATTATTATGAACTAGCCATTATGAATAGTAATAACCACTTTTTGAAATTTTTTAAATTTAATCATTAAAAATGGACTTCATTTTTGGATTCGGAATATCGAGATTAGCCTAGGGTGAAATTTTGGTATTTTTCGGAAAACTTTCAATTTTTGATGAATAGTGAAAACACTGGGTTACTATTTAAAAACCAACTTTTTTTTAATATGTATTTATTTAAATTTATTTTAGGTCAAAATTGATACATAATACCTATTTAATTTCAATTTAATTCCTTGGAGTCATTTTATAATAATTTCATATATATAAAAATTTTATTGAACTTTTCACCGTCTTTTACCCACCTCCTAGGAGAATTTGCAAATTCACATAAAACATAATTTTACCACTTCTGTGAGTGGAATTTCTAAAATCCAAGAGACATGGTAAATATCAAGGACTAAAATGTGGTTCAATGAGATGAAAATAATTTTTGTGGAATAGTAACTTTTTACTCTTTTTTACCACGGTTAAAAGTAAATAGTGTAATTAAGTGTAAAAATGATATTATTATTACCCAAACACATGTCATAATTCTGTTGGATAAGTTTAATTCGACCCAAAACAACCTTAGGAATACAATATGACCATTTAGGCCCACTTGGACAAGATTAGGACATATATTATTAATTTATTTAAAGAAGGGTTAAAATAGTTAAAATCAATGTTTAATAACTAAATAATTTTTAATATAGGTTTATACATAAGATAAATTAGACTATAAATATTCATTAGAAATTTAAAAATCCTTTCTACATAATGGTATTTTATTTATAATTTTTAGACATTAAATAAGTTAACTTATTTATGACACAATAATGATGCAGTAATTATATTATTAATAAAATATTAACATAATTGATGTTATAAATACCCATAAAAATGTAATTTTAGACTTTTTATGAATTACACTAATTTTATAGATTAATATGACATGTTATTATTTATTTAGTTATCTTATTTCTAACTAATCATTCTTTTATGATTTTCACAAAAATAAATTACCAAATAGTGTCAAAATTGACATAAATTAGTTTTTAAAACAAATATTATATTATTAATTTATATTTTATTCCTAAAAATATAAGGATAGGCCAAATTACTTAGATAAGGTTATATATATTAATAATAAACAACTTGGGGTTCGTTTGGCTTGTTATAGTAATTTTATTAACCTTATAGTGTAAGAAAACAAGAAGACACGGTAAAAGAAAATATATTTAGCTTAAAGTGAAATCTAAATGATAGGGTTAAAATAGAAACCTAAACTTGAATAAATTATATGGGATTGGAGGATTTTGTCCCTTCCCCACATTATCTTCTAAATAACTCAATTTGGAGCTATTAAAAACCAAATATGACTTTATAATAAAATAATATTTTTAGTTATTCCAAATGTACCCCTCTCCTCCCTTTTAAAAGGGAACCTCCTCCCTCTCTTCCTCACATCACTTTGATCCTTCAAGCTCGGCCAAACCCTGAAAATGTATCTTCTCCACTTCCCTAGAAACATTATAGAGGTTCTGGTCTTCTTCAAAGACCAATCATAGTGCCCTAAGAGGAGGTTTCCAAAAGGCGTGTCGAATGAAGAGGTAATATTCGTTACCGATTCTTTCAACTTTATTTCTTCTTCTACTTCTTCTTCTTTAGTTGTTTCATTATGAAGTAATAACATCAGTATCACTCATATACTGATTTTTTATTATAATTATTAAACAACCCTATTTCACCATCTATCAATCCAACGGAAAACAAAATCACCGCACGTGCGTACGTATGGAATACTGTCTCCACACCGTGGTGTAATCTGTTTTCGACCACCACCATAATTGGATGGGTATAATGGTGTAAATAAATAACTATATATGATTATTTCAAAGTTATATTGATTATGTAATAGTATATATACACTCCAATACAATTCCACGATCATGGGAATGGTATCATCGCTCGTGCGTACGTACGGACTACCGTCTCCACGACGCGATGAGATTCCTTCTCCATGATAACCATTCATGAATGATTATAAAGTATATATAATAAGTAATCATGAAATATATGACATAATAATGATACTATATTTATGTATATATATATGTATTTCATCTACTTAATTCCATTCAATTCAATAAGGAAACGAAAACAGCGTTCATGCGTACGTACGGCCTACCGTCTCCATGAACGGTGTATTTCATTCCATCTATCATATACATATGTATATGCAGAATTTATATTACATATAAATCATGTTTTAAATTCTGGAATTAAGTAAATCAGTATATAAGTAATAATATGAAGAACAACAAGTCCAAACATGTACGATAAATAAAACGATTTTACCCAAAACAATGCTTTAACATGGAACTTACAAAAGATCGTGTAATATAAAGTCATAAGTGAACCATATATGATATCATAACAATGAATATGATTCTATAATAAGTCAATAAAATTATTTAAATCATTATACAGGAGTTTAAGATATGTATGAAGCATATCAAACCTATGGTAAGGGATAATTATTCCAATCTCATTCTTATCCGAGATTGTTATTCGTAAGTATTTAATGGGGTTATGTTTATTATCCATGTCCATATGTTCTCAAAATGTTTTCATAAAATGTTTAATTTTCTTCCACGTATGTTTAATGTCATTTTTACCCTTTTCTACTTTTACCACATCGTATGGAGAGAATATTTCTTTTTTTTACCATATGAGGTACTTTTTGACTTTTCCGACAAGTACGAGAAGAGTGTTATTTTTAAATTATACTGTGTGAACGGATTTTTACAGTTTTATGAAGCCTTATTTTCATGAAGCTTACTCCAAAATATTTCATGACTATTTTAAACAAAATATTTTTCTTTTAAAATTTCATGGCGTTTTGTGAAGAGAAATTGATTTTTAAGAATAAAGGATATTTTCCTCAAGAATTTATTTCAAGTGTTTTATCAAAACCATTTTCCATCTATGATGACATTATTTCATATGTATGTTTCAAGTATAATGTCTCTATGATTTACATGGTTTCACTTTTCTTATTATGAAATGATATCCATTTATTTTATATGGATTATGTGATGATGGAATGATGTTTATAAAACCCATTTTATTCATTGGGTTATGATGACTGATTTATGTTTATGTTGTGGAACAAGTAAAAATGATATCATTATGAGATGGGTGGTGCCTATATCTCCCTCCAATTAATTGGGTAAATATTAATATCTCATGAGATATACATGGCTGGAATGAAAAGATAAACCGGTTCAGTAATACAGGACTGGAACTAGGAGTGAACTCGATTTCAAAAAGGGACTTTGTCCACTAAGATGGTCTTGGCAGTAATGCCTTGGCTACTATGGAAATCATATCATGTGATTAATGGTTTCCACAATTACATGTTTTATTCCCATGCTAATTTATCATGATTAATGTTTCTTCATGATCTATGCCTTACGTACTTCCATGTTTTATGTCATTACTCAAGATTTTTGATGTTTAGATTTTATGATCATGTTTTTTACATTGAAATGTATAAGGTTTGTTTTATGTTCTCTATGCTTACCCTTACTGAGAATTTGATCTCACCCTTTATATTTTTTCTTTTCCCCAGGATTTAAAAAAAGGTTTTAGGTAAAAAAAAAGGGGAAGATCATTAATGGAGATATTGAAGATCTTTCACCACGATTAGAAAATTATATTCCGAGTTTCCAAATACACTAAACTATTACGATCCTTGTGTGTCTGTTTTTGTTATGTATTAAGTATTCCTCAAAAGTAATGTAATGTCCATGTACGTCAAGCTTCGGGTCTCTACAATCACTTCCCAATCCTAATTAAAAATCACCCAAGGTACAGTAATACTAGACCCGAGTCTATCATTTGGATTGAATATTATTTGACTATTGAGGTGGATTGTGAAGTGGTTATCCATTAGGTTTGGATAGTGGGGTAACTTTTATTACAAGAATAAAATATTTCATATGGATTATAATATTGAAATATAATGTGATAAAAAATTCCAATAATTGGAGATCTAATGTGATTCCATTGAAAATATTCTAAATAATCACTAATCCCCCCCTCTAAGGTAGTGTTATCTAGAATTTCATCTCTTAAAGCAGTGTTAGATTAAAATGTAAAAATTAAGAAAATCTTCTAGTATGTAAAAGTTTCTGAAACACATGTTAAATAAACTAATTCCAACATTATTTAATTCAAAAAAATTAATTTCAAAAGATCCTATAATAATGTCATCACATGTATCTATACACATGATTGTTGAGTTCTATCAAATGATAAAGAGACTCATGCCCTTATCCTTTATTTTTTATGCAATTTATTAATTTGAAAAATCTACTATCTCTTAAAATATCATATTTTTTAATAAATAGTGTTCTTTATAAGAACGCGCGGCTCCATCATAGCCATTACCACATACAAGTCCACCTGTCCTAACTCTATCACCCTCTAATCCATATTATTCCCTTATACGCTTCCCATTAATAATTTCTCTTAGAAAATAGTGATTCATCTACATGTTAAATTTTCTACATGAATCTAGGTTCACCTCCCCTATTCCATTGAAATAGTCCAATAGCTCTAAACCATGCTTTCTCTAATCCATCTCTCTCTCAAAAGTCCAATTCCCCTTTATAATTTTTGTTGGAAATTACTAATTCTTAATCATGTTCTATTTACTTGGAAAAATACCAATTCATCCTCCACAAATCACCACATACCCTTATTCATTCATCCACAGATACAAAATTCATCACAATGTAATATCATCATCCCATTCTACTTCCTCCATAATTACATCTTCTATTTGAATGGGACCAAATCAAATGATAACAAACATCTTATAAATCCTCCCTCTATCATTTCTTTCCCATAGTCAATCAAATATTATTTCCTCGTAAGTTTGTGAAACCCTGAAAATGTATCATGTATCATATGAAGTATTCCAGATCATTTTTTTCTTTCTATAAATGGTGGTTTAGATTATCAAATGAAGGTGTAGAAAATAAGAAGAACTGTTAGCTAATGCTGAGTGAAATCTATTTCCTTCCTCTAAGAAGATCAATCCTATAATGACCCAAAATTATATCAAAGAAATTTTCCTTCTTATAATTATTTATATATTAAAAATCACATAAATTCACATATAAAACACAATATAGACTTTATAAATAAAAAATTAATGAAATAAGAGGGTTTTCTAGAAGTTAATGATCATATACCAAAGGAATTGTATCTTGGACATTCCAATAGAGACATGACCATTAGGAAGAGTAATATGACCAACATAATAGAAACCCCATCATTGAATGTATAATAAAATTTAGACATCTTATAAACAAAAATATTATATAGTTATAAATTGGAAAAAGTAAATAACTGTTTTAAAAATGATAAATTAATTTTATTGTATTACTATAAAACATAAATCATTATTTAAAATTTAATAATTAATATAATTATTTAAAAGAAAATTTATTTTCATTTTTATTGACAAAATAATATTCTTATTATTATTATATGATAATTTAATGATATTTTAAATAATTTTTAAGTGTCATAAAATTAGTCATAATTTTAAAAAAGGTTTTTTGAAAAATTGGTGATTTAATTTAAAAATTAAATTTCAAAAATTTTAAAAAATTAATATCATAAAATTGAGACCTTTTTTGAATATACACATTAAGAAATGGTTATGGGTAATTTTTGGGAGTTGTTAATTTGGAGAGAACCATTGTCACCAGATCCTCATTGATTCAATCGATAAAACATGTGATCCTTCATTAGCCAGAAGTTGGTGGGGATCCCTCCTCCTCATAGGATGAAGAGGACTCCCCCTTGCCTTCGGATTCAGAGGAGTCAGATGATGCTATTAAGATCAGAAATTGCACTCATTTTATCAAGGAGGGTTATAAGGAGTAACTTTACCCCCTGGATCGAGGAAAAAGAGAGACAATCCTTTGGAAGATATACTAACAAGGAGATAACCATAGATGAGTATTTGAGTGTCAGAGAGAGGATGCTTGATAGGGTGGAATTTGAACTTGATAGAGGCCTGGTTTTTTATTTCTTACAACTTTCCTGGGAATAAATGGATGTGGATGAGTCTCTTCAAGGAAGTTGATCCATAGATGTGGTTCTGAATTCTATCCTTGAGATGTTGTGGTTGTTCTATTTCTAGATTCTTTTTGTATGTTGTGTGATCTGTGATGCATTATGACCGAACGAAGGATAAAATGATCATGCACTCACCTAGATGGATTACATACTTTTGGGGGATATCATTTGGATACTCTTCATTAGAAGAATCATGTATCTTGATAAGTTGATGACATTCTCTTATACCTTCCTGTAGTGATTATGTCTGGCTTCTGGTGAATCTTATTATGATGGTCATGATCATGTTCTCTTTTTTGAGGAGGAATATTTGCAATCAAGAGCCTAAAGGGTACACTTCTGAATTATTTTTCATTACAATTCACCATTTCATTTGGATGATGATTTTTATTGATCCTCACGATCTATATTGGTCTGCATTATGCTTTCAATTATTTCCTATTAAGCAATTGACTGCAGTTTTGCAGAGCCTTGGATCCTGTAATTTTTTGTAGGTTGTTCCATATGCCTTTATATTCTAGTCTATGGATTCCCATCAAGTAGCTTGATGATAACACAGGCTGTATGAGTCGCATTAATATGG
Source organism: Viscum album (assembly GCA_963277665.1). NCBI lineage: Eukaryota > Viridiplantae > Streptophyta > Magnoliopsida > Santalales > Viscaceae > Viscum > Viscum album. The sequence continues at coordinate 712,733,387 of OY728134.1, read as the reverse complement.
TATTACAGACTGCTCAATACATGGTCAAATATATGGAAAATGTAGACCTTGCAGGAGGAAAACGTGAACTAGATTGTGTACAGTTGAAGTATGAAATTCAGGATTTGAAAGCACTGTTAAAGCCTTCATCAATTCTTGCTTTAAGTATTGTTTCTTGATCTGTCATTTCATGAAGAATCTATACCCTAAAAAATTCTATTGCTGCTGTCAATTTTTCTAGACCGACACAAGTATGATTTCAGGCCATTGGATTTTGCAAGAAGATTTCAATGATGACCCATGCATTGGGGTTGATGCATTCATTACTGAGATCTTTCACCCTATCAAGGATGACTTATAGGTTTTTCTTGGTACCTTTTTTTCCCATTCTTTTTTCTATTGGTGGTACAAACTCATTGTACCTCGTGTAATCACCTATCCTTTTACTTTTGGTCAATAAATTTTAGAGAGTATGGGTTTTAACTCATGATATGAGCCTTTTTGGTATTTAGATATTGGATTATTTATGGATGAAGTAAGACCATAATCTCAATCCCTCCAACTTTTAATTTATTTATTCATGGGAATAAAAACTATTCATATTCTTGTTCTAAATTAACAAACTAATGAATACAATAATGATAAAACACCTCTATCCTCCAATATAAATACTACCCCACCACCTCTTCTTCTCACACATATACATCCTTGAATATTTACTAGAATCTAAAATATTCATCTAATAAGCCTCTTACCCACATCTATGAGCTATTTTTCTCATCAAATGTCCAATACCGTTTCCCTAAAAAGGCTCTCATTGCAGATAAATCAAGAGGCAAACAAAACTTTTTTCATTAATTTATTTTGAGGTTATTTTTTTATTATATTATCCTCACCTCCACATATATAGTATTTGTGAACTCTATAGTAAATTATATATACTAGAAAATTATAATGGTAATTCAATAATCCACCATCATTTCTCTTTTCCCTATACTTTTATTCTAAAAAATTGAAAACATTTTCTATGAGTTGACAAATTACCGCCTTCATGGATGAAGTATTTTTGTTTTTTTACACCATCAAGGATGGTAATAAAAACAATTTTATGGTTAAACAAAATTATTATATATTTATGAAAATCTATTTATGTTTTTTGTAATCATTACATATACATAATAGTAATTAATAAAATAATACAAGTTTGTGATGATCGAAAAATACCAAAAATAATATAAAAAGATTTCATTAACATTTTATCTAATGAATCATACAAAAATCTATAAAAAAGGATATATAATACCATATAAAATTATTGTTTTTCATTAATAAAATAAATATTGAATTATGAATATTTATCCCCACTTACATAAACTTCCATACTCATATATAAGCAAACCGATCATGAAAACCAAGAAAAAAACACTCACAAACGATGAAATTGTACTCTACAACCCATAAATATGTCCATAAATGTATTTAAAAAATCATGTAACAATAGATTTTGATCTCTAATTATTAATTAATTGATATAATTTTAATATATATAACATTAGGTACATGTTCATAACTGTTTCGGGCATAAGGTATGGGATTCTACTCGAACCTCCATTTTTTCCTTTGGGTTACATTTTCTATCTATTTACCCTAATGAAATTAATATTAATATTCATTTTATTATTCTAGATTATTTAATATGTTCTATAATCATTAATATATATTATATAATCCTTATTTTATGGGAAAATACATTTTTTAGAAAGGATCCATTCTCAATTCTTTCTGAAAATCAATCCGAATAAATTGAACATCCATATTTCTTACCGATTTTCAAGTGCTCTCTATAATATGTTTTAAGACAACATTATTTTTATAAATTCACTCTATTTACTATTATAAAATATCTTGGATCATTGTTGGTTTTACATTAACCATCATTCCTTTTCTGTTTTAAATAATCATTAAAAAATTTCATTAAAACCACAATAAAAGGATCATTTATAATGATTCTTAACAACTATTATTACATGTTTCCACTTAAGTTTCACATAAATTATCAAGATATATGTCTATTACACCTCATTAATATCCATTTATTCTTTAAATCCATTCTTTAATGGTCACCATTATGAAATTATCATTTGTTATGCTATATGACCTAATTACAATACCCATTTCCATACATGGGTAACCCTTATGAATATGATTGATTCCAAATGTGGAACAAATATTCATGTATATGTTATGATGCATGAAACTAGATAGTTCTACAATAAATTGGGAAAATATTAGTCTCATGATATTTATTGTGAAATTGTCTTGGCAGTTAGCCATGAATTATGCTCCATGTGCAATAGTCTTGGTGGTTAGCCTTGACTCAGGATCAATGTGCAATGGTATTGGTGATTAACCTTGACTCATGATTCATATGGAATGATAATTTAATCTTTATTATGTCATGGTATATGTTGTGGAAAAATTTCATAGGATTCCATTATTACATGATCCCATGTTATACATGTTATGCCTCTTTTTGTTTATTTATTCCATTTTATGCCATCATCTTATTCCCTCTAACCCATGTTGTATTCTTTATTTATTTGTTTGTTCTCCTACTGGGATATTTAGATCATCACTTTGTTCATGTATTCCCTAGGTTATCCTATACATATGTAAGGACTCACTTCATGATAGAAGTTCATTATAAAGATTAAATAGTATACATTTTCAGTTTAGTTTCATGTTCTCTAAATATTTTCCTTATATTACAAAGAATCTAGATCATACAATCCGTGGTTGTTTTTGTTGGATAATTATGTTCAATATCATTTAATAATATGTGTAAATGGTTAGGATTGAAATAGTTCATATTAGAGCATGTTATAGTTATTTTTGGAGATTAAGACTAGAGTATTGTTGTAAGAACTCTATGGATAATAATATAACCATAGATCTATATCGAAGCATATGAATCACGAGTTTCCATTATAAGTTTATATTTTTATGTTCAAATTTTCTTTTTTACATACTTATTTTCTAGGGATTCAATCCCCCTTATTATAATTGAACTTTCTTAGTTAATAACTAGAAATAGAAGAACCCATGCCAACAATCAATGTGATAAGAAATGTGATGATTTCCCCAATTATATTTCCAACTTGATGGGAATGGGTCCTAAAAACATCATGAAAATAATTTCTCAACTAGATTATGTTATGAATAATAACTGTAATCATGTCTAACACACTCATTTATAATAAGAAATAAAATGTTGACATGATACCCTTAATGAAACAAAGCCTTCGGAACAGTTGATTTTCAAGGCCTTCGATCCACCTTATGGCCTTAGGGCCACCCCAAGGCCTTCGGGCCACATGAATTCAGGCCCCAGACACACTACAAAAAAGGAGAATCCCCATAAGAGGATTAAGAGCAGGTGTACTTACCAGGGCAGAGCCAAATAAATTTTCAGAATTAGAGGGTATGGCTATTCCATTGGTACTAGCCTGTGCTTGCACGGTAAGCCTATCCAGACTATCATTTAAAGGGGGAGAGCTATTGTCAGGATGCAGATAATGGGGAGGGGCAGTTCCCTGTAGATAGTCTGTTTGAATTCCCTAAGACCATTGGGTTATGTAATCTCCTAAGCCTATGAACCATGTAATCTCTGAGCCTATGGGCCTTGTAAGGGTTCCACCTCTTCCCATGAAAGGGGGGTTATCAAAAATCAATAAAAACATGAAGGCCTTCAGGACATTCAGGAAATAGGCCACGGGCAAGTGACTAGCACTAAGTAGGCATATTACTAACATGGGAGGCATTGCCTAAGCAGCTATATACGCGCACACATCTCCAAGCCCACCAATACGGAAATGTAAAAACACTAAGGAACAAAATGCATGTATATAACTAAACCCAACCAATAGAGTGTGACAGAAGGTAAAGTACTGAAGGTAAACTGGGATAAAATACAAGCCCCCCAAAACAAGAGTCTGAAAACTGCAAAGTCCAACTTGTGAACACAAAAGGTACTAGGACTATTGCTTGTATCCGTAGGAACACCATGCCCTGTAGGGATCTCAGAAAGCTCGGTCATGTCCGGGCCCGCCCAGGACTCTCTCAAAAGGCTTCTCGTCTTCACAGGACACGACACATGTGGGAAAAGCCCGTGAAGGGGTGGCTGAGTATAATAATACTTAGTAGAGGTCCCCGAAAAACCACAAAGCAGAACAGAAAGTAAAGGTATAGTCAGATGTGCATAGTACATGTCTACAGAACATATAGTACAAACTAGATATACTCAAAACCTAGAACCATAGTCCAGATATAAGTCAAACAACTACATACCCCCAGCCAGGGGTTCAGTTTGAAGATTCCACGAAGCACTCATTTCAGGAAAAAACAATCCATGAGTCTTATAGCTCCGATGACGTCCGTCCGAGAAGTACTATTTTTCGGGAAGCATCACGAGAGGTAGTTACACTCCTTACGGGAGACACACTCCTGAGTGAGAAGGTTACGGTAGATAGATGCACTCATTATGGGAGACACACTCATAAGGGGGAAAGATCACGATTCAATGATGAGGATCACTACCAGGGCCATTGAGGATACCACTACTCATCTGGAATTCACCTGCTAAGTATAGGATCGACGCCCAGTGGATTTGGTCACGTCGATGCTGGACTCTACCTAGGGTCATGAATGGATAGAGGATCTCGATCCGGGCCTCTCTGATGGATGCCTCACTCTATCACAGAATTTCCTGCTTAAGGAATCATATTCCAGTAAAAGGAAATGATGCCTAAAATTCAGGGGAACATGAAGAAGGGGCACTAACCCAAATGAAATATGTTCAAGATATGTCGAACAAGAGGACCATGATGTTTTCCAAAAAGTACACGGTGTTTAGAATTGTTACACGCCATGTTGTCTGACCCTGGGTACTGCCTCTGTACAACGGCCTGTGTCGTATGGCTGGTCATGTAGAAAAAAATGACTACACGGTGTGTAGTACGATGTACATGTCGTGTCCGAGTGACTGGGGTTGGCTCAGTGTACGCTGGCCGTGTTCCCGTACATGGTCATCAACCCATGTACACCAACCCCTGTAATCGGTACACGGGGTGACCTGCGTTACTGGCCTCGCCTAGCCGTGTGACAGAGTACACGGTCATGTACTCCATCCCGTGTCTGTCTACCCCATGGATACATGTCGAGCCCCAAGTAGCACCCTCTTTCATGATATACATGTCGTGTCGTCTGAAGCCGTGTAGTCCAACCCATGTCTGTGTACCTCCCAATGTACACGCTGAGCTTCGGAAAAAGTATAACAAACCGTGTGACCAGGGTCACACACCCTGTGATTCCTCTATGGCCCCCTAAACCCTATCCACCACTGCCATTACTAGACGGTGTGTTCTTCGGAAGCACACGATGTGTATTCTAGAAATTTCCACAAACAGTGGTCTTCACCTAGGCGCCTCCCGTGTTGCCCCAATCGTCGATCTGGCTATAAGATTTCCTTGAAACTTCTGTGGTTTGGTCGTACCGATTCCACGATGCTTCTTCTGGTATTTCTGGACCTTCGATCGGCCCCGAATATATGATTTGATCTTCTCGTGTGAAGAACTCTTGAAGAACGACCCTTCACGATCTGGTCTGATCCGTCATCCACCATCGTTGTCACACCTCTGCTAGGTTTATGTGGTGTCTATTCTTCAATTGGGGATTGTTTCATCGCAAAATGGATGTGCAATGATCCACTATTTGTCACCCCTATAAGAACATGAAAAATGCACAAAAGAAAATGGAAGAAATCCAATAAAAAAATTTGAGGAACGAACCTCAGCCTTCATTTGTCACGGCGTTTATCCGATCCTGTTAATAGGATTAAACGAGGAAAAAATCAACAACAATAAATCAACATGGATCAATTCCCCAAATCATCCCAAAGAAATCCCTCCCACAAGAACGTATGAATCCACGAATCAAATTGTTCATGGTTGATCCGTATTCATCGTTTTAAATAAAAAGCGAGGAAATAAAATTTAAATAACAAACCCCTACCTCAAGAAGGTATTGATCACCGATGAAGAGGTCATGCTATCGTCATCTTCATGATCCTCCAACCATGTTGGCACAACAATTCACACCTTTGATCCATTGTCGTTCGTTGCCGAGAGTTTTCTCCAGCATTTCTCTCAATCTTTCACCAACGATCGATGTTTGATTATCCAAAAAAAGGGAAACATATGTGATATTCAAAAATATGTTGCGGTATTAATGAGTATAACATTCCATTCTTGAGTCATTGTGATGTTCCATTTAATTATGGAAAAAACTTCCCCATTTCCGTGGTACAACGGATGATTACATAAATGAAATAAAATAAACATGTGAATTTTTTTAATTTTATTTTACTTAAAACGTCCAAAAATTAACTTTTCCCCTCGACCCAAGCCGATTGAGGTCAGGCTCGTTCTTAGTTAAAGTCGTCACAACAGATGCAACGGTGCCCTCAAATTTTTTAATCCGGGCATCCGTTTGGAAACTACAACAACCGCGCACAAGTGCCGGCACACTTAACTTAAAAAAAGTTCAAACCACCTTTCTAGGCTCATTGGGCCTCATAATGATGTGCTGTCTTTGCGCCCGGTCTCAAAATAATTCCATATAATATTTAAAAATAACACACAAAAAATCCGAGACATTACAATTTATCCTCCTTGGGACTTTACGTCCCCGAAAATCCCAAACAAAGACTAGTAAAAAATATGTCGGTATTGGTCACATACATGGGCCTCCCGCTCCCACGTGCTCTCATGAAGATTCACGTGCTTCCAATGGATTCACAACAACGAAATCGATCAGCCACGGAGGATCCTCTCCTACCGATCCTCGATCTCCACTGGGTACTCATCAAAGGTTACTCCATCTTCGATGTCCAGCTTGCCCCAGTCGATGACGTGTGATGGGTCATGCACGTACCTCTTCAGCTGCGACATGTAGAAGAAATCATGTACCTGATGCAACTGTGGCAGTAGATCTAGGTGGTATGCCACCTCTCCCACTCTGCACAATATCTGGAAAGATCCGATGATCCTAGGAGATAGATTTCCACCTTGGTAAAATCTCTCTAACCCTCATCGAGGTGAGACCCGAAGAAATATGTGGTCTCCCTCTTTGAATTCCAGAGACCTCTGTCGTCTATCAACATATGAGTTCTACTGGCACTGTGCAGTCTTCATCCGGTCCCAGATGATCTGCACCTTCTCAGTGGTAGCTCGCACCAACTCTGGATCCATGAGTGCAGACTTTTTGGGGTCGGTCCAGCAAAGCGGTGACCAACATGGCCTCCCATACAAGGCCTTGAATGGTGCCATACCAATGATGGAGTGGTATCTATTGTTGTATGAAAACTCCAACAGTGGTAGGTGGTCCTCCCAACTATGAACAAAGTCCAAGACAGAGCCTCACAACATATCCTCCAAAACCTGAATGGTCCTCTCCGTCTGACCATCTTTCTGGGGATGGAAACACTGTGATCAAGCATATATGAGTCCCAAAAGCTTCCTGAAATCCTTTCCACAACCTAGATGTGAAACGGGCATCTCGTTCCGAGAATATTGTCGAGGGGACTCCATAAAGCCAAACTATCTCTTACACGTAGAGGCATCCCAGGATCTCTACGGTAATCTGTTCCCTGATAGCTAGGAAGTGGGCCGACTTGGTGAGCCAGTCAACAATCACCTAGATGGAATCATTCCCCTTGGATGTCCGTTGTAATAATTTCATGAAGTCCATTTATATTCCATCCCACTTCCACTCTGGAACATCCAGGGGTGAGATAATCCCGCTAGAACTTGGTGCTCGACCTACACCTGCTAGCATGCAAGGCATCGAGAAATGAACTCTACTACTACCTTCTTCATTCCTGACCCCCAGAACTGTCGTCGGAGGTCCAGGTACATCTTTGTCACTCCAGGATGTACCGCAAGTGGGTATGTATGAAACTCCCTTAGGACCTCCTCCTACAACGCCACCGGTACAACAGTGCGTCCTCTAAAAAGAAGTACATTCTCCCCACCTTGCGAATATCCATCAAGAACACGTCCTATGGATAACTGAGAATGTAAGGCCACACAGTCAACATCTTCTAGCCATGCCTCCCTAACCCGTTGTAAGATTGGAGGGGTTAAAACTATCGACTGTAGGTAATCTGTATCCTTTCCATCCACGAAGGACAACTGCAACGTGGCTAACTTCCCTATCGCCTCACTCAACAGCTATGAGCTCGACCTTCTTCTAAGAGCATCTTCCACCTTGTTACCCATCCTAGGAGTATAGATTATCTAGAAATCATAATCCTAGTGGAACTCTAGCCAACACCTCTACCTTATATTCAGATCCTTCTGTGAGAAGATATACATGAGGCTCTTTTGTTAAGAGTATACGATAAACCGATCACCCATAGAGTAGTGTCTCCACATATTCAATGCGACGACATCCGCTTCCATCTCGAGATCATGGGTTTCATAGTCCTGCTCAGGTTTTCTATGCTGGTGCGAACCATAACCAATCAATGACTACCTCTGCATTAGGACACATCCAAGCCTGATCCCTGATGCATCGTAGAAAACTATGTACTTAACACCCTTCTCCGACAATCTCAAGACTGGGGTGCTCGTCAAACTCTGTCTCAACTGATCGAAAGCCTGCTGGCACTTCTCTATCCACATGAAGGATTTCCCCTTTCTGGTCAAGGTTGTCATTGGTGTAGGACCCTGCGACACCCTGAGATGGGAGGGGTGAATCAGGGTGACAAATTTTTCTTTTAAAGTGATGGATCTTGATCTCACATTGGTAGGAACTTGTTAAACCTGTAAGATAGATATGATCAATAAGAAAACATTAACATGCAGAGAGATGACACAACACTTTTTACTTAGTTCACCAATAAGGGCTATGTCCAAGGATCATATGCCGATATGTTTTCAGTCATACCAAATTCTGTTAAACTTCACTAGACGTGGATTTCAACGGTTCAGGAACAATCACTCTGTCCCAGGCTCACTGCCTTTACAAAAGTTCAGGGATAGCTCACTGCATCCCTTGGGTCACTCCCGTTGACTCCCCATGGCTCACTACCTTTAGAGAAGTCCCACTCAGTTTATAGATGTGAAGGTATCTTTATAATCGCTAATGAATACATCCTATGTTATATGTAGATGATCCGTGGAATTCAAACATCCACCTGAAGACTAATCTCTCTTTGCACCAACGGTATCAGGAAAACTTTCAGCTTTCACAAAGCCCCAAAAAGACAAGCTTACATCAACCACACGTGGCGCGCTTTTCCATGCTCGGCGTGCATATTTCAAGACAGCGCGCAATTTCACCTTTCCCACTTTCACGACACTCACTTATTCAACTTCAAACTTGCGCAACTCAAATCCTTTTACGCCCAAACTGATTTTGGCGAGCAACTATGAACTGTCGCACTTCATAAAATCCTGGCGCACAAGTGTCACCAAACCACCTGCGTGAAACCTCCTTCAAAAATTCCAAACATGGGTGACTCATCTGCTTTCATTCCCAAACCAACTTGGAAGTGCAACAAATGACTATCACACAACTTCAACTTGTGTGACCCACCACCACTTGCGCGACCACAACACCTGCGCGATGGGAGCACTGATTTTCTCTAAGTCTGAACTTTGTGCCAAATGGGGATGGGTCGACCTCTATTTATAGGCATTTGGATACCCTGAGAGATGGCGCACAATTCTTCCCTTGTTGTGAATGTTTCGGCGCACAAGTCTCTTCCGCATAAGTCACTTTCACGACCAAACATAAAACTTGGGTGCCCTTCCCCATTTTCCATATTTTCATGTTCTGATATTGAAAAACATATGGCGCACAAGTTTATTCTACTTCAAGACAATGATGAAAAATTCTCTTTACCAAAACCATTTTTCTCGATTTTTCGATTTTCAGGCCCAAAAATTGGGCAAACACTAGAAAATGGTGTCACCTTCAATAAGGTTACCTGCTTGTTCTGTATGATCACATTGCTAACACACATTCTGATCTTCCACTATGGATTTCAAACAAACACAAACCATACTCCTATTCATACAAATATCGACCATGGTTCCAACAATCCCCACCTTGGGTTTGATGGAAATCCATAAATAAATTCAATAGATCACCAGCCACATGCAAACCAAAAAATGAAAGAATCAACTCATCCAACACTCTAAGTATACATGAGCAATGCTCGGTGTAGAAAATAAGAGGGGAAGAATGAATTGGGTTCCCGTGTTTTGGAATTCTAAATGACGCCCAAGAAATTATCTTACAGTGTCACATAATCATTACATGTCCTATATATTACTTCTCATCCTTCTCACCAATACTGAATTCATAATGAGTCACAAAAGAAAATGTGTCACAGAAGCATTACATGCCTGAATTTATTCCTTTCTTCCCCATTGAAAATAAACCCAATGACCGGTAATTGGTCATTTTTCATCTCAAACCACACTCCCCCTGGATAGTATCTCCCCCACAAATATGCATCACATCCATAAACAGATTAAAAACAATTAACATAATTGGGGAGAGGGGAATTTCGTAACCTCCTTATGTACTGGGAGGTGGCTGAACACCATGGTTCAACAGATGCTTCTCAAACACATCCATTGATAGTGGCTTGGTCAGGATATCAACCACTTGTTCATCAATTACCACATGATCCATTCTAATCACGCCTTGTTCAACTTTCTCTTTGATAAAGTGATACCTAATTTCAATATGTTTTGTATGAGAATGCTGAACTAGAATCTTTGTATGATCAATTGTGCTCTTGTTATCACAGCATATCACCATTGGTTGCTTCACCGCATCACCAATACCTGTTAATTGTTGCTTCATCCATAGCAGTCGAGTGCATGCCTTTGTAGCAGATATATACTCAGCTTCAGTAGTAATAAGAGAAGTACTTTCTTGTTTCATGCTCAACCAGGAAACACATTTATTCCCAGCATAGAATGATCCACCACTGGTGGACTTTCTGTCCACTACATCGCCAACCTAATCAGCATCTGAAAGTTCTGATAATTCATTTTTCATTCCTACAACAACGTATAATACACAATTGTGAGTATCTTGAATATAACTCATGATTATTTTTTTTACTTCTGCCATATGTTCATCCTTTGGATTACTCTAAAAGAGGACCGCTAGACATGTTGTAAAGACAATATCTGGTCGTGTCACAGTTAGGTACAGTAGGTTCCCAATTATCCTCTTGTACATGGTGGGTTCTACAAATGTCCCATCCTCATGATTTCCAAGTTTTGTTCAAAATGAAATCGGAGTTGACATTGGTTTGGAGTCTTGCATGTTAAACTTCTTTAGTAGATCTCTTGCATACTTTTCCTGAGAAATAAAAGTGTAATCCTTCCTTTGAATCACCTGCCCTAAGAAATATGTGAGCTCCCCAATCATAGACATTTCAAATTCTGATTTCATGTGATTAGAAACTCATCCACTGATTTATTCCAGCTACCACCCAATATAATGTCATCAACGTAGACTAGAACCATGAAATGATCTTTTGGGGAATTCTTCACATATAGATTTTGATCATCTCCTCATCTTTTGAATTCCATATTCATGAGGTAAGAATCTAGCCGGGAGGACCAAGCCCGTGGTGCCTGTTTCATGACATAAAGGGAATTCTTTAGTTTGTAGACCTTTATTTCATCAGTACCAAGAAGAAAACCCACTGGTTGTTCAGTATAGACTTCTTATTCGAGTACACCATTCAAGAACACTGTATAGACATCCATTTGATATACTTTATATCCTCTTTGAAGAGACATGGAAAGAAAAATCCTGATTGAATCTAGTATAGCCACTAGAGCAAAGGTTTCTTCAGTATCAATGCCTTCAATCTGGGAATATACTTGACATACCAGTCATGCCTTGTTTCTAACAAAACTTCCATGCTCATCAAACTTGTTCTTGAAGATACATTTTTTACCAATCATATTGTGAACTTCAGGTCTCTAGACAAGATCCCATGTATGATTCTTTTCAGTCTTTTCTAACTCTTCATTCATTGATTTCACCCAGGATTTATCTTTTGGAGATTCTTCAAATTAGGATGGTTCCACGGCTGACAGAAATTCAGATTGTGTGTTATTCCTCATCCTCCTTGTTTGTGTGGGTGCACTCTTGTCCCCAATTATGTTAGATGTATCAATCTCAGTTCTTCTACTTCTCCTGTGAGGTTTAGTCACATTCTCTCCACCCAAGATTTCCTCTTCATATTCTTCTTCTAATTCAACATCATGATGTGAACCCTGAGTGTTTGTACACCTTCCTCTATTTCTGTATTTGTATTTAATCCATGTTCACATTTATCCCCATCTTATATCTCCTCAGCATAAGAATTATTTGAAGCATTTGGGTTTTTTCCTTCAATTACCATAACATCATTTCTTTCCACAATCCTCCATAAGAGTTTATTGATACACTTGTAGTTTTTTCTGTTCATTGGATACCGAAGAAAAATTCCATCATCAACATTATCACCAAACTTCCCTTGATTTCCTTCTTTATATTGGATGAAACATTTTCTTATGAAAACACGTAAATATTTCAACGAAGGCTTACTTCCATTCCATAATTCACATGTTGTCTTCGTTTCTCCCATATAAAGCCCTGTTCGATTCTGAATGTGCACTGCATCTTCAACAACCTCTTTCTAGTAGTGGTGAGAGATACAACTCTCAATCACCATAGACTTGGCCATATTGTTGACATGCCAATTCTGGAGCTCAACTACTCCATTTTACTGTGGAGTTCTCATAGCAGCTACCTCATTCTGTAATCCATGTTTTTCTAGGTAATTCTCAAACTCAATGGATGTGTATTCCCCTCTATTATCAGATCACATGACTTTTATTGTCTGTCCAATATCATTCTCCGCAATTCGGCGATAAGTTTGCATGAAATAAAGTTCTTGTCGCTTCCTGTGAATCACCATTACACAATCCATTCTACTATAATCATAAATGAAAAGGACAAAGTACCACTCTCCATGAGTTTTGGAAACATTTATCGGGCCACATACATCTGTATGGATGAGATCAAGAAGGTTTGATGCCATTTTCTTCTTTGGTCGATATGAATTACAGACTAGCTTCCCTTGTATGCAAGCATCACAAGTCTTTTCCCATTCACATTTTAGAATGGGGATATCCATTACAATATTCAGCTTAGATATATTATCTATGTCTTGTTGGTTTATGTGCCCCATCCTTCGATGCCACATGTTGTTTTCTTCTTCAATAGAAAAATATCAAGAGTTTACTTTGCTGTCAACCTGATATAAGTTTCCATCTAGTCTGCAGCCTTTCATAAGAGAATTCCCTGTTTTTCCCTTTATTGTGCAACCTATTTGATTGAAATTTACTATGAGCCCTGATTCACTGAGTTGACTTACATTGAGGAGATTGTGTCGTAGACAGTCCACATAAAGAACTTCAGTCTTTTTCAGCTCTCCATTAGCGAGAGCAGTATTCCCTCTAACTTTAATCTTCAAAGCACCATCATTACCAAACCTTACTGTTCCATCGACCTTCCTTTCAATGTTCTTCAAAAGGTCAGCATTTCCAGTCATATGTGAAGAGAATCCACTATCAAGAATCTAGGTGTTGCTGCTCTTTGTAGCTTTGAAGGCTACTTCTACAAGATTTGATTTCTCGATCTTCCTTTTTTCATTCCATGAGGTATTGGATTGATTATAAGATATTGACAGCCTTCTAATTATTTCTTCCACATAATATGATTCTTCATACCCATAATATTCTTGCAGAGGAGAAAACCTATATGTGAGATCAACACCATTAGGAGGATGAATATTGACCAGTTTTTTAGAGTTGTATGCATCTCTGATATCGAATCTCTTCCTACAATACATAGCTTTATGGCCAAAGTTAGAACAATGAAAACATTATCCCTATAAACTATTTCTTCTATAATATGGAGGATATGAAGTTAGTCTCCTTTGTTGACGTCCCAGTTCTTCCCAATTCAAGTAGCTCCTTGCTTCTTCGCAATATGACATGGTATTTCCCAAGTAGCTATAGAACTGACACTTCAGGAGAGGAAATGTCTTCTCACTTGAATTTCTCCTCATACCTTCTTCCTCGGGAGAATAGTTAGACTGCCTGTCATTTTTGAATGTTTGAGGATAATTTCAGTTCTCATATTAGTTTGTATTGAGGGTTCCTTTTTCTGCTCATTTGGCAACGTTTCAACATGTCCAACTTTCATATTTTCTTTCTTTTGGCTCTTTTCACTTCTAGTAGTTGATGTCTCAGCTTCACAGCCAATTCCACTCTTTCCCATGCCAGCGGGTCTTTGATCTCTCAATATTTTTCCAACCCCATTTGAACAACACTTGTCTCTTTCCAGTAATTCAGCATCTGAGAATCTTCCAAAATGAATTTTCTTCTTACCATCATTTGCAGTTGATTGAAATTAAATTTTACTCCTAAGAGTAATAACTTCTTCCTCAAGACCCTCAACAGTCTTGGATTTTTCTTCCAGTCTAGATGAAAGGTCATTTATGACCTTTTCTTGTTCTTAAATTCTATGCTTTAGTTCCACAATGTTATCTGTGCTTTCAAGGATTGAAGACTGAACTTTCACTAGTTCTTCTAGTCGTTCAATTTCTGCTTCAAGCTGATTAACATATTTTGAGGATTCTTCCACCATTTCCTTCAACTTATTGCATCTCTTGCATTTATTCCCATGCTTTGAAAGGGAATCCTTAATTTGAATCATTGGATCACCATTATTAGTAATATGATTATCTCTACCTTTGTTTATCGGGGGTTCTAACTTTTCAATGGTAGCCATCATGGAAGTATTGTTTCTTGTTTTAAATTATGGTTCTTTATCTTCACAAAATTCAATATCACTATCTTCTTCTTCAAAGACAAAACTCTTCCTCTGTATTTTCATTCCGTATTTTAAGTCTCCCATTTTGAAAAACCTTTTTCAAGGCTTCTTGATGTCTTCTACTTCGCTTTCATCATCATTAAATTTTCATTGGCACTGAGAGTCAATGTTCCGAACTATTCCACAACGAAAACATGCTAGATGTAGCTTACATTTGAATTTACCTTTTCCCTTATTCAGCTTCTTGGCGATGAGAGAAATAATTTCCTTTTCCTCTTCATCTTCACCACCACTATCTTCTAAAATTTTCAGTTTTTCCATGGATTTCAATTCCATTTCCGTTCTTACACAAGTCACGGCATCTTTGGTTTTGACTGTTATCTTATATGCCACTAGACTACTTAAAAGATCATCTAGAGAAGGTTTAGATAGATCTCTTTCTTGAAGAGTTGACACCTTTTCATTGTACATAAGAGGATGTCTTCTCAAGATTTTCTTTGCGATATCAATGTCTTTGATTTCTTCTCCAAGACCTCTAATTTCTCCCACAACATCAGTAATTTGATTGAAGAATGAATTTGCACTCGCAATAGGATGAATCTTTAAATCGTCAAACCTGTTGTGTAAGACTTGAAGTTTCGCCTCCTTCACTTTGTTGTCTCCTTCATAAATGTTTTCAACTTTATCCCACATAGACTTTACTGAGGTGAAACTCATCACATTCAAATAGATCTAATCTGAGAGAGCCGCAATGATAGCATTCTAATCTTTAGCATCTCTGTCAAGAAATTTCCTATCTGTATCAGTTATAGAAATACCTATTGGATCAATATCCTGTATTCCATGCACAGTAGCAAAGAGGACTTCCATTACAAGGGATCTTAAATGAGATTTCATTCTATTCTTACAAATCTGAAAATTACTTCCATCAAAGAGAGGTATTCCCCTAGTATTGACTGCATTCTCCATGATGAAAAATTACAGATCTAACACCAGCAACCTTGCTCTGATACCAATTGTAGGACCCCGGGAAACCCTGAGAGGGGATGGGTGAATCAGGGTGACATATTTTTCTTTTAAAGTGATGGATCTTATTCCCTCATTGGTAGGAACTTGTTAAAACTGTAAGATATATATGATCAGCAAGAAAACATTTACATGAAGAGAGATTACACAACACTTTTTACTTATTTCACCACTAAGGGCTACATCAAATGAGCATATGCCAATAGTTTTTTTGTCATACCAAATTACACTAAACTTCACTAGATGTGGATTACAAAGGTTCGGACACAATCACTATATCCCATGCTCACTGCCTTTACAAAATTTCAGAGATAGCTCACTGCGTCCCTCAGGTCACTCTGGTTGAATCCCCCTAGCTCAATACCTTTGGTGAAGTCCCACTTAGTTTATAGATGTGAAGGTCTCTTCATCATTTCTAATGAATACATCCTCTGTTGTATGTAGATTCTCTGTTGAAGTCCAACTACCACCTGAAGACTAATCTCACTATTCACCAATAGTTTCAGGCAAAATTTCATCTTTCGTGTAGCGCTAGAAAGACTAGAGTACTTTAACCACACCTGGCACGCTTCTCCATGCCCGGTGCGCAAGTTTCAAGATGGTGCACAAGTTCACCTCTCCCACTTTCACGAAACTCACTTCTTCAAATTCAAACATGCGCAACTCACATCCTTTTACTCCCAAACCGATTTTGGTGTGCAAATCTGAACTGTCGCGCTTCTTCAAGTCCTGACGTACAAGTGTCAACAAAACATCTACGTGACACCTCCTTCACCAACTCCAAACATGGGCTACTAAAACCCTTTCTCACCCAAAACACCTTGGACGCGCTGCAAACAACTATCATGTATCTTCAACTTGCGCGGCCCACCACCACATGATCGACCACAACACCAGTGTGATGGGAGCTCTAATTTTCCATAAGTCTAAAAATCATTCCTAATGAGGTGGGGTGAACCTCTATTTATAGGCATTTGGATACCCTGTGTGATGGTGCCCAAGTCTTCCCTCAGCGCGCAAGTTTTGGCGCGCATGTCTCTACCGCGTAAGTCACTTGCGCGACCAAACATAAAACATGGGAACCCTTCTCCCTTTTCCATATTTTCATGTTCTGATTTTGAAAAACATCTGGCAAAAATGTTTAATCACCTTCAAGACAATGGTACATTAGTCTCTTTGCGAAAAATACTTTTCTCCATTTGTCAATTTTCAGGCCCAAAAATTTGGCAAACACTAGAAATGGGTTCGACATTCAATAATGTTATCTGCTTTTTCTGTATGATCACTTTGCTAGAACACATTATTAAAATCCACTGAGGATTGAAAACAAACACAAAACATAATCCAATTCATGAAAATATTGACCATGGTTTCAATAATCGGTGCTGATATCCGGGAGAGACGAGGAATGCATCTCTGGTAATATCCTACCAACCAAAGGAAGCTCCGTACCTCCGTCACCCTCTGAGGTGGCTCCCATTCTAATACAGCATCCACCATGGAGGGGTCTACAACTACTCCATCTACAGAGATGACTGTCCTAGAAAGTGGACCTCCTTAATCTAGAACTGTCACTTTGAGAGTTTCCAATAAATCTGGTGCTCCCGAAGTACGTCTAAGACCCTTCGCAGGTGTCTTGCATGATCCTGCTCTAATGCCAAGTACACAAGGATTTCTTTGATGAAGTCCACTATGAACCAGTCCTAGTATGGCTAGAAGATCTAGTTCATTAGTCTCCTGAACACTTCAGGGGATTTCATCATACCGAAAGGCATCACAATATACTCATAGTGACCATAGCAGCATCTGAAATCCGTCTTCGGTAAATCCTCATCCCGTACTCGTAACTGGTGATAACCTGATCGAAGGTCATCCTTCGTGAACCATTGTGACCCTATTATCTGATCGAAGATGTCATTGATCCTTGGCTGTGGATACTTGTTCTTCACCATCTCCTGGTTCAGGCGTCATTAATACATGCACAACCTCAGACTCCCATCTTCCTTCTTGGAAAAAAAGACTGGGGCTGCCCTGGGTGAAATGCTGGGTCTCACGAAACCCTTGCTCTGCAAATCCTCCAACTACACCCTCATATCACGAAGCTCTGCAGGAGCCATTCGATATGCCGTTGAGGAAATTGGTGTCATCTCGAGGTGTAAGTCGATACAGAAGTCGATTTCTCGGTGGGCAGATAATCCTGGTACATCTTCGAGAAAGACGTCCTCATACTCCACCACCATTGTTGGGAACTGGGAGCTCACAACATCCACTACTCCAAGGGAAAGTCTAGCCAAATCATGAGTGTTTGGATACACCCTTTTATGCATAATCCCATTCTTCAGTTCCTGGGTTTCCCTTTCTCCAACAAAGGAAAACCCCATTCCATCACGGCAGACACACCGCACTATTCGCCTAAAATAGTCAATATGGGCATGGACTGGAGATAAACAATCCATACCGAGAATGAAGTTATAAGGCCTCGACGCTACAACCAAGAGGTTCCAACCAAAAATCTCACCTCCAAGGGTAAGATCACACTGTCTGAAAAGGTGCGTGATCATCGAGTCTTCTCCTGTAGGTGTGTCCAAGTGTAAGGTTCGAGTCAACGGTTCTACCGGAATCTCGAGGTTTCATGCCAGACATGTGGCTATGAAGGAATGAATGGAACCTGTGTCTATAAGTATGGAATCTCAAGTAGAAAAGATGCAGATCGTACCTCAAATCATCTATAGAACCCCTTGTTCATAAGCCTCGACGTCATGCAGTTGTCCCCGCCCCAACCCCCTTGCTCCCTGAGCCTGGTGCGGACCTCCTAGGGGTGTTGGTAGAAGTAAGTCAAAGCGTCTGCCACCACCCGCAGCTCTTCCTGCTCCTCTTCCATGTCTGTTGCCTGGCAGGTCTGTCTGGTCCACTCTATTCCTCTGCCTTGGTGGTCCATCCAATGCTTCCTTGTCTGCAACTCGATGGGTCGGACAATCTCTAGCGAGATGTACCCTACCATCGCACACATAACATCGTTTCTCCCTAGACTAACTGGATCCATCCTGAGAGCCCTAGACTATCAATCCTCTGTCCTGGGTCCCCATATGATGCTTCCCACGTCCAGATCCATGAGCCTGACATTGGCTCCCTACTACCGAGGTCTCCGCACCTGTCTGCCTACTGTTGACCGTCGTCGACAGTCTCTGCTCCGCCAAGAAGCTCCCAATCACCAAGGCCTGCTCGAGCACTCTAGCATAATTTGAAATGCATATAGGCCCAAAAATAGCTCGAATGTCTCATCGTAGCCCTTACTCGAAGGTCTGAGCACTGAATTACTAACCCCTGACCATATCCATTGAGTACCGGGTGAGGTTTGTGAACCTCGATGCATAGTCATCTACTGACATACTGCCCTGATGGAGCTGACGATGCTCCTAGAATTCACACAAATCTCAGTGTAACTGCCTAGAAATCCTCCCTAAAGAGTCGCTCAAACTTTTTCAATGAAGGAGTCTCCTCGTTCTGAGTTTGTGTCGTCAAACTCCACCACCATCCAGCCGAACCTTGAATAAGGCTCACTCCTCGGATCACCATCTGGTCTGCTGGTGTCCTCACTAGATGGAAACCTCTAGTCACCACCTCAATCCAGTCCTCAGCCACCTGAGTTTTGGGATCTCCTTGGAACCTAAGGGGTCTCTATATCTGGAACTCATGGAGCGCGCTAAGCCTGAGCTCCTCGTCGGTCAGTACCGCAGGTACCACGCGCATCTCCACTGGTGGAGACATAACTGGTGCACCACCTAGTGGAAAATCTTAGGTAACTGGTCCCTGTATCGAAGCCTCGTCACTGTGGGGGTCATCCTCATGATCACACCACTGAATCCTAGCGGGTATCTGTTGTAGAGGAACCCTGTAAGGAAACATGATGTACCGTGGTTAATGAGTATATCTGGATAGCTAACACAAAGGACATGTAAAACACAACCCGTTGCTATATGATGCATGTACCATTGTTTTACTTCCCCGTAACTAGTGTTTTCATGTACCGATTTGAAATGAAGTTTATCAAAGTCCTACTGTATGGATACATCGACCGCTGCACCAACACTAGAGTCTCTATCCTGAAAGCCAAACTCATAACACTATACACTATTTCCCCAAACAAATCTCACAGACTCTTGGTCCTATGGTAGAACCGACGACCTCTAATACTACTTTGTCACGAACCGTCCAAGTGGGGCCCACACCACAACTCCCCAAACCAACCCCCAATAGGCCAGGGGCTGGTGACTAGCACCGAGTAGGAATATTACTAAAATGGGAGGCAATGCCTAAGCACCTACACACACACACACACATCTCCAAGCCCACAAATTTTGAAATGTAAAAACACTAAGGAAAAAATGCATACATACAACTAAACCCAACCAACAAAGTGCGATGGAAGGTAAAGTACTAAAAGTAAATTGGGCCAGAATATAAGCCCACCAAAACAAGAGTCTGAAAACTGCAAAGTCCAACCTGTAAACACAATAGGTACTGGGACTTCTGCTCATAGATGTTGGAACGCCTCGGCCTGTAGGGAACTCAGAAAGCTCGGTCCTATCCTTTCCCACCCTGAACTATGTCAAAAGGCTGCTCATCTGCAAAAGACACAACACGTGCGGGAAAATACCGTGCATGGGTGAGTATAACAATACTCAATAGATGACCACAAAAAACCACAAAGCATTACACAAGGTAAAGGTACATTCATCTATGTACAATACATGTCTACATAACATATAGCACAAACCAGATATACCCAAAACCTTGACCCGTAGTCGAGAGATAAGTCACACAACAGCATACCCCAGCTAGGGGTTCAGTTCGAAGATTCCATGAAGAAATCATTCTGGTAGAACACACTCCACAAGTATTATAGCTCCGATGATGTCCATCCAAGAAGTACTATTTATCGGGAAGCGTCATGAGAGGTAGTTACACTAATTACGGGAGACACACTCTTGAGTGAGAAGGTTACTGTAGATAGATGCACTCATTACAGGAGATACCCACTTGAGTGGGAACGATCATGATACACAGATGAGGAGCACTGCCAGGGCCATGGAGGATACCGAAAATCATCCGGAATTCACTTATTAAGTAGAGGACCGATGCCCAGTGGAGTTGGTCATGTCGATGTCGGACACTACCTAGTGTCAAGAATGGATAGAGGATCTCGATCCAGGCCTCTCGGATGGATGCATGACTCTATCACATAAATTCCTTCTGAATGGATCATAATTCTGTAAAAGGGAACGATGCCTAACTTTTAGGGGAATGAGAAGAAGGTGAACTAACCCAAACAAAAGATTTCCAAGATACGGTGAAAAATAGGACCATGCTGTTTTCCAATAAAGTACACGGAATGTAGAAAAGTTACACACTGTGTTGTCTGGCCCTGAGTAATTCCCATGTATAACGACCCATGTCTTAAGGATGGTCGTGTAGAAAAAACTGAGTACAAGACATGTAGTATGATGTACATTCCTTGTCTGAGTGACTGGGGTTGGCTCCATGCACGTTGGACATGTGCCCACACACGGTCATCCACCCATGTACACCAACCCATGTAATCGGTACTCGGGGTGACCCGTGTTACTGGATTAGCCTTGCAGTGTGATGGAGTAAATAGTCATGTACTCCATCCTATGTCCTTGTACCCCCTAGATACATGTCGAGTCCTACGTAGCCGCCTATGATATGTTGTACACGCTGTGTCGTCGGAAGCTGGGTAGTCCAACCCTTGTCTGTGTACCTCGCAAAGTACATGCCGAGATTCGAGGAAAATATAACATGCCGTGTGACTAGTGTCACATGCAGTGTAATTCATCTCTGGCCCCCCAAAACCCTAGATTCCGCCGCTAGTACTACACGGCGTGTTCTTTATAAGTACATGCCGTGTATTCTCGAAATTTCCAAAAACGACGCTCTTTGTCGGCACGCCTCCCGTGCTGCCCCGATCATCGATCCGTCTCTCTGATTGCAATGAAACTTATGGGTTTTGGTTTCCATGATGCCACAATGATTCTTCTAGTATTTCTAGACCTCCAATCGTCCCTGAAAACATGATTTGATCTTCCCACGTGAAGAACGCTCGAAGAACGACCCATCTCGATTCAGTATGATCTGACGTCTTCCATCGTCGTCACACCTCCACAAGGTCGTTGTGGTGTTGATTCCTCAATTTGGGATTGTTTTGTCATAAAACGGACGGACAAAAATCCATTTTTCATCGCCCCATGAAGAACACGAAGAACACCTGAAAGAAAAGGGTATAAATCCAATAAAAAAATTTGAGGAATGAAGCTACACCATCTTTCATCATGGAATTGATCTACTCCTGTTAATAGGCTTAAATGGGGAAAAATTAACAACAATAAATAAAAATGGATCAATTCCCCAAATCATCCCAAAGAAATCCCTCCTGCAAGAACGTACGAATCCACAGATAAACTTGTTCGTGGTTGATCCGCGTTCGTCGTTTTAAATCAAAAGCGGGGAAAGAAAATTTAAATAAAAAACCCCTACCTCAGGAAGGGATTGATCACCGATGAAGAGGTTGTGTTATTTTCATCATCAAGATCCTCCAACCTTATTAGCATAACGATTCACAACTTCAATCTGTCTTCGTTCATTGCTGAGAGTTTTCTCCAGCGTTTCTCTCAATCTTTTTCCAAAGATAGATGTTTGATTATTCCAATAAAAAGGTAAATGTATTTGAAATTCAAAAATACGCTGTGGTATTAATGAGTCCAACATGCCGTTCTTGAGTCATTATGACGTGCCATTTAATTAAGGAAACAGTTGCCTCGTTTCCACGCTGCATCGGATGTTTCCATAAAATAAATAAAATAAACTTGCGAATTTATTTTATTTTATTTTACTTAAAATGTCTGAAAATTAACTTTTCCCCTCGAGCCGCGCCGGTCAAGGTTATGCCCATTCTTAGGTAAATTTGTTACCCCAGATGCAATGGTGCCCTCAGATTTTTTAATTCGGGCATCCGTTTGGAAACTGCCACAACCGCGCACAAGTGCCGACTCACATAACTTAAAAAAAATTCAAACCACCATTCCTGGATCACTAGGCCTCGGAATGATGTTTCATCATCGTGCCCGGTCTCAAAATAATTCTATACAATATATAAAAATAATACATGGAAAATCCATGACATTACAAAGGCCTACCATGTTTAGTGGATCTTCTAATACCATTATAAAAAAAAACAATAGATTGACACTATTGAGAAGATATTCTATATCCGACATTGCTTAAAATATGTGAAGGTTGTGTTGAAATTTTATCATTTTTATGGGGAAGATAATCAGTGGTAGAAACTGATCAGGAACCCAAAGTTAATGGAGGAAATTGATTCCATGGAATGGGAAAATTTAAACAAAATATTTGTCAACAAATATGTTCCCCGAACTCTTCATTTTTATATGGAAATGGTCTTCCATGTATTGATGAAAAAGGATGACTAGTCGTTCAGTGTGTTTGGCGAAAACAATAAAAGGCTTTCATGGTTCACCTCTAGATTTGTCATGGTCATTGAAAACATGATGGATCACTTCAATAGTGGAATAATGTCATGTAAAAAAAGTTTTGGCCATTTTATACTTTTTCTGTTATGAAAAGATGGATTGTTGTGACATTCATGTTGAAATGGAGATAATAGAATCTCAATGGTATCATAATTTTGGAGATAAAAAGTGTAAAATGGAGTATAATATTGCAAGATAAATAGTTAAATCCCATAATGGAAAGTAAAATCAACACACCACATGTAAAAATGATGGATGATGCATCATGAGAACTATCTAAAGTGAACCCGAGGATGCATAAAATGTGGAAGATATGGGAATATGGATATTAATTTATAAAAGGATATGAGAGAACCAATAAACGTGGAATAAGAAGAAGAGATCCATATTAACTCTCATCCTACAATACAGTCATTCAACCTCAAGAAACATGGGAATTAGGTGAACCATTTCTATAAACCACAAGTGGTTGTAGGGAATCTACAAAAACCTCCAAGGATGTATGGAAGAGCATATGCTATCACTACAATGGAGGTGGAGCCTAACAATGATGTGGTGAAAGGTACACTAATTATTCCTTCAAGAATAGAGAACAAACTATTCTAATTTTGGTCTATACATTCTTTCATATCCTCATGTTTATCAAAACTATTCTATCACCACAAAACAATATGGATGTTGAGTTATTTGTGGGAATAAAAATGGGGAAATTATTACATGCAAAGAACATAACTCCTCCCTAGTTAATGATTGTGGATTGAACATCCTAGAAAATATTATCATACATTTTGGTCATGGATTGGATATCTTTATAATAATATATCATAAAATTCTTGGAAATGGTGAAGAAACTTTACATCCCGAAGCATATTATAATTCTATACAAGTGTGGGGAGAAATATGAATCTTCTCCAAAATCACGATCTCATGTGTGGATATTATTTCCTTATGAGAATTCATATCCATCATAAATGATATAGGCAAAAGATAGAATAATGCATGATGATATTAACATTGTGAGAAAATACACTTATGTGTTCCTAGAAGAGTTCCATGCTCTTCCTCATTATCAATAAGATTAGTTATCAATTGAATTTTTTCTTGGATATCTACATAAGTCATAAAACCCTTATAGAATGATGACCATAGAGTTAAAATAATGAAAGAAGCTATTACAGAAGAATTTTGAAAAGGGTTTTATATGCCCGAGTGCTTCACCATGAGGTACACCAGTCCTCTATATAAAGAAGTAGGATGGATCTATAAACCATTGAATTTATTATCATGGACTCAATAAAATCACAATAAAGAATAAGTATCCCCTTCCAAAGTTATTTGAATTGTTCTATAAACTACATGGTGCTAGAAATTTCTATAAGGTGGAACTTCAGTTGGGATATCACCAATTAAAGGTGAATAAAGAAGATATTACCAATAAGTCATTTAGAACTAGGTATGGACCCTATGAGTTCATAGTGCTTCCATTCAGACTCACTAATGATCTTATTATTTTCATGGACTTAATGAATAGAGTATTTAGAGATTACCATGAATTTTTTTGGAAGTCTTTATTGATGATATTCTGATATACTCAAAAGTAAGAGTAACATGAGGAGTATTTGAATACTATTCTAATGACCTATTCAAGGGAGAAAATATATGTAAAGTACAATAAATGTGAGTTTTGGATGGTATATGTGTCATTCATGGGTAATGTTATCAACAGTAAATGGATATCTATTGACCCTTCCAAGATAATGTCAATAGAAGAGTGGCCTAGATTAACATATTTAATAGAAATCTGTAGTCTCCATAGCCTATCCAAGTGTCACGAACAATTTGGGAATAACTAATCATGATTTTCAAACCCCCTAATCACGACTAATCCCAAAAGAGTAAGGATTTTCTAGATCAGGGAATGTGAATACCATTTGAAGAGGCCCATCACTATAGCAGTACCTACACTCCCTATGAGTGGGGAACTCTTTATGGTGTACAAATATGCTTCAGAAAATTGATTAGGATTTTCACTAATGAAAAATGTTAATGTTATAGCCTTTTCCCGAAGGATGTTTAAAATTCATGAGAAAAAATATCCTATACATGATCCAAAGTTGGAAACTATAATATCTGGGTTTTAAATATAGTAGCATTATCTCTATTGAGATAATTATGAGAAATTTAAAGATTATAAGATCCTAAAATATAATACACAAAGAAGGAGCTTAATATGCACCAGAAAATATGGTTATAGCTCATTAAAGAATATGAATTATCAATCTAATACCATCCTGGTAAAGTAAATAAGGTGTCAAATGCTCTATGTAGAAAGAATTATGTATATTAATCAATGATGATAATTGGAAAGGAAAAAAATCTTCTTAGATTTTTAAAGGATGGAAATAAAAATTATTAAGGAAGGGACATTATCAATCCTTTCTCAAATGATTTCTCAAGCATTCTTCATGGAGAAAATAAATGATTCTTAAAGAAATGGTGTAAAAATTAAAAAAAGGGTGGAATATATTAGAAATGGGAAATCCTTGAAGTTCAAAATTACTGGGGATGGATTTTTATGATTTCGGTCATGAATATATGTACCATAGAATCTAGATATAATTTTTTTGAATGGAGCACATAACTCCAATTTCGTTATTCACCTAGGAACCAACGATATATCAAGATCTCTAAGAGCACTATTCGTGAGACATTATGAAGAAGGAGATCTCTGAATATAAATCATATCTCCAAGTGTGTCAGAAAGTGATGTCTTGGAGGAAAAAGTCTAAATGTATGATTCCACCATTACCCATACCAACATAGAAATGTGAAAACATCACCCTAGAAAGTGTCACTGGACGTCAAATAAATCTATCAGAATAATTCTATACGGGTTGTCGTAGATTTTATTAAGAATACATCTCACTTTATCACAATTTGGGAGGGCTTATCATTAGATAATATTTCAAGGATATAAATCAATGATGTTATGAGGCCGCATGGAGTACCACTATCAATTTTATCCGATTGAGACCTGAGACTTACAACCGTGTTCTAGAAATATCTCGGACATGCTCTAAAAACTGTGTTGAACTTCAGTACGACTTATCATCCTCAAATTGATGTCCAATCAGAGAGGACTATTCAAAAACTAGATAACATGTTGATAGCATGTTATATGGAATTTAATGGTGGATGGGACATATGTCTTCCTCAGGTTGAGTTCTCAACGACAACAGTTTCCACTCAAGCATCCAAATGGATCCATATGAATCCCTTTGTAGGAAAAGATGTTGAACACATGAATGATGGGATGATGTCGATGAACTGAATATGTTAGGACCTGAAATGGTTGAAGAAATTGTATAAAAGGGGATAACCAAATAATATTATATCCATATATACTAATGTTTATAGAAGATCTATGTAGAAAATCATCAACGAGACCTGATGTTTATGGTTGGAGAGAAGATTTTCCTCCATATATCTCAATAGAGGTGGTTTTTGAGTTTTGGGAATAAAGGAAATCTATGTCCTATGTACATGATCTCCTTAAATATTATTGATAATGTTGGATTTATGTCTTATTTAATCTCAAGTCCACCAACCATGACTCACATACATGATTTATTCCATATATACCTCACGAGGAAGTACATACCAGATTTATCACATGTACTAAATTCAGAGGTTATACAGTTTAAAAATGATCTCTCTCATGAGGAGATGAAATTAAATATCTTGGACTATAGAGGTAATGTTCTAAATAACAAGGCTACTAAACTGGTAAATTTATGGTGGAACCATATTTATATTGAGGCATCATAGGAACCGAAGGAAGCGATGAAGGAAAAGTACCCTATCCTATTTCCACTTAGAATGTTAAACAAAATTTCAAGGGAGAAATTTCATAAGGGGGGAATAATGTAACGACTGAAAAGTATATCAAAAAAATTTCCTTCATATAATTATGTGATATATTATAAATCACATAAAATCACATAGAGAATACAATAAAAATATATAAATGAAGAATGATAGAACTATAAAGTTCTTCTAGCAGTGTCATGGTTTCTTTTTTAGTAGCTATGGCACTGCTTCATCGCTTGAAGCATAGATGATGGGTGTCATTAATGATGTCACCTTTTCCCTTCAAAAAGGTTGGATGAAAATCTGGATAGAAAGTGACTCAACCACCATTGTTCAAGCATTATGGAATGGAGTGACCCAACTTGCCTGGCCTGTAGAGACCCGAAGATTGACGTACATTGACATTACATTACTTTTGCAGAATACTTAATACATAAAAAAACACACACACGAGGACCGTAATAGTTTAGTGTCTTTGGAAACTTGGAACGTAATCTTCTAATCATGGTGAATGATCTTCAACATCTCCCATAAAGATCTTACCTTTTTTTTCTTACCTAAAACCTTTCTTTATATCCTGGGGAAAATAAAACACAAAAGGGTGAGCTCAAATGATCAATAAGGGTAAACAAAAGAAATATAAATCACATAATATTCATAAGAACATATCTTTTAGAAATCTTAACCTGCAAAATAGATCATAATTTCATAACATGGGATAAATCATAGTAGTGAATTGTAATCCCAATAATCACAAAATAAAACATGAAACATTGTGGCATACACACATAATCATAGAGAATCATTTCTTGTTAGTCAAGAATCATTTCCAAGACTATCTCAGTGGACAAAGTCCCTTTCTGAACCAAGTTCATTCCTCGTTTCAGTCCTGTTTCACTGAACCGGTATAACCTACCGTTCCAGCCATGTCTACCTCATGAGATATAAAATCTTTACAAAATTCATTGGAGGGAGATATAGGTCCCACCCATCTCATAATGATACCATTCTTATGTGTGCCACAAAATCATAAATCATACATCATTGCATAACCCATGTAATAAAAATGGGATTCTTAAACATTGTGACATCATAAATCAACTCATATAAGATAAAGGAATTCATAAAAATAATTACATCACAACATTATCAAATCAATGTAATAATAGGGAGAGAATCATAACCCTTTATTATCTTAGATGGAAAATAATTTTGATAAAACACTTGAACTCCATTCTTGAGGAAAATATCCATTCTGCTTCAAAAACACTTTTCCTTTCTTAACATGTCATACAATTATAAACTAAAAATGTTGATTAAAAATAAACTTGAAAACTTGTAAATTAAGATTCTTGGAAATAATGTTTTAAAAATCCATTCATGTCGTATAAGTTAAAAAAACATTCTTCTCGTACTTTTGTCAGAAAAGTCAAAAAGTACCTCGTACGAAAAGCAACAAAAGATTCCTTTCATATATTTTACTAAAAACTCACTGAAGGGTAAAATTGGATTTAAAAAATTGTAGGTGGATGGAAAAAATATTACATAATGAGCAATAATGGATGTGGATGATAAAATACACCCCAGTAAATACCAAAGTATAAACAATCTCGGATAAAAATGAGATTGTGATATTTTCTGTTATCTTATGTTCGATATGCTTTGTACGTATCCGAACCTCCTGTATAATGATTTAAATAATGCCATTAACTTATTACAGAATCATATTCATTGTTATGATATCATATATGGTTCACGTATAACTTTATATTACCCGTTCTTTTGTAAATTCCATGTTAAAGAAGCGTTTTGGGTAAAATCGTTTCATTTATCGTAGGTGTTTGGACTTGTTGTTCTTGACATTATTATTACTTATATCATGATTTACATACTTCCAGAATATAAAACATGAATTATATTTCATATATATTCAGTATATATATATATATAATAGATAGATATATGAAATGAAACACATCGTTCATGGAGACGGTAGTCCGTATGTATGCATGAACACTGTTTTCCTTTCCTTATTGTCTTGAATGGAAGTAAGTAGATGACATACATATATAAATAAATACAGTTTCTTTATAATGTCATATATTTCATTATTATTGCTTATATATACTTTATAATCATTCTTAAATGGTTAACATGGAGAATGAATCTCATCGCGTCGTGGAGACGGTAGTCCGTACGTATGCACGAGCGATGATATCGTTCTCATGATTGTGAACTTGTGTTTAAGTGTATGTATACTGTTTCAGTATCAATATCAATTTATAATAATCATATATAGTTACTCATTACACCATTATACCCATCCAATTAAGGTGGTGGTGAAAAATAGATTACACCACGGCGTGGAGACAGTATTCCGTACGTACGCACGCGCGGTGATTTCCTTTTTCCGTATGATGGATAGAAGGTTAATTAGAGTTGTTTCATATTTATAATAACATATCAGTATATAAGAAATACTAATGTTATTACTTTATCATGAAACAACTAAATAAGAAGAAGTTGAAGAAGAAAGAAATTGAAAAATATCGGTAATGGATATTACCTATTTTTGACGCGCCTTTTCTTAACCTCCACTTAAAGAACTAAGGATGGTCTTTTAGGAATACCAGGACCTATAGGATGATAATAGGGAAGTGGAGAAGTGATTTTGACAGGTGTTGGCCGAGCATGAATGCTCAAATTGGTGTGAGGAGGAGAGGGAGGAGGTGCCCTTTTATAAGGGAGGAGAGGGGCACCTTTGGAATAACCAAAAATATTATTTTATTATAAAGCCAAATTCGTTTTTAAATAGCTCCAAATTGATTTATATTTAATCTAAGGTGGGGATTGGTCGAAATAATCTCATCCAATAGAATTTATACTAGTTTAGTTATCAATTTTAACCTTATCATTTAGATTTAACTTTACGTTGATAATATAACTTTTACCGTGTCTTTTTGTTTTCTTACACTATAAGGTTAATAAACATACTATATCAAGCCAAAAGAACCCCATGTTGTTTATTATTAATATATATATCCTTATCTAAGTTATTTTTCCGAACCATATATTTTTAAGAATTAAATAACCATTAATAATATAATATTTATTTTAAAAACTAATTTATGTCAATTTTGACACTATTTGGTACATGATTTTTATGAAATTCATAACAGAATGATAAGTTCAACACAAGTTACTTATATCAACAATAACATGTCATATTAACCTAGAAAATTAATTTAAGTCATAAAAAGTATCAAATTACATTTATTTAGGCATTTATAACATCAATTATGTCAATATTTCATTAATAAGACAATTTCTGCATCATCTTTGTGTCATAATAAATGATAATTATATAATCCCAAAAAATTCTAAATAAATTTCTATGATGTGTATAATTGTATTAGATTTCGGGATACTATTCATGTTCGATGTTTCATGAAGTTTATCACTATATTAAAATTATTATACTTATAAGATTTAAGAAAGTGACATGTTGTCACATTCTTTGGTTTTAATAATAATTAAATTATTTTCATGGACAAAAGTCCATAAAATGAATCTAATCCGACCCTTAGGATATATGGGTCTACTTTTAGCCATCCAATAGGATTTTTACAAGTGTTAGGGTAATTTTATAATCTTATATTTACCCTTAATTACCTAATTTACCTTTTTCTATAGTAAATAAAATTTACCGTAGTTACTATTCACAATGCCCAAAAAAAGTAGCTTATTAACATATTTTGGACCCACTGATTCCAAATATGGAATCCATTTTTCCAAATTCAATACACAAAATATGCATAAATTAAATTAAAATTAATCCTATTGTCGAAAGAAAACGGGGTTTTCTTTAAAACATAGCAAAAGATTGAATTGTTTTAACCTACGAATTCAAGGTAAAATCAATGCTTATGAAATAAATTATATGAAATGGTAAAAATATATTCTATTTATAATTTAAAACCATTCAATATTATAATTTAACCACATAAGATATTACGATGAAAAAATTTGTTTTTAATTAAAATATAGCGTGTTTTTACTATTCATTAAAATATGAAAGTTATCGGAAAAATATCAAAACATTATCTAATGTAAAATTTTATATCCTGATTCAAAAGATGAATTTTATTTTGTCAAATTGAACATATAAAAATGTCTAAAACTAGATTTAAAGTGGGTGCACCATCAAAAGGCGGCAAAACTGCATTTTTTTAAAAATACTTATTTTACCCGAAAAATTTTATTTTGTTCTTATACCCTATTCTAGAAAATGTGTAAGATGAATAATAATGTTATAAAATTCAAAATTTAGTTAATACTATTCATAACGGCTAGTTCATGACAATATTATAATAATATATCATCTTTTATTAAAACCCGGTATTGCGTACAACACACGCTATCGAGGAAGGTCGCGATTGCGTGTAATGCAAGCCAAGTCAGGGTTGCATGTTGTGAAAAAATCCTTCGTTGTTTCGTATAACAGAATCCAACCATATATCATTTATACATTGAATATATATATAAATATACTCAATGTTGCGTATAATAACTATTATCAAAATTGTGTGTAACACGATCCAAGAATAGTGTTGTGTATACTGCAAGCTAATACGGTGTTGCGTATAGCGCAAGGTAATCTTGGTGTAGAATAAAACACAAGACATTTATGAAATTAAAAGAATATTTTTCATAAAATCTCGGGGTGTTACATTCTACCCCCCTTAAAATGAATTTCTCCCTCGAAATTATTCGGGGTTATAAATGGTTTACTACTCGAAAGATTGTTTAATAGAAACCCACATCGTAAAAAGGAATACCAAATTATGGCTTTGAAAACTAAATTATGAAATGTAACGGTTATCCAAATTAACTCATCACTGGGTTTCCACGTAGGAGAACATAGGTGAAAATATGGAAATGGAAGAAAAATCTAACCATCATGTTCTGACCGAGAGTGGTAGAGAACATGGCTATGAAAAAGCCAACAATCGCAAAGCCATAAATTTGTGTTGATCTAGGGTACCATCTGATTCATCAGATATAAGATCACTAGGACAACATTTTTGTTTTTCAATATCATTTCCCTAAAGTTGAAAATTTTGAATTAGAAGAAATACTTACTTGATTTTGGTACAATCTCACTGTTGTTCGTGCTTTGAACAATTTCCACTTCATCACTTAAAGAAATGAAGTTGAATTTGTTATTCGTGAAGTGTTAACAGATCATGTGATAGAATGATAGGTCATTCCATCTGTTTCAAACTAAAGTTTAACAATAGTTATCAAACATACATAAGTCCGTCATTGGTGAGGTTAATCATATACGATTCCAAAAATGAACTTATACTTCATATATCATACCGCATAATAAAATAAAACTAGTTTCTACTAACCAGGGACTTTCTATAGGCCAATGGTATGCGATAAAGGCCCATCGCACATTAGTTGTGGGTTCAATTACCCAAACCTTGGCCGACACGATGGGTTGTCGCACATCCTGCAGGTTGTCCTTTTTCTAAAACTACATTATTATAACATCCCATCAACAATATCAAAAAAAGCTGTATCCTGAAACAATACTAACTTATGTCCAACATAATCCATTCCAATCTTTAGGCTTATCTAATATACTTCGGTCCAAGCTCATAGTATAGAGAAAATGATCACGTGAATGCCTCATATATCTTGTTCGTCACATTCCATTCATGTGAATACCATAATCATGTAATCTCTTGAAAAATGAATACTGATTGAATCATAGTGAAAACATGAGTGCTTTCAAAAGATAACTCTTTCCACATACCAAAATCCTCAAAATTCTATATACTTAGTCCTTATATCAATAATGAGTTCATGAATACTATCAAACATATTAGATTCTCTTTATCCCTTCATTATGTGCATATCATCTGCTTTCCAAAAATATTTCAATCACTTTTCATGGTTACCGATGCCATAAAATTATTGAAAACCACAATAGACCAAAACATAAATATTCCAATATTCCACGATACTATATACAACATTATTATAGAATCCCATTACATAAACACTTAATCATTCCACCACATCATTGTCATATTCATCATCGCCAATGGTGATCGCATGTGACTACCCTTTTTCCTTTTCCTTAAGTGGTGGCTCATGTCGATCATCAATAACCCTTGGATTAGGGAATTTATTATCATAATGCCCCATTTCATTGCACTTTAATCATTGAAGTGTTGGTGGTGCGTTCTCTGCAGTGTTTGCTTTATTCACATCATTAGAAACCCTTTTTCCATTACTTCGACACTCAGGTGCTCGATGACCTTCTTTTCCACACATAAAACATTTTCTAGTCCCTTTAATACAATCTCCACCATGCTTCTTTCCACACTTTGTGCATAAGGAAACATTCATCTTCTTTTCCCCATTATTCTGAGATTTCTCCTTTAACTCCATCTTTCGTTTCTTGTCAAAACCATGATATGGATATGTAACATCAACTTCCATTTCTACCTTGATAGCACAACGCCCAATTTCTTCATAGCTACTTAAGTCTCTTATAGCTAATTACCTTCGATGACTTGGTTTCAAGCCACTGAAAAATCGATCAACTTTACTTTCCGGTTGGATGATAATGCTAGATGCATACCCTTCAATTCTTGTAAAATTCAGTTCGTATATACCAAAAGATTCATCATCCTTCTACTTCAGCTCACGAAATTCCTTTTCCATCATTGTTCGAAGAATATGAGAGAAGTACTTACTGAAAAACAAGTTCTTGAACTCTTCCCATTCCATGGACTCAATTTCATCTCATGGCATCGTATTCTTGATACGATTCCACCATTGATTAGCTTCACCTTCCAAACGATATACTGCTAAGATGACTTTATCATGTTCAGAACATTGAAGAACTGAAAATATCTTTTCAGTGGTACTGATCCATTGTTCAGAAACAAGTGGATCAGAAGACCCACTGAAAGAAGGTGGGCGTTGCCTCATTAAGGACTCAATAGAATATTGTTCCCTTCTCTGCTCATTTGGAAGTCCAGAATGATTCATTGCTTGTGTAAGTATAGCAATAAGATTTTTCACTCCATCTCCTATAACATTTTTTTGTTCAGGAGTACAATCATTGCATTGTCCATTGCATTGATCAACACGGTTCCTTCGGGTTCCAGCCATCGTCTAAAACCCAAAAAGAATAGTGTGAGAGGAAAAAATCATGCTAGGGAAAACAACATAATAAAGGGGGAGTATCCTCAATATCTACCATCTTAGGTAAAATTCTATGATCGTTACTGTAGTTCTAGGACTATATCCTATACGTATACTTATCCTTAAGGACATCCCTAGACATACCTTAGAAATATCTCTAGGGTTCTCACTAACGTTTTTGCATCCTAGTTTCCAAAGGTTGACTAATCCTTTCCTCTGATACCAACTGTAGAGACCCAAAGTTTGACGTACATAGACATTACATTACTTTTGGGGAATACTTAGTACATAAAAAAACACACACACGAGGACCGTAATAGTTTAGTGTCTTTGGAAACTCGGAACATAATCTTCTAATCATGGTGAAAGATCTTCAACATCTCCCATAAAGATCTTCCCTTTTTTCCTTACCTAAGACCTTTATTTATATCCTGGGAAAAATAAAACATAAAAGGGTGAGC
This sequence comes from Viscum album, assembly GCA_963277665.1. Classification (NCBI taxonomy): domain Eukaryota; kingdom Viridiplantae; phylum Streptophyta; class Magnoliopsida; order Santalales; family Viscaceae; genus Viscum; species Viscum album. The sequence continues at coordinate 712,698,271 of OY728134.1, read as the reverse complement.
TCAAATGCTCAGTAAGGGTAAACAAAAGAAATATCAATCACATAATATTCATAAGAACATATCTTTTGGAAATCTTAACCTGCAAAAGAGATCATAATTTCAAAACATGGGATAAATCATTGTAGTGAAATGAAATCCCAATAATCACAAAATAAAACATGAAACATTGTGGAATACACACATAATCATAGAGAATCATTTCTTGTTAGTCAAAACTCTTTGCAAAGACTATCTTAGTGGACAAAGTCCCTTTCTGAACCGAGTTCATTCCTCGTTTCAGTCCTGTTTCACTGAACCGGTATAACCTAAAATTCCAGCCATGACTATCTCATGAGATATAAAATCTTTACCCAATTCATTGGAGGGATATATAGGTCCCACCCATATCTTAATGATACCATTCTTATGTGTTCCAAAAAATCATAAATCATACATCATTGCATAACCCATGTAATAAAAATGGGATTCTTAAACATCGTGACATCATAAATCAACTCATATAAGATAAAAGAATTCATAAAAATAATTCCATCACAACATAATCAAATCAATGTAATAATAGAGATATAAACATAACCCTTTATTATCTTATATGGAAAATAATTTTGATAAAACACTTGAACTCCATTCTTGAGGATAATATCCTTTCTGCTTCAAAAACACTTTTCCTTTCTTAACATGTCGTACAATTATAAAATAAAAGAAGTTGATTAAAAATAAACACGAAAACTTGTAAAGGAAGCTTCTTGTAAATAATGTTTTAAAAATCCATTCACTGCGTATACGTTAAAAAAACATTCTTCTCGTACTTTTGTCAGAAAAGTCAAAAAGTACCTCGTACGAAAAGCGACAAAATATTACTTTCATATCTTTTACTAAAAACTCACCGAAGGGTAAATTTGGATTTAAACAATTGTAGGTGGATGGAAAAAATATTACATAATGAGGAAACATGGATGTGTATGATAAAATACACCCCAGTAAATACCAAAGTATAACCAATCTCGGATAAAAATGAGATTGTGATATTTTCCCTTACCTTATGTCTGATAAGCTTTGTACGTATCCGAACCTCCTGTATAATGATATAAATAATTTCATTAACATATTAAAAAATAATATTCATTGTTATGATATCATATATGGTTCACTTATGACTTTATATTACCCGTTCTTTTGTAAATTCCATGTTAAAGAAGCGTTTTGGGTAAAATCGTTTCATTTATCGTAGGTGTTTGGACTTGTTGTTCTTGACATTATTATTACTTATATCATGATTTACTTACTTCTATAATATAATACATGATTTATATATCATATATATTCATTATATATATATATAATAGATAGATAAATGAAATGAAACACACCGTTCATGGAGACGGTAGTCCGTACGTACGCATGAACGTTGTTTTCCTTTCCTTATTGTCTTGAATGGAAGTAAGTAGATGACATACATATATAAATAAATCTAGTAGTTTTATAATGTCATATATCTCATTATTATTTCTTATATATACTTTATAATCATTCTTAAATGGTTAACATGGAGAATGAATCTCATCGCTTCGTGGAGACGGTAGTCCGTACGTACGCACGAGTGATGATATCGTTCTAATGATCGTGAAATTGTGTTGAAGTGTATGTATAATATTTCAGTATCAATATCAATTTATAATAATCATATATAGTTACTCATTACAACATTATACCCATCCAATTAAGGTGGTGGCGGAAAATAGATTACACCACGACGTGGAGATGGTATTCCGTACGTACGCACGCGCGGTGATTTCCTTTTTCTATAGGATGGATAGAAGGTTAATTAGAGTTGTTTCATATTTATTATAACATATCAGTATATAATAAATAATGATGTTATCAATTTATCATGAAACAACTAAAGAAGAAAAAGTTGAAGAAGAAAGAAATTGAAAAAGATCGGTAATGGATATTACATCTTTGTGACACGCTATTTCTTAACCTCCACTTAAAGAACTAATGATGGTCTTTGAAAAAGACCAGGACCACTAGGATTATACTAGGGAAGTGTAGAAGAGATTTTGGCAGGGTTTGGCCGACCTTGAATGCTCAAATTGGTGTGAGGCGAGAGGGAGGATGTTCCCTTTTATAAGGGAGGAGAGAGGCACCTTTGGAATAACTAAAACTATTATTTTATTATAATGCCAAATCCGGTTATAAATAGCTCCAAATTGATTTATTTAGAAGATAAGGTGGTGATGGGTCTAAATCCTCTCATCCAATATAATTTAGACAAGTTTAGGTATCAATTGTAACCTTATCATTTAGATTTAACTTTAAGTTAGATAATTTAACTTTTACCGTGTCTTCTTGTTTTCTTACACTATAAGGTTAATAAACATACTATATCAAGTCAAAAGAACCCAGAGTTGTTTATTATTAATATATCTATCCTTATCTAAGTCATTTGGCCTAACCTTAGATTTTTAGGAATTAAATAAGAATTGATAATATAATATTTGTTTTAAAAACTAATTTATGTCAATTTTGACACTATTTGGTACATGATTTTTATTAAATTAATAACAGAATGATAAGTTCGAAACAAGTTACTTATATCAACAATAACATGTCATATTAACCTATAAAATTAATTTAAGTCATAAAAAGTATAAATTACATTTATTTGGGCATTTATAGCATCAATTATGTTAATATTTTATTAATAATACAATTACTGCATCATCATTGTGTCATAATAAATGATAATTATTTAATCCCTAAAAATTATAAATAAATTCCTATGATGTAGATAATAGTATTAGAGTTCTGGAGACAAATCATATTTGAAGTTTCATGAAGTTTATCACTACATTAAAATTATTATACTTATATGATTTAAGAAAGTGACATGTTGTCATATTCTTTAGTTTTAATAATAATTAAATTATTTTCATGGAAAAAAGTCCATAAAATTAAAAAGTAATCCGACCCTTAGGTTATATGGGTGTACTTTTAGCCATCCAATAGGATTTTTACAAATGTTAGGGTAATTTTATAATCTTATATTTACCCTTAATTACCCGATTTACCTTTAACTATAGTATATAAAATTTACCGTAGTTACTATTCACAATGCCCAAAAATAAAAAGTAGCTTATTAACATATTTTGGGCCCACTAATTCCAAATATGGAATCCAGTTTTCCAAATTAAATACAAAAAAGATGCAGAAATTAAATTAAAATTAATCCAATTGTCGAAAGAAAATGGGTTTTTCTTTAAAACATTGCAAAAGATTGAATAGTTTTAACCTACGAATTAAAGGTAAAATCAATGCTTATGACATAAATTATATTAAATGGTAAAAATATATTCTATTTATAATTTAAATCCATTCAATATTATAATTTTACCACATAATATATTACGATGAAAAAAGTTGTTTTTAATTAAAATATAGCGTGTTTTTACTTTTTATTAAAATATGAAAGTTATCGGAAAAATATCAAAACTATATCTAATGTAAATTTTTATATCCTGATTCAAAAGAAGATTTTTATTTTTTCAAATTGAACATATAAACATGTCAAAAACTAGATTTAATGTGGGTGTGCCATCAAAAGGCGGCAAAACTGCATTTTTTTAAAAATACTTATTTTACCCGAAAAATTTTATTTTGTTCTTATACCATGTTCTAGAAAATGTGTAAGATGAATAATAATGTTATAAAATTAAAAATTTAGTAAATACTATTCATAACGTCTAGTTCATGACAATATTATAATAATATATCATTGTTTATTAAAACCCGATATTGCGTACAACACACGCCATCGAGGAAGGTCGCGATTGCGTATAATGCAAGCCAAGTCAGGGTTGCGTGTTGTGAAAAAATCCTTCATGGTTTCGTATAACTGAATCCAACCATATTTCATTTTTACATTGAATATATATATATATATATACTCAATGTTGCGTAGAATAACTATTATCATAATTGTGTGTAACACGATCCAAGAATAGTGTTGCGTATACTGCAAGCTAATACGGTGTTGCGTATAGCGCAAGGTAATCTTGGTGTAGAATACAACACAAGACATTAATGAAATTAAAAGAATATTTTTCATAAAATCTCATGGTGTTACATGGCCACTCACCACTCAAGGGATGAAATGTCTGGATTCTCTCTTGGGGATCAAATTCATTGCTCCACATGTTTTCCGTGAAGCCCATGTGGTTTCAGATGATCTTGTTAATAAAGGTGACAACCAGGTTCTGACGTGGTTGGATTCCTTGACTCCTGATCTGCTTCATTTTTATCAAAAAGATTGTAAAAAACTCCCATATTTTCATCTCTTGTAAACCCCTTTTTATATATGAAACAATTAGGTCTTTAGTCATTGGACCAAGGCATGACCTTCTTAAAAATAAAAAAAAACCTTTAAATAAGTAAACATGTGTTTCAAAATTGTTAAATATTTTTTTTGTAAGACATAAATCCTTAATTATAGTTTTAAATTTAATATAATGATTAAAAAATAAAATTCATTTTTAGAAAATAGTTTCATAAATTATGATTTTGTTTTCTTTTTTTAAGATAATTTTACGAGACATTAATTAATTTTTGAACGTGTCATAAAAGTAGTCATAATTTTAATGTTGGTAGTTTTTTGATTAAACGGTGATTTAATTTAAAAATTAAATTTAGATAATTTTAAAATTATTTTAAAAAAATGGAGTTAATTTTTTAATTCTACATATTGAAAAATGGTTATAGTGAAATTTTTTATCTTTTCTAATATAATAGATTTTTTTGGTGAATAGTGAAATATAATAATTTACTATATAAGCTAAATACATGAATTTTCATGTCATTGGATGATGTATTTCTTATTTAATACCATAATCTCAAACACTCATTCATATTTTACTGTATTTAGTCTTGGGAGTCAAATCTATTCATAGTCATGTTCCAAAATAATATTGTAATGAATAAAATATTGAGAAAACACCCATCTCCTCCATGAAAAATAACATCCATCACCACCTATTATTATTACACCTCTAAATCCTTGAATCGTTCTAATTTTTTACTCAATTACACTCACAATCCTCTTACCCACGTTCATGATCTATTGGTATCATCAAAATACAAAAACCATTTTCTTCAAGAGATTCTCACGGAGGAGAATTCAAGATGTAAAAAAGAAATTTATTTTTCTATAATTTCTATTCAATTAATTTATTTATCTTATCTTATACTCACATCTAATATATACATTTTTCATGAAAAATATATTATATTATATATATCATGTAACACCCCAAGCTTCTACGGTACACATCTCTCTGAATAATACAGTAGCGTGTGTTGTACGTAACTTCGAGTTCTAACACACACCACAACCAATCAAAGCAGCCATTATGAATATTAATACCTAATTTTTTAAATTTTACAAATTTTATATTTCAAAATGGACTTCGTTTTTGGATTCGGTATATCGAAATTAGCCTATGTTGAATTTTTGGTATTTTTCTGAGAACATCCAATTTGTTTTGAATAGTGAAAAATACTTAAAAACAAATTTTTTAATCAAAATAATTTATATTGATAGATTATAATATTTATGGGATTTAAAGTATAATTAGAATATATTTTTACCTTTTTATCCAATGGTGGTCATTAAAATTAGTTTCACTTTGAAATTGGACATAAACAATTGTCAATCTTTTGATATATATTGTTTCTTAAAAACAGGCTATTTGTTGTGACAAAGGGAATTAATTATAAAATTAATTAATGAAACATATATGTTTGGAATTTTTTAAAATAGACATCATTTTTGAATTAGGAATATCAATTATAGCTTAGGGTTAAAGTTTTGCATTGTTCTGAAAAACCTCAATTTTTGATGAATAGTGAAACCACTAAGTGGTAGTTAGAAATACTGATTTTTTGTTTAAATGAAACATTACCACTTATGTGATTTGATTTTCAAAAATCTGACATACATGGTTGTCATTAGGAATTAAAATTTGGTTCAATGGGATTAAAATAATTTTTTTGTGAATAATAACTTTTAAGTTTAATTAATCCCGATTAAAGGTAATTAGTGAAATTTAAGGTAAAGATAATGTTATAATAAAATGAAATGTCCTTGAAACTTTCCTAAACCTATTGGATGAGTCATGGACGACCAATACAGTCCATGGGTCAACTTGGAGACACCATGGAGCCACTTTGGTAGGAAAATGACATTAAAAACATTTTATTTAATGTTAAGATAAAAATTTCACAAACATGAGTTGTTTTACTAAAGAAATTTTTAAATGGGGTTATACAAGTCATATTTTTTACTATAAATATTCATTATAAATTTAAAACTATTTCCTACATCATGATATTTTTTTTATAATTTTGAGGCATTAAATAAATTAAAATTTTAATGACACCATGATGATGCAGCAATTACCTCATTAATTAACGATTTTAACAAAATGGAAGGATAATATAAAATATAAGAATTACACTTGTCCAAAGACTATTGGATGATTATATTTCGAACCCTTACCACCTTATCCTAGAAATATATCATTCTGAGTCCTTTAGAATCCGAAATTCACTTCATAATAAAGTAAAATTTCAATCATTCCAAGAGTGCCCCTTCTCACCTATTATAAAACGCCCAAACCACTACCACATTAATCACACCATCAAAGCCTTTGTATCGGCCAACCCATGCCCATTTTGTCTCTCCAAATCCCAATCTTACTCCTAGAAGCCTCACTTTTGGCAGAAGTATTCCCAAGGAAGCCTTTGACTCAAATCAAAAAGAGTTACCCGATTTTAAGGTAATGTCTTCTCTAATGTTGTTTTGTTTTATTTTGCTTCTCCAACCACTTAAACTCTTTTTATTAATTTCTTTTGTAACAAAACAAGTATCTAAAATATATGAGGATTTTTTTATGATAAGTATTTGGTTTACACTTACACACACAATCGTCTAATGGTTAAAGAACATATTGTTTCTGTGGGTGGCGAAATACTGCCTCACGAAACGATGATTGTTCAATATTCTTTTAACACATATAATGGTGGCCATTTTGATGACACTATTTTCATATATGATATATATATTATTTTTATGTTTTCCTTATACTTCTTTATTTCTCATTTATGGAATACTTTATGATTTCCATTATGGGTAAACGCGATAATTTAATTTTAGGAAGTGCGGACTACCGCCCCCTCAAAGTGATTTGAATCTTTAATGCCATATTTGGGATGTATAAAGGATGGAGTAAATTGTATTATACATTATATAATACTGGAATTGTATTATACCTTTATATAATTATAACTTCCTTCCATTAAATACAAAATAGAAATGAAAGTAGCGTTCATGCGTACGTACGACTTACCGTCTCTATGAACGGTGCATTCCATTTCCTACCTCTAAGTGTTATGTAATATTATAAATGAATGTATATAATGGATATATATGATGTATATGATATATAAATCACGAATATAATAATGTATATAATGGATATATTATCACATGAACAATGTGTAATTATAAGAAGTTTATTTTTGACTCAAGTACCTGAGATCGACAAAACGACCGTTATAAACTTAAATAATTACATAATGTTCATGACATGGTAATAAGTGATTTAAAAGGAATAATGAACTCGAAAAAGGTTCTTAAGAAGGTAGAGATTAACCCTAGTTTATTATTCAGGAGGTTAAAGAGCGGTCGAGTCATGTCGGACATGAGGTAAAGGAATTTGTTAACCCAATTTCCATTCTTTGGGTTAATCTCCGACATTCAAATTATGTCATGAAATTATTATGTCAAATCTTGTATTTGTTCTTTAATTATGTTTACTTATAGTGAATACACATAACAAATCTATTTTATTTAAAAAAATGATCTTTGTAAGGTACTTTGTCTCAATCTCCATTCATTGAGGCGTATTTTGTTTTATACACAAATTTCTTTTATACAGTGTATAAACCCCTTTGACTTGTACATTTATTCAAAAAGAATCTTTTTATATGAAGAGTTTTACTAAACGACAAAAAATAATGCTTTTCATGTCATACGTACGCGACGACAATGACTTCTCTATCACCGTAACCATTATTTGAGTTACGGCTTCCTCTAAAAGCCATAATTTTTTTAAAAATGAAAAATAAATACCAAGTTTTAATTTTCTTTCATTTTGGTATTGAAAATGGTCTTCATAATGTTATAATTATATCAATGTGTTATATTGCTATCTTGTAATTGAAGTGTGGAAATATTATGTTTCCTTTATGAATGTTTTATGTGATACAATTACGTTGTGGTTTATGATATGTTTAACCATGTTCATATGAGGAATGCATTGGACATAATAAGTTACGGGTGGATCTCGCTATAGCTCTTTGATGCATCGGTAGGTCTCATGAGACAAACTAGTGTCTTGGCACGAGGCCTTGACAAAATCTTATTTGTGGTCTTGGCACGAGCCCTTGGATACATGGTTATGATAATCTGGAATTATGCATTCCATCAATATGAAAGTGGTTATTGATATTGCATTGGATTATTTGACTAGTAGAATATCCATGTGAGTAAGTAAATGGCATTATTTAATTTTATTTTTTCCATATTACGCTGAATTCCATGTTTTAAAAGGCTTTTGTTTTAGTTATACATTTCCTTAAATGTTAATGTTTATTTATGAAAGATTCTGCAATATTGTTATCCTTACTGAGCATCTGAGCTCACCCCTTTCAATGTTTTAATATTTTCTAGGATTTGAAGAAGTATTTTATGAATGACCTGCAGAGATAGTGAGAAGAGGATATGAGTGTGGACTATGGAGTCTATTTTATTGTAGTATTTCACTTTATGATGTAAAGTAACATTTATGAATGTATCTAGTGTTTCAAAGGCTACTAAACTAATCGGTCTTTCGATACTTGTTCTTTTGTGATCATGCCAATGTTATACAATAACGCACCGACTCTGGGTAGCAGGGGTCGGGGTGTAACAGTTGGTATCGGAGGCAGTTTAGTACTAACCTTGGAAGATAGATTTAGATAAACTCTGATTAGAGAACATAGCCCAAAGATAGACATTGATGATTAGTATAGAAGAACTTCCAAGAATTTTGGTATTATACAGATATTGTGAGTTTTTCGAGCAATACATCCCTGTCTGGATACGAGCAGGTAGAGGCGGCTCTGGCACATATGTACCTAGGGGTAAAACCCAAAAACACCACTTTGAGATAGACTCGAACATGAACTGGTGCACGACAATGGGCATTGCTGAACTCTTGGTTACGACACTCGCGGGGGATATGCTTAGGACAATTCTCATTTTCTTTAAAAACCACAATGAAGGGTTATGAGTATATACATTCTCAATGAAAACATTTTTATGATTATGGATTATATCCATAAATAGTTCAATTTATGATAAGTATTTTACAAGAATGGAATTATGTATTTTGATTCATAAACTAATCTAGTTTATTCCATTGTTTAAAAATGGAGCCTAGTGGAAGTAATGGAAACCTTATCAATGCACACACTCTAGGTAGGGATTTCCCTCCTGCTCAAGATAACTATTTTGGATCTGGAGATACAACTGGTGCTAATCAACTTATTACCATACTGGGACAACTCACTCAGGTTATGAATAATAACCATACTTGTATGGAGCACCCTGATACGCAACGTGGAGGATCAATGTTAGACCTCTTCATGAGGCAAAAACCACCAACATTTAATGGGGGTACAAATCCATTAGTAGCTGTGAAATGGATAAACCCCTTAGAAAAAAGATTCCATGCCTTGGGGAGTAGCAAAAGGGAGAAGGTTGTCATGGAAGTCTACCGCCTCACTGGAGATGTCGATCAATGGTGGTCGCTGATTCGAAACTAAAAGGAAGATGATGAATTATCAAATATGGAATGGAGATAGTTCAAAGATATTTTCTTAGAAAAATACTTTCTACATGACCAACGAGCAGATATGGAAAAGAAATTTCTGAGTCTAAGGCAGAAGGAGGATGATAATTTCTCAAAGTATGAGGCTAACATTACAAGGCTAGCGAGGCATGCTACTGATTATATACGTAACCCAATAAGTAATATTGATCGTTTCATTGATGGGTTAAGACCATTTCTCCCTCGTGCATTAGTCTCACAAACCTTCTCATTATACGGAGATATTGTCTCGTGTGCTATCAAGACGGAAAAGAAATTCTCTATGCCTCATGACTTTAAAGCAAATCTAGAAAAGAAGAGATCTTCTGATCAATTTGTAAATAGAAATAAGGGGACGAAGGGAAGAGTTAAGTATCATTCCTATAGTAAATGTGGAATGAAATACCCCAGTACTTGCTTGAAGGGAATGGGAGTCTGTTACATGTGTTGTGAAAAATGCCACCAAGCTCATGATTGCAAGGGAAAGAAAGTAGTTGTCAACGTGGAATGCTATAATTTCAGAGAGATGGGACATTATGAAAATGAATTTCCAAAGCGTCCGGGGAACTTACCTCAGAAGAGGCCAACGAATCAAGGCTAATCTTATGTTATCACTACTACTGAGGTTGAAGCTCCGAAAGACGTGGTGGCAGGTAATTTAATGGTTTCCTCAAGTTTAGAAAATGCATTATTTGATTCTGGATCATCGCATTGTTTCATATCTTCCCAGTTTGCTAAGAAATTTAGATATTTCCAATTTTATTTAACAAGAGAATTGTCACTCAAAACTTTTAAGGGAATTATTATTGCAACAAAGTTTTGTGAATCAGTCCCCATTAGAACACATAATTGTTCATTATCCACTGATCTCATTGTCATACCTGTGATTGAGTTTGATATAATCCTCAGTATGGATTGGCTTTCAGACTATGATGCAAAGATTTATTGTAAGAAGAAGGAGGTAACAATTTTTGATGATGACGATAAGGAACACCTTATTTTTAGAGAAGAATCGTCACCACCTAATTCTTATTTAGATCCACCCACAGTAGCTCAACTAAATTAAATTATTGGGGAGGAAGAGAATGAAATGACTAATGGTGATGAATGGAATGTTAAAATAGAGGATGTACCTATTGTGAAAGAATATATAGATGTGTTTTCGGAAGATTTACCTAGACATCCTACAGAACGAGAAGTTGAGTTTTCCATTGATTTAATTCATGGATCATGGCCCATATCGAAGACCCCTTATATAATGGCCATTGAGGAATTAGTTTAACTAAAGAAACAACTAGAGGAATTGAGTAATACAAGATTTATTCACCCTAGTGTTTCTCCATGGGGAGCCCCTGTCCTTTTTGATAAGAAGAAAGATGGATCTATGAGGCTGTGCGTTGACTACAGGGAGAACAATTCTATAACAATAATGAACATGTATCCCCTACCTCTCATTGATGATTTATTTGACCAATTTCATGGAGCTCAATAATTTTCAATGATTGACCTTCGATCGGGATACCATCAGTTGTGTGTGAAGAAGGAAGACATTCCGAAAACAACATTTCGAACAAGGTTCGGGCATTACGAGTTTACAGTAATGCCTTTTGGATTGACTAATTCACCCTCTGTATTCATGGATCTAATGAATATAGTTTTCAATGAAGATCTTGATGATTATGTGGTGGTATTTATTGATGATATCTTGGTGTACTCCAAAAGCTACGAAGATTAGGAAAATCACTTGCACATTATCTTGAAGACTCTTAGAAGGAATGAATTATATGGGAAGTTTAGCAAGTGTGGATTTTGGCTTCATGAGATTTCTTTTCTTGTCTATATTGTCTCTAAGGATGGAATTTCCATTGATCCTTCTATGACCAAGGCAATCCAAGAATGGCCAGAACCGATGAGTATAACTGAGCTACACAGCTTTATTGGTTTGATAGGTTATTATCGACGTTTTGTCTAGAATTTTTCCCGATTGGCTAACCCATTGACGAATCTCACACGTAAAGGGGTTAAATTTTTCGGGACAAAAGAGTGTGAAGAACGTTTTGAAGAACTGACGAGAAGATCATTCAATGCTCCTATATTGACTCTACCATCAGGGAATGATGGGTTCGTTATTTATCGTGATGCATCAATGAAAGGACATGGTTGTGTACTTATGCAGAATGATAGGGTTATTGACTATGCATCATGATAGCTAAAAATTCATGAGCAGAACTATCCTACTCATGATCTCGAGTTAGCTACTGTAATATTTTCCTTGAAGATATGGAGACATTATCTCTATGGTGAAAAATGTGAGATACATACCGATCACAAGAGTTTGAAATATATTTTCACACAAAAAGAACTCTTCATGAGGCAAAGGATATGGCTTAAACTACTCAAGGATTATGATTGCACGATAAACTACCACCCAGGGATGGAAAATAACGTTGCAGATTCTTTGAGTAGAAAATATCATGGAGTTTTGAACATGGTGAGAGTGGAAAGGGATCCTATTTTCATGGATCTAGTAAATATGTATATGGGAATCACAATGGAGGGTGAAACATCAAAAAAAATTCAAATGGTTTCCAAAACATCTTTACAAGAAAAGATAATGTGTTCTCAGGCCAATGATAAAGAGTTGAAAAAGGAGATTAAATCTGTGAATGATGGGTGATTGAGTGACTTTGTGTAAGAAGATGGAGTTTTGAAATTTGGGTGGAGACTTTGTGTTCCCGATATACCTAATTTAAAGAGGGAATTGTTGGATGATTCTCATAGCTCCAATTTCCCTATACACCATGGGCACACCAAAATGTATAGAGATTTAAAGGGACATTTTCAGTGGGACAACATGAAGAGGGATATTTCTGATTTTGTGTCAAGATGTATGGTTTGTCAACAAGTGAAAGCTGGAAGGCAACTGCCTAGTGGAGTATTGCAACCTCTTCCTATACCTGAGTGGAAATGGGATAATATTACGATAAATTTTGTCATGGGACAACCAAAGACTCCTAGAAGAAATGACGCAATATGGGTCATTGTTGATCGTCTCACAAAGTCAGCACATTTTCTTGCTATAAGGGAAGATCTATCACTTGAACTTCTAACAAGACTGTATATTAATGAAGTTTTGAGACTTCATGGAGTACCCATGTCGATTGTCTCTTATCGTGATCCTCTTTTTACATCAAGATTCTAGAAAAGTCTTTAGAAGGACTTGGATACTAAACTTCGTTTGAGCACTGCTTACCATCCTCAGACAGATGGACAATCAGAAAGAACTATTCAAACCTTAGAAGACATATTGAGATCATGTTCACTTGACTTTAAAGGAATGTGGGATCAATATTTACCTTTGGTATAATTTTCCTATAACAATAGCTTCTATTCAAGTATTTAAATGGCACCATATAAAGCGTTATACGGAAAGAGATGTCACACACCATCTTTTTGGGATGATGTTGGTGAAAGAAAACTTGTAGGCCCAGAACTGGTGGAGGAAACTATGGAAAAGGTGAATGTAATCCAAAACCACATCAAATCAGCTCAATGTAGGCAGAAGAGCAATGCCAACAACCGAAGGAAGGATTTGGACTTTCAGGTAGGAGATCATGTTTTCATGAAGGTATCTCCATAGAAGGGAGTTATACGTTTCGGTAAGAAGGGTAAATTGAGTCCCAGGTACATCAGACCCTTAGAAATTCTATTACGAATTGTGGCTGTAGCTTACCGTTTGGTAATGCCACCAAGTCTCTCCAAAATTCATGATGTATTCCACGTATCACTATTGAGAAAATACATGCTTGAACCAACTCATGTACTCACCTATGAGGAAATAGAATTGGAACTCGATCTGTCTTATTGCGAAGAGCCCTTTAGGATTCTTGATACAAGAGAACAAGTGTGAGAAACTGGATGACTCATCTGGTAAATGTTCTATGGAGAAACCATAAGATGTAGGAGGCAACATGGGAACCCGATGAAATTATGATGATGAATCACCCGAGTCTTTTTATACAGTGATATTATATGAAATTTAGAGGACGAAATTAATTTAAGGAATGGAGAATGTAACACCCCAAGCTTCCACAGTACACATCTCGCTGAATAATATAGTAGCGTGTGTTGTACGCAAATTCGAGTTCTAACACACACCAAAACCAATGAAAGTAGATATTATAAATTGTAATACCTAATTTTTTAAATTTTATAAATTTTATCTTGCCAAATGGACTTCGTTTTTGGATTTGGTATATCAAAATTAGCCCATTTTGAATTTTTGTTATTTTTCTGAGAACTTCCAATTTGTTTTGAATAGTGAAAAATACTTAAAAACAACTTTTTTTAAAAAATAATTTATAGTGATAAATTATAATATTGATTGGTTTTAAAGTATAATTAGAATATATTTTTACCATTTTATCCAATGGTGGTCATTAGAGTTAATTTCACTTTGAAATTGGACATTAACAATTGTCAATCTTTTGATATATATTGTTTCCTAAAAACACGCTATTTGTTGTGACAGTAGGAATTAATTATAAAATTAATTAATGCAACTTATATGTTTGGAATTTTTTAAATTAGACATCATTTTTGAATTTGGAATAGCAATTATAGCTTAGGGTTAAATTTTGGCATTGTTCTGAAAAACTTCAATTTTTGATGAATAGTGAAACCACTAAGTGGTAGTTAAAAAAACTGATTTTTTGTTTAAATGAAACATTACCACTTATGTGATTTGATTTTCAAAAATCTGACATACATGGTTGTCATTAGGAATTAAAATTTGGTTCAATGGGATTAAAATAATTTTTTGGTGAATAGTAACTTTTAAGTTTAAATAATCGCGATTAAAGGTAATTAGTGAAATTTAAGGTAATGATAATGTTATAATAATATGAAATGACCTTGAAACATCTCCTACACCTATTTTATGAGTGATGGACGACCAATAAAGTCCATGGGTAAACTTGGGGACCCCATGGAGCCACATTGGTAGGAAAATGAAATTAAAAACTTTTTATTTAATGTAAAAAAAAATGTCACAAACATGAGTTGTTTTACTAAAGAAATTTTTAAATGGGGTTCTACAAGTCATATTTTTGACAATAAATATTCATTAGAAATATAAAAATATTTCCTACATCATGATATTTTTTTAAAAAAATATTTGACATTATATAAATTAAATTGTTAATGACACCAAGATGATGCAGCAATTACCTCATTAATTAACGATTTTAACAAAATGGAAGGATAATGAAAAATCTAAGAATTAAAAATGTACAAAGCCTATTGGATGAGTTTATTTCGATCCCTTATCTCCTTATCCTCGAAATATATCATAGTGGGACCTTTAGAATCCGAAAAGCATTTCATAATAAAGTAAAATTTCAATCTTTCCAAGAGTTCCCCTTCTCTCCTCTTATAAAAGGCCCCCACCACTACCACCTTACTCACACCTTCAAAGCCTTTGGATCGGCCAAACCCTGCCCATTTTGTCTCTCCACATCCCACTCTTACTCCTAGAATCCTCACTTTGGGCAGAAGTATTCCCAAGGAATCCTTTGACTCAAATCAAAAAGAGTTACCCGATTTTAAGGTAATGTATTCTCTAATGTTGTTTTGTTTTATTTTGCTTCTCCAACCACTTAAACTCTTTTTATTAAATTCTTTTGTAACAAAACAAGTATCTAAAATATATTAGGATTTTGTTATGATAAGTATTTGGTTTACACTTACACACACAGTCGTCTAATGGTTAAAGAACATATTGTTTCTGTGGGTGGTGAAATACTGCCTCACGAAACGATGATTGTTCAATATTCTTTTAACACATATAATGGTGGCCATTTTGATGACACTATTTTCATATATGATATATATATTATTTTTATGTTTTCCTTATACTTCTTTATTTCTCATTTATGGAATACTTTATGATTTCCATTATGGGTAAACGCGATAATTTCATTTTAGGAAGTGCGGACTACCGCCCCCTCAAAGTGATTTGAATCGTTAATGCCATATGTGGGATGTATAAAGAATGGAGTAAATGGTATTATACATTATATTATACTGGAATTATATTATACCTTTATATAATTATATCTTCATTCCATTAAATACGAAATAGAAATGAAAGTAGCGTTCATGCGTACGTACGGCTTACCGTCTCCATGAACGGTGCATTTCATTTCCTACCTCTAAGTGTTATGTAATGTTATAAATGAATGTATATACTAGATATATATGATGTATATGATATATATATCATGAATGTAATTATGGATATTGTTGGCGCCAAAATAATATGGCACGAATGGAAGGAACGAAAAAGAAGGCCGGCACGCTGCCTCGCGAAGCACCACCGCGAAGCACCGCCGCGAAGGGACGCCGCGAAGGACCGACGCGAAGAATCCCGATCCTGGCGGCCTCACGGAGCTCCAGAGGCGGTAAAGCTCCGCGAACGCATTTGATGTTCGTGAGCCGCCGTGAAGCTCCAGAGGCGGTAATGCTCCGCGAACGCATTTGACGTTCGCAAGCCGCCGCGAAGCTCCAGAAGCGGTAATGCTCCGCGAACGCATTTGACGTTCGCGAGCCACTGCGAAGCTCCAGATGCAGTAATTGTCCACAAACGAATTTGACGTTCACGAGCCACCGCAAAGCTCCAGAGGCGGTAATCCTCTGCGAGCGCATTTGACGTTCATGAGCCGCCGCGAAGCTCCAGAGGCGGTACCCTCCGCGGACGACGTTGACGTTCGGGAGCTCGCCGCGAAGCACCGGAGGCGGTGCGCGAGTTCTGCTTCGCGGTGCCCCTTGCCTATAAATACTGGACTGCCCCTGAGTCCCAGAAGACGGACAATCTGACCTTTCGGCTTCGCCAATCCCGAATCGCGAAGCACGATTTTCCCCAGGAATCATGAGCTCCGTGAGGTACTTCTACTTCGCGAGACTCCTCTGCGTTGTCTCGTTTTGAGCCCCTCTTCTGAGAGGGATGCCCTTCGGGAAGCTCAAGGGAATTCGCGAAGGAAGGGGATTCCCACGGGAACTCAGGCAGCTGCGGAGCGTTTATGCTTCTCAAAACACCCAACCCATGCTAGTGATCCCTATGCAAAGGCAGTATCGCCACACATCGTGAAGCACACTCCTTCGCAGGACCCTGCTTCGCGAGGAACCCCTTCTTCACGAGGAAGTGCTCCGCGAACACTGTTCCACTTCACGAAGAACCTTCCACTCACACCTATTCCCCATGCTATGGCCAAGGCACTCTACTTCGCGAAGCACACTCCTTTTCATAGCGATTCCTCTTCCTGTGCGACCCTCCAGGTTTGCACGATGCAATTTCAAAGTCCCATGGACAATACCACCCGTAGCGTTGCTTCGCCTAATGATTCTTCGCATAGGCACGCTAACGGCTATTTCTTCTTTGCTTAGCCACGCTAATGTGGACCCCTTGATGGTTGGTTCCACAACCCCCTTAACCATGGCCTTACTGGTACCTTCCCTCTCCCAAGGACCAGAGGGTACCGGTTATGTAAGTCCTAGGGGTGTGGAGTGAACCCACCTCATCCGAGCTGTAGGACGTTAAACTGCCAAGCACCACGTCCTCAACACATGACGTTAAACTGTGACCCAACCTCGTCTCCCTCACGGAGGGTCCCCCCAGGTTGAACATTTTTACACCACTCGTCTCCACGGGAATGGAATCACCCATCTACCAGGGATGATATCCTTTTTGTTGGAGTGGCGTATGTTCGTAAGAGAAGGGCGACCCTAGTTCCCCAACAGATGGTTGCACCTCTGCATCTCCGTACTTCCCCACTACCAAGGTCAGTGGAGGGCGTGATAGGGAACGAGGCACCACCCATCATTGGACCAAGTTCCATCTCTCCCGCGCTTTGTCGCACCAAGGGCCTCCATCCTAGAGTAAGTCCCAGCACCATGGGTCGCCTAACGCGTAAGCCTTTCTTCGCTTCTCACGGACACATCCTTCACGATGTGATCGTCAGGTCCATGCAAACCACTTGTTTCCCACACCGAGCATGACTCACGTGGGCTTAGAGTGAGCACCGACCATGACCCCCACCCTCAACGAACTACGAGGACTTTGATCCATGTGAAAGCATGGTACGTAGGAGTCCTCTACGAGGTTCAAGCCCACCCGTCATCTATTCACGTTGGGTCCCATTCTCGTCCATCATGACGTTATACAGCATTTCCCAATCCGAACTACGAGGTCATTGATCCATGTCAAGGCATGGTACGTAGGAAGCCTCTATGAGGTTCAAGCCACACATTTCCTGGTCGTTCATTCACGTCGGTTCGCCGACAAAGCCCCATTTGAACTATGAGGTCTTTGATCTATGTCAAGGCATGGTACGTAGGAAGCCACCACGATGTTCAAGCCCACCCATTATCTATTCATGTCGGGTCCCATTCCCATCCATCATGACGTTAAACTGCATTTCCCAATCCGAACTATGAGGTCTTTGATCCATGTCAAGGCATGGTACGTAG
Organism: Viscum album; assembly: GCA_963277665.1. Lineage (NCBI taxonomy): Eukaryota > Viridiplantae > Streptophyta > Magnoliopsida > Santalales > Viscaceae > Viscum > Viscum album. The sequence goes on along the minus strand of OY728134.1, from coordinate 712,679,774 downwards.
GAAGCCTCTATGAGGTTCAAGCCACACATTGCTCGGTCATTCATTCACGTCGGTTCGCCGATAAAGCCACATTTGAACTATGAGGTCTTTGATCTATGTCAAGGAATGGTACGTAGGAAGCCTCCACGAGGTTCAAGCCCACCCGTCATCTATTCACATCAGGTCCCATTCATGTCCAGCATGATGTTAAACTGCATTTCCCAATCTGAACTACGAGGTCTTTGATCCATGTTAAGGCATGGTACGTAGGAGGCCTCTCTGAGGTTCAAGCCTAACAAACATTGTCCCAGACCGTCTCCTTGTCGGTGTGCCAAGCCCCCAATTTTCAGCGAACTATGAGGACTTTGATCAGTGTCAAGGCATGGTACGTAGGAATCCTCCCATAGGCTCAAGCCCATCTCCCATCGGACCATGGTCCCTCATTTACGTCGGCTCGCCGACACCCACCGCACATCGTTTATTCACGTCAGGGATCACTACTGTCCCGCATGACGTTAAACTGTATTCCATCAATCCTTTGAACTACGAGGACTTTGATCCATGTCAAGGCATGGTACGTAGGAAACCTTCCCAAGGTTCAAGCCCACCACTAGCGGACCCACGGGTCTACTTTCACGTCGGCACGCTGACAATGCCCATTGGACCAAGGTCCACCCTCACGTCGGTACGCTGACGATTCCCATCGGACCAAGGTCCACCCTCACGTTGGTTCGCCGACGACATTCATCGGGCCAAGGTCCACCTTCATGTCAGTTTACCGGTACCATCCTGAACTACGCGGATTTTGATTCACTGCCACGGGGATACGTGGGAAGCCTCTCTAAGGGTCAAGCCCAACTTAACCATTGCCGCTGCGATGGTCCCATTTCAATCCCCCTCCGTTCCATTCATCAATCTATCACCCATCCTGATTCTCACTCGGACCGTCTTATCCCGGTGAGACCATATCGGTACGCTCTCCTTCACAGCCACCCATGGGCTAGCCCCAGTATCAACATTCCTTCAAGGAGAATCCCTCAATCCGATCTATCCTAGCTAATGGTCTGGTTGGGTTGATCTTTCTCCGCTAGACGTTAAACTCGCGACATACCCTGTGTTAAACACGGGAAGCTGAGGAAAACCTCAGATATGTGTCTATGGCATATAATTCCCCGCGCTCGATGTGGGATGCATCGGGCTTCAACGCCCTCGAGAAGCCCTGTGACCAGGGATAACAGACAGACATGCCAGGTTCCCCAGCATCCAGACACGCTACTGATGCCTCAACGTGACTACTCCCCCGACTGAAGGTTTCTGCCCTGACCGGACCCTTTGGAATGTCCCGACAGAAGCAGTGTAATTAGTCGGCGTCCATGGAAACATGGAACTGGGAAGAGTTTCACGAACTACGTATTAAATCTACGAGGGAGACCCGGACTAGGTGACGAGTTCTGAGGAGGAATCCAGAGGAAGAAGAACCGACATCCCATCATCCCGTTTCGATCAAGGAGCAGACGTCCCTGAATAAGGAGCGAATGCCGCTCGCCTTTGGAAAGCAGGAATGCGGGCAATAAAGCACCGCACGTCCTCCTCCACGGACGAACGGGCGCGCGCCCCAGCGAAAGCGTCAGAAACTGAAATGGTGAACCCGACGTGAATGTTCTTCTCCACAATATGGAGATTAGTAGCGTTCGAGACACCAGTAGATTGACGTGTCACCGGATCCAGATATACGGTGCCTGGTCCCGCCAAGCAAATAGCGGGCCTGTCGTGGAACTCATCGGAAGTCGGGGAAGTTGAACATGGGGCACTCCATTCTGCAGCGTGTTGGCGTGGATCCTTCTTACAGACGTGGAAAATGGAAGGGCACTAGGGCACTGGCTGTCAATCCTTTTCCTCTCAGTACTGATAAGTTGATCCCTTCGTTTCTCAGGAACCAGGTTGCTGTTACAGAGACACGATCGCCATCCGCTCCTCGCCCACGCAGGGGCAGGGGCAAAACTGCCATGACCACACCACGTAGCGCCGCTACCGCCATGACGGCCGCCACATCACGGAATACGGGGCGCCCACGTCCCCTTTCTCCATCAGAGTTCATCCAGCGAAGGGTGATCAACAACCTCGTGCGCAGGTACGAGGAAGAAGGGGTCATCCCAACCCGGAATATGGCTCGCCTGGACCTGGAGGCCTCCAGGCCCCGCCGCCAACGCCGCCCTAACAGGCCATGCAGGGAGACCCTGAATAAGGACCCGCACTTATTTCATACATAATCTTGAATTTATTTAAGAAAACATGTCATTATACATTGAGGACCTTTTCAAGTTTAGAACTTTAGAGAATTAAGACAAAACATTCATAACAATACACATTGTTACATAGTGGATACCATAAAATCAGTTTCCATTATCCTCAGAATATAAAACATTAAATCACAAAACAAGACTCCTTGACAATTCTTCAACATTTAACATGTCTTCCTTCCTTGTATTACTCATCATTAACCTGTGAAAATTCATTAAAAAACTTGGGATGAGCACAAAAGCTCAGTAAGGTATGAAAAAGAAGGAAAAAATCACATTAGTCCATGAATACGCATGACGTACGAAAACATTTTCAAAAGACATGATTTCCACCCATAAAATCTTAATTAGCGTAACATGAGATTTACACAAACATAATTATAATCATAGAGGAATATTGGGGCACTACTTACATAATCTTGTAACCATCTTGGCTACCTTAAAATTTGTAACCCTCACGGTTACCTTACTTTGTGTAACCATCACAGTTACACTTGGAGTAACCATACAGCCGACCTCCAACATACTCATACCCAATGCATTGGAGGGAAATATAGGTCCCACCCTTCATCATAAAAAATTTCCAATACCCAAAACATATTCATACAACATAAAAAATAGCATAAACACATTGCCTTTGAATCTTATAAAACCGAATTTTAAAAGAGGATTTTAGAAGAAAAGTCCCTTATAAACATCATATACTTGAAGTGAGGCTTAATAGAGTGGATGTAATATTTATATACTCTGTAAATACACATAATGAAACATAATATAAACAATACCCATCACACAAACAATTTAAATAGCACATAAATTATAAAGTAGAATGTTAACCAAAAGAATGGAAATCGGGTTAAGAATTCCCTTACCTTAGGCTTGTCTTACTTCAAAATTGTTAAACCCTCCTGTATAATGGTTAAAAGAGTGTTATTAGTATTTTAAAGAAACATGTTCATGTTTATAACATCTTATATGGTCATTTCATAACCTCATTTCTCCCCTTATTTGTTAGTATTTGTTCCTTGCATTATTTTGGGTGAGTTCTTTTGTGATTTTCACAATCGGTTCATGATGAATCGTTCTTGTTGATTGGAAGTGAAACTCCAAAATTGGAAAGGAGTATTATTTAAATATTTACAGTACCATAAATATTACCATTTAACACTTTGATGCTTTATATTATGATGATTAATAAGTTAAAACATTAATTATGTTCGTTTAGATCATTTAAGTGGTTCTTCGATAATTACAACTTCATTTAGTCTTATAAATTTGAATCATGAGTAAAAAAGAATTCCAGAACCTTATATGAGTCATAAAACATATATTATAACCTGGTTCAACCATATAAATGGTTTCATGACCAGACTTGAAAGAATTAATGGAAATTGAAAATACATCGTCCACGATATCGGTAATTCGACACAAATGGACATTGTTTTTTGATTCTTTAAATAAGTGAGAGAGGAGAAGAATAATGATTTGTAATTTTCCATAAACATGAAAACATCCAGAATATACATGATTCTGAAGATTTCATGCCTCTTGGATAAGAGGGGGTGAAGAATGAAGAGAAGGGAATCTTTAAATGAAGAAAACATGAGAAATTTCTTACAAAAAATTCGGCAGCCTAACGACGCCTCTTAAAATTTCATAAAAACAAGATTGATGAGAGGAATGGAATATCTCATCAATCATACAAAATTTGGACAGTAAGGGGAAATATTTAATGAAATATCCCAACAAAAGTCAAAGGGAAAGGAAGAGAATAACATAAAATGGATGGAAAGACTGAAAATGAAAGAGGATGTTTACCTCTTGATCTCTTCTCCTTGAGATCCTTCTTAAGGGCTTTGATTTTGGTCTTTTGGTGAAACCAGCATCTCTAGGACATGGGGAAGAAGATTGAGGAGGGAATTCGGCAGAAATTAGACAATGCTCAAGGCCTGAGAGGTGTGGGAGGAAGAGGGGAGTGAGGGTGATATTTATAGTGGAGGAGGGGAGGTATTTTAGATTATTTTAATTATTATTATAATATTTTTATCAAGACTATGAATAATCTCAAATCAAGTGGCCTTAATTAGTGAAAATATCAAGTGAGTTCGAGGAATGTGGCCTTTCATCACTTATGATGTCATAAATAGTGCATATTTACAGATAAATTGATTATACGGTATTTTATCGTATTTCACTATTCACCGAAAATTCAAGAGTTTCAGAAAAATACCAAAAATTTACCCCAACCATTTTTCGATGTGTAGAATTCAAAAATGAACTCCATTTTTCAAATATAATTTTCTAAATATTATTAATTTAATTTCTAAATAAGGACACAGTTAATTCGAAAAATAACAAAATTGAAGTGCAATTAGTTTAATGTGACATTGGAAAATTAATTAAGATCCCATTATCCTATTGCCATGGGAAAATAAAATAATAATATTATTTACTATTCATGAGGTCATATTACTATTCTTATTACTATTCATAAGGGCATGTTACTATTCACCAAAAAAACAAGTTTGTTCCATCAGACTCTAAATAACATACTGAACACAACTGTAGATGATAGTTTCTTGAAATTCAAAACATAGAAGAAATAAAATTATGTTTAAAGGATACTTATAAATATATACCTTAAACAAAATTTCAAGCATTTTCAATTTATTTTTAGAAAACCTTGGGATGTTACATTATCCCCACCTTCTTGAAATTGCGTCCTCGCAATTTTATTTACTTATTAAACAACTGAGGGTATTTTTCCCTCATAGCATTTTCAGACTCCCATGTTGCTTCTTCAACCATGTGGTTTCTCCAAAAAACCTTTACCTAGTGGATTACCTTATTCCGCAATACCTGTTCTCTTCGATCAAGAATCTGAACCGGTTTTTCTTTATAAGAAAGGTTCTCTGGTAGCTGAACTTCTTCCGGCCTCAAGACATGTGATGAATCTGGAACATACTTTCTCAACATCGAAACATGAAAAACATTGTGTACCTGAAACAAGCTCGGAGGCAAAGCTACGCGGTACGCAACTGTTCCAACTTTATACAAGATTTCAATAGGACCGATGAACCGTGGACTTAGTTTCCCTTTCTTACCGAAACGCATCACACTTTTCCAAGGAGATATTTTAAGGAAAACATGGTCACCTACCTTGAAAGAGAATTCTTTCCTTCTGTTATTTGCATAACTTTTCTGCCTGCTCTGAGATATCCTCATGTGTTGCTGGATCATCCTCACTTTCTCAGCCACTTCTTCTATTAATTCTGGCCCCATCAACTTTCTTTCACCGACTTCATCCCAAAACACAGGATTCCGACACCGCTTTCCATACAAGGCCTCAAAAGGTGCCATATGAATACTGGAATGGAAACTGTTATTATAAAAAAACTCAACTAATGAAAGATGTTGATCCCAACTTCCCTGATAGTCCATTGAACAAGATCAAAGCATATCCTCCAAAGTTTGAATTGTGCGTTCCGACTGCCCATCTGATTGAGGATGAAAAGCTGTACTGAAATTCAACTCTATTCCCAAAGACTTCTGAAGTCCCTTCCAAAATTTAGAAGTGAACCTGGGATCTCGGTCAGACAATATGGAAAGAGGAACTCCATGTAACCTGACAATCTCTTTGAGGTACAATCGAGAAAGCCGATCTAATGTCATTGTATCTCGAATAGAAAGAAAATGAGCATACTTTGTTAGCCGATCAACAATAACCCATATCACATTGTTACCTCGAGAAGTCTTTGTAGTCCCACCACAAAATCCATGGATATATTTTCCCATTTCCATTCTGGCACTGGTAAAGGCTGAAGCATCCCCTTCGGTAACTGTCGCTCTGCATTAACCTGCTGACATGTCAAACATTTCATTGTAAAATCAGTAATATCTCTTTTCATCCCATTCCACCAGTAATACTCCTGAAGGTCTCTGTATATCTTAGTACTTCCAGGATGAACAGAAAATGGAGAACTACGAGCTTCACACAACAATTATTTCTTCAGCTGGGAATCACAAGGCACACACAACCTTTTTCCAAACCTTAAAACACAATCTTTATCAAGATTAAATTCTGGATACTTACCCATTTTAACCAATTCTACCTTTTTCTGTAGCTCACGGTCTTCCCTCTACGCTTTCATAATTCTGTCTGACAACGAAGACTGCACTGAAGCCTGAAACAAAACAGATATATTCCCTGCACCAACAACTTCTAAGGCAAAATATATCAAATCATTAATCAAGGGATCACGTTCCAAACGTAGCATGGTTAATGATGCATGATTTTTCCGACTTAAGGCATCCGCTACTTTGTTTGCTTTTCCAGGATGGTAATTAATCGTGCAGTCATAATCCTTTATCAGTTCTAGCCATCTTCTCTGCCTCTTGTTTAATTCCTTCTGAGTGAATATATACTTCAGACTTTTATGGTCAGTATATATTTGGCATTTGGTTTCGTATAGATGATGCCTCCATATTTTCAAAGAAAAAACCACAACTGCCAATTCTAAATCATGTGTGGGATAATTCATCTCATGAGGTTTAAGTTGTCTCGAATCAGAGGCAATTATCTGATCATTCTGCATCAAAACACCACCAAGTCCCTTCAAAGAAGCATCACTATAGATGACAAACTCACCATTGCGGGAAGGTAAGGCCAAAACTGGAGCATTCACCAATCCCTTCTTTAGTTCCTGAAAACAAACATCAAATTCCTCTGTCCAAACAAATTTAACCCCTTTCCGTGTTAACTTAGTTATTGGGCTAGATAACCGTGAAAAGTTCATAACAAAGCATCGGTAATAACTTGCTAAGCCCAGAAAACTACGAATCTCTGTAACATTTGTGGGTCTTGGCAATTCATCAACTACTTTTGTTTTGGCAGGATCAACTGTTATTCCATCCTTATTTACAATGTTCCCAAGAAAAGAAATCAGTTGCAACCAAAAATCACACTTTCTAAATTTTCCATATAGTTTCTTTTCTTTTAAAGTTTGTAAAACAACCCTTAGATGTTTTTCATGCTCCTCTTTATTTTTAGAAAAAACCATAATTTCATTAATAAATACAACCACAAACTTATCCAAGAACTCATGAAATACTCTATTCATAAGATTCATGAATACAACAGGTGCATTAGTTAACCCAAATGGCATAACAACAAATTCATAATGCCCATATCTAGTACAAAAGGCTGTTTTCGGGATGTCATCCTCCTTCACCTTCAGCTGATGGTATCCGGATCTCAAGTCAATCTTGGAAAAGTACTGAGCTCCCTGGAGCTGATCAAACAAGTTATCAATATGAGGCAAAGGATACTTGTTTTTAACAGTGATGTTATTCAAAGCTCTATAATCAATGCAAAGTCTCATGGAACCATCTTTCTTTTTAACAAACAAAACAGGGGCTCCCCATGGTGAAGTACTAGGACGAATGAAGCCTTTGACAAGCAAATCCTGCAACTGATTTTTCAATTCCAGAAGGTCAATTGGATGCATATGATATGGGGGTTTTGAAATTGGCTTAGCATCAGGAACTAATTCAATTGTGAATTCGACTTCTCGTTTAGGTATGACACTGGGTAACTCCTCAGGAAAAACATCAAGGTATTCATTTACCACTGGCACATCATTAATTTGAATAGTTCCCTTGTTTTCAACAATATGAGCCAGATAACTTTCATTTCCATCTTTAAGTAGTTTCTCAGCTTCTTGATATGTTATCAATTTTATGGGTTCATTCTTGTATACAAACTGAAACTCTTTCTGAAAAACAACTTCTTTAGATCTACAGTCAATCTTTTCATGATAATCAGAAAGCCAGTCCATCCCCAGAATAACTTCAAACTCGACTAAGGGTAAAACAACAAGGTTTGCAGGTAAAGTCTTTCCACATACCGCAATAGAAATTTTCTTATAATTCCTCTTTGCTATAACATTTCCCTCTGGTGTTTTAACAATAAGTTCAGGTATCATTTGTTGAGGTGATATTTCCAATTCACAAGAAAATTTCTCAGAGATGAAGGAATGTGTAGACCCCATATCAAACAAAACTTTAGAAAAATCTGAGTGAACAAACAATGTACCTGATACAACTTCATTGGATGGCCCAACATCTGCTGACATAGTCGCAAAGGATCTCACTGCACCTTTCTGCTTGTAGTCTGGCTTCTTTGCATCATTTGGATCCCTCTTTGGACAGGTATTTGCATAGTGACCCATCTCACCACATTTAAAACACTTTACAGTTTGCTTATCAGGATTAGTCTTTGGATCATTTTCATTGCAATCTCGGGCCATATGTCCAAACTTACCACATTTAAAACACTTCCTAGTTTTGATAAGACATTCCCCAGGGTGCTTCTTGCCACACTTTTCACAAAATGGAAACTGTATTTTCTTACCACCAGATTTCATTGGTTGATTCTTACCCATTTCTTTTCAATTGGACCTCTTCTTCTCTTTGTTTCCAAATTGCATGCGATCGTCAGCAAACTCCATCTCTACCCTCTCAGCACATCGGACAAGTTTCTCGTAACTTTTGAATTCACTGGAGGCCAACGCCCGTCGATACCTTGGCTTCAATCCTGAGTAAAAGCGGTTGATTTTGCTATTGAGATCCACAATAAGATTTGGAGCATACCTTGCCAGTAGACTGAAGTTCGCCTCATACATAGCCACTGAATCTTCCTCCTTTTGTTTCAGTTCAAGTAATTGTTTCTCCATTCTATGTCGCACCACCTTAGGAAAATATTTTTCAAGAAAAAGACTTTTAAATTCATCCCACACTAAGGCATCAAAATCCTCTCTACCCCTGATATTCCTTACCATTGACCACCACTGATCAGCTTCCCCTTCAAAACGATAAATGGAAAGACTTACCTTTTGATTGTCTGAACATCCCATAACATCAAATATCTTTTCAAGGACTTTAATCCATCCTTCTGCTGCCACTGGGTCAGAAGATCCATTAAATGCAGGAGGATGTTGTCTCATAAAATGTTCCAGCACTGTCATGTTCTGTTGGGGTACCTCTATTTGTCATCTTGCATGGATTCCACCACCATTTATTGCCTGCGTTAGCTGAGCCATTACTGTCACAAACTGCTCGGTTCCAATCCCTACCATTCCAGGCTGTTGATCAGGAAGGATGTCATTCTGTCGGTGCCTATCCTCTTCAGCATCCATGTTCCTTCTGCGGACAACCATTCTAAACAAACATTTCTTAGATGAAGAAACATGGTAATCTTTAAATGCTATAACAAATTAAACATAGGGTGAGAATTATTTATGGTATTCTATTAGCATCACCTTAACCCCTAAAGTTATCTAAACCATCCTTTGATACCAACAATAAGGACCCGCACTTATTTCATACATAATCTTGAATTTATTTAAGAAAAAACGTCATTATACATTGAGGATATTTTCAAGTTTAGAGCTTTAGAGAATTAAGACAAAACATTCGTAACATTAGACATTGTTACATAGTGGATACCATAAAATCAGTTTCCATTATCCTCAGAACATAAAACATTAAATCACAAAAAAAGACTCCTTGAAAATTCTTCAACATTTAACATGTCTTCCTTCGTTGTATTACTCATAATTAACCTGTGATAAATCATTTAAAAATTTGGGATGAGCACCAAAGCTCAGTAAGGTATGAAAAAGAAGGGAAAAGTCACATTAGTCCATGAATATGCATGACGTATGAAAACATTTTCAAAAGACATGCTTTCCACCCATAAAATCTTACTTAGCGTAACATGAGATTTACACAAACATAATTATAATCATAGAGGTATATTGGGGAACTACTTACATAATATTGTAACTATCTTGGCTACCTTAAAATTTGTTACCCTCACAGTTACCTTACTTTGTGTAACCATCACAGTTACACTTGGAGTAACCATACGGCCGACCTCCAACTTACTCATACCCAATGCATTCGAGGGAAATATAGGTCCCACCCTTCATCATAAACAATTCCCAATAACCAAAACATATTCATACAACATAAACAATAGAATAAACACATTTCCTTTGAATCTTATAAAACCGAATTTTAAAAGAGGATTTTAGAAGAAAAGTCCCTTATAAACATCATATACTTGAAGTGAGGCTTAATAGAGCGGATGTAATATGTATATAATCTGTAAATACACATAATGAAACATAATATAAACAAAACCCATCACACAAACAATTTAAATAGCACATAAATTATAAATTATAATGTTAACCCAAAGAATGGAAATCGGGTTAAGAATTACCTTACCTTAGGCTTGTCTTACTTCAAAATTGTTAAAACCTCCTTTATAATGGTCAAAAGAGTGTTATTAGTATTTTAAAGAAACATGTTCATGTTTATAACATCTTATATGGTCATTTCATAACCTCATTTCACCCCTTATTTGTTAGTATTTGTTCCTTGCATTATTTTGGGTGAGTTCTTTTGTGATTTTCACAATCGCTTCATGATGAATCGTTCTTGTTGATTGGAAGTGAAACTCCAGAATTGGAAAGGAGTAGTATTTAAATATTTACAGTACCATAAATTTTACCATTTAACACTTCGATGCTTTATATGATGATGATTAATAAGTAAAAACATTAATTATGTTCGTTTAGATCATTTAAGTGGTTCTTTGATAATTACAACTTCACTTAGTCTTATAAATTTGAATCATGAGTACAAAAGAATTCCAGAACCTTATATGAGTCATAAAACATATATTATAACCTGGTTCAACCATATAAATGGTTTCATGACCATAATTGAAAGAATTAATGGAAATTGAAAATACATCGTCCACGATATCGGTAATTCGACACAAATGGACATTATTTTTTGATTCTTTAAATAAGTGAGAGAGGAGAAGAATAATGATTTGTAATTTTCCATAAACATGAAAAAATCCAGAATATACATGATTCTGAATATTTCATGCCTCTTGGATAAGAGGGTGTTAAAAATGAAGAGAAGGGAATCTTGAAATGAAGAAAACATGAGAAATTTCTTAAAAAAAATCGGCAGCCTAACGGCGCCTCTTAAAATTTCATAAAAACAAGATTGATGGGAGGAATGGAATATCTCATCAATCATACAAAATTTGGACAGTAAGGGGAAATATTTAATGAAATATCCCCACAAAAGACAAAGGTATATGAAGAGAATAACATAAAATGGAAGGAATGAATTAAAATGAAATTGGATGTTTACCTCTTGATCTCTTCTCCTTGAGATCCTTCTTAAGGGCTTTGATTTTGGTCTTTTGGTGAGACAAGTAGCTCTAGGACGTGGGGAAGAAGATTGAGGAGGGAATTTGGCATAAATTAGACAATTCTCAAGGCTTGAGAGGTGTGGGAAGAAGAGGGGAGTGAGGATGATATTTATAGTGGAGGAGGGGAGATATTTTAGATTATTTTAATTATTATAATAATATTTTTATCAAGACTATGAATAATCTCAAATAAAGTGGCCTTAATTAGTGAAAATATCAAGTGAGCTCGAGTCAAGTGGCCTTTCATCACTTATGATGTCATAAATAGTGCATATTTACCGATAAATTGATTATACGGTATTTTATCGTATTTCACTATTCACCGAAAATTCAAGAGTTTCAGAAAAATACCAAAAATTTACCCCAACCATTTTTTGATGTGTAGAATTCAAAAATGAACTCCATTTTTCAAAAATAATTTTCTAAATATTATTAATTTAATTTCTAAATAAGGTCACAGTTAATTCGAAAAATAACAAAATTGAAGTGCAATTAGTTTTATGTGACATTGGAAAATTAATTAAGATCCCATTATCCTATTTCCATGGGAAAATAAAATAATATTATTAATTACTATTCATGAGGTCATATTACTATTCATATTACTATTCATAAGGGCATGTTACTATTCACAAAAAAAACAAGTTTGTTCCATCAGACTCTAAATAACATACTGAACACAATTGTAGATGATAGTTTCTTGAAATTCAATACATAGAAGAAATAAAATTATGTTTAAAGGATACTTATAAATATATACCTTAAACAAAATTTCAAGAATTTTCAATTTATTTTTAGAAAACCTTGGGATGTTACACCCTGCTCCCCACCCCAACGTTCAACCATTTCGGGAGCATGTCTCCGGAACACCTTGACGACTCCTCGCCTTACGCTGAAGAGGTAGACGCCGTTCGGCTCTGGCCGTTCAGGGTCCCGACCCATGGGCTCCAGGCGAGAGCTCCCTCCCGGCCGCGTCATCGCCGCCATCTGGCCCCGAAAGAAGAGCAGGCAGGCTACGTCTTTGCACCACCTGCACCGGCTCGCCTGACCTGACATCAGCGCCGGGCCCGGGCTGAGGACGCTCACCTAGGCGCGTCAACGTCGATAGCTACAGTGACCCGAGCCACTGCCGACGTGCATCGTGAAGCACCTGCATACACTGAGTAGGGGCACTCCTTCACCCAACTAGGATCAAGACCCCAACCACCCCATGGGCAGGCTGGGTTGACTCACTGGGTGGCAGGACCAAGTGGTGATCTCCGCGAACCAACCCGCGGTAATGTCACCGTGTACGGATGTCCTCCCTGTACTACTCCCCCACAGAGCGTGGGCCTTCCCCGCTCCGAAGTTCGTCATGGAGGCATGCCTCGTGCTACCCCCATCCCGAAGGAAGACCTGCCCGGTGGCAGTGATGCTCGGCGCGGAAACCTTTCCCGCACCCACTATACATGGTATGGAGACCATCCTCCTTCCCCAGACCGCCAAACTAAAGGCACCATCCATCCGGTCCTTCTCCAACGTGGGGGCCCTCTCTACGTCCTCTCTGCAACCGGCAAAGGTCATCCTCGCCCCAGCAACTCGAGGAGTGAAGGTCAGCCTCGCTCCACTCGCGTCGGCCATGGAGGTCCTCCCCATTCTCCTGCTGATTCCAACAGAGGCTCCGCCTACATGGGTGTTGTTCATGGAAGACATCCCAATGTACCCTTCGACATTATCCCTGGTGCCCCTCGCACCCCGGCTATCTCGAGTTGAGGCCCTCTCCGCCACGGAACCAGCACCGCCCCGAGGCTACCTAATAAGGTTCAACCATATCCCGAAGAGCCATCCCAGGGCAGGAGAGTGGGTCGTCGCCGCAACATGAAGAACCCTGGGAAGGCCCAGGTGGAGATCAGACCTGCCTGCTTCTCCGACTCGTAAGAGGAATGCGATTCCGCAATGGAACCTTCTCCCCACTTCTCCGTATCAAGGACTGGGGTAGGAACCAGACGTGTTAGCCTCATTCTCCCGGAATTTGAGGCCCACCAGATTCCCATCTCCCTCTACAGGTACATCCAAGAGGAAGAAATCTTGGTAATTCCGCAGGTCTCGACCGCGCAATCACCGCCTTTGTCACCAGAAGTGCCCTCTACCTCTACCAGAGATCACAAAGAGTTATTTTGTGGGCCAACGACGGTAGAGCGATGACACGACCTGTTATCGGTAGCCGCGACTCCCATTTCGGAAGCTGTGGTTATCAGCCCGTCGTATCGTGACATCGTGGCCATGTCACCTCACTCTTCGGAGGAAGGCCCGGAATTCGGCAGCCATTCAGCTCGTTCGCCGTATTCTCCACCGCCGAGCTTACTATCTCAGAGGTCCGCCTCGGAACCGCTACCGGTCCCTCAGCCGCCCCCAATTGACGAGTGGGGCAACACAGGGCCAGATCCTGAGTCCGAGCCCAGGAGCTTCTGGAGTATCCTCACGACGGATTACTTCTCGGAAAAGTTTTGGCCGACGGCGGCACTGAATTTTTGCGTACCGGAGTCTCTTACCTCTGAAGAAGTGGGGTGCTTTTGTCGAACCCTATGGGCGACACACATCCGCCTTCGTTACGAAAGGGTGGTGTATCCCAGAAGTCGAGAGCACTTCGAAGAAATCGGCAAGCAGTGCTGCCTGGTCGATGCGGCCGCACTCCTTGTGGCCCAGCACCCTGAGTCGCCAGGCCACCAGAGCACCCTTCAATGAAAATGCGTCCAGAGTTTTAAAGCACTCTGAAGAATCGTCAGGGAAGCCACCCCCCATGTGCAAGTCCATGGTTGGGGACACTATTCTGCTCTGCTCTTCGACCCCATCCGACAGCAGCCCGATTTTCTATGCGACATCGAGGACATGCCATTGAGAGGGGTGAAGGTCCACATGGATGACGTCGTGGACAAGGAAGATGAGCTTGAATTCCTCGATGGAGATTTACCCCCCGAGGGCATATAGACACTGCTGGACCCATCAGGGAGAGTTACCTGTTAGTAGAGGAACCTGCTAGGCCTCCCCATACCCACCGAGTCGCTGTACTCGGTCGAAACACTGGCAAGGGTAAGGATCACGTCGGAACAGTCAAGCACTCTGACCCATCTGCCTCTATGCATAAAACAGACGAAGATCCCGAGAAGGTTACGTTACGCCAGCTGCTTGCTGAGAAGAAGAGGTTGGTTGACGAACTCCTGGTCGAGCGCGCCGCAGAGCGACGACCCGACTATGGTAATCCCAGGCCGGGGCAGCAGGGGCAGGAACAATTTCTCCTCGGTGAGATGCCTCCGGGAAACCCTGATCATGCTACTTCCGCAGAAAAGGCATAAGACGGAACATATGGCAAGAGGGCGCGATACGTCTCGCCAAATCCCCCTGAGCGATGTTTCAATCTGAAGAATCTAGTCCGGGTTCCCCCAGTTGCCCTGCGGGTCATCCAACTAGTTGACCCACGAGCGGCCGAAGCCATCAACCCTGTTGAAGAACCTAGCAATGCACTTGTGGTTAGGGATCCCCGTCAAGATAGGGACCCCCAACCGGATGATCTTATCGTGGCGCTCACAGCCCGCCTCGAAGCGTTGGAAACGTGGCAGGTGGCGGTCCCACCAGACAACAACCATTATCCCGCGTGGGTGGATGATATGCCTGCACCTCCAGGTTTTGGGAACCCAACCTTCTCGCCTTTTAATGGGACAGGGGAACCGCCGCAGCACTTGGCTCAATTTTCTTCCGGGTGCGGCCCCATGCTGGGGACCTCGGCTCAGCAAGAAGCTTCCAAGCTCCGATGTTTCGTACAAACATTGGAAGGTCCGACATTCGTCTGGTACAGCCAGCTCCCTATCGGATCCGTGACCGGTTGGGAGGATGTTCACCGGCAGTTCTTATACCAGTTAAGATCCACCACGTGGAAGACCAGCATTTCAGACCTCTTCAAGTGCAAGAAAAGGCCGGATGAGCGAGTCACAGACTTCATCGCCCGGTGGAAGGGACTTACGTATTCCCTCGATATGCCACTGACTCAGGAGCAACTACTGACGATGTGTGTGGGGAACATCAAGACATAGCTGGTACCCTCTCTGATTACCCAGAACTACCCTGGAGGGTTCATAGATTTCTCAGATAAGGGTCAACGCCTTGATGAAGCCCTGCAACAGGCCAGTCAGGCACGTTTGTTGCCCCCTATGATCCCGGCCAGGAGGACCACCAGGACTGAACGCGCCGCGGTGGCCCAAATAGAAGCCCCTAGGCAGCTAGAGTTACTGCCAGCGACACCACCCCCGCAACCCCGCAGAGGTCTTCCACCTCAAACACAGGATCCTGCCTAGCAGCGACCGCCTCATAACCGACAGGTTCCCCCGCGCAATGCGCCACCGCCACCTAGGAGAGACAATCATGGGCCGCCTCCTCGGAAGGCCCCTACGCCCCCTCTTCAGGTCCAGGCCCCCAGGGCCCCCTATCCAGAAAGTTGGTACCAGACTTATTCATTCAACGAAATTCAGGTCCCTGGATACTTTCTAAGTGCTCTAGAGAAAGGGATTGTGCGTCTGCCCGAGTGCAGAAGGCCGGATGAGGCGAATCTCACTGATCACCCCAACTACTGCCGTTATCATTAGATCCTGGGGAACACCCTCAAGCAATGATATGTGTTTAAAGACTGGCTTCAAGACCAGGTCAACAACAACATAGTCAAGTTGGGCCCAACACCAGCGCAAGTGGCAGGCGTCTTTGCGGGATCAGAGATCGGCAGCGATAGTGAAGGCGAGTGGTAGAAGATCCCCAGCCGCGGAACCCAGAAATACGACGACTGGATGGCTCAAAAAACCGCCGTTCATGCCCATGGTATCATCCTGGTGCGCCTGAAGAAGTCAGAACCTTTAGAACAAGTAGACGGTGCCTCCGCGTCGTCTTCACAGTCGGCATCTTCCCAAAAGGGCAAGCAGCAACGATGCAAGAAGAAGCAATGCGCACCGCCGGTACCGTCGTCATCCCGCACTCTCGGCGACTTTATGCCCCCTGAAATGAGGATTCCTCCCAGAATCCGCCCAGCGGTGGATGACTCCTCGAGCGACAGCCAATGGTACGCTTCGGTTAACACCGTGGAGCTGGTAAAGACCTATATGACCCCCGACGAGGGGGAACGCCAGGAAGACTTCCCCAACATTTCCGGCTGACATCAACGTCAGCGGAATCGCAACCGCGGCGGTCATCGAGGTACGTCAACAGGCATTTTTGGCCATGTCATGCATGCTACTGAGACTAGGCAGTAGGCTCAGCGCAGATCTCAGCACGCGCAACCCCATCTAACACCCTCGGCTCTACCTCCACCGTCGTTCGTGCTACTGGATCGGGGGGAGCTGCCTCATTCGTATCACAGTCAGTCTTGCCCGACTGCAGGCCAGCCTCCGCTGTCTGATCCTATTCTGGCAACTACTCTCCCGACTTCTACTAGTAGGAAGCAAGATGTAACCAGTACTAGTCGATCATCGGTTCAACCAGCAAGAACCGCTATGCCTCCAAATGCCGAATGACCTCCTGTAAGCAGAGGTTCGTGTTTGGCGCGAAAGTATGATGTCTTGAAGCACCTAGATGGCATTCCGATGAGGCATTCTATCCTCGAGGCCCATCGCCTGTCATCTGAAATGCGCGAGGCACTTGCTGAGGCCCCTAAGGAGCCCCCTCCAATTTGATACAGAGGTAGCAGCTGTAGAAGCCTCCCATACCGAGATGATTGAAAACGCCGAATGTCAGGCGATTATCTCGTTCTCCGGTGAAGATGAGGACCCTCCTATACAGGGGCACATTCGCCCGCTGTACATCACTGGCCACTTCAATGGAGTGGAAGTCTGACGCTGCCTCCTGGACACGGGTTCCGGAATCAATCTAATTCCAACCTGAACGTTGTGAAAGATGGGTCTGTCAGAAGGTGATTTGACTCCCTCTGACCTCAGGATCCAGGGGTATGACTGGACAGAGCAAACCCCAGTCAGCAAGATCCGCCTGAAGACTCAGTTCGGTGGCTTAATTACCATCATTGAAATCATGGTTGTCTCTCAGGACACCGCCTACAACGCATTGATGGGTAGGCCATGGCTCCACCTGCATGCAGCGGTCCCTTCGTCGTATCACCAGTGCCTCAAGTACTCGCTCAATGGTCGAGTAGGCATTCTCCAAGGAGACACATCCCCTTTCGCTTCTTGTGAGGCCCGCTATCTGGATGCGGGTTATTACAAAGGTAAGGATAAGCAAATCCTAGTAAGCGAGGATGAACTCGCCCTGGTCACAAGTGATCCCTGGGCAAGCATGGATGACGCCTACATCCTCCTGATCCACCTGTTGGAGGCCACGACCCCTGAAATGGGACAATGTTTTGTTGTTTTAGGTATGCAAGGAAGGAATGTTCCCGTGTCCAAGCGACGATGGAAAATCACCTCGTACTCCTACACCAACCAGGCTCAAGTCATCCCAGAACCTCCTACCCCTGTATGGTACCGGGGCGTCAGGCTTATGATAACGGTGGTGCGCCATACGTGTCTCTTCCGCCGGGCTGGGATTAACCGACTCAGGCCGACACGTCACCACTGCTTTGATATCATCAAACATGGCCCTTTAGGCCGAAGGCTAGATGGGATAGGGTCGACCGCCTTCATTGCTATGGTCTCTATGGCAAGCGAGTCCCCCGACGTAATGACCGCTGCTGCCCAAACTGGCACCAGCTTCCCCTTGGATTGTGATAGCCCAGAAGTATCTTCCGTCGCGGGAAGTCCCCCCACGGGTGGGGAGGAAGACCTGGAGGATGCTCCCCCCGCTATTGAAGAAGGCTTATCTACCACGGTTGATGAACTGGTACAGGTGAACCTTGGTAGCGAGGCAGATCCGAAACCCACATTAATCAGTGCAACCATGTCCCTCGAGGAGCAGCAACAGTAAGTAGACTTCCTCAAACAGCACCGTGATCTGTTTGCTTGGAGTTACAACGAGATGCCAGGGTTAGATCCCTAGGTATTCCTTCACCGTTTGGGCCTCCCGGCAAAACATCATGGGTTTAAGCAGCCTCCCAGGAAGATGCACCCTTCTCATGGTGCTATGGTTGAGGCCGAAGTAGAAAAACTAATCAAAGCCAACTTCGTCAAGGAGGTCCAGTACCCCAAGTGGCATGCCAACATTGTGCCAGTCAGGAAGAAGAATGGGCATATCAGAGTCTGCATCGACTTCCATGATCTTAATCGCCACTGCCCAAAGGATGACTTCCCACTCCCGGTGACAGAGTTGTTGATTGACGCCATGGCCGAGTTCCAAGCCCTCACATTCATTGATGGGTATTCCGGGTATAACCAGATCCAGATGGCCCCCGAAGACGAGGAGTCTACTGCCTTCAGAGCTCCCAAAGGTACGTTTTGCTACCAGTTTATGCCATTAGGTTTGAAAAATGCAGGTGCCACTTATCAGAGGGCCATGCATCGCTAATTCAAGCCGATTCTCGGGACATTGGTGGAATGCTATGTGGATGACCTTGTAGTCAAATCATGTCAGCGCCAGGACTATCTCAAAGACCTTGAGAAAGTGTTCGGTTTCCTCTGTTATTGTCAGCTGAAGATTAACCCACTGAAGTGTGCCTTGGGGTCACCTCTGGGATGTTTCTGGGCTTTGTTGTCAGATACCGAGGTATCGAGATCGACCAGGAGAAGATCAAGGCCATCAGCCAAATTCCTCCCCCGAGCAACATTCGGGAGCTTCAAGGCCTTCAAGGCCACTTAGCCTATATACACCGATTCATCGCGAATATGGCCGGCATGTGTAAGCCCTTTTCCCGGATCATGAAGAAGGGAGCCGCCTACGAATGGGATGAGGAGTGTCGGACCGCCTTCGAGGAAATCAAGTAGTATCTGCTACAACCTCCGGTCTTAATGCCACCCGTCTCCGGAAAGCCACTGGTCCTTTTTGTGACCACCCTAGAAAGATCCCTCAGTGCGCTGCTCTCCTAGAAGAATAACGAGGGTACTGAGAACAGTCTCTACTATCTCAGCTGCATGCTTCTTGATACGGAGGTCAGATACTCCCCTATCGAAAAGATCTGCCTTGCGCTTGTCTTCGCCATGCATAAGTTACGACATTACCTGCAACACCATGAGGTGCAATTGTTCTCCCGGGTAGACCCACTAAAGTACATCCTGAACCGCCCTATGCTGACTGGCCGACTAGTGCGGTGGGCAGTGATTCTCCAGCAGTTTGATATCAGGTTTGTACCTCAGAAGGCAATTAAGGGACATGCGTTGGCAGACTTTTTAGCTGCCCATCCATCCTCCACGGATCAGTCCCTGGACCTGGATTTCCCTGATGAGACGATCAACTCATTCGATCATGTTGTCCCGTGTTGGCAAATGCATTTCGACGACGCCGCCCAGAGCCCCACCGGTAGGAGGCTCAACAATTCCAAGCTCAACAGAGTGGTCCTGGGTATTGTCTTCATTACCCCGGCACAAGCCGTCCTTCCATACTCATTCCTGTTGTCAGAAGGCTATACGAACAACGGAGCTCGCACCGTTGCTGGAGTACACCCTCCGCCTAATGGACCAGTTCTCTTCTTGACCAGAGGTTACCCATGTCCCACGGTCACAGAACGGCCAACAAGACGCCCCGGATGGCTTAGCCGCGTCGCTTGCAGAACCCGAGCAAGATGATTTGATCATACATGTATCCCACCGGAGAGTCATTGCCCATGTCACCCAAGAGGACAATGATGGCCCACGGTTAAGTCATCTCACCACCGGACCCTCCAAGTCGGGGGCCTCGGGTTCGTCAGACGCATTGGTTGAAGCCACTCCTGACTAGAGAGCACCTTTTGTCGAGTATCTCCAAAATGGTCCGCTCCCGGATGACCGGGCCGAGCGCGAGCGAATCCGACGCCGCGCGCTGCAATTTACCCTCCAGAGCGGCCCCAGTCTTGAACAGATCCTTTACAAGAAGAGTTTCGATGGTTTCCTTCTCCGTTTCCTCCAAGGAGGGGAGATACCTCAAGTTATGCAAGAGGTTCACACCAGTTCCTGTGGCGCCCATCAAGCTGGGCCAAGGCTGTCCCATCAAATCCGGAGGTTGGGGTACTTTTGGCCCTCTATGATCAATGATTTCATTGGATATGACAAGAGATGCCATGCGTGCCAAGTACACGCCAACTAATTTCATCGGCCGCCGGAGCCCCTCCACCCCACCAAGTACTCTTGGCCATTTGCTGTATGGGGACTTGATGAAGTGGGATCGTATCCGCCGGCAACAACCAACCGGTGTAGGTTCATCCTGACTGCTACAGATTTCTTCTCCAAGTGAGAAGAAGTAGTTCCTCTCAAAGAGGTCAAGGCCCGTTCCATCATTGACTTTGTGAGCTCCAACATTATCCACCGGTTTGGTGTACCTCACAGCGTCCTCACCGATAACGGCACCAACATCCAAGCAGCTGAATTGAAGAAATTGTACGCAAAGTATGACATCCGGTCGAACCATACCTCCCGCTACCACGTGCAGGAGAATGGATGATCGAGGCGTTCAACAAGACCCTCTCTAACATTCTGCAGAAGATGGTTGGTCAGAACAAGAAAATTTGGTCGGACAAGCTCCCCAATGCCCTTTGAGCTTACCGGACGACGACTCGCAACTCTACCCAGGTGACCCCATATTCCCTGGTGTATGGAGCTGAGGCCATCCTACCCACTGAGATCCAGCTGCCATCATTACGCACTGCAGTTCATGACCACCAGACATCAGATGAGGTAGCCGAGATCCATCTAGCCAAATTAGAAGCACTGTACGAGAACCGGCTTCGTGCCCTGCACAATCTGGAAAGGCATCAGGATAAGATGGCAAGGGCCTTCGACAAGAAGGTTCGTCTCCGCTCTTTTCTACAGGGCGACCTGGTACTGGCCCTTCGAGCGCCAATGATACCCGGTAGGAAACCACACAAATTAGAACCCAAATGGGAAGGGCCATATATCATCCATAAGGTTTACCCCAATGGAGCATACTCCTTGGTGACCATACATGGAGAGCGTATAACCCCTCCCACCAATGCCATATTCCTCAAACGATACTTTGCCTAGGGAAAAAAGGGTCCAACACGACCCTAAACTGCAATATGGTCCTGCACGACCTTAAACAGCATATTCGTCCTGAAAGACGATAAACTGTGAAACGGTCCCGCTTGACCTTAAACTGCACATTATGGTCCAACCTGACTCTAAACTGTAAAGTCCTGCACGACTCTAAACTACATGATGGTCCCGGATGACCTTAAACTGCACCCTCGTCCTTACTGCAAGATGTTAAACTGCAGGCCAGTCAGGTCTTCCTGACCGAGGCTCAGCCTCAGGCCCCTTGGCCTGCTTAGGTCCCCGACCCCCATCCTTAATGCAAGATGTTAAACGACAAGCCAGTCAAGCCTTCCTGACCGAGGCTCAGCCTCAGGCCCCTTGGTCTCCTCAGGCCGCTGGCCCCCCATCTTCACCGCGAGACGTTAAACAGCAAGCTAGTCAGGTCTCCCTGACCGCGGTCCGGCCCCAGGCCCCTTGCTTTTTTCTCCCCGACCTACCCTCTTGCGGGATTTCACGGTATGGTGTAGGACTACGTCCTCATTCACATCGGATTACTCGTCGTACCGTACATATCCCCAAATGAGATGCTTCTCATCGTCCCTCATGACTTTAAAATGCATGTCAAGAACTACGTGTGGCTAGATTCCCATCTTCATGGGATACGTTGGAACGCTCAGACGCCTCATCTTGAGCCCAGCCCCAAGCTTTTCTCTTCCACTATCCCCCCTGAGAATAGTTTCCTTGGAGGATCATTGTGTAGAAGGTATTAGGCTTTCTTGGCCCCACTCATTTAACCCCACTCGCACAAGGATTGTATGGGTCGCACCATGTGGCCACTCCCGTTCTTCTATCCTCCCACGTCCTTACCGCATGACGCTAAACTGCATGGACTTCAAGAACTACGTAAGGCTTGATTCTCATCCTCATGAGATACGTAGGAACGCCCGGACATTTCGTTCGTTGGCCCAGCCCAAAAGCCAAAATCTGCCCCTCGGGTCAAGACATGGCAGGGTGCGCACTTTTTCCCCGACTCACATCGAGCAAGCCTCGACCCGGCTGCACATCACCCTGGAGATGTTTGCCTCTTTCGTGGATGGATACAGCTACGCTTCACCCACTCCTTGACTGGGATTCCATCATTTGTGTCACACCCAGAGGGACCCCCAAGAACAGCCTGGATACAACGCCCAAGGGATCTCCTACCGATACGGGCCAATGCCCTGAGGGTTTTCAAGCAACAAGTTGATACAAGTCCCGCATTGCGAATTTGGTTAGCGGTCGACGCTCATTTGTTACTCCTATAACAGGTAACCATAGGAACGCTGTGTTTCGAACATGGTCAACAGTGTCCTGGATCTTCGGGTCCACCCCGAGATGTCCCAGACATCAAGTGCAGTGATTCATTCTGCCCCATCCTGAGGTGACAAACTTCCCCCCGGGTGGTGCTAGCGATCGGGCCCATGGCCCCGATCTCTCATAGGGGTGTATGGCGTGTTTGAGACTATGTCCTCATTCAATTAGGCTTCTTTACCATGTCATACGCCTCCCCTTACGAGGCCCAGCCTTAGGCCCCTTGGCCTCCTCGTGTCCCCGAACCCTGTCCTCATGTAAGACGTTAAACTGCAGAACCGTCAGGCCTTCCCGACCGATGCCTGACCTTAGGCGCCCTGGCCTTCCTGGGCCCCTTCGCCCAACTTCTTACCCGGAGTGTACGGCGCGGTGTAGGACTACATCCTCATTCACGTCGGGATCATGTACCATGCTGTACGCCTCCCCTTACGAGGCCCAACCTCAGGCCCCTTTGCCTCCTCGGGTCCCCGATACCCGTCCTCATGTAAGACATTAAACTACATACCCGTCAGGCCTTCTTGACCGATGCCTGACCTTAGGCCCCCTGGCCTTTCTGGGCCCCTTCGCCCAACTTCTTACCCAGAGTGTACGGCGCGGTGTAGGACTGTGTCCTCATTAACGTCGGGATCATGTACCATGCCATACGCCTCCCCTTACGAGGCCCAGCCTCAGGCCCCTTGGCCTCCTCGGGTCCTCGACCCCCGTCCTCATGTAAGACGTTAAACTGCAGACCCGTCAGGCCTTCCTGACCGATGCCTGACCTTAGGCCCCCTGGCCCTCCTGGGCTTCTTTTCCCAACTTCTTACCCGGAGTGTACGGCGCGGTGTAGGACTACGTCCTCATTCACGTCGGGATCATGTAACATGCTGTACGCCTCCCCTTGCGAGGCCCAGCCTCAGGCCCCTTGGCCTCCTCGGGTTCCCGACCCCCATCCTCATTTAATACGTTAAACTGAAGACCTGTCAGGCCTTCCTGACCGATGCCTGACATTAGGCCCCCTGGCCTTCCTGGGCTTCTTCGCCCAACCTATTATAGGAGTGTACGGTGTGGTGTGGGACTACGTCCTCATTCACGTCGGCTTCCTCGCCATACTGTATACCTCCCTTTTTAAGGGTATATTACTCCCCTTCTCGTCCCGTATGACGTTAAACTACATTTGGAGAACCACAGGTGGCTTGACTCCCATCCTAATGGGATACGTAGGACCACCTGAATGTCCAAGATTCGGGTCCGGCCCCATCTCTCGAGAATCTTCATACCATCTTGGCCCCTTGGCCTATCCATCCTCCATGAGAGGATTATATGGTGTGGTGTGGGATTATGTACTCATTCATGTCGGTCTTGTAATGACCACGCCATCTACCTCCCCCAACTGAGTTATTTCGTCAATCCCTTTTCGACGGTTCACCAATGTGCTTAAGAGTACTCTGGTTTATTACCTGGAACGCCATGGTTTCTCGGACACATACGCACCCGCTTTCCAGGCTTTGTGTATCCATGCATTAGGGCTTTCAGCATCTTTCACACCCGGAGGGACCCCCAAGAACGGCCTGTATACAATGCCCAAGGGCTCTCCTACTTTTACGGGCCAACGCCCCTGAGGGTTTCGGACAGCAAATCGATAAAATCCCGCGTTGCGAATGTGGTCAGCGGTCGATGCTCATTTGTTGTTCCCACCACAGGCTAACATGATACGGAAACTGTGTTTCCACCATGGTTAACATTTTTCCACTATCTCCACGCCAACCCATTAAGCCCAAAATGTCGGGTACACGATTCACACCCTTCATCACTCGCATGTCCAAGTAGAGTCTCAGAACTCTTGGTACTTTTCCTCTGTGCACGTCAGTGCGTTGGGGGAACAAGCTGCATCAAAGGTGTCCTTCGTAACTCTCCGTCGACTCCCCTTCGATGGACGCCCCAAGTATTGGGATGAGGACACCCCCCTTGTTTCCCACACCGAGTTTATCTCACGTGGGCTTAGGGATTTAGTTGACACATGCGCATACTCAGGGAGTTGTCACCATCCACGGTCCGAGCTCTAAGACCATAAACTGAGATTCTCATCTAGAACTACGTTCAGCGTGATTCCTATCTCGATAGGATACATAGGAATGCCTAGACCCCTTGTCTTTGGGTCCAGCCTGAATTCAGCAAGTTCACCTATCTGGTCCTACCATTGGGACCCCGACCACGGGACCGCGTGGCGTAGTGTAGGACTACATCCTCATTCACGTTGGGCTTGAAATAGTTGCACCACGCGCACCCCGTTCTGAGAGTTAGCCCTCCTATTCCTTGTCCCGCATGACATTAAAAGGCACCCTTTAGAATTACGTGTGGCTTGATTCCCATCCTCATGGGATACGTAGGACTACCCGAATGTCTATGATTCGGGTCCAGCCCCACCTCTTAGTGATCTCCTGATCTCCCCGTCACCTAGGCCACTTGGTCTGTCCCTCTCCAGGAGGAGGATATGTAGGTATGATAGAAGGTTTCGGACACCATTCCCCTTTCGCCAAGAATCTTCCATCTCTTGATCACCCTGGAAGTTGAGTCCCTTGACTCCTTACAGCTACCAACCCATGTGATAAGAGTACTCTGGTCTAGGACTAAGAGTGTCAGATTCAACTTGATCAAGTTCCTTCCACTTGTCAAGCTTCGTGTTCCCCTCCATTCGGGCTTCCATCACCTTTCACACCCAGAGGGACTCCCAAGAACGGCCTGGATACAATGCCCAAGGGCTCTCCAACCTTTACAGGCCAACGCCCCTGAGGGTTTTGGACAATAAATCGATAAAATCCCATGTTACGAATACGGTCAGCGGTCGATGCTCAATTGTTTGTCCCCATTTCAGGCTAACGCGACAGGATGCTGTGTTTCAAACATGGTCTGCAGTAATCCTTTGTCGTCACGCCAGCCCATTCAGTTTTCGAATGTTAATTGCATTATTCACATCATTTTCCACCCCATCATGTCCAGGTGGAATCTTGACACTTTTGGCGCTATCCCTCAGTGCACCTATGCATATCAGGAGGAGAAATCTACAATGTGACGTCCTTCGGGGCTCCCATGGTCCGAGCTCTAAGACCATAAACTAAGATCCATTTAGAACTACGTGTGGCTTGATTCCCATCCTCATGGGATACGTAGGACCGCCCAGACACCTTGTCTTCGGGTACATCACATTTAGGGAGCCAGTCTCCCCCCCGATTTCACCTCTTACCTCTATATAGGCCCTTCGGCCTAAGGTTTCCCTCTCTGAATGGCATACAATTTTATGTGGGATCATGTCTCCGTCAATTGTGTTTTATAACACTGCGCACATTTCCCGCATAGCATCGTCTCTGCTATGTATGTGCTGCATGACGATAAAATGCATGCTTGGTCCTATCATACGACCCTAAACTATGACATTATCGTCATAGCCGCACGACGAAAAACGGCACTGCATTGTGGTGACCTCATTGTAGAGGACATCACGTTGGGTATTGGTCACGTACCATGCCATTTGTCAACGCCCATCACAGCTTTATCCTTGTGGTGACATCACAACCTACTATTCTAGGTCAGTCGCTTCACAAAAAAACCATTAACCTTAAAGAAGAAACAAGATACATCAAATTCCTCTTCTTTTAGTGCAAGGGCCACACCCGCACTCCACTTTTCCCCTGGCACTGGCATCCTACCATGTCACCAATCAGAACTACGTATGGCTTGATACTCATCCTTATGAGATACGTAAGAGCGCCCGGGTACCTCCCCACGGGCCCAGCAAAACCTTTGTGTTCGGTCCCTCGACTCAAGAATTTCCCCAGAGAATGCATGGTTAGTAGGGCTTAGGTCCTCCTTCACGTCGGGTTTTGTTGCCATAGGTCCCTTGCTCCCTTTACCCATTTATGGTCTAAGGTCCATCAATAACTATGTAAGGCTTGATTCTCATCCCTATGTGATACGTAGAAGAACCCGGGAACCTCCCCACGGGCCGAGCCTAACTTTCGCTTTCGTTCCCTTGACCAAAAAACCGCTCCTAAGGGGGTCGGGCGGCGTGATATGGGGATGCGTCCTCATTCGCGTCAGGTTGTTCAGCGCAACGTTGACACTCCCTATTCCCATTCCCGCCAGGTGTTTGAGTTACTCCACCATGTGCCTCTTATGTCTCTTCCAATCCATGGTCTGAATTCTACGACCCTAAACTAAGATCTCCCTATGGGAAAGGAATCTGCTCCCTCTCTCTAATATGTTTCGTTGTCTTATTCAGATGTGTTTCGACAAAGAACCCGAAGTGTGGGACTTTCATACAGACATTCCCTTCGTCCAACGACCATGCTTCATGAATTCTCTATTTGGATCCTCATCCTCTTCCACATCCTAAAGGACTCCCGGACGACATGGATACTAGGCTTAAGGGCCCTCCGTGAATGCTGGACCTAAGGGCCCTTCAATAGTTTCGGGCCAACGTCCCTACGGATCATTGACAACATCTGTGACACGGTCCCGTGATTCGAACAAGGTCAACGGTCGACCCTCATTTGTCTGTCCCCATTCTAGGATAACGCGACAGGGTGCTGTGTTGCGAATACGTTAGCAGCTATCCTCCGTCGTCACGCCACCGTCATCGTGATTCGAATCTCGAATGCCATGATTCACACGTTTCCACTTCCTCATGTTCAAGTGGAATTCCATCATACTCGGCTCTTTATCTTCGCGCATCTAGGTGCGCTAAATGATCGTGTTAGTGTCACTAGGCCGGTGTTCACCGAGTGTCCCTTTGCCCTAACCTGCCCCTTTCTGTGTTGTGAAATTCCCACCACTACTGCTTGTTTCCCACACCGAGCACGACTCACCTGGGCTTAGTAGTTTTGGCAGGATGTGTACCAACACGGCCAGGCTGCTCCTCGTCCCACATGACATTAAACTGTGCTTTCAGAACTACATATGGATTGATTCCCATCCTCATGGGGTGCGTAGGAACGCCCGACCACTCTGCTTTGGGCCCAGCCTAATCCTCACTCTTGGTCCCTCGACCTGAAGAGTTTCCTCCGGGGGTACATGGTGTGATGTGGGACTACGTTATCATTCACGTCGGTTTCATATCTACCGCGCCACATGCTTCCTTCCCTTTTATTCCACGTCCTATCGTGTGACGTTAAACTACAGGAGTCTGTGTGTCCTCAACACATGACATTAAACTACGGTTCTACCCTGAACAAGTTCAGGATGCCCCAATATCGCATTGGGAAGTGACAGATCCCCTCGCCAGAGAGGCCCTGTCTGAAAGAAGGAATGATCCATGATCAAACCGATGCGCCCATCTGGCGTACTCCCACCACGGTGGTGTAACTACCCTGTGAGTGTTGGATTCGGTCCGGACAGACCACCACTCCATATTACATGCTTTGCATGCCCCTTTATTTGGACCCTCGTCCCCTTTCATGTCTGAAGGAACCCCCTAACGGTCTGGTCTCATGCCGCATCGGCTCACCTACCGTCCTGGGTCAACGTTCCGGAAGACGGGTCATACCTGGAAGGACCCTCAAACAAGTATGGATGTTTGAACTATGGTCTGCCTACTGTCCTGGGCCAACGTCCCGAAAGATTGATCGACAACAAATTGATAAAATCCCGCTTTGCGAATACGGTCCGTGGTCGATGCTCATTTGTTGTCCCCATTTCAGGCTAACGCAGTAAGGATACAGTTTCTCCGCCATGGCTAACAGTTGTCCTTTATTGTCATGCCGCCTCCATAGTGTTCCAGATCTTGGGTATCGTGATTCACAATTCCCATTTTCATCTATTTTGACCGACTTCAGCGCCCCTGGCGATGCCCCGTTCGTGCATAAGAGCACGCCGAGGGAACGGTAATTCGGTCATCCTGAAAGTTCCTTCCCCCATCAAGCCTCTCCCGCCTTTCATAATTCCAAACTGGTAATCTGAATCCCGGACATCGGGATCCACCCACGTGGGCTTGGGTTATTGTCGTCGAACGTCCCGCAAACATTGTAGGGATGTAACAAGGAAATTCAACAGTGGAAATCGTGTGTGTTTCGGCATTCAAAACAAAGAAAAAATTTTGAAGCACGAAAGTACCAATGAAAGGTTTATGGGTTTGTTCAATACTCTGGGGTCGACTCCCACCATGGACGGGTTGACCCCGTCAAAAGAGCGTTGCAGCTCCGCCACCCGTTGGCTTGTGGCATCCAAGGATTGCTGCCGCTGAATCAGCTCTCGCTCCTCCTCAGCAGCGGCGGGGCGCAGTTCGTCAGTCCTGGCTTTGGCCCTCTCCATGCCAACTTCACCGACAACCATCTCTCTAGAGGTCTGCCTCATATGCTCTTCTGCCTCTGCCAGCTGGGCCTTCAACCATGAGACTAGCTCAAATTGTGCGTCAAGATAGGTTGAAAGCTCATCTGCTTAGGTTTTCATCTATTGATCCTCGCCTTCAGCCTCTTGGAGATTCTTGATACGGGTTGCCTTCCTCCGCTGCCAGCCCACGCTGAGCCCGCGATCATGCTCCCGGATCTTCTCAGCCATAAGATCCCGGATGAGTGCTTGAGGACGTTGGGCATCTACTCCCACATCACATTGTTCGCACAACCGCAAGCGATGTCTGTCCATTTCGGCCAGCCATTTCCACTGGGGAGTGTCCTTGATAAACTGCGTGATCAGCTTCAATTACCGGCGGCGGACTATGCTATTGTCTTCCTTGTCGGAGGACTTTTCGTCCCAATCTGTGCGGTTGGCAGGCTCGTACGTGGGGTACGCCAGCAGGAAATCCTCGGCAGGATCAACATTCAGTGTTGAATCCAGTACGACACCTGGCGCCGAAGCAGGCGCGACAAGACTGGGACCGACCGATTTATCCTCTTCCTCGGAGTCCACCTCAATGACATCGGGTACGGCCCTGCCGGTGGTCCCACCAGTGATGATGTGCGTCGCAGCATGAGGAGATGGGGGGACTATTTCCACCATCACTGGAATGCCCCTAGGAGGGAGGCCACCAGACATCCCGACCAGTCTTGCCGCAGCAGCCCATGCCAGTCGTAGAACTGTATGACAGAGAGGTACAAACGTTAGTTGGCATGGTCTACATGTGACAACGTGGAGACCAGTAGAGGAGACATACGGAGATCGACCTCCTGGTGCTTCTCTTGATCCGGTACTGACGGGACCCCATGGCGAGGCCCTCCGTATACTGTTGGAAGGTCTGGAGATTCCGGAGGAGCCACCTCGGGCGCTATGGTCCCACCAGACGCGGAATTGGACGCAGCCTTAGGCGCAGGTTTTGACGGTCCCGCATCATCACCTGCCAAGGAGCGAGAACGAGGCATGCGAACAAGTTCCTCCTCTATGGCTCAAACATTGGTGAGAATTCCATAGAGACCCAAGAACAGACAGTAAGGAAAGAAGTTCTGAATGCTACCTCGAGAGCCTCCGCGGAATCGTCAGATTCTGAGCCTCGGTCTCCGACCTCGCCCTTCTCCAACAGGCTCCCTCCTCCAGCCTCATCCTCCCGAGAGGAGCCCTTTGATTCTTCTGGAAAGGGGAAGTGCTCCCTCAGATCGGCAGCTCATAACTGTGGGGGGACCATCTGATTAAACAGTACTCGCACCTGGTCTATCATTGGGCGAAGGACACCACTGGAGTGGACGTAATCCTCCAGTTTGTCCAGGTATTGTGCTGCCTCCACCGGAGACGCCATGAATCCAGCCCGGACTGGGCCTATGCCTGGTAATTCCATCCCGAGGCAATTCAGGTGGGACCATATCTCGAGTGGGCTGGGGAATTACCGGTTGACATGCCAAATGTCCCAAGCTTCCGAGAAGACAGAATCCTCTTCCATGTCGATATGACGCAGGCGCTTCCCCGGAGCCTGAGTGGATATCCTACGAAATCCTCTCGGTGGATGCCCCTCCGGATGACCCTGCTCTTCCGGAATCACCAGATCCACCGTTTCTGCCATACCCTCGGCCGGTGCGGGTCTCGCCGCCATGGCAGCCCCGCTACCGCAAGCAGCCCTCGCTGCCCTCTGACCCCGACCTCGAGATAGAGGAGGCCCACCGTCACTGACCCATATAGTTGGTTGCTTCAGCATCTCCCCTGGGTAAGCAGCCTCCCAACGTATGGTGTACTCCTTCACCAATCCGAAAGCGGCGGTGGGTGGAGGTAATGCAATCCGCATCTTTCCATCTTCCCGTGTGAACATGAGCCACAACAGCCTTATCACACAAGGGTTCTCCTCGTGACGCACATCCCAGTAGACCTGCGGGGTCAGCCACTGGAGGCACCGGAACTGCCTCGCAAATCGATGCGGGGTGTACGGTTCACAGAACGGCTCACGATCTATTCGTGCCACCAAAACTCCACCTCGGAAGGCCAGGAGGTAGGCCAGATGTTCTTACGTTCCCCGTCCATCATCAGTAAGCATTCTTGTCGGCAGTTGGAAGGGGTGTAAGTTAAACTCATCCGCCCTCCACACCCTATTCAGCACCATCAGAACGGCCAGCATGAACGGGAATCTCCCGACCGCGTTCAGGATGGATGGGTGGAAGTTCGATCCCGGTGGAGAAATGGGGTTTGGATACTCGTAAATCCCCCTGATATGTGCTGCGATCCACCCATACAGGAGGTGGAAGGGCCCGCATAACCTTGGCAGATTCTTTACCTCGCTAATATGCCGCATCATTCTATACAGTTTGGTGAGCATCGGAATCCGCAGATTGATCCGCTACCCCATGGCCAACATCGACGCCATGATAAACGAGCTGGGGTGTACCCCCATGCTTGTATCTCTCACCGGTAGGATCCAACAATAGATGAGAGCCGCGATGAACGCTGCCAGCTTGACTATCGGTTGTTGTTCAGTGCTGACACTGAAACCCCATGACTTCCATTGGCTTTCCTCCAAGATCCACCAATACGAGTGCCCCTTGCCCCGTTGGGCTGCCCTTGGACAAGTTCGAGGCCTCGGAGGGAACTCTCGATTCTCTAGGAAATTCAGGAAGCACATGAACCATCTCCTAAAATGGACATCCCTCACTGCCTCCTTGTCCTCTCCAGGGACAAGTTCCATCAGCGTCGACGCCAGTCGCGACATTTTCTCTGTATCCCCCACGTGCTGATGACGGGGAGGAATTCGTAATACATGGCCCCCAAGATTGGGACCCCAGAAATTTGGTGTACATCCCACAGGCTGATGCCCACCTCCCCGTTATGTAGGTGAAAAGTGTTGGTCCTAGATGACCATCTGCTCAGCAGATCCGGCATCAGTTGGTTTGGTTTGTAAATGTGGAATTGGGAGTCCCATGCCGCCTCATACAACCCCACTCTCCTCATCTCGGCCCCAAACTCCTCGCATGAGGCGCCTACCCGGTAGGCCCAGGCCCAGTCATCTGTGATATTTCCGCCATGGCGCAGGTCCCACTCATCGGACCATCCCTTCTTCGAATCCTGGAAAGATGCCTTCGGCATGGTATGATAGAGGGGAGGGGAAGTCTCGGGCTGCAGTGGCTTCCTGTCAATGTCGTTCACATGGTTGTAGAGACAGTCAATGGTAACGGGTGTGAAGTTCTCTTGTGTGTGACAATCGGCAGCCCTGAACCATTGGTGCTGGCATGGTACGCTCCTGAACCAACAATCTGGTTAGTCCCTACTCGCCTCAGGGATAATGATGTCATCCCTCAGCCCGAAGCTGTACAATGGCAGTTTCGTGAACTACGGGTAATCTTTCTAACACTCCAAAAGAAGATCTGTCAAAGAAGTGTGGTCCGAGTGGCTTCAGATCATCTCCCCCAGGCCTGGATAGTTGGCCATCTCATCTCGGCGAGCAGCATCTGTAAGCACCCCCAATACAGCCTCTTGATGGGCCATTTTAACTTTGGCCCTCAGAAAAGAATTTTTTTCAGCTGGATCGCGAAGCTCGACCGCGAAGCTAAATCGTGAAGCCGGATCGAGAAGATCGGTCGTGAGACCAAGCCGCGAAGTCTGGAAAAGGCCGACAGGCAGAGGTTCGCTTGGCGTAGACGCGGAGTCGAAGACCCGCGGTTCGCTACGAAGCTCGATTCGCGGAGGGCTGTCGCGGAGTACGCGGAGCTTCGCGAATTCAAGAGTACAAAACGACAAGGAAGGAACGTGAAGATAAAAGAGGTCAACCCCCCTATTTATAGGCGGCGACCCCGGAGCATCGCGGCGCGCCTCACCCACGTGGAGCATCATGGCGCGTCCGTATCTGTGACCCCAGTCAGCACCGCGGGCACCCTTCGCGTAGCCGCATCGCGAACCACCGAAAATTTTGGCGATTTTCCTTCAGACTTCGACCCTTCGCCCTCCACGGCTCCAAGTCTAAGGGGGGGAATTTTTTGGCGCCAAAATAATATGGCACGAAAGGAAGGAATGAAAAATAAGGCTGCCGTGATGCTTCGCGAAGCACCGCCGCGAAGCACCGCCGCGAAGGGCCGCCGCGAAGGACCGACGCGAAGAATCTCGATCCTGGCGGCCTCGCGGAGCTCCAGTGGCGGTAAAGCTCCGCGAACGCATTTGACGTTCGCGAGCCGCTGCGAAGCTCCAGAGGCGGTAATGATCCGCGAACGCATTTGACGTTCGCGAGCCGCCGCGAAGCTCTAGAGGCGGTAATACTCCGCGAATGCATTTGACATTCACGAGCCGCAGCGAAGCTCCAGAGGCGGTAATGCTCCGCGAACGTATTTGACGTTCGCGAGCCATCACGAAGCTCCAGAGGTGGTAATCCTCCGCGAGCGCATTTGACGTTCGTGAGCCGCCGCGAAGCTCCAGAGGCGGTAACCTCCGCGGACGTCGTTGACGTTCGCGAGCGCGCCACGAAGCACCGGAGGCGGCGCGCGAGTTCTGCTTCGTGGCGCCCCTTGCGTATAAATACTGGACTCCCCTTGAGTCCCAGAAGATGGAAAATCCAACCTTTCGGCTTCTCCTCTCCCGAATCGCGAAGCACGTTTTGCCCTGGGAATCATGAGCTTCGTGAGGTACTTCTACTTCGCGAGACTCCTCTGCATTGTCTCGTTTTGAGCCCCTATTCCGAGAGGGATGCCCTTCGCGAAGCTCAAGGGCATTCACGAAGGAAGGGGATTCCCAAGGGAACCCGGGCAGCCGTGAAGAATTTATGCTTTTCGAAACACCCAACCCATGCTAGTGATCCCTATGCTAAGGCAGGATCGCTACACATCGTGAAGCACACTGCTTCGCAGGACCCTGCTTCGCGAGGCACCCCTTCTTCGCGAGGCAGTGCTCCGCGAACACTGTTCCACTTCGCGAAGCACCTTCCACTCACACATATTCCCCATGCAAAGGCCAAGGCACTCCACTTCGTGATGCACACTCATTTTCTTAGCGATTCCTCTTCCGGTGCGACCCTCCCGGTTTGCACGATGCGATTTCAAAGTCCCATGGACAATACCAACCGTAGAGTTGCTTTGCCGAATGCTTCTTCGCATAGGCACGGTAACGGTTATTGCTTCTTCGCATAGCCACGCTAACGTGGACCCCACGATGTTTCGTTCCACGACCCCCCTTAACCATGGCCTTACTGGTACCTTCCCTCCCCCAAGGACCAGGGGGTACCAGTTATGTAATTCCTAGGGGTGTGGAGTGAACCCACCTCGTCCGAGCAGAAAGACGTTAAACTACCATGCACCACGTCCTCAACACATGATGTTAAACTGTGACCCGACCTCGTCTCCCTCACGGAGGGTCCCCCCAGGTCGAACATTTTTTCACCACTCATCTCCCTGGGAATAGAATCACCCATCTACAAGGGATGATATCCTCCTTATTGGAGTGGGGTATGTTCGTAGGAGAAGGGCGACCCTAGTTCCCCAACGGATGGCTACACCTATGCACCTCCGTACTTCCCCACTACCAAGGTCAGTGGAGGGCGTGATAGGGAACGAGGCACCTCCCATCATTGGACCAAGGTCCATCTCTCCCATGCTTTGTCGCACCATGGGCCTCCATCCTGGAGTAAGTCCCAACACCATGGACCGCCTAACGCGTAAGCCCATCTTCTCTTCTCATGGACGCATCCTTCGCGACATGATCGTCAGGTCCATGCAAACCTCTTATTTCCCACACCTAACATGACTCACGTGGGCTTAGAGTGAGCATCGACCCTGACCCCCACCCTCAACGAACAACGAGGACTTTGATCCATGTCAAGGCATGGTACGTAGGAAGCCTCCATGAGGTTCAAGCCCACCCATCATCTATTCACGTCGGGTCCCATTCCCGTCCATCATGATGTTAAACTTCATTTCCCAATCCGAACTACGAGGTCTTTGATCAATGTCAAGGCATGGAACGTAGGAAGCCTCTATGAGGTTCAAGCCACACATTGCTCGGTCGTTCATTCACGTCGGTTCTCCGACAAAGCCCTATTTGAACTACGAGGTCTTTGATCTATGTCAAGACATGGTACGTAGGAATCCTCCATGAGGTTCAAGCCCACCCGTCATCTATTCACGTCGGGTCCCATTCCCATCCATCATGACGTTAAACTGCATTTCCCAATCCGAACTACGAGGCCTTTGATCCATGTCAAGGCATGGTACGTAGGAAGCCTCTATGAGGTTCAAGCCACACATTTCTCGGTCGTTCATTCACGTCGGTTTGCCGACAAAGCCCCATTTGAACTACGAGGTCTTTGATCTAGGTCAAGGCATGGTACGTAGGATGCCTCCACGAGGTTCAAGCCCACCCGTCATCTATTCACGTCAGGTCCCATTCACGTCCAGCATGACGTTAAACTGCATTTCCCAATCCGAACTACGATGACTTTGATCCATGTTAAGGCATGGTACATAGAAGGCCTCCCTGAGGTTCAATCCCAACAAACATTGGCCTAGACCGTCTCCTTGTCGGTGTGCC
The DNA here is from genome assembly GCA_963277665.1 of Viscum album. Lineage (NCBI taxonomy): Eukaryota > Viridiplantae > Streptophyta > Magnoliopsida > Santalales > Viscaceae > Viscum > Viscum album. The sequence continues at coordinate 712,643,874 of OY728134.1, read as the reverse complement.
AATCCCCAAATTTTCAGAGAACTATGAGGACTTTGATCCGTGTCAAGGCATGGTACGTAGGAATCCTCCCAGAGGCTCAAGCCCATCTCCCATCGGACCAAGGTCCCTCATTTACGTCGGCTCGCCGACACCCACCGCCCGTCGTTTATTCACGTCAGGGTTCACTACTGTCCCGCGTGACGTTAAAATGTATACCATCAATCCTTTGAACTATGAGGACTTTGATCCATGACAAGGCATGGTACGTAGGAATCCTTCCCAAGGTTCAAGCCCACCACTAGAGGACCCACGGGTCTACTTTCATGTCGGCACGCTGACAATGCCCATTGGACCAAGGTCCACCATCACGTCGGTACACTGACGATGCCCATCGGACCAAGGTCCACCCTCACGTTGGTTCACCGACGACATTCATCGGGCCAAGGTCCACCTTCATGTCGGTTTACCGGTACCATCCTGAACATCGTGGACTTTGATTCCCTGCCACGGGGATACATAGGAAGCCTCTCCTAGGCTCAAGCCCAACTTCACCATCTCCCCTACGATGGTCCCATTTCAATCCCCCTCTGTTCCATTCATCAACCTATCACCCATACCGATTCTCACTCGGACCGTCTTATCCCGGTGTGACCACGTCGGTACGCTCTCCTTCACAGCCACCCATGGGCTGGCCCCGGTATCGACATTCCTTCAAGGAGAATCCCTCAATCCGATCTATCCTAGAAAATTCTCTGGTTGGGTTGATCCGTCTCTGTTAGACGTTAAACTCGCGACATACCCTGTGTTAAACACGGGAAGCTGTGGAAAACCTCAGATATGTGTCTATGGAATATAATTCCCCGCGCTCGATGTGGGATGCCTCGGGATTCCACGCCCTCGAGAAGCCATGTGACCAGGGATAACAGACAAACATGCCAGGTTCCCCAGCATCTAGACACGCTACTGATGACTCAACGTGACTACTCCCCCGACTGAAGGTTGCGGCCCTGACCGGACCCTTTGGAATATCCTGACAGAAGCAGTGTAATTAACCGGCGACCATGGAAACATGGCACTGGGAAGAGATTCACGAACTACATATTAAATCTATGAGGGAGACCCGGACTAGGTGACGAGTTCTGAGGAGGAATCCACAGGAGGAAGAACAGACATCCCATCATCCCGTTTCGATCATGGAGAAGACGTCCCAGAATAAGGAGCGAATGCAGCCCGCCTTGGGAAAGAGGGAATGCGGGGCAAAAAAGCGTTGCGCGTCCTCCTCAACGGACGGACGGGCGCGCGCCCCGGATAAAGCGTCGGAAACAGATATAATGGATATATTACCAGATGAACAAAGTGTAATTATAAGAAGTTTATTTTTGACTCAAGTACCTAAGATCGTCAAAACGACCATTATAAACTTAAATAATTACATAATGTTCATGACATGGTAATAAGTGATATAAAAGGAATAATGAACTTGAAAAAGGTTCTTAAGAAGGTAGAGATTAACTCTAGTTTATTATTAAGGAGGTAAAAGAGCGGTCGAGTCATGTCGGACACAATGTAAGGGAATTTCTTAACCCAATTTCCATTCTTTGGGTTAATCTCCTACATTCAAATTATGTCATGATATTATTATTTCATATCTGGTATTTGTACTTTAATTAGGTTTACTTATAGTGAATACAAATAATAGATCTATTTTATTTAAAAAAATGATATTTGTAAGGTACGTCGTCTCAATCTCCATTCATTGAGGCGTATTTTTTTTATACACAAATTTCTTTTATACGGTGTATAAACCCCTTTGACATTTACGTTTATTCAAAAGGAATCTTTTTATATGAAGCGTTTTACTAAACAACAAAAAGGAATGTTTTTCATGTCGTATGTATGCGGTGACAACGACTTCTCCACCGCTGTAACCATTATTTGAGTTTCGGCTTCCTCTATAAGCCATAACTTTTTTTAAAATGAAAAATAAATACCAAGTTTTAATTTTGTTTCATTTTGGAATTGAAAATGGTTTTGATAAAGTTTTTATTATAGAAATGTGTTGTATTGATATCTTGTGATTGAAGTGTGGAAATATTATGTTTCCTTTATGCATGTTTTATGTGATACAATTACGTTATGGTTTATGATATGTTTAAACCTATTCATACGAGGAATGCATTCGACTTAATAAGTGAGGGGTGGAGCCTGCTATAGCTCTTCGATGCATCGGTACGACTCATGAGACAAACTAGTGTCTTGGCATGAGGCCTTGACAAAATCTTATTTGTGGTCTTGGCACGAGGCCTTGGATATGTGGTTATGATAGTCTGGAATTATGCATTCCATCATTATGAAAGTGGTTATTTATATTTCATGGGATTATTCGACTAGTAGAATATCCATGTGAGTAAGTAAATGACATTATTTAATATTATTTTTGCCATATTATGCTGAATTTCAAGTTTAAAAAGTATTTTGTTTTAGTTATAAATTTCCTTAAATGGTAATGTTTATTTATGAAAGCTTCCGCAATATTGTTATCCTTACTGAGCATCTGATCTCACCCCTTTCAATGTTTTAATATTTTCCAGGATGTGAAGAAGTATTTTATGAATAAACACCCAGGATAGTCAGAATAGGATATGAGTGTGGAATATGGAGACTTTTTTATTGTAGTATTTAACTTTATTATGTAATGTAACATTTATTAATGTATCTAGTGTTTCCAAGGCTACTAAACTAATCGGTTTTTCGAGACATGATCTTTTGTGATCCTGACAATATTACGCAATAACGCACCGACTCTGGGTAGCTGGGGTCGGGGCGTTACATATAATATAATATTATCATGATTATTGAATAATCCATCCTCATTTCTCTACCCCTCTCCTTTTATTTAAAAAATGAAAACATCATCCGTGAGGTTCCAAATTACGTCTTTCACGGATGATGTGTTTTGTTTTTTCAATTAATCTCTAAAGGCTTGTAATGAAGATATTTTTTTGGTTAAAAATGATTATAATATATGGATTAAAACATATTTAATTTTATTTAATCAGTATATATAAATAATAAAAAACAATAGAACAATACTAGTTTGTGATGAAAAATAACACCAAAAAGTCTAATTTATTATCATTAACATTTTATCTAATGTATCATCCTCACTTCTTAAAAAAGGATATATAAAACTGTTTAATCTTATGGGTGTTTATTAATGACATATAATTTCAATTATAGATATTTATTCCAACTTAATTCAACTTCCATACTCATATATAAGCAATCCAATCAAGAAAACCAAGAGAACAAACACTTTTAAGTGATGAAATTGTACTCCATAACACATAAAAAACAATAAATGAAATTAATAAAATATAAACAATAAATTACATGTAGAATAGGTTATTTAAATTTTAATTAACAGATATAATATGGTTATCATAGATATTATGTATATGTACAGAACCATTTCAGACATAAGGTATGAGATTCTACCAGAACCTCCATTTTTTTCTTCAAGTTAATATTTCTCTCTACTTACACTAATGTAATTATTTTTAATTTTTATGTAGTAATTATACATTCTTTTTAGAAGTCCCATGATCATGAATCAATATTATATAATCTTTATCTTATTGGGGAATACAAGTTTTAAAAAGGATCACTTCTCGATTCCTCATGAAAATCAAGCCCGATTAAAGAGAACTTCTGGATTTAATTCACATTTTTATGTGAACTCAATAATCTATTTAGATAAACCATTATATTTATAAAATATATAAATTTATCATGAAAAACTATCTTGGTTCATTTATGATTTTATTCAACAAATTATTCCTTTTACATTGTAAAGAATCATTAAAAATTACCTTTAAAATTGTAATAAAAATGTTCATTTATAATGTTTATTAAAAACTCTTTTTGCATGTTTCTACATCATTTTTACATAAATTATAAATTTATAAGAATATTTTACTATATTAATTTACATGTATTTTTTAAATCCATTTTTCCATGGAAACCCATATGAAATTATCATTTTTTTATTTATGACATGATTAAAATACTCATTTATTTCCGTGGGTAACCCTTATGTTTATGATTGATTATTCTTGCAAAACAAATATTCATTTACATTTTATGTTTATTTCACCAAGATAGTAGCCTAATTAATTATTTAAAGATTAGTCTCCTGATAATTCATGTGCAATGGTCTTGGTGGTTACCCATGACTCATTCTCCACGTGCAATGGTATTGGTGGTTAGCATTGACTCATGCCCCATGTGCAATAGACGTGGTGGTTAGCCTTGAATTGTGATCAATGTGAACAGATACTTACTCTTTATTATGTCATGTGGTTTTTTTGGCCTCATTTCCTATGATTTCATGATCACATTTTCACATGATCCCACATTATACTTGTTATTCTACCTTATGTTTATTCACACCTTCTTATGACATCATGTTATGCTCTCTAACCCATGTGCTATGATTTATTTCTATTTTTATCATCTTATAGATATTTTTATCTCATCAATTTGTTCATGTATTACCATGTTTATCCTATGTATTTATAATGACTAAAATCAGGATCAGAGCTCATTATGAAAATTAAATAAAAGACATTTTAGTTTTGGATTCATGTTGTTTAATTATGTATCTAAACATCCAATGACTCTCGACCATAAAATATATTGTTGTTTTTATTGGATTATTATGTTAAAAATCATGTAATAATATGTGTGAATGTTCAAGGTCATTATAAATCCTCTACTACTAGAGTAATGACATAAATACCTAATTCAGAACCATAATTTACTTGTAAGAAACCAACCAATTATTTTTTGTTCAATATTCTATTGTGAAATTTATTATTTATATTCATGCATTTTATCGTGAACTGATATATTTTAAAATATATCATTTTTTCAAAAAATTCTTGAAACTATGTTTCACACATTCAAAAATAGTAGGCTTCCACTCTGTTATTATGTCTTCTTTTTATATTTGCTATGTTCTGAAATATTTTTCTAGATTTGTTTTGTGTTTGGGTTTTTAGATGATTTACCTTTTTATCAAATTTATATTTCATCATCTATGAAATTATGTATTATTACATTGGTAGTGTTTTTAATATTATTTATGAAAAAATTAGCATTGTAAATATTTTTTATAATTTTCCCAACCTGATATTTGAATACATGTGTGGAAAAAAAATTAGAAACTCTTCTTACAATGAATAGCATTTCACATATGCCGGTTTCACTGATATGATTTTCTTCTTCAATATGATATTTCCATTTATGTATCAATATTTTATCTTCTTCAGTTTGGTTCCCTCTGAAAAAGAAATTTTTGATTTCATTGATGTAAATATCTCCTTACATAATTTTTATGTGATTATAATTTTTGATAGCTTTGATGATTTAAACATATTTTTTTTATGTTGGGTGTGATTAAATTTTTACATGGTATATATATATTATTGTAAGACACATGTTACTGGATAATATGATATATCCCTTAACAATTAATATATTTTTCATTAGTAAAATATTTAATTTATTAAAAAGTACTATTCTTTTTTACTAATATCAATTTCATTTAAATAAAAATAATATTGTCTCCATCATCATATTTTATTAATAACTATCTCATTAATTATATAGAAACTTTTAATTCAAAATTATATTTACCTCATGTTATTATTCCTTAATAAGTTCTCTCAACAACAAAACACATTCCACTTTGGTGATCTATTCTCAAATACTCAGTACATGTATGTCAGGCTATTGATTATTTGTGGTATATATATAACATCTGTTTCATCATGGGTGATAAAAAAGAATAAGCTGTACTGAAAGGCCATTACTAGCATGATTTTAAAACACTTGAATTTTGATGTTTAGTATTGATTCTTTAAGATTTAAATGATTTATTTTTTCATTAAAAATTATGAGTGATGTTGATTGGTGTCATTTCAAATTATCATTTTTTAATGATATCAAATATTATTATTTATGTGCTACCATATTAAACTATGTTATAGAATATTTTCAGCATCCATCCCTTTCATGAATAATTGATTCTTTTTTTTTAAATTACTAATTATATATCAAATTATATGGTTTAAGATGGAGGATGTGGAGTTTAACAACGATAATTTATTTCTTTTTATAGAGAAGTAGGTTATGGATCATCTAATTAAGTTTTTTTGGCTTATTTAATTTAGTTTATGGCTAATTTAATGAATTTAGTTTACTAATTTAATTTAATGTGTGGAGATATGAGTTAGAGAGGTGGGTATAGATGGTTTTTAGTGAACTAGGTTGATTTAATTCATTGTATGTTCCTAGAGACTATTTTTTATTAGAGGTACTCTGAAAGTTTCCTGTGTTGAAATTTTTGGTTTGATGATATTTTTTTTCTTCATTATACCTTTTTATTTTTTTGTAAGTAGGGAATCACATTGAATATTTTTGAAGGTGGACTTGATTACTGAATGGTATAGTAGATGTATCTTATTTATGTTACTCCCATGGAGTGTATTCTGATTAATAATGATCTTGCATTATCACTCTCTAATGATGATAGTTTTTTCAAAACATATAAAAATTGAAGTATTATATTTAATAAAAACTCAATGTTTCATAATTCCCAAATAATCAAAGTCGAAAAAATATAATATATCACAGTATCTAACATTTCTCCTTCATTCTAATACATGAAGTTAATTTATATGAAACTTCTATTTTAATTAAATTCATTCATAAATAATCACCACAATATAATATACAATAACAAAATTTAAATAGTTGTCTTATAACAATCATTTTTGTTAGTAATTAATTAAAGTTATATTATTACTATCACCACATGTTTTTTGTAATAGTGGGATCATTTTTTAACTAATAATTGATTGTGCAACATGAGAAGGCCAGTGAACTAATATTTATACCTAATAATGGGATCAGTAAATATTAGTTACAAATTTTATCTTATATATTGCATTATTCTTCATTATAATCCATCATTTTCATTTTCTTCATGACTATTTATAGGTTGTCACTAGCCCATTCCAAAACAGGAAAGAAAACAATAATCATATAATATTATTTAAACTAAAAATACATAGGTTTTCAATGATATTAGTAATGGTGAAATATCAATGTAAAATATTTAGACATCTAACTTTGAAAAAAAATCATGCTTGTCTAGAATAAATGATTGTTCATACCACTTTACCACATAATCTATTCTTTTTTTATAGAAGATTAGAAATGGTGAAACTTCAAGGAATTACATATTTTATATTAAATTTTCTATAGTTTAATTAGTCACGAAATAATTAATTGCATATAGCCTATATTACTAAAATATCAATTTCATTCAATTAATCTTGAATTAATTTATTTTTTTTTCACAAAACTCTATAATTTTATTTTTAAGAATTTTAAAAATCACGAGAATCGTATTATTTCCATAAACATTTAGATACGATATTGATGTTTGAAACTTCACTAATAATCATTATTTTTTTTATAAAATGGGAAATATTAATTTTGCATGTATTAATATTGTGTATATACGATGATAATTTTAAATAACACTCATATAAATAACACCATATGAATACATTATGAAAATTATTTGAGTTAGGAAAACCATAAGAAACAAGACAACTAGATGCTTCTTTGTTAAAACAATTCATGGGTTTTTTGTATATATATTTTATAATTACATAAATCTGTATCAAAAAATATGCATCTTTTGTTTTAAATTTCCTTATCCTGATAACATATGGAAGACTGTATAGATTAAAAAAATTTATACTAGAACACCTCACTTGAATGTCCAAGAATCATTTTATCTACTATTACATCATGTCTGCTCTGTCTACTACAAGTTAAGGTATAACCACTATTTTCACATGACATATATAGTATAAATACAATATTTAATCCTACATACAACCATAATCACAAAGTATGCATATGTTAATTCAAATTAGAGAAATTTGTAAACACACAACTGCAAGACAATCTCAAATTGAAGTTATATGATAATAAATAAGGAATACATAAATAGTATACCACTTTCCTCTAATAGTGTTTATATATTAAGCACTCATTCTATAAATTTTTGCAATTTTATTACATATAATGCTTTAGTGAGGGCATGTACACCTTTATAGACATTTAAAAAATTACATTTTTATACTTACCTGATTACAGTATAAGTAATAAACCTACATCTGTGTGGATAATTGTATAGTTACATGAATAAAATTCAGTGACTTTGACAACAACTATATGAATTTTTTATTCTATAAATCTACACATAGAATGAAAATTTGAGTGAATGCAATGTATTTTTTCTCATAGGAGTTTTCTATATTAATTACTTTATTCATATGTCTTCACTTAGAAGAATTATAATATGAAATATACATGTGTTTTGATATTATTTAATTTATGTTCTTTGAAATCAACCACAATATTCCAATACTATGAGGTTTGTATCATACAAAAAGTATAAATTATCTTTAATAAACATAATCCATGATAAAAAATTTATTTATTACAAGAACACACTATTTGGGTATCTTATCATTAATTGAGCTATTATCACAGTTAAATATTTAATTTTCATATAATGTTTTCTGTTTTTATTTAATTAAATATTCATGTTTTTTTATTTTATATCATTAATTGAGATATTATCACAAAACTCCATTCTAATTACAAAATTTCATAGAATCTGTAGTGTTTATCATGAAAAACACAGTTCTATCAATTTGGTATTCTATGCTATTGAGGATTCAATCAATCTATATAAATCTTATAATATTTTTGCTTTGAAAAAAGCCACTGGGAACTATGTTTTTGGGTTCTAATCTCTCAATTATATTATAATATGAACTATGTTTTTCTTCTCCTATTTGTTACTTGAAAAGTAAAAAAATTAGTGGTGAACATATCAATTTTATGGGCATCATCATCTAAAAACATTCACCAAGGATCTTGAGGTTATCCAGTATAAGTTTCTCCCACATAATCATCCTTCTTGAAATAATTCATTGTTTAATCATCAGTTTCTATAGTAATTTACTGCATTTAAAATACCTACTACTATTAGATTAATCATATTTTCTGGTTTTGGTTAGTCCAATATCTATTTTTATACATTTTATTCTATAGAAATTTTAAATATCAGTATTGAAATTATATTTTTTTTAAATTCCAATTTTGGAGAACATTGAGAAGATGGGTTGGAAATAATTTATTAATATTCACCTGAACATGTGAACACATGGTTTTTAGAAATTGAGTGTCTTAACAAAAGATATATATTGGGAGGTAGTCTTGTATGATTTAGTTGATTCAGACTCACCAAATTCGGTTACACATAGGGGTTTTGTGGCATTTGAAGATAGGTCACTACAGGTGGCCCTACAATAAGTATAGATTCTCTTATAATGGGTCATGTTGTATCACCTCAATATCTTTCACTCATTATTATGGGGTTTCCATAAATTTTTTTAAGCCTAACATAAATTTTCAATACAAATTCTATTAATTCTAATGTTTTAGTTCCTTATGAACTGGTAAAACATGTAAGATTCATTGAAAATTAAAAATAACTATAATCAATTTATATACCTTTCAACTTTATCGATCTTTATATTTCTATATAGATTATTTTATATCATTTAAATCCTACATTAACCACTTTGTAAACAATATATTCATATATTATATACTACATGAAATTATAATATGAATTCTTCCTCCTTGTAGTTTAGTATTGATCTCATAACTGTCATACATTAACAAATATCTTATATTATTTTTCATAAAGAGTGGTTACATTATTTTAAGCCACATGCATATGTATATTCTTTATGCATACATTGATTTATTTTTTATACAATGATGCACATAAATGAACATATGTAGATATATATAATGCTTCCAGCTACATGTGTCACCACTAGCCATCACTCCCCAAATAAGTGACATAGATTATATAGATCTTCACTACATTTTTTTGAGCATGTGTTTGAAAATTTTCAATTAAATTCTTATTCCATGGAAATTCCATGGTTGGGTAATATTTGTTTTAAATATTAATGATTAAAGGCCCTAATTTAGTTAGAAAATATTTTCATTTATCATCTCTATTTTTATCTTTGATTTATTGACTAGCATAAAATAGTTTCCAAAAATAATAATTGTACATAAAAAAATTCAATAAAAAAATATGTAATTTCCATATATATTACATTGAATTTAATGTGGTAAAAATGGAGGCCTTTTTCACTCACATGGAATAATTTATTCTCAAAATAAAAGGCCTTAATATATATATATAATATTAATTTTAGTCTTCAAACATAGATTCAAAATGACTGATACAAATTTAGTATACATTGAAAGAAAATTTCAGAAATAGTAAACAAAAAAATGATAAAGATTTTGTAAATACTATATAAAAGAGGGATAATGTTTTTTATATCATTATTTTCCATCATGACCGGGGTTTTAATTTCTAAACATAGAACCATTGACTCCTTAAATTCCCTACCCACTGAAATTTGATGACCCTCACCATTGTTTTCATAGATCCACCTTTGTGTCTACATTGATTCTTTCTCAACTCTAAAAAAACCCAAACACAAAAAGGTTGATTTTAATCATTCAATTATATTGAAATTTTTGGAAGTTATTTCCCCAACAATTCATTTTATTTGTAATTCTATAGAGTATTGTGGATCACTGCAAGCTGTCAAGGGAGGCGATCTATATAACGACCCATAATTTACATACATTATTAGTACATCAAAATTTAAGTACACTTATTACAACATATAACAAAACCATGAAAGGAACCTATTGGTATAGTGTCTTTAGAAACTGGGAAACATAAACAACGGGTTCATAAAGCATCTACACTACCTCCCATTTATTTCATCATATATATAGTCCCTTTTGGCATATCTTACTTAATAAATTTCTTCCTGACCTGGGGAAATAAAACATACAATAGGGTGAGCTCAAATTCTCAATAAGGGTAAACAAAAGAAATATCAATAATTATATATTCATAAGAACATAACATTTTGGAAATATTACCCTGCAAAAGAGATCATAATTTCATAACATGGGATAAATAATGGTAGTGAAACATAATCACAATAATCATAACATAAAACATGAATCTTTGTGATATACACACATAATCATAGAGAATCATTTCTTATTAGTCAAGACTCATTTTCAAGACTATCTAAGTGGACAAAGTCCATTTCTGAACTCAGTTCATTCCTCATTTCAGTCCTGTTTCACTGAACCGGTTTAACCTTCCATTCCATCCATGTCTATCTCATTATATATAAATCTTTACCCAATGCATTGGAGGGAGATATAGGTCCCACCCATCTCATTATGATACCATTCTTATGTGTTCCACAAAATCATAAATCTTACATCATTGCATAACCCATGTAATAAAAATGGGATTCTTAAACATCGTGACATTATAAAACAATTCATATAAGATAAAGGAATTCATAAAAATAATTTCATCACAACATAATCAAATCAATGTAATAATAGGGATAAAACAGAACCCTTTTTTATCTTATATGGAAAATAATTTTGATAAAACACTTGAACTCCATTCTTGAGGAAAATATCCTTTCTACTTCAAAAACACTTTTCCTTTATTAAAATGTCATACAATTATAAACAAAAATAAGTTGATTAAAAATAAACATGAAAACTTGTAAAGGAATATTCTTGGAAATAATGTTTTAAAAATCCATTCATGCCGTATAAGTTAAAAAAACATTTTTCTCGTACTTTTGTCGGAAAAGTCAAAAAGTACCTCCTACGAAAAACGACAAAAGATTCCTTTCATATCTTTTACAAAAAACTCACCGAAGGGTAAAATTGGATTTAAAAAATTGTAGGTGGATGGAAATAATATTACATATTGAGTAAACCTAGATGTGGATGATAAAATACACCCTAGTAAATTCCAAAGTATAAATAATCTTAGATAAAAATGAGATTGTGATATTTTCCTTACCGTAGGTCAGATTTGGTTCATAAGTGTCCGAACCTATTGTATAATGATTTAAATAATGTTATTGACTTATTAAAGAATCTTACTTATTGTTATGTTATCATATATGGTCATATTATTAGCTTATTATTAGTAATATTTCATTTCTACTTCTTATTCGGGTGTTTATTACTTTTTGTTCTTATGCGTGTTTTGTCAAATAAACTTTATTCTTATTTTTAGGTTATAGATACCTCATTTCCAGAATTGTATTAGTGTAATATATATCATATTTATTCACTCAATGCATTTATGCTATCATTATGAAATGAAAATCATGTAGAACGAGTCGCATCACATCGTGGAGACGGTATTCCGTACGTACGCATGAGAAATGATATTGTTCCCATGAACGTGTAATTGTATTGGAGTGTATGTATACTATTTAAGAATCAATATCACATTAAAATAATTATATATATTCATTCTTGACACCATTATATACCCATCCAAGTATGGTGGTGGTGTAAAATAGATTACACCACGGCGTGGAGATAGTATTCCATACGTACGCACGCGCAGTGATTTCGTTTTCCGTAGGATGGATAGATGGTGAAATAGGGTTGTTTAATAATTATAATAACATATAAGTATATGAGTGATACTGATGTTATTAATTCATAATAATACAACTAAAGAAGAATATGTGGAAGAATAAATAAAGTTGAAAGAATCAGTAACAGACATTACCTCTTCTTTGAAGCGCTTCTTTGAGACCTCTTTTTAGGGCACTAAAATTAGTCTTTGAAGAAGACCAGGACCGCTAGGATGATTCTAGGGAAGAGGAGAGGAAAACTTGGCACGGTTTGGCCGAGATTGAAGGCTCAATGTGGTGTGAGGAAGAGAGGGAGGAGGTGCCCATTTATAAGGGAGGAGAGGGGCACCATTGGAAAAACTAAAAATATTATTTTATTGTAAATCCATATCCGATTTTAAATAGCTCCAAATTGATTTATTTCGAATATAAGGTTGGTATGGGTATAAATCCTCTCATCCAATAGAATTTGGAGAAGTTTAGTTTATTATTTGAACCTTATCATTCAGATTTAACTTTAAGTTAGATAATTTTACTTTTACCGTGTCTTTTTGTGTTATTAAACTATAAGGTTAATAAATGTAATATAACAAGCCAAAAGAACCCCAAGTTTTTTATTATTAATATATATAACATTATCTTAGTCATTTGGCCGAAACTTAGAATTTTAGGAATAAAATACAATTAATAATATAATATATTTTTTAAAAAACTAATTTATATCATTTTTGACACTCTTTAGTAATTGATTTTTGAAAAACTTTTAACCGAATGATTAGTTCGAAAAAAGTTAATTAAATCCATAATAACATTTCATATTAACCTAGAAAATTATTGTAATTCATTAAAAGTCTCAAATTACATTTATTTTGGTATTTATAACATCAATTATGTCAATATTTCATTAATAATATAATTATTGCATCATCATTGTGTCATAAATAAATTAAAATATTTAAAGTCTAAAAATTACAAAAAAAACAAAATTATTGTGGAAATCATTTTAACTTTCTAATGAATATTTATAGTCGAATTTATCTTATGTATAACCCTATATTAAAAATAAATTACTTATTAAAAATTTATTTTAACTATTTTAACACTTCTTTAAATAAATTAATACTAAATGTACTAATCTAATCCAAGTGGGCATAAATGGTCATATTTTATTCCTAAGGTTGTTTTTGGTCGAATTACACTTATCCAATAGAATTAAGACATGTGTTAGGCTAATAATAATATAATTTTTACACTTAATTACCCAATTTACTTTTAATCGTGGTAAATAAATGTAAAAAGTTACTATTCACCAAAAATTATTTTCATCTCATTAAACCAAATTTTACATACTGACATCAACTGTGCCTCTTGGATTTTTTAAATTTCACTCACATAAGCGATAAAATTATTTTTTATGTAAATTTCCAAATTTTCTAGGAGGTGGGTAAAAGACGGTGAAAAGTTCAATAAAATTTTTATATATCTAAAATTATTATAAAATGACACAAACGAATTAAATTGAACTTATATAGGTGTTTTGTATCAATTTTTACCTAAGATAAAATCAAATTTAATAATTAAATAATTAAATAAAAATTCGGTTTTTAAATAGTAACCTAGTGTTTTCACTATTCATCAAATATTGAATGTTTTCAGAAAAATACCAAAATTTCACCTTAGGCTAATTTCAATATTCTGAATCCAAAAATGAATTCCATTTTGAAAAAAAAATTACAAAATTTCAAAAATTTGTTATTACTATTCATAACGGCTATTTTTAATAATATTTTAATAGAATATCGTTGTTTAGTGAAACACGGTATTGCGTAACACGCAAGCTCTCAAGGAAGGTCACAATTGCGTGTAAAGCAAGCCAAGATAGTGTTGTGTGTAGTGAAAGATTATTTTGATGATTTATATAAAATAAAAACAAAATATTTCTTATAAAAGTCTCGTGTGTTACATTCTACCCCCCCTTAAAATGAATTTCGCCCTCAAAATTCATTACTTGTAACAAATAGATGAGGATACCTGTCCCTCATAATATCCTCAAGCTCCCATGTATCTTCTTCTAATTGTTGGTCCCTCCATAAAACTGTCACCAAGCGAGTGGTCTTCTTCCGTAGGACTTTTTCACTACGATTGAGAATCTCTATCTACTATTCTTCATAAGAAAGATCTTGTTCCAGCGGTACAACTTCTGAGCTGAGTACATGTGAAGGATCAGGTATGTACTTTCTCAGGAGAGATACATGTAACACATCGTGAACTTGAGAGAGATTCGGTGGAAGCGCCAATCGGTAAGCTACCTTCCCAACACAATCCATTATTTTGTAAGGACCAATATACCTAGGGCTCATCTTTCCCTTCGTTCCAAATCTCATTACTCTCTTACAAGGATACATTCGTAAGAACACTTTATCACCCACATTAAACTCTAAGTCTTTTCTTCGTTTGTCGGCATAAATTTTTTGTCGACTCTGAGCTGCTCTTATGTGTTGTTTAATAGATCGGACCTTTTCTGCCATCTCATCAACAAGATCAGGTCTTAATATTATCTTTCCCTACCTTCATCCCAGCAAGTTAGAGTCCTGAATTTCATTCCATAGAGAGCTTCATAAGGATCCATCTGAATACTGGAGTGAAAGCTATTATTATAATAAAATTCCACCAAAGGTAGGTGTTGATCTCAACCACATTGAAAATCCATAGAGCAAGCTCTCAACATATCTTCTAGAGTGTGAATTGTCCTCTCAGACTGACCGTCTATCTGAGGATGATAAGCAGTACTGAAACTCAACTCTGTATCCAGAGTATGCTGAAGACTTCACCGGAACTTTGAGGTAAAACTCAGATCCTGATCAGATATAATCGAAAGTGGTACTCCATGCAATCTTTCCACATCCTTTACATATATAATGGCAAGCTGATCCAGAGTGAAATCCTCTATAATATCAATGAATTGTGAAGACCTTGTAAGACGATCAACTATGACCCAGATAGCATTATTTCCTTTGGATGTTTTAGGAAGTCCTGTGACAAAGTCCATAGTGATGTTTTCCCATTTCCATTTGGGTAAGGGTAATGGTTGTAACATCTTCTTAGACTTCTGTCTCTCAACATTAACTTGCTGAAAAACCAAGCATCGAGAGACATATTCAGCAACATCTCTTTTCATTCCATCCCACCAGAAGTACTCTTTCGGGTCCCTATACATCATCGTTCTTCCGGTATGAATAGAGAATGAAGAACTATGAGCCTCATCCAGCAGCTCCTTCTTTAATTCGGGGATGGGAGGAACACAATCCTGATTCCTGAACTTTATTATCCCATCACAATCAAGGTTGAATTCAGGAACATTTATCACCTTCTTTTGTAAATCAACATCTTCTTTCCGTGCATCTTTAATCATCACATGTATAGATGGTTGAAAATTCATTTTAGAATGATACAATTTTCCCCTTTCATTATAATTCAAAGATACATCCTTTGTAAATCCATAAATATTGGATATTTTGTGATCCTCATCATGGAAAAGCTAGCATGGTCTTTTCGACTTAATGCATCTGCCACCTTGTTTGCTTTCCCAGGGTGGTAATGAATTGAGCAGTCGTAATCCATAATCATCTCCAACCATCTTCATTGGCGCATATTCAGCTCCTTTTGTGTGAAAATATACTTTAAACTTTTATGATCAGTATAAATGTCACACCTTTCTTTATAAAGATAATTCCTCCAAATATTTAATGCAAAAATTACCGCAGCTAACTCCAAATCATGAGTTGGGTAATTTTGCTCATGGATTTTCAACTGTCGTGAGGCATAAGCTATCACCATATCATTTTGCATAAGAACACAACCCAATCTCTTCTTGGATGCATCACTGTAGATCACAAACCTTTCTCCACTACAAGGAAGTGTGAGCAAAGATCCACTGGATAACCTTCTTTTCAACTCCTTGAAATTCTCTTCACATTACTCCTTCCACACGAACTTAACTCCTTTTTGAGTCAACCTAGTGAGTGGATTATACAATCGTGAAAAATATTTCACAAAACGTCGATAATATCCAGCCAAACCAAGAAAACTTCGGATCTCAGTTACTGTTGTTGGTCTCGACCATCTTTCAATAACCTCTGTTTTTGTTGGATCCACAGATATCCCCTCTTTTGAGATTATGGGACCCAAAAATGCAACTTTTTGAAGCCAAAATTCACACTTGGTAAATTTGTCATAAAGATTCTCCTTTCTTAGGGTCTTAAATTCAATTTTCATGTGATCTTCATGTTCTTACTTGATATTTGAATAGACAAGAATATCGTCTATAAAGACTACCATAAACTGATCAAGATAGTCACTAAAGACTCTATTCATTAGATCCATGATGATAGAAGGGGCATTAGTAAGACCAAATGGCATCACTATAAATTCATAGTGTCCATACCTTGTACGGAAATCCGTCTTTGGTATATCATCCCTTTTGACCCTTAATTGATGATACCCAAAACGAAGATCAATCTTGGAAAAGTATTGAGCTCCGCGTAGTTGGTCAAATAAGTCATCAATGCATGGGAGATGACATTTGTTCTTGATAGTGATCTTGTTATGTTCTCGATAATCAATGCAGAGTTTCATTGATCCATCTTTCTTTTTAACAAACAGAACAGGTGCTCTCCAAGGTGACACACTAGGGTGTATGAACCCCTTATCAAGATTCTCTTTGAGTTGCTTCTTCAATTCCTGCAACTCAATTGGGGCCATTCTATAAGGTTTCTTTGAAATAGGCAAAGCACACGGTATGAGTTCTATTGAAAACTCAACTTCATGATTTGGTGGAAGACCCGACAATTCCTCCGAAAAGACATCATAAAACTCGCGTACAATGGTCATATTCATAATCATGATTTCCTCTCCAACCATTTGAGATAAAGAACCCTCATTTAGTGGAATCAAGACCCATAAGATGGAAGAAATTTCCACTGGAATGGTATGCTCATCCTTGCATCGATAGAAGATCATAGATTGATCTTGAATATGAAATGTGACTTCCCTTCATTGGAATTTGATATGAGCTCCATATAGAGAAAGCCAATCCATGCCAAGAATCACATCAAATTCCACTATAGGAAGGATCACAAGATTTGCAGGAAGCTCTTTCCCACAAAATTCAATCGGAGAAGAATTATAAACGTTTGATGCGACTGTTCTGCCATTAGGGGTAGTCACAGCTAAGTCAGCATCTAATTGTTGAGGTAATACATTGATACCATTAGAAAATTCTTCAGAAATAAAGGAGTGATTGGATCCAGAATCAAATAAAACATTTTATACTTTAGAGTGGATGGTAAGTGTACCTTTCACCACATCGTTATCGTACTCTACATTGCTGATAGAAATTGCATGTGACTTTCCTTTATCTTTACACTAATGGGTTTATTGACGTTGATCATCATAAAAAACCCTTGGATTAGGGCATTGATTGGAATAATGCCCCATTTCCTTTCACTTGAAACATTGAAGTGGAGTCGGTTTATTCTGTGTATCCCTTCCTTTGTTTGCATCATTAGACATATTCTTCCCATCACTATGACATTCAAATGCCTGATGACCTTCCTTTCCACACTTTTAACATTTTCTTGTCCCCTTAAGAAAATTTCCTCCATGTTTTTTACCACACATTGAGCATAAGGGAAAACTCATCTTCTTTTCAGGGTGCTCTTTATATTATCCTTTGAATTCCATTTTACTCTTCTTATCAAACCCATATGGCTGATGGGTTACTCAAATCTCCATCTCAACTTTGAGAGCACATCGAATGATTTCCTCGTAGATATTGAAGTCCCTTATGGATAACACCCATCGAAGACTTGGTTTTAAGCCACTAAAGAATCAATTGATCTTACTCTCAGGTTGGATAATAATACCAGAAGCGTACCTTGGAAGTCTTGTAAAGTTTGATTCATAGGTACCAACAGATTCATCATACTTTTGCTTTAGTTCCAGAAACTCCTTCTCCATCTTTGTTCGGATAATACGAGGGAATTGGTTATTGAAAAATATGTTCTTGAACTCATCCCATCCCATGGACTCAATTTCATCTCTTGGACTCATATTGTTGATAAGATTACACCATTGATCAGCATCACCTTCCAAACGATACACTACTAAGATGACTTTATCATGTTCAGAACATTGAAGATCTAAAAATATCTTTTCTGTAGTACTGATCCATTATTCAGCAACTAATAGATCAGTAGACCCACTGAAGGAAGGTGGACGCTGTCTTATGAAGGATTCAACAGAATGATTCTCCTTCCTTTGCTCGTTTGGAAGTCCTGCATGATTCATAGCTTGAGAAAGTTTTGTGAGCTTGGTGACAAGATTTTTCATTCCATCTCCCATAACGTTTGGTTGATCAGGGGGACCATCATTGGATTACCCATCACATTCTGAATTAACACGGTTCCTTCGGGTTCCAGCCATTGAATAAAACCAAGAAGAATGTTGTGAGAAAAAATAATTATAATAGGAAAACCACATAATCAAGAATAAAATTTCACACATAAGGTCTTATCCTAGGTTATTCATGTAAATTTCTAAAACACTATGATTGTGTTCTATGCTTAGACTTATCCTTAGGATTCTTACTAAGGCTTTCACATCCAGGTTTCCAAAGGTTGAATATACCTTTCCTCTGATACCAACTATAATGAACCATACATTACATACATTGTTAGTACTTCAAAATTGAAGTACACTTATTACAGCATATAACAAAACCATGAAAGGACCGTATAGGTATAGTGTCTTTAGAAACTGAGAAACATAATAAACTGGTTCATAAAGCGTCTACACTGCCTCCCATTTATTTCATCATATCTATAGTCCCTTTTGGCATATCTTACTTAATAACCTTATTCCTGACCTGGGGAAAGAAAACATACAAAAGGGTGAGCTCAAATCCTCATTAAGGGTAAACAAAAGAAATATCAATCACATTACATTCATAAGAACATAACATTTTGGAAATCATATCCAGCAAAAGATATCATAATTTCATAACATGGGATAAATCATGGTAGTGAAACGTAATCACAATAATCATAACATAAAACATGATGCATTGTGTTATACACACATAATCATAGAGAATAATTTCTTATTAGTCTAGACTCATTTCAAAGACAATCTTAGTGGACAAAGTCCATTTCGGAATCGAGTTCATTCCTCATTTCAGTCCTGTTTCACTGAACCGGTTTAACCTGCCATTCCAGCCATGTCTATCTCATGAGATATAAATCTTTACCCAATGCATTGGAGGGAGATATTGGTCCCACCCATCTCATAATGATACCATTCTTATGTGTGCCACAAAATCATAAATCATACATCATTGCATAACACATGTAATAAAAATGGGATTCTTAAACATCGTGACATCATAAAACAATTCATATAAGATAAAGGAAATCATAAAAATAATTTCATCACATAATAATCAAATAAATGTAATAATAGGGATAGAAACATAACCCTTTATTATCTTATATGTAAAATAATTTTGATAAAACACTTGAACTCCATTTTTGAGGAAAATATCCTTTCTACTTTAAAAACAATTTTCCCTTCTTAACCTGTCATACAATTCTAAACTAAAATTAGGTGATTAAAAATAAAATTGAAAACTTTTAAAGGAAACTTCTTGTAAATAATGTTTTAAAAATCCATTCATGTCGTATAAGTTAAAAAAACATTCTTCTCGTACTTTTGTCGGAAAAGTCAAAAAGTACCTCGTACGAAAAACGAAAAAAGATTCATTTCATATCGTTTACTAAAAACTCACCGAAGAGTAAAATTGGATTTAAACGATTGTAGGTGGATGGAAATAATATTACATATTGAGAAAACATGGATTTTCATGATAAAATATACCCCAGTAAATTCCAAATTATATACAATCTTGGATAAAAATGAGATTGTGATATTTCCCTTACCTTAGGTCCGATTTGATTCGTAAGTGTCCGAAACTCTTGTATAATGATTTAAATAAAGTTATTGACTTATTAAATAGTCATAGGTATTGTTATAATATCATATATGGTCATATTCATAGCTTATTATTAGTAATATTTCATTGTTACTTGTTATTCGGGTGTTTATTACTTTTTGTTATTATGCATGTTTTGTCGAATAAATTCTTATTATTCTTTTTAGGTTATAGATACCTCATTTCTAGAATGGTATTAGCGTAATATATATCATTTTTATGCACTAAATTCATTTATTTAATCATTATGCAATGAAAATCATGTATAACGAGTCACATCACATTGAGGAGACGGTATTCCGTACGTACGCACGAGCGATGATACCGTTCCCATGATCGTGGAATTGTATTGGAGTGTATGTATTCTATTTCAGAATCAATATAAATTTACAATAATCATATATATTCATTCTTTACACCATTATACCAATCCAAGTAAGGTGGTTGTGGAAAATAGATTACACCACAGCGTGGAGACGGTATTCCGTACGTACACACGCGGAGTGATTTCATTTTCCGTAGGATGGATAGATGGTGAAATAGGGTTGTTTTATAATTATAATGACATATCAGTATATGAGTGATACTGATGTTATTAATTCATATTGAAACAAATAAATAAGAATAAGTGGAAGAAGAAATAAACTTAAATGAATTGGTAACAGACATTACCTCTTCTTTGAAGTGCTTCATTGAGACCTCCTTTTAGGTCACTAAAATTTGTCTTCGAGGAAGACCAGGACCTCTAGGATGTTTCTAGGGTAGTGGAGTGGAGAAATTGTCAGGGTTTGGCCGAGCTTGAAGTCTCAAAGTGGTGTGAGGACGAGAGGGAGGAGGTGCCCTTTTATAAGGGAGGAGAGGGGCACCTTTGAAAAAACTAAAAATATTATTTTATTATAAAGCCATATTCGGATTTAAATAGCTCCAAATTGATTTATTTCAAAGCTAAGGTAGCTATGGGTCCAAAGCCACCCATAAAATAGAATTTGGACAAGTTTAGTTTACTATTTTAACCTTATCATTTAGATTTAACTTTAAGATAGATAATTTTACTTTTACCGTGTCTTTTTGTGTTCTTACACTATAAGGTTAATAAACTTACTATAACAAGACAAACGAACCCGAAGGTGTTTATTATTAATATATATAACCTTATCTAAGTAATTTGGCCGAGCCTTATGTTTTTATGAATAAAATAACATTTAATAATACAATATTTGTTTAAAAAACTATTTTATGTCAATTTTGACACTATTTAGTAATTGATTTTTGTAAAAATCATAACAGAATGATTAGTTCGAAAAAAGTTAATTAAATCAATACTAAAATGTCATATTAACATAGAAAATTATTTTAATTCATAAAAAGTCACAAATTACATTTATTTGGGTATTTATAACATCAATTAATTCAATATTTCATTAATAATATAATTATTGCATCATCATTGTGTCATAAATAAATTAAATTATTTAATGTATAAAAATTACAAATAAAATACCATTATATTGGAAATATTTTTAACTTTCTAATGAATATTTATAGCCTAATCTATCTTATGTATAACCCTATATTAAAAATTATATACTTATTAAACATTGATTTTAACTATTTTAACCCTTCTTTAAATAAATTAATATTAAATGTCCTAATCTAATCCAAGTGGGCCTAAATGGTCATATTTTATTTCTAAGGTTGTTTTTGGTCGAATTAAACTTATCCAATAGAATTATTACATGTGTTAGGGTAATAATAATATCATTTTTACCCTTAATTACCCAATTTACTTTTAACCGTGGTAAATAAAAGTAAAAAGTTACTATTCACCAAAAAATTATTTTCAACACATTGAACCACATTTTACTTACTGTCATCAACTGTGTCTCTCGGATTTTTGAAATTCCACTCATATAAGAGGTAAAATTATGTTTTATATAAATTTGCAAATTCTCCTAGGAGGTGGATAAAAGATGGTGAAAAGTTCAATAAAATTTTCATATATCTAAAATTATTATAAAATAACTAAAATTAATTACATTGAACATATATAGGTGTTATGTATCAATTTTTACCTAAGATAAATTTAAATAAAATAAATAATTAATTAAATAAAAATTCAGTTTTTAAATAGTATCCCAGTGTTTTCAATATTCATCAAAATTTGAATGTTTTCAGAAAAATACAAAAATTTTACCCTAGGTTAATTTTGATATTCTGAATCCAAAAATGAAGTCCATTTTGAAAAATAAAATTTAAAAAATTTCAAAAAGTGGTTATTACTATTCATAACGGCTAGTTTTAATAATATTTTAATAGCATTTCGTTGTTTACTGAAACTCAGTATGGCGTACGATGCAAGCTATCAAGGAAGGTCGCAATTGCGTGTAAAGCAAGCCAAGATTGTGTTGTGTGTAGTGAAAGATTACATTGATGATTTATATAAAATAAAAACAAAATATTTCTTACAAAAGTCTCGGGTGTTACAATCTATCTATCCCATGGAGTCCAAACAAAGAAGAATCTATGTGGTCCCATACCTGGGAATCAGCAACTGCACTTCTTCCATGAAGGCCTCAGTTGTTCCATCATGCATTATTTTCCCCAAGGAACATCATTCCCACATCACATGAGAAGGATGTAAAGACCCAGACATCTACAACCCATGTTTATTCCAACATAATGAACACCACAAATAGTTTTCATGGTTTTGGTTCTTCTCCCACTAATGGAATGAGAAGAAGAACAACATTGATTGAACTAATAACCATGGAGTGTTTTTTTTCATTATACATGTTCCTCACCTAAACACCTCAGCGTTAAGAAACATGACACCCTATAGAATCCTATATGAATCCCTAGTTAAGAAACCCAGATTGACATTCAGTCCTTATGTATGGTGAAGTCATCATTCCTTTTTTTCTCTTACATACCCTTCTCCTAGAAAGTTAAGACTATCCATCAAAACATGAAACATGGTAAAAAGTGTAAGGAATTATGGTAACCCTATACATTGATTGAGATCTCGATTCATACTCCACTCCCACTATTATAGTATTATGGAAAACAATTATAACATTCAAAAATTAAAAGAAATGAAGTAAAAATGGATCAAAAGGTGTCACAGATTGTCTTGAGGCCTAGATAGAAGCACAGATAGTTAGACACATGGGAGCTTGGATATTGATAAAATGTTTAACCTCATATAGAAGATAACTATAAACACCACAATTCAATTTACTTTTACTTCCACATCCCAATTATCCATCAATTTTATGGATGTGTGGGATTAGATACCTATTAAGATATATTGATGTCATTATTTGGGAAGTTATTTTATGATTAGTTTATAAAAAATATTTTCCATCATTTATTTTAAAAAAAAATAAATATTATTCTATCAACAATTGGATTTCCTAATTGTAAATTATTTTTAATTTATGTATTTGTTTTACTAATGATGAATTTTGTTGATCGCTTCAATGTATATAGGATTGTATTATTCTACACATTTTTCATTTTATTTTATTCTGCTGCATTGTAAATATTCAACTTATTATTATAAATAGTCAAAAAATCCTGGATGGGGTCATTATTTTGATTTCTTATTATCTTCTTGGAATTTATCACTGGATTCATGGTGAGAATTAGCATTTCTTTTACCAAAAACACCAAAATGTAGTCTATAGTACTTAAATATACAATAACTAATTTACAATGAAATCCAATAAAATAATATATTATTATATATGTTTCATTTTTATTATTACTTTTATTTCCCATGAATGGAAAAATATATATTTTTAAATGAAATCAACCGAAAAAATACATTTTATTATCTAAAAAATAAAAAATTAAAATTTATGGAATTTTATCATGATATTACAAATATTAAGATAAATTATATAAAAACAATTTGTTTTTTAGAAAATGGTATTGAATAAAAAATAAATAAATTTATATTTCACAGGCCTTAACCATGCTTTTCTAAACTAACATGTAAGCAGTACAACCGAGTTACGTATTCATTATCTTTTTTTTATTTTCAGAAAAATAATATTTATTGCCTATTATGGGGTAACATTTATCAATAAAAAATATTATTTAAAATAATTCAAAACAATAAATAATATTTTATAAATAAATTCTTCAATGTAGAAGTTTCAATAAAAATAAAAATAAACCATATAAATATATAAAAATTAAAAAATATATTTTATGTTGGTGTATTGATGACCCATAATATTACATTAATTATTCTTATCTATAAAAGGGATTCTCTTATTATTACAAAAAAACCCTAATTAATTTGGAAGAAATTGTATCTAATTAAGAATTATCCAAATCCAGTTTCACTTTCACAAAATCCATGTCGGTCATCCCTCAAGTATTCCCAAACTAAGAGACCATACCATCTATTTCTTCTAAGAATTATATATCTCCTTCACTATGGATATAAGTGATCCATATTACTATCACAATGGATGAGCATAGAAATTTTGTCAAGTTACAAGCAAGCCAATACATGCTGAGTGGTGTACTAAATTAAAAATATCGATGAGAGATATCAATGAAAAATATCTATACATCTATAACACTTTTAATCATAGATTAACAAAGATAGAAATTAGTTTATTCAAATATTTTGAATTTTTTACAAATATTGAAATTAATTACACTTAATGAATGGAAATGAATATGGTAAAAAATTGATTATTACAAATTTTAATCAATATTAATAACACTATTTTCCAGTAAATTGAATGGAATATTGAGGGTATGCCTATCTCTAGGTAGGTTCCTTTTTTACCACTATTATATTATTATATGTGTACCTCAAATCAGGAGCCAAAATGGAATCTATTCAGGAACGCGACCAATTTATCAACATACACATGTATCATTCAAGGGTTGGGTAGAGAGCCTAAATTAAACTAGAATCAGTGTTTCCTAGAGCCCCACATATTGATAAGATTAGCACAAATGCAATTCAAATCAGAGAAACATTATGTAGAATATATGAGTAAACATGTTTCATATGAATTTATTGATTAAATAGATAATAAAATTAATTTAATAAAAGGAACAAAAATTTAATTTCCATTAAAACTAAAAAAAATTACACACTAAGGTAAATGTTGTATTCTGGGTCTAATGTTTTTGTTTATTTTTAAAAAAATCAACTTTCCCAATATTTACTCATTTTATTTAAAATTAATAAATCACATGTATTACCATATTTAAATAACTAATTTTTTAAATTATAGATTATACCATACTCAAAACACTCCAAATACATACAAAATTTTGATCCTAGGGTAACCGCCCCATTCCATGATCAACCAAAGAATTAGTTTTTTTGGGACACCTATTAGGTTTAAATACATTTCTAATTAAATACCTCTACTTAGTAGAGAATTTCTATAGGTTGTTATAGGTTTCAATTATTTGTAGAGTTTTACTAGGTTTGGTAGTAACATGGGAATGATGTCGCACTCTTCATTGTTGATCATGTTTCATTCCAAATGGTCATGGATATTATCTTCCAGATGACTGTCATGATAGAAAATGATATAGTGAATGAATGGTGGAATCTCTAATTTATGAATATGGAAAACATCTTATTATAAAAATACAAAATAAATCTTACTTCCTGGTGAATTGAACGTATATTATCACCACTATAAAACTATGTTGCCAATAATTTCAATCCCTAATCAGTTTCAGCATGGAGTGGTGGATGAAATATAATCTCGGATGGGCTACTACTATAATCACAATTTGGGTTTACGGTGGAACCCTAGAAAGGATATTTTTGTTATCATGGTAAGATTGGTATAGTGATGAATCTCTCCCAACAACTGTTAACAAATCCATAGTGTAACCCGTGTATAAGGTGGGTGGATGCAAACCAATTTGTTAACGATAATGATGGATCATTTTGAATAATGTGGATTCATGATGATGAATTGTATTGAATTTATTCCTGACAATTGGGGCATGTGGATTGTTTTATTGAAGAGGGAAAATGAGGTGTAATTGGAAGATTATTTGGATCAGATGTATTATCATTTAAGAGATGGCCTAGTTTTGTGGTCGTATATTTGATGGGAGGGTTTTGGGAAGAAAACTCTATCCAATGTCTATTTTTAAAAGGAGTAGTGGCTTAAATATAATCATTTGTGAGACAATAACCTTATAAATAATTTTTTTAGGATGGTACCCCATAATGGATTATGTGTTGACCTAAATGGATCAGGCTAGAGATGAAGCTTATTTCACCATTTGTTTTAATATGTGAAATTTATGTTCAATAGTTTATACGACACACAAAAAAAATCCCAAGGAACGAAGATAAATTAAAAAAATACCATTATAAAATTTTAATTAAATTGGAGGGTATTAATCTAATCAACTACATTTTTACATTTATATAAAGGTACCACCCAAAATAAATTTATTTTCTTAACACATTGGAGTAGAGGTTTATTTTATAAAAACATGCATTTCAAAAATAATTTTTTTAATTTTTATGGGAAAATATTTTAAATATTTTATGGAACCATTAGAAATTTTATTTATAAAATTATCACAAGTTTTTTAAATTATCATATTGATATTAAATTATGGTATTTTTTTCGATTTTCCAAAAAATATTGTTTTTGAAAAATGTAGTAAAAATATGAATTTTTGAAAAATTATAATTGATTTTTAAATAATTAAGTCTCATTATTATTTAAATTTTATTTTATTTTATATAAATAAGAATTATTTATTATTATTAAATTTAAATAATTTCATTTAAATATGCTTTATAAAATATTTTAGTATAAGAGTATTTGATGTCTTTAATGACTTTTTTTCTAAAAACTTTTTAGTGTGCGTAATTTTTCTCTATTTTAAATATCTAAAATAACCACTAATGAGGAATTATTTTTATAAAATTTAAATATTATATATATATATATAAATATAAATTAAAATTCATTTAATTAGGATTATAAAACCTATAGTTAGTATGATATCATCATTTCCTTAAAACATTTATCTCTTGAAAACTTTCTTTACGAAATGACTAAGAGTTTAATTATAAAATAATTTATGCCACTTATATGAATTGAATTTTCAAAATGATTTCCATATTAAAATTTATAATTATTTATAATATTTAAAATTAATATTATATCACAATTAATTGTTAAAACATAAAACATTATTTACCACAGTTATGGTAAATATGGGTTTAACTATGGGGTTAAACTAAACATATAAGGGAAAATAATTACCAAAGTATTTTTCAATTCCCAATTTATAATACGTTTTTCACATTATATCTCATATTGTCAATAGAGGTCCATTTTTTATCTCTATGTCATTATAAAAATGTTTATGTATTTCTTTCTTTTATAAAATTAAATTTGTGTCCTCTCCCCTACATATAAATGTACACGCTATATCTTATTGTTTCCTAAAACCCAAAGTAATTTGGTTCACCAAATAAATAACCAAGGAAATTAATTAATTACTCACCCTCATCCTATAGTCCTTGGGTTTATTAGAGTCCCATCCTAATAAGTCTTTGGGTGAAATCCTAGTGAATTTTTCTGAAGTAGAGTGAACATCCTTAACTAATCATTTTGTTTTATTTTATCATCCACAACATTAAATTATTATAAAATTAAAGTTATATAATGAACTTAGTATCATATATATATTTATGTGTGTGTGTGTGTGTGTTTGTGTGTGTGAATCTAATTACTGACATAAATCTCCTCCTCCCCCAAATGGGAAACAAAACTGTTGATTGTGTGCATGACGAACTACCGCCTCACAAATAGACATAATTTAGTTTCCATAACCACTCTTAATGGTATGATATAAAGATTTATTTAATGTTTATATGTGATATTTATGATATTTTTATACTTATTTAATCATAATATGAAATTTTTCATCTTACTTTCCATTCCCTTGGAAATATGAGAACATTGCTCGTGTGTATGACATACTACTATCTCACGAAGTGTTGTGATTCATTTTTCAAATAAGATTTATTTGAAATATAATTAGGATTAATTTTACATTTATATATGTTATTCATGAAATATTTATCAATTTTTAAAATAAATATATCATCTATATTCTAAACTTAACATCTATTGAAAATTTGATAACATCATTCGTCTGTGTGGATGAACCAAACGTGTAATGTGATGTGATTTATTTTTACCCCCATATTAAATGGATTATAATTTTAAGGGTATCTAACGAAATAAATTGATATTTATTAGATAATTATTTTCCATTAAGATAAAATTAAACTTATTTTTTTACACATGGATCTTTGAAAAATGGAATCATTACTCATGCATACCTACCACCAACCATGTCAATGATTATAACGTAAATCAGTTTTCACAACCTTATTTTAGGGTTGTTTTAAAATTTATAATTTATGTATAAATATAATAAGAATTTTAATATAAACAATATTTATATTATTAAGTAATAACATATTGGACCTTATTCAACTTACTAATGTGATTCAGGATTTATGATCATTTTATCATTAAAACGTATAATATGAAATTAATTGGTTATGTAATTGAATAAGACATGGTGAAAAGTAAAATAATATAAATAATAAACTTGAAAAAGGTTATTAATATAGTAAATAATTGACATATTCTTATTATTCTTGATTATGAATAAAACAATTAATAGATTGGGCTAAAGGTATGGGATCTCTCTAAACCACTATTTCTTTTGGTTTATGAACATTATCACTAATTCTCAAATTATCTCTCACATAAATGTTATATAATACAACTAAATTAGGTATATATTTCTGTCACCTATATACATATATTTTTCTCCATTACATTTATATGTTAATACATTCATTATTATCATTTATAAAATTCATTTATTATGTAATTTCCTTTGGTTGTGATATGAAATTAGATTTGGAACCCATTTTCCTTCCTCCTGTTATTTTGATAATATTCCATATGATTGATTATATTATGTGGAACACATTTATCCTGAACATGTTATGATTGGTGCATCAAGATAGTGATCTAATGAACTAGGTAAATATTTAGTTTCATAAGGCGTTATGTTTGGGATTATGGAGTAAAAGAAATATATCGTGGGAATTTGTCAGCCATGTGATATTCTCTTGGTAGTTATCCTTGAATCATTTTTATGTAATTTTATATATTTCTGTGACATTTCCTATGATTCTATGATATTACAAAACCATTATATTTATGTTTTTATTTTTATGTGGTTAATCATTATACTTCACTTTTATGATATCAAGTTATACCTTTGAATCACATGTTTTTTCCCATTTCATGATTATTATCTTACATAGATTTTGATATCACCTATTTCATTATGTATTCCCAAGGATATCAAATTCATTTTTATGAGAAAAAATGGATTTATTAGATCATTTTGAGTAATAAAATGAGGATTCCATATTTTATGTTTTTTTGATGTAAAATGAACCTATCCCTATAAACACACTAGGCCTCTTGATCATGAATATTTTACTTATTATATATTTATGTTTAATAATCATGTATTAAAAATTATAAAAGGAAAGGATCACTATAGTTTTTATCAATGTAAAAATCTAATTAACCTTTATAATTTGAATGAGAAAATAATATTGAAAATCCCTGGATATGTATATGTATAGGATCAAATACAAAAAAATATCCTATAATATTGGTTATTTATATATTAAGTGGTTTACAAGATATTACACTCCTTTATGGATCCTACAAGTTATTGTGGTTTTGAAATAGATGTACCTATGGGTAATATCTTTGAAAAAGGCAGGTCAGGGTTAACTAGATCATTACATTGTTCTTAAAAATGGTCCTTACAATTCATTTGTTTTGACACTCCTAGGGTATAGATTATGTAGATTCACAAACTCTTTATGAAACATTATGAATAACATAAAAAATTATTTTGTTAAAAAACCTAAAAAGGACATTACTATGGATAACCTAATTTTAAACCAAGCGACTCATAAGTAATTATGTACTTATAATTTATATGTTATTCATTCCATGTTTATAGTTTTACCTTGTGAATGATTGTTATCAATGGTATTCTCGTTTTTTCCTTCTATTTAATGGTTGGAAATATGAGAAATCGTTCTAATATCCAAAATGATATGGAATTTGATTGTTTTACCAATGATATGCATAATATTAGGGATAAGGGAGTTGATAAAATCATGTTTGTAATAGTTAAACAATCTCAAGTCATGTATAATTACATGATTCATGTGGATTTTTATACTCCTCTTAATAATGATCATGTTATGGTTGAGTCTTTTAAGTGAAAAGGCCCCATACCTATAGTGGAACTTTTTATTTCCTAATCATAGAGTAAGTGATTAACTCTACTGAGAATATATTATCTTTAATCTAATGCATGATTAAATAGGATGTTCTGATGTACATTTATCTCATTGAGGGTGAAACTAATCGATGGTGGGCAATGATCGAGAAAAAAAATTCCAAAGTGGATATTGAATACATGGAATGAGAATATATAAAAAAAATATTCTACAATAATATTTTCCCTAAACTCTCCATTAAAAAATAAAGAGGGATTTATTCAGTATTAACCAAAAGGAAGATAAGTTTATAGGGGTGTATGTGAAAAAATTCACAAGGAATGGAAATTACGCCACTATCATTAATATCAAAACTGAAATTAAGGTATACCGCTTCATTTGTGTGTCAAAGTTGAGTCTCTGAACTGAATTATCCATTTAGGAATTTTAAAACTATAAAGAGGTTTTCTATTATTCCCTCAAAGTTGATATAAATAATTGAGCCTCTGAATAGTCTCACAAAACTAGAGAAAATACATAAAATAGTGCTTACTTTAGTTGTATCAAAAGCTAAATCTAATGGCTAAAGGAAAACCCAATATACCATGTGTCAAAGGTGTGGGAAGAAGAATCCCAAACACTCAATAAGGGGTACCAAATAATTTATCATGAATGGAAAAGAGGGGCATTAGAATGATTAGTTTCGAAGGTAAATTAGGAATACCACTAATGAAGAATTAGAAAATAATGCTTAGATCAATAGTATGTATTTCATACATTTATTTAACTCCATGGAACATAATCAATATGAATGATAATGAAATGAATACAGAATGAACATAACATGATCTAGTGAAGATGGAAAGAGCTAATTAAGGAGTATGACTTCTCAATCCATTACAATCATGATAAATCAAATATGGTGGTGAATTCTCTATGTAAAAGTGATCATATATTTTTGTAAATGATTATAATTGAGAAGGATCCATTATTTATATATTTTCAAAGGATGAATATGGAAATAACTAAAAGATCTTCATCCTACCATTCTCAATTTACTTCCCAATTATCCATTTTTTATAGGATCAAGGAGGAAGAGAATGATGATGAGGTATTACAAAAAAATGTAGTGAATACTACAGTGTTAAACATTTCTAAATATTGAGTTATAAGGGATGGAACATGGATATTATTCACATAATCCCCAAAGCATTATTTGTATATTTTGGATGATTTATATAGCTCATCATTATCTATACATATATGAAACAATAACATGTATAGGGATATGAAGAAAAGATTCTGGTGGGTAAAATGAAGAGGGAGATTGTGGAATTTCAATCATAATTCTTGGTATCCAATGAAGACAAGGATAAATGATTGAATTTGAAGTGTATTATTCAAAAATTTCCCATACCAGTATGGAAGTATGAAAACCTAATCACAGATTACAACCTAAGACTCTCTTGGACACATAATGGTAATAATTCAATTTGGGTGGTAGTCGATTTCCTTATAAAGTAAACAAATTTAATTTCAATTAAGGATAATTTACCTCTTTTACAACCCACTGTGATATACACAAGGGATGTGGTAATATTTATTGGAGTTCCACTCTCTAAATTATCTAATTGAGATTTGAGATTTACATCATTGTTCTTGAGAATCATTCATCAAGACTGTGTATATAACTCTATTTCTGCATTTCTTATCACCATAAGGGGGATGTTTAGTCTAAGAGATCCATCCAAACTCTAGAGGAAATTATAATATCATGATAAATTTATTTCCATATATTTTGGTATTAACAAATTTCCCTTGTAGAGTTCTCATATAATAACATCTTTCATTCTAGAATTCATTTGCCAACATATGAGGATATTTATGGGAAATAGTGTCAATAACCAAATTTATAATTTGAATCTATAAAGTGGACACTGATCCGACCAAATATTGTCCCTAAAATGACAGATAATTTTTAAACCATTCAATGTGACATGAAATCCATAAAAAGTCGACAAAAGAGCTATGCATATAATGGTTTATGGGACCTTTATTTTAAGGTTATAGATATATTTTTCCTCTACATATCCCCATGGAATAATGTAATGAGTTTTTGGAAAAATTAAAGTCCTATTTCTACATACATGGCCCCTTTGAGATCTTTGATCTCATTGAAGTGGTTTTCTACTAACTAGAACTCCCACCTAACCTATCTAAAGTACATAATGTGCTCAATGAATCTATATTAAGTATATATATACTAGAACACTCACATATACTGAATTTATAAGTTATTCCATTTGTTAATCAACTATAATATGTGGATCAACCAGGGAATATCATAGATCGCATAGACAATGACATATTAAACAATACATCTCACATGGTTAATGTTTTGTGGAGAAACCACACGTTTATGGAAGATAATTGGGAACAAGAAGTGGCGATGAATCAAAAATCATGTAATATATTTTTACCATAGAATGAAATATAAAACTTCAAGCCTCAAATTTTTTATGGGGGAATGAATGAAACCCCCTATGTTTTTAAAGGACAAAACTATGTTCGACAATGTATATGACATGAAATGCTGAACCCTAAATAATTGTAATTGAAAAACAACCATTATGACCTAGTTAATAAATATGTGGGTATGAATAGTATTATATGACTTATGACATATTTATATAGGTACTAAGAAATATATATCTTTAATACCTACTGAAAAAGCTCTTTTTTTAATAAAAACTTTTATTTAATTTTTTTAATGATTATATTAGAAAATACTATAATGATTATTTTTTAAAATTTGCATATAATATTTATAAAATGAATATAATTTTTAAAATCACCATATGTTTATTAACTTACGGTAGAATTTTATTTTTTTCTGTAAAAAATAATTTCTTCGTAAGTAGTGAAAAAATAAATTTTTATTAAATTGACATTAATTTTTAAAAATTTAAGTCAAATATATTCTTTTAAAATCATTTCAAATTAAAATAAATATTATTTAGTTATTTTTAATATAATTAATCACATATAAATATTATTTATAGTAAATTTTAGTAAAATTCTATTTTAGGCATTAAAATGCTTTAAATCATAAAATTGTTTAAATGTAAATAATGTTTCACCATTTTAAATAATTAAAATAACACATATGGAGCGACGATTTAAATAAAATTTATAAATTATTTATATAAAAATATAAAATTAAATAAATTTAATTATTATTAATTTTAATATAGTTAATAGTATATAATGTTTCCTTCAAAAAAATAATTTCCTAAAAAATAGTTTTTTTGAGACGTCTGCAGCTTTAATTTTATATTAATTTCTTCAACTTTTATAAGTTTAATTTGGAAAATTTGATTACATATTTAGAATAATAATATTTTATATTATATAATTTTTTCAAACTAATCTTTAACAATACTTAATTGTGATAATAGTACAAATTATTTATTGTGGTTGTGGTAAAAATATTATACCTGGGGTTAAACTAAAAATGTAAGGGTTGAAAATAATAAAAAACATGTGAAATTACTATATTATAATAATATTTAGATATTAAATATTCTATGGTAATATAATGGTCATTTTATAATATTTATTCATTATAAAATCGTGGGCGCATTTCTATCTTTTAAGACATTTCATGAGTTTACCCCCTACACTTATAAAAATACACCCACTCTCATATTAGCTACAAACATAGAAAACTGATTTGATCACCCAGTTATATTCCAAATCACTTCCTTAAAACCCTTTGAAAATACTATATGACTCTTACTAACCATAATTCTATCATAGTATGGTTTTTTGTACATGTGAAAATTAGTTGTTCGATGAAGAGGTAACATCCTTAACCGAGAATTTTGTTTTATTTCTTATTTCACATCCCTCATAAATTATTAAATCATGATGATATAATAACCATATATTATTAAATTATCTTATATGTTTTTATGTTAATTTAATGACTTCTATCCATCTTCCCTCCTTAAAATGGGAAACTTAACCGTTGATCGTGTGTACGGAGGTCTCCCTCCTCGAAAAACTATGTAATTATTTTTATAACACTTCTTGTTAAGGATGGTTATAATGACATATTTAATTATTATATATAATATTTATTCTATAATTATTGTTATTTAATTACAATATGACATACACATTCTAAATTTCCATTCTATAGGGAATACAATAACTTCCCCCGTGTGTATGGAGGACTACCACCATGTGAAGTGGTGTGATTAATTTTTCAATTACAATTTTCATTGATGGTAATATGAATTAATTTTATGGTAAAATTTTATAAAAATTAAATAATAATAATTATGGAAAATAAATATATCATATACTTTCTTACC
Organism: Viscum album; assembly: GCA_963277665.1. Classification (NCBI taxonomy): domain Eukaryota; kingdom Viridiplantae; phylum Streptophyta; class Magnoliopsida; order Santalales; family Viscaceae; genus Viscum; species Viscum album. The sequence continues at coordinate 712,608,441 of OY728134.1, read as the reverse complement.
TTACCATCTATTAAAAAAATGATAATGTCATTCATGAGCATGATAGACTACCGCCTTACGAGGTGATGTGATTTTTTATTACCATATCACATGGATGGAATTTGAAAGTGTATTCAATGAAATAATATTTAATTAGTTCTAGAATTATTATAATATAAAGATAATATAATAAATACACTTTTTCAATCATGATCATCAAAAAATGGAAATATTATTGATTTGTGTGTACGTTCTGCTATCTCAATTATTATAATGTTGTTATATTTTCATTACTACATTTTTTTGGTTGGTTTAAAATACAAATTTATGTCCCAAAATGAATATTATTTCATTATTAAAATTAAATATATCATAAAATAGTAATCTCTTTTATTTTGGTCAACTTTCCACAGTTATTTGGGATATATAGTCCTGTTATTGTCAACACATCCGACGTAAAATTAATTGGTGTTCTAATTGAATAAGGCATAGTAAGAAAAGAAATATTAATTTTATTTTTAAGTGGGTTAATAATTAACATAATTTTATTATTTAGGAAGATAAATAACATACATGAAAAATTAGGCTCGTGATAATGGACTACTCATACCACCCTTTCCTTTGAGTTATTAACTTTCTCTCTCTAATTGAATTTATATATCTCAATCAATAAATATCTTTAATATTATGAAATTATTTTAAATTATATATATATATATATATGTATATAAAATATATAAAATTATTATCTTCCCTTACTTTAATAGGGAAGCACATCCTTAATAATCATTTATCAACGGTATTATTTGTTAAACTCGCTTTTATTATGATATGTGTCAATATTATGAAATACATTTTCTTTCTATGAGTAATTATTTTTTATGACTTATGATTGTATCCATTATGTGGAATACAAAAACCATGAAAATTATATGATGTGTGAACCCATATAGTGCTTTAATGCATTGGGTAAAATTTTAGTCAAATGAGGTCTCATGAATGGGATTAGGGAGTAAAACTAATCCATAACATGATTTTGTCCACAATGCGGTATTGTCTATATTATAAGCCAAAAATCATTTTAATATCATGTTATTTGTTCCTTCTATATTTCCTATTATTCCATGAACTTATTATACCATTTTTTTTATGTTATGTATCCATGTGATTACTCATGATACCTCTATTTTATGATATCATGTTACACCTTTGATTCATATGTTATGTTTCCAAGTATTGTTTATTCCCTTATGGGTTTTTAGCTCACAAATTTATTTATTCATCTCCCCAGGTTATCCAATTTATTTTTAGGAGGTCAAATGTATTATAGTAGATCATTATTCGTAATAAAATAAAGATTCTATTATTTATGTTCATTTTGAATTATTATGAACCTAATCATCAAAATAATATATGCATAATGATCTTCGGGATTGAAATTGCTATACACTTTTTAAAAAAATCGTAAAAAATGTGTTTAAAATTATTAGGTCACTATAAATATTCCCTAAATAATTTATCACCTATTATACCTTCTATTATATATCATTAGAAAATAAGATACAATATTTATGGAGTCTAGAGGATATAATTTCATTAAGAGAAGATGGAGACATTAATTTTATATTTAAATTCATCAATGAAATGGTTAAATGAACTTTTATTTTCAAGAGGGAATGAAAATTTGATAATTACCACATTCTAATATAGGAATTACGATATGATGGGTATGATTATAAATTAAATTTCTCCAAATAAAAATTTTATTTATGAATTTTATTGCATCCCCTTTTATTGAATATTGAATTGAATTATGTAGAATATTTTAGGTTTTATTATAGAAGGTCGAGAGTGGAATCACTTAGATCACATTCTTTGGGTGATGTTTGGGAAATTCAGGATTCTAGTTGACATATCATAACTACTTATAAGGGGCACATTCATTTCAGTGGAAGACTCAAATAATTTGATCTCCTTTTTATATGAAAATATTAATGTATTTTGTTTCCTATATGGATTCATCATACATAATGATAAAGATTTTGTATATATATTTTTTGATATACATGGAGATATTTTAATTTAGTATCATCCATGGATTCAGTAAAAAACCGTGGAAAGTATTTGGGGCTCTTTGAGGATAGGTGAAGGGATTCAAATAATCTCACTAAGGTCTATTCATGCAGTCTGATCTTGATAAAGATAAAGTCATTTTTTTGGGACCACCAACTTATTTTATAGGCCAAAAAATTCATATTTTATCAGTGTATTTGGATATTCCAACCCCCAAACATTTCATAGTGCTTTTGTGAAGACCTTTGATGACCATGTCAAATTCTCCATGTTGATTTCCGCCCTTGTAGCATGATTTCTTACAAACATTGAGGGAAAACGTAAAACTCCATCCAATCTAAAAAGAATATATTTTGACCCTAATTACTAGGTTGTCTCTCATATATTTTATACACCATTTCCCTCATCCTAGTCAAGTGATGTTAAGAATTATACCATGATGGTTGTTCCAATAAAGAATTGGAAATATAAGATGATAGGTCAAGTGTATCTAAGTACTACTATTATTGAGTGGAACACCACCACTCAAAAATAATTATTCAATATATTAATACTATAGATTGATTGTCTAAATAGTTGAAATGGTGGGGGAAGGATCATTTATTTAATTTAGAGAGACAAAAGTTGTTGTGAGCTAGACCCATACATCCCAATAAAAGTCATTGGATTGAACTGTCATGTTATTGAGACCCATGTGGCTTTGTTACAAATTTTTATTTGCATGGGTGTCAGATGGTTTCCTTAAAAGGTCACTCCAATAGTATAACCCTCTATATAAGGATAATATTGGTTTTTGGATAAATATTTTCTCTTTGAATCACATTTCCACTTATATTCAACATCATGATTCCATTACATCCTAGTTTGTGGGTTTCTATGGGTAGAAATATTAGAAGTATTGATGATAGTATAGAGTGATTTTCTTGTAATTATAGGATTGTATACCTAGAATTGTATTATAGGTGGGTACAATAATGAAGTCATGTACCCAAATGAAATGGGGGGGGGTACAGTAGGTGTGGTTCATCGATGCCAAATATCCTAAAAGCAGTTCAGACTCTAGTTATTAGTTATGTATAAAACATGGTAACCCTTTTAATTATTTTATTGGGAATAATTTACACTTATATAAGTGAATATATATATATAGGTTTTATATAATGGATCAACCTATTTAAATTTATATAGTTTTCCTATATTTCACCCACTGTGTAAAACAACATCACCATCCTCATTAACATTTTGTTAGGGACAAAGAATAATATAAAATAGTGTATCATTAGGACTTTATTGTATTGGACTATATTGGTGGGTAGTGAATGGGTGATCTATTCAGGTTGGACAGTGGCGAGGTTTGATCTTTAGAATAAAATATTTTATTTGAATTATTAGAAAAAAGACAAAGTGATAATAAACTCCACCAAACTGACATACAATGAATTCTATTGAAAAGAGGATGAGTGAAAAATACTCTCACCCCATCAGATGTAGTTTTATTTATATTTTCATCCCATGAATAAGAGTTGGATGCAAATTTTAAAATTACGAAAAAACATAGGGCAATTCATGCACACAATGCCCATGTTAATGATGATGATTCTAACTTTTTTTACTACAACCAAAAGGATTTTTTGTGATTCCATATGAATGTTATCTATAATATCTATACTACGGATGGTTCAATTCATTTTAATGACCAATAGACTCAAGTTATTATCCTTCATTTTTCAAGGATATCTCTTTAGGTGTGGAATCTACCATCACATTTTAAATTTCATCTTGTATTAAAAAACATTCCTTCTAATGCCTCATGGCTCCACGATAAATTTTAACACACACATTTTTGAATCTCTTTATTGTTTCATCATTCAATCTATATTCCTTCTATATAAACATCCCATTCATAATTTTCCTAAAAAACCCACTGATTCATATTATTGTTTGTCTTCCTCCCCTCATGTCAGTTCACCTCCCATTGATTTCCTTGAAACAATCCAATATCTCTTGACCACATGTACATAATATATATCCCTCTCAAATATCCACCTCTTATTTATTTTTTTCGTCAAAAAAAAAACCAATCATTACCCTATTCAATTACATTGGTAAATACTAATTCATCCTCTAAAAATCACATCCTCCCCTAATTCATTTTCCAAAAATACCAATTATATCAAAAAGTAATGTCATCATCGCAGTATATATCATCTGAAATTATAGGTTCACTTTCAATGGTAAGGCATCAAATGAGTTCTACATTTCTATAAATCCATCCTATATCATAAAAGGTAAATTTTCTATCAAATATCCCATCCTTGGAAATTCTAAAATCCCACGAAATATCTCAAGTTTCTTTTGAAGAACACCTAATTCTATTTTGTCTTTCTCTTAATGGCGAAGTAGATGATCAAATAGTGGTTTATATAAGGCCCCAGCCTTAAACATTACTTATTATTGAATTAAATGAATAATTCACATTGAGGATCTTTTCAGGTTTAGAGGTTTATAGAATCATGACATAACTATTACATCTCAAAGATTACGAAGTAGACACATCTACTAATCATTCATTTTTTACAAAATAAAAACTCTTGAACAAAAGATTCATGTATAGTTCCTTGTTTTAGACAGCCTCACATTTCCTTGGTCCCATCCTTGACCTTATTCAAATTTATGTCCTGTTAAAAAAATTTCAAAAAAACATGGGATGAGCATAAAAATCTCAGTAAGGGTTACACAAAGAATGAAAACTATTAGTTTTTCAAAACAACAAGTAAACCATGAATACATTATCAAAGTAATACTTTTCACCTTTTTGAAGTAGCAAATACTCTTCACTGAATAAAAGTTCATTACATACCATTTTGTAACCAAAATATTACCATAAAACCCATATAAAGATCACATAACATATAAAGGTAACTTGGGACATAATCATACTTAAAAGGAATAACCATACAGTCGACTTCCACAAATATCACTTAATGGAATAGCCATACTGTTGACTTCCATACCCAATGCATTGGAGGTTATAACATAACCACCCGTCCTGGTATGCACGTCACCACACGTCATGTGGTTTATTACGTAACCACCCGTAAAATGTCCAAGTACCATCTTAACACATAAAATATTTCAAATATAAAAATTTCTCTAATAATATTTCATTTTCAATCACAAGAATTTATTTTAAGATATTGAAACAATCAATCCATTTTTAAAAACCATTTATAAAAAAAGATTTTGAATCAAAGGGTCCCATACCACTTTGAAGCTTTTAATGGAATTATAATTTTAAAACATTAATGTCTATATAAATAAATAATCAAAACCATTTTTAAATCATGGAAATTAAAGATAAATATTTATAATGATAAATCTTTAAAACATTTAGAAATTATATTTTTGTTAGAGTTTTTAACAAAATGAGAGACACTTGAATACAAATAATTGAGGAGCAATATTTAATTAGAACTTTATAATATCATGAGAATAAAGGTATTCATGATATAATATGCCAAAGTATAGTATATACACCATATAAGAGTGAATTGGCACAAAATAACAATGGAGTCTCAACAGAAATGTAAAATGAGATGAAATCCCTAAAAAAGAAGGTATCCTTAAATTAAGGATAAATCAATCTCATAATTATGTGTGAAAAATATAAATACACCAAATATTAGTGGATATTAATTTTAAAACAACCATAGGTCATTCACAAATATTCATATGATGAGATATTCAATAACAACAAGTTGAACCCAATGAAATCGAAATTGTGTTAAGAAGTTCCCTTGTAAAAATTTGACAGCCTAACAGCTTCACTTTAAATTTCAGAAAACGATTTGATGACTGTTTCCGACGCTTTCGCCGGGGCGCGCGCGCATCCGTCCGCGGAGGAGGGGGACGCGCGGCTTTTTTGCCCCGCATTCCCGCTTTCCAAAGGCGGGCGGCATTCGTTCCTTGTTCAGGTACGTCTGCTCCTTGATCGAAACGGGATGATGGGATGTCGGTTCTTCCTCCTGTGGATTCCTCCTCAGAACTCGTCACCTAGTCCGGGTCTCCCTTATAGATTTAATACGTAGTTCGTGAAACTCTTCCCAGTGCCATGTTTCCATGGACGCCGGTTAATTACGCTGCTTCTGTCGGGACATTCCAAAGGGTCCAGTCAGGGCAGCAACCTTCGGTCAGGGGAGTAATCACGTTTGAGGCATCAGTAGCGTGTCTGGATGCTGGGGTGCCTGGCATGTCTGTCTGTTGTCCTTGATCACAAGGCTTCTCGAGGGCGTGGAAAACCGAGGCATCCCACATCGAGCGCGGGGGGTTACATGTCATAGACACGTACCTGAGGTTTTCCTCAGCTTCCCGTGTTCATCACAGGGTATGTTTGCAAGATTAACGTCTAGCAAAGACGGTTACGCCAAAGGCGTTCCATCCGAGGTTTTCCTTAGGCATCTCATGTTTACCACTAGGTAGGTCGCGAGTTTAACGTCTCGCGGAGACGGTTGAGAATGGAATGGGACCATCGTAGGGGTGGTGACGACGAAGTTGGGCTTGAGCCTTAAAGGGGCTTCCTACGTATCCCCGTGGCAGGGAATCAAAGTCCGCGTAGTTCGGGTGGGAATGGGTCACAACGGCTTACCGCTGGACTGTAATGTAGTTTAACGTCGTGCTGGACGTAGGTAGAACACAACGTGAATTGGGTGATGAGTGGGCTTGAACCTCATGGAGGCTTCCTACGTACCATGCCTTGACATGGATCAAAGACTTCGTAGTTCAAATGGTTTGGTCGCAATGGCTTACCACTGGACCGGGATGTAGTTTAACGTCATACTGGACGGGGGTGAAACCCGACGTGAAAGACGGGTGGGCTTGAACCTCGTAGAGGCTTCCTACGTACCATGCCTTAACATGGATCAAAGACTTCGTAGTTCAAATGGGGGGTTTGTCGGTAAACCGACGTGAAAGCAGACCTTGGTCCGCTGATGGTGGGCTTGAACCTCGTGGAGGCTTCCTACGTACCATGCCTTGACACGGATCGAATTCCTCGTAGTTCGGATGGGGAGTAGACCTTGGTCCACTGATGGTGGGATTGAACCTCGTGGAGGCTTCCTACGTACCATGCCTTGACACGGATCAAAGTCCTCGTAGTTCGGATTGGGAGTAGACCTTGGTCCACTGATGGTGGGCTTGAACCTCGTGGAGGCTTCCTACGTACCATGCCTTGACACGGATCAAAGTCCTCGTAGTTCGGATTGGGAGTAGACCTTGGTCCACTGATGGTGGGCATGAACCTCGTGGAGGCTTCCTACGTACCATGCCTTGACACGGATCAAAGTCCTCGTAGTTCGGATTGGGAGTAGACCTTGGTCCACTGATGGTGGGCTTGAACCTCGTGGAGGCTTCCTACGTACCATGCCTTGACACGGATCAAAGTCCTCGTAGTTCGGACTGTTTTGTCAGGGTCGGTGCTCACTCTAAGCCCACGTGAGTCATGCTCGGTGTGAGAAACAAGAGGTTGCAAGGACCTGACGATCACGTCGCGAAGGGTGCGTCCGTGAGAAGCGAAATGGGGCTTACGCGTTGAGCGGCCCATGGTGTTGGGACTTACTCCAGGATGGAGGCCCATGGCGCGACAAAGCGCGGGGAAGATGGACCTTGGTCCGACAATGGGAGGTGCCTCTTTCCCTATCACGTCCTCCACTGACCTTGGTAGTGGGGAAGTACCGAGATGCACGGGTGCAATCATCCGTACCAAAGGTTAGGGATTTACGCTCTGAGGCGACCCTTCCCTTGCGAACATACACCACTCCGACAAGGAGGATCTCATTCCATGTGCGGAAGAGTTCCATTCCCGTGGAGACGAGCGGTGTAATGAATGCTCGAGCTGGGGGGACCCTTCGTGAGGGAGACGAGGTTGGGTCACAGTTTAACGTCATGTGTTGGGGACGCGGTGCTTGACAGTTTAACGTCCTGCAGCTCGGACGAGGTGGGTTCACTCCACACCCCTAGGGCTTACATAACCGGTACCCTCTGGTCCTTGGGGAAGGGAAGGTGTCGGTAAGGCCATGGTAAAGGGGGGTCGCGGGAGGAACCATCGAGGGGTCCACGTTAGCGTGGCTATGCGAAGAAGCAATAGCCGTTAGCGTGCCTATGCGAAGGAGATTTGGGCGAAGCAACGCTACGGGAGGTGTTGTCCATGGGACTTTGAAATCACATCGTGCAAACCTGGAGGGTCGCACGGAAGGAGGAATCGCTAAGCGGAGGAGTGTGCTTTGCGAAGTGGGGTGCCTTGGCCTTAGCATGGGGCATAGGTGGAAGTGGGAGGTGCTTCGCGAAGTGGAACAGTGTTCGCGGAGCACTGCCTCGCGAAGGAGTGGTTCGCGAAGCAGGGTCCTGCCAAGCAAAGTGCTTCGCGATGCATAGTTATCCTGCCTTGGCATAGGGATTACTAGCATGGGTTGGGTGTTTCGCGAAGCACGAGTGCTCCGCGGCTGCCCGAGTTCCCTTGGGAATCCCCTTCCTTTGCGAACGCCCTTGGGCTTCGCGAAGGGCATCCCTCTCGGAAGAGGGGCTCAGAACGAAACAAATCAGAGTCGTCTCGCGAAGTAGAAATACCTCGCGGAGCTCATGATTCCCGGGGCAAAGCTTGCTTCGCGATTCGGGAGAGGAGAAGCCGAAAGGTCGGATTGTCCGTCTCGTGGACTCAGGGGGAGTCGAGTATTTATAGGGAAGGGGCGCCGCGAAGCAGGGCTCGCGCGCCGCCTCTGGAGCTTCGCGGCGTGCTCGCGAACCTCAAACGCGCTCGCGGAGGATCACCGCCTCTGGTGCTTCGCGGCGCGCTCGCGAACGTCAAACGCGCTCGCGGAGGATCACCGCCTCTGGTGCTTCGCGGCGCCGCCAGGGCTGGGGCGCTTCGCGGAGGGGCTTCGCGGCTGTGCTTCGCGGCTGTGCTTCGCGATGCAGCACGCCGGCTGTCTTTTTCGTTCCTTCCTTTCGGGCCATATTTTTGGCACCAACAAATGCCCCCCCTCAGACTTGGAGCCGCGGAGGGTGAAGGGTCGAAGTCTGAGGGAAGATCGCCAAAACTGTCGGTGGTTCGCGATGCGGCATCGCGAAGGAGGCCCGCGATGCTCGTCGGGGCCGCAGATCCGGACGCGCCGCGATGCTCCGCGCGGGTGAGGCGCGCCGCGATGCTCCGGGGTCGGCGTCTATAAATAGGGGGTCCGCCCTCTTTTGTCTTTACGCGCCTTCCTTGTCTTCTTGCGCTCTCGGTTTCGCGAAGCTCCGCGTACTCCGCGACAGCTCTCCGCGAATCGAGCTTCGCGGCGAACCGCGAGTCTCTGACTCTGCGTCCGCGCCAAGCGAATCTTTGCGTGCCTGCCTTGGCCGGACTTCGCGGTTTGATCTCGCGACCGATCTTCGCAATCCATCTTCGCGACCGAGCTTCGCGACCGAGCTTCGCGATTCATCCGGAAGAATCCTTTTCCGAGGGCCAGAGTTAACATGGCTCATCAAGAAGCTGTGCGGGGAGTGCTTGCAGATGCTGCTCGCCGGGATGAGATGGCCAACCGCCCGGGCTTGGGGGAAATGGTTCGCAGCCATTCAGACCACACTTCTCTGACAGATCTGCTGTCGGAAGGTCAGAAGGACTATCCACAGTGCAAAAAGCTGCCGTTGTACGGCTTTGGGCTGAGGGATGACGTCTTCATCCCTGAGGCGGGAAGGGATGAACCAGTTTGTTGGTTCAGGAGCACACCGTGCCAACACCAATGGTTCAGGGCGGCCGATGGTCACGCGGGGGAGGATTTCACACCCGTCACCGCCGATTGTCTCTACAATCATGTGAACGACATTGACGGGAGGCCACTGCAACCGGAGACGTCCCCTCCTCTCTACCGCACCATGCTGAAGGCGGCTCTGCAGGATCCGAAGAAGGGATGGTCCGATGAGTGGGACCTGCGCCAGGGCGGCAATTTTACCGACGACTGGGCCTGGGCCTACTGGGTAGGCACCTCATGCGAGGAGTTCGAGGCTGAGCTGAGGAGAGTGGGATTGTACGAGGCGGCATGGGCTCCCAGTTCCACATTTACCAGCCAAAGCAGCTGATGCCGGAACTGCTGAGTAGATGGTCGTCCAGGACCAACACTTTTCATCTGCATCACGGGGAGGTGGGCATCAGCCTGTGGGATGTCCACCAGGTTTCTGGGGTCCCGATCTTGGGGGCCATGTACGACGAGTTCCTCCCCGTCGTCGGCGTGTGGGAAGATGCGGAGCAAATGCCGCGACTGGCGTCAGCGCTGATGGCGTTTGTCCCCGCGGATGACAAGGAAGCAGTGAGGGACGTCCACTTCAGAAGATGGTTCAAATGCTTCCTGAACTTTCCGGAGAATCGAGAGTTCCCTCCAAGGCCTCGGACTTGTCCGAGGGCAGCCCAGTGGGGTAAGGGGCACTCGTATTGGCGGGTTTTGGAGGACAGCCAATGGAAGACTTGGGGCTTCAGCGTCAGCACCGAACAACAGCCAATAGTTAGGCTGGCGGCGTTCATCGCGGCCCTCATATGTGGGTGGATCCTACCAGTGAGAGATACAAGCATGGGGGTACGGCCCAGCTCGTTCATCATGGCATCGATGCTGGCCATGGGGCAGCGGATCAACCTGGGGATCCCGATGCTCGCCAAGCTATACAGATTGCTGCGACGTATCAGCGAGGGCAAGAAGCCGCCAAGAATATGTGGTCCCTTCCACCTCCTGTATGGGTGGATCGCGGCGCACATCAGGGGGATTTACGAGTATCCAAACCCCATTTCGCCGCCGGGATCAGACTTTCGCCCTTCCATCCTGAACGCAGTTGGGAGCTTCCCATTCAAACTGGCCGTTCCGATGGTGCTGAATAGGGTGTGGAGGGCGGACGAGTTCAACTTTCATCCCTTTCCACTGCCGACGGGAAGGCTTACTGATGATGGACGGGGAACGGAGGAGCATCGGGCTTACCTCCTGGCCTTCCGAGGTGGCGTTTTGGTGGCTCGGATAGATCGTGAGCCAATCTGTGAACCATACACCCCGCACCGTTTTGCGAGGCAGTTCCGGTGCCTCCAGCGGCTGACCCCGCAGGTATACTGGGAGGTGCGTCACGAGGAGCACCCGTGTGTGATGAGGCAGCTGTGGCTCATGTTCACACGTGAGGATGGAAGGATGCAGATCACATTGGCTCCACCCACCGCCGCCTTCGGCTTAGTGAAGGAGTACGCCATCAGCTGGGAGGCTGCTTATCCCGGGGAGATGCTGAAGCAGCCAACGATCCGGGTTGGTGACGGTGGGCCTCCTTTATCTCGAGGTCGGGGTCGGAGGGCAGCTAGGGCCGCCCGCGGCAGCGGGGATGCCGTGGCAGAGGGACCCGCACCGGCCGAGGGCATGGCAGCAGCGGCGGATCCGGTGGTTCCGGGAGAACAGGGTCATCCAGAGGGGCGGCCACCGAGGGGATTCCGTCGGATATCCGCTCAGGCTCCGGGGAAGCGGCTCCGTCACATTGACATGGCAGAAGATGCTGTCTTTCCGGAGGCTTGGGACGTCTGGGACGTCAACCGGCAATTCCTCAGCCCATCTGAGGTGTGGGCCCACCTGAATCGTCTCGGGATGAGACTGCCGGGCATAGGCCCAGTCCGGGCCGGATTCATGGTGTCTCCGGCGGAGGCGGAGCAATACTTGAACGAACTGGAGGATTACATCCACTCCAGTGGTGCCCCTCGCCCGATGACAGACCGGGTGAGGGTACTGTTGAATCAGACGGTCCCTCCACAGCTATCGGCTGCCGACCTGAGGGAGCGCTTCCCCTTGCCGGAGGAATCAGGGGGCTCTTCTCGGGAGGATGAGGCGGGAGGAGGGAGCCCGTTGGAGGAGGGCGAGGTCGGAGACCGAAGCTCAGAATCCGATGACTCCGCGGAGGCTCTCGAGGTAGCATTCCGAACCTCTCTTCTTACGATCTGTTATTGAATCCATACGGACTTCTCACCAATGTTTGGGTCATGCAGGAGGAACTTGTTCGTAGGCCTCGTTCTCGCTCCTCGGCGGGTGACGATGCGGGGCCTTCAGAACCCGCGCCTATGGCTGCGCCCAGTTCTGCACCTGGTGGAACCGGGGGGTTTGAGGTGGCTCCTCCGGACTCTCCGGGCCTTCCAACAGTATACGGGGGGCCTCGTCTTGGAGTCCCGTCGGTACCGGCCCGGGAGCAGTGTTCGGAGGTTGATCTTCGTAAGTCTCCTTCACCAGTCTCTTCGTTGCCACACGTGGGCCATGCCAACTAACGTTTATGTCTCTTTCTCTCTTTCTGTCATACAGTTCTCCGACTGGCGTGGGCTGCTGCAGCGAGGCTGGTTGGGATGTCTGGCGGCGTCCCTCCCAGGGGCATGCCGGTGATGGTGACGATAATCCCTTCACCTCCTCCAGCTGCGGTGCACACCATCACTGGTGGGACCACCAGTAGGGCCATACCTGAAGTCATCGAGGTGGACTCTGAGGAAGAGGATCAACCGGTCGGTCTCAGTCCTGTCGTGCCTGCGCCGGCGTCAGGCGTCGTACCAGACTCAACACCAGATGCGGATCCCGCTGAGGAATTCCTGCAGGCATACCCCGCGTACGAGCCTGTTGACCGCGCGGATTGGGACGAAACGGCCTCTGATGAGGAAGACAGCAGCATAGTCCGTCGCCGGTCGTGGAAGCTGATCACGAGCTTTATCAGGGACACCCCCCAGGTGCAATGGCTGGCCGAAATGGATAGGCTCCGCTCGCGGTTGCGCGAGCTGTGTGCCGGGGGAGTGGATGCCCAACGCCCTCACGCGCTCGTCCGAGACCTCATGGCTGAGAAGATCCGGGAGCATGATCGTGGGCTGAGCGTGGGATGGCAGCGGAGGAAGGCGACCAACATTAGGAAGCTCCAGGAGGCTGAAGGCGAGGCCCAACAGATGCAAATCCGGGCCAACGAGCTTTCAGCCACTCTCAATGCGCAGTCTGAGCTGGTCTCACACTTGAAGGCTCAGCTAGCGGAGGCTGAGGAACATATGGGGCAAACCTCTGGAAGGATGGCTGTCGTCCAGGCCGAGGTGGAAAGGGCCCGGGCCAGGGTTGACGGATTACGCCCCGCCGCTGCTGAAGAGGAGCGGGAGTTAAATCAGCGGCAACAGGCTCTGGACGCCGCAAGTCAACGGGTGGCGGAGCTGCAACGCTCTTTCGACGGAGTCAACCCGTCCATGGGGGAAGTCAACCCCCGAGTATTGTAGCGAACCCGAAGAAACTTTTATTAACACTTTTGTGCTTCAATTCTTCCTTTCTCCTTTGTTTTGAGTTCCGTAGCACGCAGGATTTCCACTGTTGAATTGTCTTGTTGCATCCCTACAATGTTTGCGGGACGTTTGACGACAATTCCCTCAAACCAGCCCAGATTCCCGAAAGATGGGGAAGGCTTGATCGGAGGAGGAACTTCCGGGATAGCCGAATTACCGTTTATCCAATGTGCTCGTATGCACGATTGGGGCAACACCAGGGGCGCTGAAATCAGTTCAAACAGATGAAAATGGGGAGTGTGAATCACGATGCCCAAATTCGGAATACTATGGAGGCGGCGTGACAATAAAGGACAACCATTAGCCGTGGCGGAGAAACGATATCCTTACTGCGTTAGCCTGAAACGGGGACAACAAATGAGCATCGACCGCTGACCGTATTCGCAACGCGGGATTTTATCAATTTGTTGTCGGTTAATCTTTCAGGACGTTGGCCCAGGACAGTTGGTGGACCATAGGTCAGACATCCTTACTGTTAGGGGGTCCTTCCAGACATGAAAGAAGACGAGGGTCCGAATAAGGGGCACGCGAAGCGTGGAATATGGAGTGATGGTTTGTTCAAACAGAATCCAACACTTCAGTAGTTACACCACCGTGGTGGGTGTACGCCAGATGGGCGCATCGGTCTGATCCCGGATCATTCTTTCTTCCAGATAGGGCCTCTCTGGCGAGGGCTGGAAATGAGGAGGAATAGGATTTTGCGATTCCTGGGGCTGGACCCTAGGTGAAATGCCTGGGTGTCTCTACGTATCCCATGACGATGGGAATCAAGCCACACGTAGTTCTGAAAGTGAAGTTTAACGTCATACTGGACGAGGAGCAGCCCGACCGTGTTGGTACACATCCAGCCAAAACTACTAAGCCCACGTGAGTCGTGCTCTGTGTGGGAAACAAGCAGTAGTGGTGGGAATTTCCCGACGCAGAGAGGGGCAGGTGAGGGCAAAGGGATGCTCGGTGACTACCGGCCCAATGACACTAACATGATCATTCAGCGCATCTAGAAGCGCGAAGAGAAAGAGCCGAGTATGATGGAGTTCCACTTGGACATGAAGGAGTGGAAATGTGTGAATCATGACGCTCGAGATTCGGATCACGATGGTGATGGCGTGGCGATAGAGGACTACTGCTGACCATATTCGCAACACAACATCCTATCGCGTTAGCCTGAAATGAGGACAAACAAATGAGGGTCGACCGTTGACCATGTTCGAAACACGGGACCATGTCACAAATGTTGTCGAATATCCGCAGGGGCGTTGGCCCGAAACGATTGTAGGGCCCTTAGGTCCAGCATTCATGGAGAGCCCTTAAGCTTAGTATCCACGTCGTCCGAGGGTCCTTTTGGATGTGGAAGAGGATGAGGATCCAAATAGTGAGCTCACGAAGCTTGGTCATGGGATGAGGGGAATGTCCCTGTGATAATCCCATGCTTCGGGCTTTTTGTCTAAACACATCTGAATACGTCAACGAAACGTATTAGAGAGGGAGCAGATTCCTTTCCCTTGGGGAGATCTTAGTTTATGGTCATAGACTTCGGACCATGGATTGGAAAAAGGGGGTCAGGGGACGCATGACATCACAACCTGACGTGAATGAGCTCGAGTCGAGGGACCGAACTCAAGGGTTAGGCTGGACCCGCGGGGAAGTACCCGGGCGCTCCTACGTACCTCATAAGGATGAGAATCAAGCCATACGTAGTTCTGGAAGGTGGCAGGGTAAGGTACCAGTGCCAGGGGAAAGGGGAAGTGCGGACGTGGCCCTTGCACTAAAAGAAGCGGAATTTGATGTATCTTGTTTGTTCTTCGAGGTGAATGGTTTTTTTTTTGTGAAGCGACAGGCCTAGAACTGTAGGTCGTGATGTCGCCACAAGAATCAAGCCGTGATGGGCGTTGACAAATGGCATGGCGCGTGGCCAGTACCCAACGTGATGTCCTCTACAGCGAGGTCACCACAATGCGGTGCCGTTTTTCGTCGTGCGGCCAGGACGATAATGTCACAGTTTAGGGTCGTATGATAGGACCAAGCATGCATTTTATCGTCATGCAGCGCAGACGTAGCAGAGACGATGCTAGGCGGGAAATGTGCGCAGTGTTTATAAAACACATTTGACAGAGACATGATCCCACATCAAATTGTACGCCATCCGGAGGTAAAACGGGGGAAGAGACTGGCTTCCTGAATGGGTTGTACCCGGAGACAGGGCGTTTGGGCGGTCCTACGTGTCCCATGAGGATGGGAATGTGAACGTAGTCCCGAATGGGTCTTAGTTTATGGTCTTAGAGCTCGGACCAGGGAGTCCCGAAGGACGCCAGATTGCAGCTTTGTCCCCCTAACATGCAAAGGTGCACTGAGGGATAGCGCCAAAAGTGTCGAGATTCCACCTGGAAATGATGGGGTGGAAAATGATGTGAATCATGCAACCAACATTCAAGGACTGAAGGGGCTGGCGTGACGACAGAGGATTACTGCTGACCATGTTCGCAACACAGCATCCTGTCGCGTTAGCCTAAAATGAGGACTAACAAAACGAGCATCGACCGCTGACCATATTCGCAACGCGGGATTTTATCGATTTGTTGTCCGTAAACCTGGAGGGCGTTGGCCCGTATCGGTAGGAGAGCCCTTGGGCGTAGTATCCAGGCCGTTCTTGGGGGTCCCTCCGGGTGTGAAAGATGACGGAAGTCCGAATAGAGGGGAACACGAAGCTTGACAAGTGGAAGGAACTTGACCAAGTTGAATCTGACACTCTTGGTCCTAGACCAGAGTACTCTCAATACATGGGTGAACCGCTGCGGGGAGCCAAGGGACTCAACCTTGAGGGTGATCGAGAGATGGCAGATTCCCAGGGGAAGGGGGGCATGATGCCCACAACCTTGTATCATACCTACGCACCCCCCGCTGGAGAGGGATGGACCAAATGGTCTAGGTGACCGGGAAATCAGGATATCTCCCAGAGGTGGGGCTGGACCCGAATCTTAAACATCCAGGTGGTCCTACGTATCCCATTATGATGGGAATCAAGCCACACGTAGTTCTGAAAGGGTGCCTTTTAATGTCATGCAGGACAGGGGATAGGAGGACTGAACCTCAGAATGGGGCGTGCGTGGTGCAACTATTGCGTACCCGACGTGAATGAGGACGTAGTCCTACACTGCGCCACACAGTCCTGTGATCAGGGTCCTGAACGCAGGATTAGAGGGGTAAATTTGCTGAACTCAAGCTGGGTTCGGAGACAAGGGGTCTTGAACGTAGTTCCAGATGAGGGTCTTAGTTTATGGTCTTAGAGCTCAGACCGTGGATGGTGACAACTCTCAAGTAAGCACAGAGGTCAACCCAATCCCTAAGCCCACGTGAGATAAACTCGGTGTGGGAAACAAGGGGGGGACCCTCATTGCAACACTTGGGGCATCCATTAAAGGGGAGTCAGCAGAGAGTTCCGAAGGACACCTTTGATGTAGCTTGTTCCTCAAACGCGCAGACGTGCACGGGGGAAAGAGTACCAAGAGTCCCGAAATTCTACTTGGACACGATGAAGTGATGAAGGGTGTGAATTGTGTACCCGACATTTGGGCTTAATGGGTTGGCGTGGCGACAGAGGAAAACTGTTATCCATGACGGAAACACAGCGTCTGTATTGCGTTAGCCTGAGGTGGGAGCAACAAACGAGCATCGACCGCTGACCATATTCGCAACGCGGGATTTTATCGATTTGTCGTCCGAAACCCTGGGGGGCGTTGGCCCGTATCGGTAGGAGAGCCCTTGGGCTTTTGTATCCAGGCCGTACTTGGGGGTCCCTCCGGGTGTGAAAAATGGTGAAAGCCCTGATGCGGGGATACGCAAAGCCTGGAAAGAGAGCGCGGACGTGTCCGAGTAAAGCTTGGCATTCCAGGTAATGAACCAGAGTACTCTTAAGCACATTGGTGAACAGCCGAAAGAGGGATCGACGAAACAGCTCAGTGGTGCGGGAAACATGGCGTGGTCACTACAAGACCCTCGTAAATGAGGACATAATCCCACACCGCACCATATGATCTCTTCATGGAGGAAGGATGGGCCAGGGGGCCAAGATGGGATGAGGATTCCCGAGAGATGGGGCTGGACCCGGATTTTGGACATCCAGGTGGTCCTACGTATCCCATTATGATGGGAATCAAGCCACACGTAGTTCTTGAAGTGCAGTTTAACGTCATGCGGGACTTGGGCGGGGAGTAATATACTCCTGAGCAAGGTGTATAGTATGGCGAAAAACCGACGTGAATGAGGACGTAGTCCTACACCACACCGTACGCTCCGGGTGAGGAATCGTGGGTTGTGGTCCCGATCACTTAGCACCACCTGGGGGAAGTTTATCACCTCAGGATGGGGCAGAATGAATCACTGTTGACCATAGTCGAAACACAGCGTTCCTATGGTGATCCGCATGGGGGGCAACAATTGAGGGTCGACCGCTGACCAAATTGGCAACGCGGGACTTGTTTCAATTTGTTGCTTGAGAAACCCTCAGGGGAGTTGGCCCGTATCGGTAGGAGAGCCCTTGGGCTTTGTATCCAGGCCGTTCTTGGGGGCCCCTCCGGGTGTGAATCCATCCACGAAAGGGGCAAACACCTCCAGGGGGGAATGTGCAGTCGGGTCGAGGCTTGCTCGACGTGGGTCGGGGCAAAAATGTGCACCCTGCCGTGTCTTATCCCGAGGGGAAGATTTCGGCTTTTGGGCTGGGCCAACAGACGAAATGTCTGGGCGTTCCTACGTATCTCATAAGGATGAGAATCAAGCCATACGTAGTTCTTGAAGGCCATGCAGTTTAGCGTCATGCGGTAAGGACGTGGGAGGGTAGAAGAACGGAGCGGGCGCATGGTGCGACCTTTACAATCTTTGCGTGAGTGGGGTTGCATGAGCGGGGCCAAGAAGGCCGACGCCCTGCTACACAAAGATCCTCCGAGGAGACCATTCCCAGGGGGAATAGTGGAAGAGAGAAGCTTGGGGCTGGGCTCAAGACGAGGCGTCCGAGCGTTCCTACGTATCCCATAAAGATGAGAATCAAGCCGTACGTAGTTCTTGACATGCAGTTTAACGTCATGCGGGACGAGGGGTATCTCGTTCGGGGATGTGTGCGGCATGGTCATGATCTCAACGTGAGAACGTAGTCCTACACTGTACCGTACAATCCCGTAAGAGGGTAAGTCGGAGAGAAACGAGGGGGGCCTGGGGCCAGACCTCGGTGGAGACGGGGCCAGGGGCCCAAAGAGGCCGAGGGGCCTGAGGCTGAGCCTCGGTCAGGAAGAACTGACTGACTTGCAGTTTAACGTCTTGCAGTGAGGACGGAGATATAGTTTAAGGTCATGCGGGACCAAGTCGCAGTTTAGGGTCGTGCGGGACCCATGCAGTTTAATGTCGTGCAGGACCCTCTTGCAGTTTAGGGTCATGCAGGACCATCTTGCAGTTTAGGGTCATGCGGGACCATCTCGCAGTTTAGGGTCATGCGGGACCATCTCGCAGTTTAGGGTCATGCGGGACCATCTCGCAGTTTAGGGTCATGCCGGACCAAGTCGCAGTTTAGGGTCGTGCAGGACCCTCTTGCAGTTTAGTGTCGTGCAGGACCCTCTTGCAGTTTAGGGTCATGCAGGACCATCTTGCAGTTTAGGGTCATGCGGGACCATCTTGCAGTTTAGGGTCATGCGGGACCATCTCGCAGTTTAGGGTCATGCGGGACCATCTCGCAGTTTAGGGTCATGCGGGACCATCTCGCAGTTTAGGGTCATGCGGGACCATCTCGCAGTTTAGGGTCATGCGGGGCCATCTCGCAGTTTAGGGTCATGCGGGACCATCTCGCAGTTTAGGGTCATGCGGGACCATCTTTTGCCCTAGGCAAAGTATCGCTTGAGGAATCTGGCATTGGTGGGAGGGGTTACACGCTCTCCATCTGTGGTCACCAAGGAGTAAGCTCCATTGGGGTAAACCTTATGGATGATATAAGGCCCTTCCCATTTGGGTTCTAACTTGGGCGGCTTCCTTCCGGGAATCATTGGCGCTCGCAGGGCCAGCACCAGGTCACCCTGTAGAAAAGAGAGGAGACGAACCTTCTTGTCAAAAGCTCTTGACATCTTGTCCTGATGCCTTTCCAGATTGTGCAGGGCACGAAGCCGGTTCTCGTCCAGTGCCTCTAGCTCAGCTAGACGGATCTCGGCTACCTCATCTGATGTCTGGTGATCATAAACGGCCGTGCGTAGAGACGGCAGCTGGATCTCAATGGGTAGGACAGCCTCAGCTCCATACACCAGGGAATATGGGGTCACCTGGGTAGAGTTGCGAGTTGTCGTCCGGTAAGCCCAGAGGGTGTTGGAGAGCTTGTCCGGCCAACTCTTCTTGTTCTGACCAACCATATTCTGCAGAATGTTAGAGAGGGTCTTGTTGAACGCCTCGATCTGTCCATTTGCCTGTGCGTGGTAGCGGGAGGTATGGTTTGACCGGATGTCGTACTTAGCGTACAATTTCTTCAATTCAGCTGCTCGGAAGTTGGTGCCGTTGTCAGTGAGGACGGCGTGAGGGACCCCAAACCGGTGGATGATGTTGGAGCTCACAAAGTCAACGACGGAACGGGCCTTGACCTCTTTGAGCGGAACTGCTTCTGCCCACTTGGAGAAGAAATCTGTAGCAGTCAGGATGAACCTACACTGGCGGGCTGTCGCCGGCGGGTACGGTCCCACTACATCGAGTCCCCATACCGCAAATGGCCAAGAGCACTTGGTGGGGTGGAGGGGTTCTGGCGGCCGATGCAAGAAGTTGGCGTGCACTTGGCACGCGTGGAATCTCTTGGCGTATCCAATACAATCGTGGATCATGGAGGGCCAGAAGTACCCTAGCCTCCGGATTTGATGGGACAGCTTCGGCCCAGCTTGATGGGCACCACAGGAACCGGCGTGAACCTCTTGCATAACTTGAGGTATCTCTACTCCTTGGATGTAACGAAGGAGGACACCATCAAAACTCCGTTTATAGAGGGTCTGCTCAAGACTAGGGCCACTCTGGAGGGTAAATTGAAGCGCGCGGCGTCGAATTCGCTCGCGCTCGGCCCGGTTGTCCGGGAGCTGACCATTTTGGAGATACTCGACAAAAGGTGCTCTCCAATCGGGGGTCGTTTCAACCACTGCATCCGACGAACCCGGGACTTCCGATACGGAGGGTCCGGCGGTGAGATGACTTACCCGCAGGCTATCGCGGTCCTCTTGGGTGACGGGAGCAATGACTCTCCGGTGGGCCACGTGTATGACCAAATCATCTTGCTCGGGTTCTGCGAGCGATGCGGCTAAGCCAGCTAGGGCGTCCGCTTGGCCGTTCTGCGACCGCGGGACATGGGTAACCTCTGGTCGAGAAGAGAACTGGGCCATCAGGAGGAGGGTGTACTCCAGCAACGGTGCAAGCTCTGGCTTCCTGACGACGTAGTCGCCATTAACCTGTTTGATTACCAGCTCAGAATCTCCTTTCACATGTAGATGGGGTACATGGATCTCGAGGGCCAACTCGAGGCCAGTGATGAGAGCTTGGTACTCTGCCTCGTTGTTCGTACAACCTTCTGACAGCAGGAAGGAGTACGGCTGGACGGCTTGCGTCGGGGTAATGAAAACAATACCCAGACCCACTCTGTTGAGCTTGGGGTCGTTGAGCCTTCTACCGGTGGGGCTCCGGGAGGCGCCGTCGAAATGCATTTGCCAACACGGGACAGCGTGATCGACCGAGAGAATCGTCTCATCGGGGAAATCCTGGTCCAGGGATTGATCCGCGGAGGTTGGATGGGCAGCTAAAAAGTCTGCCAATGCCTGTCCCTTGACGGCCTTTTGAGGCACAAACCTGATGTCAAACTGCTGGAGAATCACCGCCCACCGTGCTAGCCGGCCGGTCAGCATGGGGCGGTTCAGGATGTACTTCAGCGGATCCACCCGACAGATCAATTGCACCTCGTGGTGTTGCAGGTAGTGTCGCAACTTCTGCACGGCGAAGACGAGCGCAAGACAGCTCTTTTCGATAAGGGAATATCTGACCTCCGTATCGAGAATCATGCGACTGAGATAGTAGAGACTGTTCTCAGTGCCCTCGTTATTCTTCTGGGCGAGCAGCGCGCCGAGGGATCTCTCTAGGGCGGTCACGTAGAGGACCAGCGGCTTTCCAGAGACGGGTGGCATCAAGACCGGAGGTTGGAGCAGATACTGCTTGATTTCCTCGAAGGCGATCCGACACTCCTCATCCCATTCGTAGGCAGCGCCTTTCTTCATGAGCCGAGAAAAGGGCTTACACTTGCCGGCCAGGTTCGCAATGAATCGGCGTATGTAGGCTAAGTGGCCTTGCAGGCCTCGAAGCTCCCGAATGTTGCTCGGGGGAGGCATTTGGCTGATGGCCTTGATCTTCTCCGGGTCGATCTCGATACCTCGGTATCTGACAACAAAACCCAGAAACTTCCCGGAGGTGACTCCGAAGGCACACTTCAGTGGGTTCATCTTCAGGTGACGAGAACGGAGGAAACCGAACACTTTCTCAAGGTCCTTGAGATGGTCCTGGCGCTGATATGATTTGACTACAAGGTCATCCACGTAGAATTCCACCAATGTCCCGAGGATCGGTTTGAATATGCGATGCATGGCCCTCTGATAAGTGGCACCTGCATTTTTTAAACCGAATGGCATTACCCGGTAGCAAAAGGTACCCTGGGGAGCCCTGAAGGCAGTGGACTCCTCATCTTCGGGGGCCATCCGGATCTGGTTATACCCGGAATATACGTCCATAAAAGAGAGGGCTTGGAACCCGGCCGTGGCGTCAATCAACAGCTCCGTCACTGGAAGTGGGAAGTCATCCTTTGGGCAGTGGCGATTGAGATCGCGGAAGTCGATGCAGACTCTAATCTGCCCATTCTTCTTCCTGACTGGAACAATGTTGGCGAGCCATTTGGGGTACTGGACCTCTTTGACGAAGTTGGCCTTGATTAGCTTATCAACATCAGCCTCAACCATAGCGCCATGGGAAGGGTGCATTTTCCTGGGAGGCTACTTAAACCCACGATGTTTTACCGGGAGGCCCAGACGGTGGACGGCCACTTGGGGATCTAGTCCTGGCATCTCATCGTAACTCCAGGAAAACACATCGCGGTGCTGTTTGAGGAAGTCTACATACTGCTGTCGCTCCTCGAGGGACATGGCCGCACTGATCAATGTGGGTCTTGGATCTGCCTCGGTGCCAAGGTTCACCTGCACCAGCTCATCAACCGTGGTAGAGACGCCTTCTTCGAAGGCTGGGGGAGCATCCTCCAAGTCTTCCTCCCCAGCCGGGGGGGGACTTCCCGTGACGGAAGGTGCTTCTGGGCTCTCAAAACCCGAGGGGCAGCTGGTGCCGGCTTGGGCAGCAGCAGTCATCACATCAGGAGACTCACTCGTCGTGGAGACCATAGCAATGAATGCATTTGACCCTATCCCATCCGGCCTTCGGCCTAAGGGGCCACGCTTGACGATATCAAAGCAGTGGTGACGTGTCGGCCAGAGTCGGTTGATTCCATCCCGGCGAAATAGACACGTATGCCGCACCGCTGTTGTCATGAGCCTGACATCCCGGTACCGTACAGGGGTAGGAGATTCCGGGATGACCCGAGCCTGGTTGGTGTAGGAGTACGAGGTGATTCTCCGCCGTCGCTTGGACGCGGGAACATGCCTTCCTTGCGTACCCGAAACAACAAAACATTTTCCCATGTCGGGGGTCGTGGCTTCCAACCGGTGGATCGGGAGGATGTAGGCGTCGTCCATGCTCGCCCAGGGATTACTTGCGATTGGAGCGGGCTCATCCTCGCTGACCAGGATCTGCTTGTCTTTGCTTTTGTAATAACCCGCATCCAGATAGCGGGCCTCACAAGAAGCAAAGGGGGACGCGTCTCCTTGGATCACGCCTACTCGACCGTTGAGCGAGTACTTAAGGCACTGGTGATACGATGAGGGGACCGCAGCATGCAGATGGAGCCATGGCCTACCCATCAGTGCGTTGTAGGTGGTGTCCTGAGAAACAACCATGAACTCGGTGCTGGCAATTAAGCCACCGAACTGGGTCTTCAGGCGGATCTTGCCGACCGGGGTTTGCTCTGTCCTGTCGTACCCCTGAATCCTGAGGTCAGAGGGAGTCAAATCACCTTCAGACAAACCCAGTTTTCGCAACGTCCGGGTCGGAATTAGATTGATTCCAGAACCCGTGTCAACGAGGCAGCGACGGACTTCCACACCGTTAAAGTGGCCAGTGACATACAGTGGGCGAATGTGCCCCTGTATAGGAGGGTCTTCGTCTTCACCAGAGAACGAGATAACCGCCTGACATTCGGCGTTTTCAATCGTCTCGGTATGGAAGGCCTCCGCGGCTGCCACTTCCGTCTCGAACTGGAGGGGGCTCCTTAGGGTCTCGGCAAGTGCCTCGCGCATCTCGGATGACAAGCGCAGGGCCTCAAGGATGGAAAGCCTCGCCGGAATGCCGGCTAAGTGCTTTAGGACATCATACTTGCGTGCCAAACGCGAACCTCTACTTACAGGGGGTTTTTCGGCATTTGGAGGCATAGTGGGTCCTGCTGGTTGAACTGGCGATCGGCTAGCACTGGGTACATCCTGCTGCCTGCTAGTAGAAGCCTGGGGAGTAGTCGCCGGGCTAAGGTCGAACAGCGGGAGCTGGCCCGTCGCCGGGCGAGACTGGCTGTGATACGAACGAGGCGGCTCTCCCTGATCCAGCAACACGAATGGCGGTGGAGGTAGAGCCGAGGGTGCTGAATGGGTCTGCGCGTGCTGAGATATGCGCTGAGCCTGCTGCCTCGTCTCGGTAGCGTGCACGGCTTGGTCACAAGTGCCTGCCGACATACCTCGGTGACCGGCGCGATTGCGATTCCGCCGACGTTGACGTCGGCTGGAAACATTGGGGCGGTCTGCCTGGGGTTCCCCCTCATCGGGGGTCATATAGGGCTTTACCAGCTCCACGGTGTTAACCGAAGCGTACCCTTGACTATCACTCGAAGAGTCATCCACCGCTGGGCGGATTCTGGTGGGAATGCCCATTTCAGGAGGCATAAAGTCGCCAAGAGTGCGGGATGACGACGGCACTGGCGGTGCACGTTGCTTCTTCTTACGTCACCGCTGCTTGCCCTTTTGGGTAGAGGTCGACTGTGAGGACGATGCTGAGGCACCGGCTGCTTCTTCTGAAGGTTCCGGCTGCTTCAGGCGTGCCCGGATGATACCCTGGGCACGGGCAATAGTTTTTCGAGCCATCCAGTTGTCGTATATCTGGGACCCGTGGCTAGGGACCTGCTGCCACTCACCCTCGCTGTCACTGCCGATTTCTGATCCCGCAAAGACGCCTGCCACCTGCGCTGGCGCTGGGCCCAGCTTGACTATGTTGTTGTTGACCTGGTCCTGAAGCCAGTCTTTAAACACATAGCATCGCTTGAGGGTGTGCCCCAGGATCCGATGATAAGGGCAGTAGTTGGGGTGATCAGTGAGATGCGCCTCTGCCGGTCTCCTGCACTCAGGCAGACGCACAATCCCTTGCTCCAGAGCACTTCGGAAGTAACCAGGGACCTGATTTTCGTTGAACGAATAGGTATGGTATTTTCTTTCCGGGTAAGGAGCCCTGGGGGCCTGATCCTGTCGAGGGACCGGAGGGGCCTGCCGAGGGGGCGGCGCCTGGTTGTCTCGCCTAGGTGGCGGTGGCGCGTTGCGCGGGGGAACCTGTCGGTTCTGAGGCGGTCGCTGCTGGGCAGGAGCCTGTGCTTGAGGTGGAGGACCTCTGCGGGGTTGCGGGGGTGGTAACGCCAGTAGCAATTCCAGCTGCCTCGGGGCTTCTATTTGAGCCACTGCGGCGGGTTCATCCCTGGCGACCCTCCTGGCTGGGATCATTGGGGGCAGCAAACGTGCCTGACTAGCCTGTTGCAGGGCCTCCTCGAGGCGCTGGGACTTATCCGAGAAATCTCTGAACCCCCCAGGGTAATTCTGGGTAATCAAGGAGGGTACCAGCTCTGTCTTTACGTTCCCCACACACATCGTCAGTAATTGCTCCTGAGTCAGTGGCATATCGAGAGAATACGTAAGTCCTTTCCACCGGGCGATGAAGTTCGCAACCCGCTCATCAGGCCTCTGTTTGCACTTAAAGAGGTCCGCGATGCTGGTCTTCCGCGTGGTGGAGCTGAACTGGTACAAGAACTGTCGGCGAAGATCTTCCCAACCGGTCACTGATCCGATGGGGAGCTGGATGTACCAGACGAATGCCGGACCTTCCAACGTCTGTACAAAACATCGGAGCTTAGCGGCTTCTTGCTGAGCCGGGGTCCCCAACATGGGGCCACACCTGGAAGAGAAATGAGCCAAGTGCTGGGGTGGGTCCCCTGTCCCGTTAAAAGGCAAGAAAGTGGGGTTCCCAAAACCCGGAGGCGCGGGCATATCATCCACCCACGCGGGATAAGGCTTGCCATCGGGTGGGACCGCCACCTGCCGTGTCTCCAACGCCTCGAGGCGGGCTGTGAGTGCCGCAATAAGGTCCTCCGGGTGGGGGTCCCTGTCTTGACGGGGATCCCTAACCACAAGCGCATTGCCAGGTTCTTCAACGCGGTAGACGGCTTCTGCTGCCCGCGGGTCAACTGGCTGAATGACCTGTTGGGCGACTGGGGGAACCCGGATTGGGTTCTTCAGATTGCCCCGTCGCTCAGGGGGGTTTGGCGAGACGTATCGCGCCCTCTTGCCGTACGTTCCGGCTTCCGCCCTGTCCGCGGCAGTAGCATGATCAGGGTTGCCCGGAGGCATCTCACCGGGGGGAAATTGTTCCTGCCCCTGCTGTCCCGGCCTGGGATTACCATAGTCGGGTCGTCGCTCTGCGGCGCGTTCAGCCAAAAGTTCGTCGACCAGCCTCTTCTGTTCAGCAAGCTGCTGGCGCAACGTGGCTTTCTCAGGATCTTCGTCCGTTTTCTGCACGGAGGCGGACGGGTCGGAGTGCTTGGCTATTCCGACGTGCTCCTTACCCTTGCCAGTGCTTCGACCGAGCGCCAGTGACTCGGTGGGTACAGGGAGGCCTAGCAGGTTCCTTTGATGGCGGGTGACTCTCCCTGATGGGTCGAGTAGTGGCAGTACGCACTCGGGTGGTAAGTCCCCATCAAGGAACTCAAGCTCATCTTCCTTATCCACAACGTCGGCCATGTGGACTGTGACCCCTCTTGAGGGCATATCCTCAATGTCGCATAGCGAATCAGGCCGTCGTAGAATAGGGTCGAAGAGGAGAGCGGCATAGCGTCCCCAACCACGGACTTGCACATGGGGGGTAGCTTCCCTGACAATCTTGCGGAGTGCCTTGAAACTCTGAACGCATCTTCGTTGGAGGGCACCCTGATGACCGGGCGACTCGGGGTGCTGGGCCACAAGGAGCACCGCTGCATCAATCAGGCGGCACTGTTTGCCAATCTCCTCGAAGTGCTCCCGACTCCTGGGGTACACTACCCGTTCCCAACGGAGGCGGAAGTGCGTCGCCCACAGGGTCCGACAAAGGCATCCCACTTCTTCAGGGGTAAGCGACTCGGGTATGCGGAAATTCAACGCTGCCGCGGGCCAGAACTTCTCTGGGAAATAGTCCGCTGCAAGAATACTCCAGAAGCTCCTGGGTTCATCCTCGGAGTTCGGCCCTACATTTCCCCACTCATCAACCGGGGGTGGCTGAGGGACCGGTAGCGGCACCGAGGCGGACCTCTGGGATAGCAAACTCGGCGGCGGAGAATACGGCAAGCGAGCAGACTGGCCACCGTACTCTGGGCCTTCCTCTGAAGAGCAAGGTGACCTGACCACGATGTCACGATAGGACGGGCTAATAGCCGCTACTTCGGGTACAGGAATCGCCGTTACCGGTGTCCGGTTATGTCGTGGCTCTACCACCGTTGACCCCCAAAACAGCTCCTCGGGATCCCGGGTAGAGGAAGAGGGCGCTTCGGGCGACGGTGGCGGTGACTGCGCGGTCGAAACCTGCGGAATTCCCAGGATTTCTTCCTCCTGGATGTACCTGCGGAGAGAGACGGGAATCCGATGGACCTCAAATACGGGGAGAACGAGGCTGACGCGTCTGGTTCCTGCCCCAGTCCTTGATACGGAGGAGCTGGGAGAAGGTTCCATCGCTGAATCGCATTCCGCTTCCGAATCGGAGAAGCGGGCAGGTTTGATCCCCCCCTGGGCCTTCCCAAGATTCTTCCCGTGGCGGCGACGACCCGCTCTTCTGCCCCTGGGTGGCTCTTCGGGACAGGGTTGACCCCTATCAGGCAGCCCTGGGGCGGCGCTAGCGACGTGGCGGAGAGGGCCCCCACTTGAGACAGCCGGGGTGCGAGGGGCACCAGGGAAAATATCAAAGGGTACATGGGGAGGACCTCCATGAACAGTACCCACGTGGGCGGGGCCTCTGTTGGAACCGGCAGGAGCATGGGGACGGCCCCCACGGTCGATGCGAGTGGAGCGAGGCTGACCTTCACTCCTCGAATTGCTGGGGCGAGGAGGACCTTCGTCAGTCGCAGAGAAGACGTAGGGGGGACCCCCACGTCGAAGGACCGGATGGACGGTGCCTTCGGACGGATGGGCTTCATACCCTGTACAGCGGGCGCGGGAAGTGTTTCCGCGCTGAGCATCACTGCCACGGGGCAGGTCTTCCTGCAGGATGGGGGCGGCATGAGGCATGCCTCCATGACGAACCTCGGAGCGGGGAAGGCCCACGCTCTGTGGAGTAGTGGTACGGGGAGGACCCGCATCACCGCGGGTTAGCTCGCGGCGATCACTACTTGGGCCTGCAACCCGAAGAGTCAACCCGGCCTGCCCGCAGGGCGGTTGGGGTCTCGATCCTGGTTGGGCGAAGGGGTGCCCCTGCTTAATGTAGGCGGGGGCCTCGTAATGTACGTCGGCGGTGGCTCGGGCCACTGTAGCTGTCGACGTGGACGCGGCTAGGCGAGCGTCCTCAGCCCGGGCCCGGCGCTGACGTCGGGTCAGGCGGGCCGGTGCAGGTGGTGCAGGGACGTAGTCTGCCTGTTCTTCCTGCGGGGCCGGACGGCGGCGCTGACGGGGCCGGACGGGAGCTCTCGCCTGGGAGTCCCGGGTCAGGGCCCTGAGCGGACTGAGCCGGACAACACCTGCCTCTTCAGCATAGGGCGAAGAGTCGTCAAGGCGTTCCGGGGATAGGCTCCCGAAACGATTGAATGTCTGGGTGGGGAGCGGGGGCTCCCTGCGCGGCCTGTTAGGGCGGCGTTGACGGCGGGGCCTGGAAGCCTCCAGGTCCAAACGGGCCATATCCCTGGTCGGGATGACCCCTTGTTCCTCATACCTGCGCACGAGGCTGTTGATCACCCTTCGTTGGATGACCTCTGATGGGGAAAGGGGACGTGGACGTCCCGCTTCCCGCGACGTGCCAGCAGTCGTGGCGGTAGTGGCGTCATGTGGGGTGGCCGTAGTGGTGTTGCCCCTGCCCCTGCGCGGGCGAGGAGCGGATGGTGACCGCATGGCAACCTGATTCCTGACAAACGAAGGGATCAACTCATCAGTACTGAGAGGAAAGTGATTGACAGCCAGTGCCCCAGCATTCTTCCATCCCCATGTCTGTGAGAAGGATCCACGCCAACACGCTGCAGAGCGGAGCGCCCCACGTTCTACTACCCCGACTTCCGGTGAGTTCCACGACAGGCCCGCCATTTGCTTGGCGGGGCCAGGTACCGGATACCTGGATCCGGTGACACGTCAATCTACCGGTGTCTCGAACGCTACTAATCTCCATGCTGAGGAGAAGAAATTCACGTCGGGTTCACCATTTCTGTTTCCGACGCTTTCGCCGGGGCGCGCGCGCATCCGTCCGCGGAGGAGGGGGACGCGCGGCTTTGTTGCCCCGCATTCCCGCTTTCCAAAGGCGGGCGGCATTCGTTCCTTGTTCAGGTACGTCTGCTCCTTGATCGAAACGGGATGATGGGATGTCGGTTCTTCCTCCTGTGGATTCCTCCTCAGAACTCGTCACCTAGTCCGGGTCTCCCTTATAGATTTAATACGTAGTTCGTGAAACTCTTCCCAGTGCCATGTTTCCATGGACGCCGGTTAATTACGCTGCTTCTGTCGGGACATTCCAAAGGGTCCAGTCAGGGCAGCAACCATCGGTCAGGGGAGTAATCACGTTTGAGGCATCAGTAGCGTGTCTGGATGCTGGGGTGCCTGGCATGTCTGTCTGTTGTCCTTGATCACAAGGCTTCTCGAGGGCGTGGAAACCCGAGGCATCCCACATCGAGCGCGGGGGGTTACATGTCATAGACACGTACCTGAGGTTTTCCTCAGCTTCCCGTGTTAATCACAGGGTATGTTTGCAAGATTAACGTCTAGCAAAGACGGTTACGCCAAAGGCGTTCCATCCGAGGTTTTCCTCAGGCATCTCATGTTTACCACGAGGTAGGTCGCGAGTTTAACGTCTCGCGGAGACGGTTGAGAATGGAATGGGACCATCGTAGGGGTGGTGACGACGAAGTTGGGCTTGAGCCTTAAAGGGGCTTCCTACGTATCCCCGTGGCAGGGAATCAAAGTCCGCGTAGTTCGGGTGGGAATGGGTCACAACGGCTTACCGCTGGACTGGAATGTAGTTTAACGTCGTGCTGGACGTAGGTAGAACACAACGTGAATTGGGTGATGAGTGGGCTTGAACCTCATGGAGGCTTCCTACGTACCATGCCTTGACATGGATCAAAGACTTCGTAGTTCAAATGGTTTGGTCGCAATGGCTTACCACTGGACCGGGATGTAGTTTAACGTCATACTGGACGGGGGTGAAACCCGACGTGAAAGACGGGTGGGCTTGAACCTCGTAGAGGCTTCCTACGTACCATGCCTTAACATGGATCAAAGACTTCGTAGTTCAAATGGGGGGTTTGTCGGTAAACCGACGTGAAAGCAGACCTTGGTCCGCTGATGGTGGGCTTGAACCTCGTGGAGGCTTCCTACGTACCATGCCTTGACACGGATCGAAGTCCTCGTAGTTCGGATGGGGAGTAGACCTTGGTCCACTGATGGTGGGCTTGAACCTAGTGGAGGCTTCCTACGTACCATGCCTTGACACGGATCAAAGTCCTCGTAGTTCGGATTGGGAGTAGACCTTGGTCCACTGATGGTGGGCTTGAACCTCGTGGAGGCTTCCTACGTACCATGCCTTGACACGGATCAAAGTCCTCGAAGTTCGGATTGGGAGTAGACCTTGGTCCACTGATGGTGGGCTTGAACCTCGTGGAGGCTTCCTACGTACCATGCCTTGACACGGATCAAAGTCCTCGTAGTTCGGATTGGGAGTAGACCTTGGTCCACTGATGGTGGGCTTGAACCTCGTGGAGGCTTCCTACGTACCATGCCTTGACACGGATCAAAGTCCTCGTAGTTCGGATTGTTTTGTCAGGGTCGGTGCTCACTCTAAGCCCACGTGAGTCATGCTCGGTGTGAGAAACAAGAGGTTGCAAGGACCTGACGATCACGTCGCGATGGGTGCGTCCGTGAGAAGCGAAATGGGGCTTACGCGTTGAGCGGCCCATGGTGTTGGGACTTACTCCAGGATGGAGGCCCATGGCGCGACAAAGCGCGGGGAAGATGGACCTTGGTCCGACAATGGGAGGTGCCTCGTTCCCTGTCACGTCCTCCACTGACCTTAGTAGTGGGGAAGTACCGAGATGCACGGGTGCAATCATCCGTACCAAAGGTTAGGGATTTACGCTCTGAGGCGACCCTTCCCCTGCGAACATACACCACTCCGACAAGGAGGATCTCATTCCATGTGCGGAAGAGTTCCATTCTCGTGGAGACGAGCGGTGTAATGAATGCTCGAGCTGGGGGGACCCTTCGTGAGGGAGACGAGGTTGGGTCACAGTTTAACGTCATGTGTTGGGGACGCGGTGCTTGGCAGTTTAACGTCCTGCAGCTCGGACGAGGTGGGTTCACTCCACACCCCTAGGGCTTACATAACCGGTACCCTCTGGTCCTTGGGGAAGGGAAGGTGTCGGTAAGGCCATGGTAAAGGGGGGTCGCGGGAGGAACCATCGAGGGGTCCACGTTAGCGTGGCTATGCGAAGAAGCAATAGCCGTTAGCGTGCCTATGCGAAGGAGCATTGGGCGAAGCAACGCTACGGGAGGTGTTGTCCATGGGACTTTGAAATCACATCGTGCAAACCTGGAGGGTCGCACAGAAGGAGGAATCGCTAAGCGGAGGAGTGTGCTTTGCGAAGTGGGGTGCCTTGGCCTTAGCATGGGGCATAGGTGGAAGTGGGAGTTGCTTCGCGAAGTGGAACAGTGTTCGCGGAGAACTGCCTCGCGAAGGAGTGGTTCGCGAAGCAGGGTCCTGCCAAGCAAAGTGCTTCGCGATGCATAGTTATCCTGCCTTGGCATAGGGATTACTAGCATGGGTTGGGTGTTTCGCGAAGCACGAGTGCTCCGCGGCTGCCCGGGTTCCCTTGGGAATCCCCTTCCTTTGCGAACGCCCTTGGGCTTCGCGAAGGGCACCCCTCTCGGAAGAGGGGCTCAGAACGAAACAAATCAGAGTCGTCTCGCGAAGTAGAAATACCTCGCGGAGCTCATGATTCCCGGGGCAAAGCTTGCTTCGCGATTCGGGAGAGGAGAAGACGAAAGGTCGGATTGTCCGTCTCGTGGACTCAGGGGGAGTCGAGTATTTATAGGGAAGGGGCGCCGCGAAGCAGGGCTCGCGCGCCGCCTCTGGAGCTTCGCGGCGCGCTCGCGAACGTCAAACGCGCTCGCGGAGGATCACCGCCTCTGGTGCTTCGCGGCGCGCTCGCGAACGTCAAACGCGCTCGCGGAGGATCACCGCCTCTGGTGCTTCGCGGCGCCGCCAGGGCTGGGGCGCTTCGCGGAGGGGCTTCGCGGCTGTGCTTCGCGGCTGTGCTTCGCGATGCAGCACGCCGGCTGTCTTTTTCGTTCCTTCCTTTCGGGCCATATTTTTGGCGCCAACAATGACAAAAAAGGGTATCTCAACACTTGGAAATAACTTTTACATCAATAAGGATATAGAAGAACAGATCCCAAAATAATAATATGTAAATTAAAAGACATAACAAAAAGAAGTCTTTTAAAAATAGGAGGGTGAAAGGTTCCCTTACCGACTTGGGTAACTTTCGAAACGTACACCCCATGAAAGAAGAAATATACAACATTGATTTAAATAATCATAAATGAAATTATATTACACAAATAGTAGAATAATGGGCAGTACATACACCACTCAAAGGAAATGGTGGAAAATGTAGCATAAATCCCACGGGAATAAAAGTGAGATGAAAAAATCCCTTACGAAAACTCGGCAGCCTAACGACACCACTTAAAACTTCCAAAATTGGATTTATGAGATCAACTATGGTCTCTCATAATATGAACATAAAAATTACTGAATGAGGAATATAAAATAACATCCTCAAACCTAAAAAATATGAGCTTAAAAGAAATGACATAAAAGAGTGTACTTAAAAAGAAAGAGAGAGGTAAGATCCCATACCTCAAGTCCGACTTGTCTTGTTCGTTTTTTTATATTCCTGAATAATAAACTTTGGTCAATTAATAATTTCTTAAGGACCTAATTTTAAGATTATTATTCAGTTCATATCACATATTACAATGTTATAATAATTGGTTAATAATGTGAGTTCATATCAGACATTTTTGCCGATGTTTGGTACATGAGTCAAAAAATGAACTTGTTTGAAAATGATTTTCCATGTATTTATAAGTAAATCATCTCCAGAATAGTATTAATGATTTAAATATCATATATATCCAGTAAATATTCATTTTATACTATTCCATAACATTTGGAGATAAAAAGAAATGAAAATCACCGTTCATGGAGACAGTAGGCCGTACGTACACATCAATGCTACATTCATTTCGTTGTAATATTAATGGAATTAAAAATAAATGATATATATATATATTATAATTCTAGTGTAATACATATGTTATATAGATCACATATGTTCATTAATTTCATTCTTTATAAATTTCATGTATTGCATGAACGAGTCACATCACTTGAGGGGGTGGTAGTCCACACTTCCTCATATGAAATTATCGCATTTGCACAACATGAAAAGAATAAAGGTATGTTTTAAATATAAAATTTAGAAAAATATAGAAAACATAAATACCATATATATCATATATAAAATATAGTGGCATCATAATGGCCACATTTAATGGTGTTAAAAGAATACTGAACAATCATCGTTTCATGAGGCAGTAATTCGCCATCCACAGAAACAGTATGTTCTTTAACCGTTAGACGGATGTGTGAGTAAGTTTAGCTCGAATACTTCTTATAAAAACATCCTAGTATATTGAAGATACTTTTTTGTTACAAAATAAAGGTATAAAAAGAATTTTGGGGGTTGTAGAAGCAAAATGAAACAAAAGAACACTAGGGAAGACTTTACCTTTAAATCGGGTAACTGTTTTTGATTTGAGCTCAAAGGCTTCCTTGGAAAGACTTCTACCCAAAGTGAGGCTTCTAAGAGTAATATAGGGATGTGAAGAGACAAAATGGTCTGGGTTTGGCCGTTCCAAAGGCTTGAGAGGTGTGGTTAAGGTGGTATAGGTGGGGGGCCTTTTATAAGAGAAGAGGAGGAGCACTCTTGGAAAGTTATAAAATATTACTTTATTATAAAATGTTTTTCGGATTTTAGAGGTCCCAAAATGATATATATCGATGATAAGGTGATAAGGTTTTGAAATCAACCCATACAATATGTTTTTGACAAGTTTAAGACTTATATTATACCATATCTTCTCATTTTATTTAAATCGTTCATTTATGAGGTAATCACTGCATCATCACTGTGTCATGAATAAATTAATTTATTTAATGACTAAAAAATATAAAAAATATATCACGATTTAGGAAATATTTTTAGATTTATAATTAATATTTATAGTAAAAAATATGAATTGTATAACCACATGTATTTTTTTAGTAAAACAATACATGTTTGTGACATTTTAATTTTAACTTTAAATAAAAAGTTATTAATGTCATTTTCATACCAAAGTGGCTCCATGGGGTCCCCAAGTTAACCCACGGATTGTCTTGGTCGGACATGACTCATAAAATAAGGGTAAGACATGTTTCAAGGTAATTTAATATTATTATATCATTATCTTTACCTTAAATTACACTAATTACCTTTAATCGAGTTTAATAAAACATAAAAGCTACTATTCACCAAAAAATTATTTTAATCCCATTGAACCAAAATTTACATCCTAATGACAACCATGTATGTATTATTTTTGAAATTAAAATCACAGAAGTTGTAATTATTCATTTAATTGAAAAATCAGTTTTTTAACTACCACTTAGTGGTTTCACTATTCATAAAAAATTGAAGTTTTTCAGAAAAATACCAAAAATTCACCCAAAGATATATTTGATATTCCGAATTCAAAAATGATGTCAATTTTAAAAAATTAAAAACATATAAGTTGCATTAATTAATTTAATAATTAATTTCTACTGTCAAAACAAATAGCGTGTTTTTAAGAAACAATATCTATTAAAAGATTGACACTAGTTTAAGTCCAATTTCAAAGTGGAATTAATTCCAATGAACACCATTTGATTAAATGGTAAAAATATATTCTAATATCACTTTAAAAACAATTCAAATGGTGATATAATAATATAAATAAATTATACTAAAAATATGTTTTGAATAAAAATACAACATTTTTCAATTATTCATAAACAATGAACTTTATCGTAAAAATACCAAAAATTTACACAAAGTAAATTTTGATGTTCTGATTCTAAAAAGAATTTTATTTTGTCAAATATAACACATAAAATTATCAAAAAGTGGATTTAAAATAGGTTCTCCATCAAAAGGCGGTTAATCGACCTTTTAAATAATATTAGAATATTTACGCTTAAAATTGGATTCATTCGCATTTTAAGAATCTAACATTTATTGAAAAAGATTAAAAATATTTGAAAAACATATATAATAATTTTTTAGTTATTTCCGTTCATTACCGCCATTACAACGGCTAGGAGTTAACTACCATTTAAAATAATATTATTTTATTGTTGGAGTGTAACGTAAGATTTCAAAGAAACTCGTTGTTGCGTATTGGGTACGCCATCAGGCATAGCGTTCCCTTTAAAGTAATATTAATATTTTATTCACAAATATTAATAAATATGAAAAAGTAATATTCTTTATTTACCTAGGATGTTACAGATTAGTTAACAAGAAGAACCATCAGATAATTCTAAATCAAATGTATCTCATTCTTACATGAATATCTATCCCCTTATACATGTGTATATTTACCACTTCCCAAATCCGAACAATAATTTAAATATATGAAACCTATCAATTATAATTTGTTCAATTTTCCATCCTGTATTTTTTTATTTCCATTTATGAATTTACTCTTTAATTTATTTCTATTAAAAAATATCATGATTTCACATAATTAAGTAACCAACATTTCATGCTAAAAAATATTAGGCTTCCACTGTGTAATTACGTTTTCTTAATTTTTTTATGTTCTCTTATAATTTTCTAGATTTTTAATATATGTTTTTTCATATGATTTCCCTATATACTCAACCTTATATTTCATTATGTAAGATTTAATTTTTTATTACATTGGAAAATATTGGATTATATTTTCCTCAATTTTTTTTTCAAATAATTTTTCATAATTTTACCAAATAGTAATTGGAATACATGTGTGGAAATCATTTTTTAGATACTTTTCCTATAATGAAATGTATTAAACATGTGCTTCATTCAATAACATGGTTTTCTTCTTGAATTAATAATTCCCATTTTTTATGTTAATATTATTTCACCTCTAGTTTATTTATCTCTTCAATATACATTTATGATTTCATTTATGTAAATACCTACCTATATATTTTTTGTGATATTATAATTTATATTGGTTTGGATTTTTTAAATAATATTTATATTTGTGTGGTGGGGTTTGATTAATTTATTAATATATATATATATATATATATATTAATTTCCTATATTCATTTTAGTGGAATATATAAAATATCCCTCAACCTTACCTTTATTTTTCATCATTTAATTGTATAATTTAAAAAACATACTCGTTGTTTTTTATAGTATAAATATAAACTAAATACAAGTAAAATACTCTCTCCTATATTATTTTATTGATAAATAATTTTTCAATTATATTTATATTTTCATTTAAAAATATTAATTACCTTGTGTTCTTGTGCCTTCATATTTACTCATTACATTGAAGTATATATTTCGTTGGAAATATATTCTAAAAGACTCGACGCATATATATCAAGATATTTATTTTTTGTGGATAATGTGTACCATGTGTTTTGTCATGGTCAAAAAAAGAAATGAATAGTAGTGGAAGATAATTTTAGGAATGCTTGTATAACACTTAAATTTTGATGTTCAATACTTCATGAATAAAATTTAAATGAATTTTAAGTCACTTAAAAATAACTTGTGAGGTCGATTGCAATCAGATCACTTTTTGATAATTCTATTAGCATCAAATATTTTTCATAGGGTGCTATCATATTGAACTTTGTTATTGAATATTTTCATTTTCTATCCTTTAATGGAATAATTGAATGAATTTATTTAAATTATTGACATTGTATGAACATATTTGGGTTTAGATGTTGGATTTGGACTTTTAAATAGATAATTTAATTTTTGTTGTGGGTGTATAGGATATAGATCATTTAATTCAGGTTTTTGGATGATATAATTACTTTATATGCTAATTGAATGCATATTATTCACTAATTTAATTTATCGGGTGGAGATACAGGTTAGGGATATGTGCTTAGCTAGTTTCAGGTGCTCTGGGATGATTTAATTTATTGTAGATCCCAACAATAGAATTTTAATTTTTTTATATGTTTTACTATAGAAATTACTGGCTTTATGATATCTTTTTTTCATGATACATTTTTTTATTTTGAGTTGAATGAAGAATCCATTTGAGAACTATCACAGGTGTTATTCATTACTAAAAAGTATAGTTTATGTTACATTATTATGATCCATTAATGAATTTGTTATGATTAAATATGGTTTAGGGTACTCACTCTCCGATTTTTACACATAAATAAAAATATATAATTTTTTTATTATTACATATAAGTGGAAATCATTGTTTCTTAATTTATACTAAATAAATGATCACATAAATTTAATATATCACCATATCAAACATTCCCCCCTTTACTTAAATACAAGGATTTTATTTTTATGGAACTTATAAAGTAACTTACTTTAGTCATATATCATACACACCATCTTCTATATGATATAAAACAAATTATATAATTGTCTTAAATTAATCATTTTTGTTATTAAATCATTCCAACTATATTAACACTATCACAACATATTTTTATTTGTAACAGTGAAAAAATTAATTGATTATCCATTATTTGTTCAATATGAGATGGAAAATTAACTAATATTACGAAACTGATAATAGGCCTTGTAAATATTAGTTACAAATGTGATATTTTATATTACATGATGATACATTATTTTAAATAATTCAGATTTCATTCATGAATTTTTATAGGTAGTCACTATGTTATTCTGAAATAAGATAGAAAAAATAAAATATTCCAATAATTTGTTAAAAACTTATAATATTAATTTTTTATGAAGAGAATAAATGGTGAGACTTCAGAGTAAAATATTTAGAAAACTAACTTTGAAAAAGTATATTCCTTGGATAAAATACTTGATGGTACATAACCATTTAGTCTACACTATATTTGTTTTTATGAGATTATAAATGGTGAAACAACATGTAATTTAATGTTTAATGTTATATTTTTTATATTTTAAATATAACCAATATTATAATTAGATAAATTATATATTTTCAAAATATCAGGGCCATTCATGTACACTTGAATTCATTTTAAATTTTGTTCAAAAAATGTCTATTTTTACTTAGATTATTTAGAAAACCATGAGATTGATATTTGTAACATGGCATTTTACATACCATAATGTTGACTAAAAGTACACTAATAAACATTAAATTTGTTTAACATAAGATAATTATTCATTATAGCTATATTAATATTTTATTAATTCACTGAAAATTTTATAAATAATACCAGTATGCATACCAGTATATGCATATGGTATAAAAAATATCAGATTTGGGGAAACCACTATAAACCAGACAACTACATGTTTCAATACGATAAAAAATCACATGTTTCATGTATAATTTTTTTGAAATTATATAAATATATATCCCTATTTTATGCATCTATTCCTTGAAATTACATAATCCTAAACACATTTGGTAAACTGCACATGGTATACAATTTCATACTTCCTACCACACTTAAATATCCAATAATTATTTCATCTATAATTAATTTATGTCTGCTATATATAAAATGTCTTGAGGTATTTCCATTATACACACACAACACATATAGTAGAACTAAAATGTTTCAAACTACATATAGTTTTATACATGAATTATTCACATGTTTATTCAAATTATAAACAATTGAAAACATGATATTGTTTTCTTGTTTCACATTGAGTCAACATAAAAATAAATAATTGATTAATATATATTATATATTTTTTCTCTAATAGTATATATATTAGGCATTAAATCTATAAAATCATGAAATTTCAGTACGCATAATACTTTAGTGAGTGTATATACACCTGCATGTTTTTTATATAGTTGAATTTATATAGTTACATTATTATATTTCAGGTAATAAAAATGAATATATATGAATAATTGTTTAGTTACGTGAATACAATTTGGTGACTTTGACTACACGTATATGAATTTTTTATACTATTTATTTATACTTACCATGACACTACAAGAGACTAAAATTTAATTTTTATCTTTGGAGTCATCTATATTGTTACTTTATGCATAAGGCTTCACATAAGGAAATTATAGTATACAATATGCATGTGTTTCAGTATTCATTAATTTACATATTATGAAATCATCCATCACATCCCAATATTGTGGGATTTGATTCATAAAAAATATAATTTTTGTCTAATAAATATAAAACTATGATCACCAATTCATATAAATATAAGAACAGATTAATTGGTTATCGTATCAGTAAATTTTGTATAGCTATTACATCAGATAAATTTTTAACTTTCATTTTAATTATTTAATTTCAATTTAATTATATTATAATGTTTTTTTAAATTCCATAAATCTTTTCTTAAATCAATGTTAAAAAAATTATAAAATCATTTGTTTATAAACTCTTTCCAATTATTCATCTTCTGGTGATATTGATGTCTTCAAATTCCATAACTCCATTCTAATTTGTAGATTTCATAGAATCTATATTATTTATCACGAAAAAAACATGTTCCATAAACATGGTAATACATGATTTCAATGATTCATGAGATTTTCATGAATCTCATTCTATTCTAGGTACTATTAGACCTATTTTATATTTTTGATCATTTAAGGATATCTATATAATACAACCCAGAATTTAATTTTTTTTTAAAATTTAGACTTCATTAAACAGAGAGATGATATGCCAGAAATCATTGATTAATTTTGACCTAAACATGTGCGCATATTCTTTCAAGAATACATGTCTATAGAATTAAGACAGATATTGTAAGTCAGTCTGGTAGGCTTTTGTAGTTTCACACTCACCGCATGTGGTTACACACAAGGGGATTTGGGGAATTGGAAGACAGATCTCTATAGTTGGTCCTAAGAAAAGTATGTCTTCACTATTTAGGGATAATGTTTTATCTCTAAATACTAATTCAATCATGATTATTATATTTCCATAACCTTATATAACACTAATATTACCTATCCATACAATTTTCATTATGTAAAAAATTGTAGCTCCATATGCATAGGTAAAATTTGTATGATTCCTTGATAATTATAAAACAACTCTAAAATATATATACATGTTTTCTAGTTTTTCAAAATTTATTTTTATTGTAGAATATTTCATATACATTCAATCGAACATCCACCACTTTTCCAATAATATATTCATACATTATATACTGTATGAAATTATAGTATACATTCATTATTTATTCAGTTTAGTATTCCTCCCATACCACTTCTACATTATCACAGTTGACATATTATTATTCACACACCAAGAAAACATTGTTTGAAATCACATACACATGCACACATACTTCATTTATACATTGAATTAATCTATATACACTTGTTCACATAAATTCACATCTACAGTTACATGCAATTCTTCCACTACACATGTCACCATCATCCTTCACTCCATGTCTGTGATTCAAGAGCACCCCATTGACTTAACTTCTTAATAAAATTTTCTCCAACTCTCTTAATGAGTGACAATGATTCCGTAGAACATCACCACTATTTTTTGTGCATGTTTCCTAATTTTATTAATTAAATGATCATGCCATGCAAATAAATGGGTTGGATACTTGTTTTTAATAGTAGTAATGATTGAAGGGAATAATTAATTTAGATAATATTTTATTTTATCTTCCACATTTTTAACGTTCATTTATTGAATAACATTAAATAGTTTCTATAAACAATAATTTCACACAAATAATTTAAATAAAACATTATTTAAATTTTATATAATAATAAATTACATTTTAATTGCTAAAATGGTAGTATTTTCACTAAAATAAAATATTAGAATCACTAAATCAAATATCATAAAATAAATATAATATTAATTTCAGTATTCGAACATAGATTAAAAAAGAAGGATACAAATTTATTTAACATTGAAACAAAATTTCGAAAACATTAATGGATAAATGATAATGATTGTGAAAATAATATATAAATTAGGGAGAATGTTGTTCATGTTGGCATTGTCCGTCAAAACCAGGCTTGTAGTTTCCGAACCACTACTTGTTGTCCTTCACATTCCTTACCCAATGAACTTTCCCAACCTTTCGTATCCTTTCCCGGGATCCAACACCGTTGTTTCTATTCTTTCATCTCAAATATAACATACAAAATCCATAAGA
The DNA here is from genome assembly GCA_963277665.1 of Viscum album. Taxonomy (NCBI): domain Eukaryota; kingdom Viridiplantae; phylum Streptophyta; class Magnoliopsida; order Santalales; family Viscaceae; genus Viscum; species Viscum album. The sequence continues at coordinate 712,566,949 of OY728134.1, read as the reverse complement.
CCAAAAGGACCCTATGAGTAGTTTTCTTATACTGAAACCTCTAGATGCTGTTTCCAGACTATTCATTTCATATGTAAACCCATAGAGTCTTCTAGAGGTCAATTATCACTAGAGGGAGGCTGTACAATTTTGCTATGAAGACACAACCATTAAGAATTTGTGCTATCCAAAACCCGAGAATCGACAGTCCCATGTCTGTCTTTATGGCTTGGGTGGTTCCCTCCAAAATTCTTTTCCCTAAAACATAATTCCTACATCACATGTGATGGATGTAAAGACCCAAAAATCATCACCCCATGTTTATTCTAATAGGATAACCATCACAAAAAATGTTCATGGTGTTGGGTTTTCCCCAACAAATGGAAAGATAAGATGAGCATCACTTTTCAAACTGATGGACATGGAGGATTCTTCCTTTTCTCATTCATCATACACATCACATAAACATCTCAATGTTAAGGAACATTAAATCCCCTATAAAGCTATTTAAAACCACACTACAAAGACCCATACTAAATTTTAGGCCTTATAGAACATGGAAACAATATCACTTGTGTTTTATAAAAACTCCTTCACCCAAAACTCATGAAAGGCTGTTGAAACATGAGACATTAAAATATGTGGAAGGAATCTAGGTAATCCCAAGCCATAAACTGAGATCATGATTAATAATACCCACTCCCTCTTATATTATTGTTTCTAAACTATCATAATATTCCTTAATTTGATGTAACAAAGTAAAACTGGATCAAAAGATGTCCTGGATTGTTTTTAGGCCTAAAATAAATGATGGAGAGTAAGACATATTGATATTCGAGGATGGGTAATATGACTAAAAAGATGTTTTATATGACCATAATGATCACAAATAATATTTAGGTAAACTTACCCATCCTAATTTCCATAACCAATATGGATGTGTTTAATTATATCCCCATAATGAGATGTGGTTGTCATGATTTGGGTAATTATTTTTTTAATTTTTTTAAACATTTTTTTACAATAAATATAGTGGATTTTATTAATGAATTCATATCCTAATTATCAATTTTCCATGTATCTAAGGATTTGTCTTCCAGATGATTAAATTTCTTGCTTGCTTAAAAGTTTTAAGGCATGTCTTATTTTACACTTTTATTATTTTATTTTTTGCTATGTCATTGGAAATACTAATTTTTATTTTATGAATATTTATGAAATCAACGATGGGTTCAATATTTTCATTTTTTATAATTAGTTCTGTGTTTATCACCAGACTCATTTTGAGTGTTAGGATATCATCAACCCAAAACAAAAAAATATAGTAAGGCATACTTAAAAATACAACAACTAATATGAAAATAACTCCATGAAAATAATATATTAATTTACATTTTTAATTTTTTTATAATTTATATTTAGTATGTTTGAAAAAAATCTTTTTTTAACTTAGAATTAACCCACACATATATATTTTTTATGTAAGAAATTAAGAATTATAAATAATTGAATATTATCATGATATTAAAAATATAAACCTAATTACATGAAAAAACATTATTTTTAAAATTAAATTGAATAAAAAATGAATAAATTTGTATTTCGTAGGCCCTATCCCTGCTCTTATAAACTCGCATGCAAGCAGACTAACCAAATTAATTATTATTTTTCTATTTTTATATTCATGAAAATATTATCTATTTCATTTTATAGGGTTGTATTTATATATAATAAAAAATAGAAAATTAAAAAAAATGTGAAAACCATAATTATTATTTTATAAAAGAATTATACACTATAGAAATTGTAATATAATTAAAAATACACCGTATAAATATATATAAATTAAGAAATATACATTAATTTGGTGTACTTTTGACCCATAAAATGAGTTGAAATATAGATATCTAAAAATATGGAATATTATAATAATATTCCAAATCCATGAAGAGTGGTGAAATAGGTGTACAAGATTACAAATTCACCAAATATAGTTTCACTTTATCAAAATCCTAGATGTTCCTCCCTCATATTTTACCATGATATGTAACCAGACCTCCCATTTCCTCTCACCACTCAATAGATCATTCTTTGTGGGTAAAGGTGATCAATCATATTATCACGATGGATGTGAATCGACGACTAAAAATGTTACCACAAATCCAATACACTTTGAATAACATACGAATTTCAAAATATTGATGAGAGATATCAATTAAAAATATCTATTCAAAGGAAAAAATTTTAATTATAAATAAATATAGTTTTAAATTAATTTATTCACATATGAAAATTTTTGTTAAAAATATTAAAATTAACTCATATTAAAGAATTGAAGTAAATATGGCCACAAAGTGATTCTTATAAATCATAATCCACACAACTAAAAATATTTTTTCTTAAATTGAATGGTATATTTATGGTAAATCTAACTCAAGGGAGTTTCCTTCTCTCGCTGTATGACCTTATAATATGTGTACCTCGATTAATGTTCCAAAATTGAGTTTATAGAGGCTCTATTTCAATTTATAAAAAGACACATTTGATGGGCTAGGATTGGGCAGAGAGACCCAAATAAACTAACATAGGTGTTATATAGAACTCCGCCTCCTCAGAATCCTAACACAATTGTAATTCAAATAAGAGTTATGTCTAGTAGGAAACATGATTAAACATGGTTCATATGAATTATTTAATTAAATAAATATTTAAATTAATCTAATAAAATTCAAAAAAATTCTATGTCCTCTAAAACAGAATTTTTTTTACACCAGGGAAAATGATTTAATATGGGAACATTTAATTGGATTGAGGAATTTTCCAAAATCAACATTCCTGATAATTACTAATTTTATTTAAAATACCAAAATAAAATTCCTAATTAGTTGTAAATAGTTATTTATTTAGAATATATATTTTGACAGATCTAAAAAACTCTTAATACACACAATATGTTGAACCTAGGGTAGCCACACCATCCCAATATAAACAAATAAAATCGTTTTTTGGGGAATCTATTAGGATAAATTAAATTTTTATTAAAATATCTAAACTAGTTAGAGTGTCTTCCTAGGTTTTGTAGGTTTTAGATATTCCTATGGGTTTTCTAGTTTTTTAATTACATTGGTGGTTACACCAAAATAATTATTTTCAATCATGTTTCTTATTTGATAGTGTTAGATGCTTATATCCCAGATGAATGGAATGATGGAAAACGAACTAGTTAATAATTTGTGAATTATATTAATTATTGATAAGAAAAAATATCATATTATTTTGACAAAAGATGAATATGTCATCCTGGTGCATCAAATCCTTTTCATATCCACGGTAAAATTCTATTCTATATAAAATAAATCCTAAATCAGGTTCTAGAGGGAGTGTAGGCTGACATATAAGCTTGTATGGATTACTATTTCTCTCACTATTTTTTTCATATGGATCCCAAGAAGGGAATATGAGTTTTTCATGGAATGATAGGGATGGTGATGAATCTACTCAAATAATTGGTATTAGTGATATGGTGTAACCCTACTGTGATGTTTATATCACCGAACAATATTGAGTACAATTATGAGGGCTAATTTTTGGAGAATGTGGACTCATGGGGGTGACTTGTATCAAAAGGATACATGATAAGAATGGGAAGGGGATGTGTCTCATTGAAAAGTGAAATATTTGTGAAAGTGAAAGATTATTTGGATTATATGGATTAATGTTGAAGGGATTCTATAGTTTTGTAGTCATTGATTTGATGGGAGTATTTTTGCGGGGAAACATAATCCCAAAACAGTTTCCATAAGTAGTGGTGGATGAAATACAAGCATTGATGACGTACTCATCCTATCACCAATTGGTATTAGGGTTGAAACCTAAAAGAGATTATGTGATTGGACCAAATGGTCATGGTTGGTGATGAATGTGGTAACATTGCATGTTTTATATTAGAAAATTGTTTTAAATAGTGAATGTGACACACAACACTAAACCCCACTAAAACACAATTATTTAAATTAGAAGGTTATAACCTAGAAATTAATTTTTATAATAATAATACTAAAACAATATTGAAATTTTTACAATGTTTCTATAAAAAATATATAAATTTATAAACACACAGGTATAAGGGCTCATTTGTATAAAAAATTAATTCAAAACTGATTTGTATTGATATTTGTGAGAAAATATTATGACTCATATTTGGAACCATTAAAAACTATATTTATGATATTAAAATAATTTTTGAAATAAAAATATTGACATTAACTTAAATTATAATTTTTGGATATTTAGTATAAATTTTCAATAAATAGTGAAAAATAATAATTTTTATAATATTTTCATTTATTTTTAATAAATTAAGAACCAATATTATTTTTATTTTTATTTATAAATAACATTAGTATTATTTTTTTTATAAATTATAATTAATTACATTTAGGTCAAATGTATGCATTGTTTTAGTATAAGTATATTTTTTAGTCTTGTAAACAATTCATCTTTTTCTTAAAATTGTTTCAATGTGCATAAATGTTCTTCATTTTAAAAAATTATATAGCTCCAAATGAGGAATTATTTAAATGAAATTTATATATTATATATTTATAAATATCAATTTAAATTTATTTAATTATTATTACTATTCATGTAGTTAATGTTATATCATGATTTCCTTAGAAAATATATTTCATGAAAACTATCTTTTCGACCCGTCTAGGAGTTTAATTTTAAATAAAATTATACCAATTCTGTGAGTTGAATCTAGAAAAATTACATCCATATTTTGAAATAGACAATTTATATTATGTCAAATTAACTTATTATCATAATGAATATTGAAAAATAAAAAATCATTTACCATGGTTATGGTTAAAATGTGTTTTCCAGGGGGTGGGGGTCAAATAAAAAAGAGAAGGGTTACAAATGACCAAAAAATTGTCTAATTATTAATTTTATTAATTTATAGACATTAAATAATTTGAGGTTAAAATTTACCACTTTACCTCATTGTGTATGGAGAATAATGTTGTTTTAATTCATTCATTTCAAAACAAAAAACTATGTGTGTCCTCTCCCCCACATTGAAAATACCACTCCCTCTACTTTCTTATACAAACATCCAAAACACATTGGTTTAATTTTTGTTTGAAATAAATTCATTAATTCTATACCCTAATTCTAGAATCCTTTTAATTATTATAAACACAACCTAGAAATGTTCTCGGTTAAAACCTAATGAAGTTTTCCAAAGAGGAGATAATGTAATTTACTGATCATTTTGTTTTATTTATTTATTTTCATCCATAAAATCATATAAAATCAATATGATATAATAATTTAATTATATTAGATATATTACTATGTTTTTATTTTAATTTAATGAATTACAATTTTCTTATTCTCCCCCAAATGGGAAACGATATTGTTTATCGTGTGTATGATGTACTATTACCTCATGAAAAAATGAAATTCATTTTCCATAATTTATTACCCCAACAAGATACGAATTTTTTTTAATTATTATATATGATATTTTTGATATAATTTTTCTTATGGGATTATAATATCTCATGATTTTTTTAAATTCCATTATATAGAGAACGTGATAACACCGTACGTGTGTATAGAAGACAACTTCCTTGCAATGTAACGTGATTCATTTTTCACTTAAGCAATAAATGAAAGATAATAAGGATTACATTTATATATACATGTTATCAATGAAATATTAATCAATCGGAAAAATAAATGTATCATCTAGATTCTTAACATATCATCCATTGAATAAATGATAACATCATTTATGTGTGTGGAATACTCCTCCCTCATCAAGTGATGTGACTAATTTATATCATTGCATAAAATGGATGATATTTATAAGTATATTTAAAGAAATAATATGATGTATATTATATAATGATAACTATATGAGGATAAAATTACACTTACCTTCTATCCATGATGATCTTTGAGAAATCGAAACCTTACCCATGCGTGCAGATGACCACCCATCTCCATGATTATATCATAGTTAATATTTCATAAAAATATTTTATAATTGGTATAAAAAGTTTAATTTATTAATTAAAATGAAAATTAAATCATTATTACTATTATTTATATGATTAAACAATAATCACTTTGAACTTATTCAACTTACTAATGTGATTTTTGACATTTGAGACTTTTATTGTTAAAACATCTGATGTGAAATTAATTGGTTATGTAATTGAATGTGACAAGATCAAAAATAAAATAAAATTTATAATAAAACTGAAAAAAGTTATTAATATATCAATAAATTAACACAATTTTATTATTTAGTAAGATAGAGAATATACATGACAGATTGAGCTTGAGGTATGAAATCTCACTAAACCATCCATTCCTTCTAGTTATAAACGTTCTCTATCAATATCACATTATATATCTCTTACATGTAAATTAATAATACTAATTAATGTATATATTTAGCTCAAATATATATCTATATTACTATACCTTCTATTAATGGGGTAATACATTCCTTATTGTCAATTTTTAAATGAATTTAATATGTAAATTCCATCAATTATGATATGAAATAAGATTATAAAAAATAGTTTGTTTAAATGGGTAAATTTTATGATATTACTTATGATTTATTCCATTATATGGAACACATAAATCATGAACATTTTATAATGGATTCACAATGATATTTATCTAATCCATTAGGGAAATATTTAGTATCATGAGGCCTCAAGTAATGGATTGGGAGTAAACCTAATCCATTATGGGAATTTTTCCACCATGTGATATTCTATAGGGAGTTATATTTGAATAATGTTTATTTAATGATAAATATTTTTTTTAAATTCCCATTAATTACATGATATTATGATACCATGAAATTTATGTTATAATTATATGTGATTGCTTAGGATCCTTCTCTTTTATGATATCATGTAACACCTTTTACTCACCTGCTTTTCTTCTTTGTAATGATTACTTTCCAAAGTTGGATATATATCTCACCCCTTTATTTATGAATTTCCCTTGTTATATGATAATGTTTTATGATCTATAATGGACTTTAGGATCCCAATATGAGTAATAAAACATGGATTCTATGTTTAATGTTATTTTTCTATAATGCAATGATAGTTTTCTATGGAAACAATGCTTCATGATCATTATGGATGTACAAATTGGATATTTCTGTTTATAAATCATGTAATAATATATGTAAAGGGCACGAGTCTCTATATTTAGTATCAGGGAAGATGATTAGTTAACCATTAGAACTGATATGAGGAAAAATTAGTGATAACCCTAAGCAAAAGTAAAAGGATGCGACAAAATATAAAAAAATACCATGAAATACTTGTGAAGTATAGAGAGAGTGGTTTATGAGTAATTACATCCCTTTCAACATACTACAAGTTGACATGGCTATGAAAGAGATTTACATTGGTTTAATAACACTAAAAAAGAAATTTTCAGGATTAAATAGTGCATTACCTGGTACATGAAAATATTCCTTCATATGAACTCGGATTGACACTCCTAGGTTATAGGTTTTGGAAATTCAAAAGTACATTAAGAACCATTATGAAGAAATTAAACAATTTATTGGGTAGAAATACTAATGGTTAATTTAATATGGATAACCTAGGTTGAAAATAAAAGAGACACATAAGTTAGGATTTACTTATCATTAATAAGGTAATCCTTCTATGTTTATAACATTACCTTATATATGTTAATTAGATATGGTTTTATAATTTAAATCTTAAAGATAATTGTGGGGAATATGAGAAATTGTGATAATAACCAACATGGTAGGAAGTGAATTGATATCTACAATGATAAACCTAATAATAGGGGTGTGTGAGTTGAAAAATTCAAGGATTCACTAGCTTAACTAGCTCAAGATATAAATAATTACACAAATCTTATGGGGTTCACTATTAATCTTAAGAAGGATCCAGTTGTATTCAAGTCCTTTTTGGAATAAATGTATACTATATTTAGTGGATATTTTGATCACCTCATGATAGAGTAATGGATTAACTCCATTGAGAATATATTCTTTGTCATTCATTACACAAAGCAAGAGAATGTTGTGATAGTCATTTATCACATTGAGGGTGAATCTAATCAGTGGTGTAATCTGATGAAGAAGTCCAAGCATAAAGAGGATATTTATTCCAAGTAATGGGAAGAAATTAAGAAAATATTTTTTTAATAATATTTCCCCCGAACTCTCCATCTTAAAATGGAGATTTAATTCCTTAGTCTGAAATAAAAGGAAGATCAGTATCTAGGGGAGTATGAGAAAAACATTATAATTCTTTCATGGTGTGCCTCCAGATTTGACATTGGAATTTATTGTATGGTGGAACACATCATTGCAGGCTTAAAGATGAGTCTATTAATAGAATCACCCATTTCAGAATTTATAAACAATGAAGAGACACAATGTTGTTCCTTTAAAGTTAATATATATATTTCTGATAATCCTAGAGGTCTTGTGGGACTGGAGAAAAAAACATAAGATGAGGTTTTCTATAAGTGTATCAATCTATAAATCCCATAGAGGAAATAAAAACAAACATCTAATTTTTCAAAAGTGTGGGATGAATAATCCCAAATACTTATTATGGGGAAACAAAATATTTTTCATGAATGGGAATGATGGGAATCCGACTAATCTATATTGAAGGGAAATGAAGAATACCACAAATGAGGTGGAATAAAATAAGTATTAGATCAACACTATGCCTATTATACAGTGCTTTAATTACAAGGAACATTGGAACTACACAATAAAATTCCCTAAGATGAGGGGTTTTATAGAAAATTTGTATTAAAAAGCTCCAAGGATACAAAAAAGGAATATTACATCACTAAGCCTCAAGTGGATACTGATAATACTTTGGTAAAAAGTACACTAGTAATTCATTCTAGAATAGTGAACAGATTTTTTGATTATGGTTCTATTCATTATTTAATATCTTTTATGTTTAGTACAAATGTTCAAACACCACAATAAAACATGTGGTATGAGCTATCTATTAGAATAGTAAACATATTGTTGGTTTACTCTCATGTATATAACTCCTCCTTAGTAAAATTTTATAGTCTTAATAATCTATAAAATCATTAATTACATCCTTTACTAGAGTTTGATTAAATTTTTTTCATGTATTTACAATCCTTATATAAACACAACACAAAATTTTGACTGTGGGGGATCACTCTCTACATCCCAAGTCAACCATTGATTCAATTGACATGTAATGAAGAGGATGAATCTTCTGTGGAATATTCCATATAAGAACTTGCATTATTTATTTATTAGAAATAAAATCTAGCACAAATAATTGAGACAAAGGAGGGTATCATGCTTATAGACATGATTAATATAACATATTATACTGATATTTTCTATAAAGAGTTACTAGGTATTTCTCTTAAATGAGAGGTCAATTTCTAAATCACACTTATACTTGGATCACTTCATATATCGAAGTATCCTTATAGTATGGACACCATTGAGATGTAATAGTTGATTAATCAGTTACTAAATAATATATAAAATCAGTACATGTACCTAATTGCTTCATAGGTGGGGTTGTTTATCCTCTTACTCAAGAAGAAGATTGGTTAAACTTGCCTCTTTATTGATTATCATGAACTATAAAATATAACAATAATTAATAACTATAGCCTTCCATGGATATAAAACATGTTTGATGAACTTGGTGGGGGTCAATATATCTCTAAGGTAGATCTTTAGCTTGGATATAATCCGATATGTATAAAGAAGGACAATATTCCTAAAAATGCCTTTCAAACTAGGTATGTAATACATTAGTTCATAGTGACATCTTTTGAAATAAAAATGGCTCAAAAAATATTTATGGACATAATGAATAGATACTCTATAGTTTAGACTGATAAATTTGTGGTGGTCTTTATGGATGAAATTCAAATTTTCTATAAAATCAAAGAGGGGCATGAAGAGTATTTGGATAATTTTCTAATGGATTTCTGAAATGAAAATATATATGAAATTCACAATAAGTGTGAGTTTGGATGATTATATTTTCATTCATGGGTAACATTATCACAAAAAAGTGATATATATGGAACATTATAAGAAAAATAAAATCGAGGGCTGGCCTAAACCAATATCTATAATGGAGATCAATAGTTTCAATATATTATATCAGTTATACCAAAATATTATGTGGAACTTATAATGATTTCCCAAAAACCTAATAAAACTAATTTAGAAATGATTAATTGTTTCATAGGATACTAAATGTGAAGATATATTTAAGGAGTTGAATAATTGGATTATCAATATATGAGTACTTACACTTCCCTCATGTGGGGAACATTTTGTGGTTTATAGAAATACTTCAAAGAAGGAATTGGGTGGTGTAATAATTTATATTTTTATATGTACGGCCTATTCCCCATGTAAGATGAAATTTCATGTGAATAAATATCCCATTAATATTCTAGAGTTTTCTATAACGATATTTTCATTGACTATTTGGTTAATTTTTCTCTATAAGGGAGAAGAGTGAAATATATATAGATCACAAGAGCCTAAAATATGTATTCAAATATAAGTATAATAACAAAATAAATGAAATATTTATAATTCTGATCAAGGAGTATGGATACTAAATCAATTAGCATCCTAGGAAGATATATATGGTGGTGGATGCTCTATGTTTAAAGGACACTGTAATTTTTTCAATGATGAGAATTAAGAAGGATTCAATACTCATATAGTTAAAAATGATAGATATGGTGCCCAATTATATTATAGGATGCATTATATTTTATTCACTATGAGTGAATGTATGAAGTTCAAACCCTCCCCTAAAACGGAATAGGGTGCTCAACCCTCGTCTTCCTCAATGGATTAACCACGATTCTCTCTCCCATTCTCAAATTCTAATTTTCTGTTGATGTTTCTAGTGATCCTAGTAAGCCCTAAAGTACCAAAAAAATTTAAGTATCACCTCATATTTTATTCTCAAAATTGGAGTTAATATTCTCTACATGTGCCCAAAACCTATCCCTAGTTGATAAATTCCAAAATCAGTTCCCTCCAGTTGATGCTTTTCACAATTTCATTTTTGGTTCCTAGGGATTACAATAATGTGTGATTTTGGGGATTATAGACAAGGGGAATATCATGATTATGTTTGTGTTTAAGGATGATTTTATTTAAGCATGGTCAATAGCTCGTTGCAGATGTAATTTGTTTTAGTTATATCTCCTATAGTGGTTGTAGGATTTCCATATGAACTATGATACTCAGGGTGTGGGATCCCGAACTTCATGGAAGTATACTATTGTTTAATTTTTTATTTGAATATATTAAATTTTGATATTGGAATGTTTCCCATGACTATTATGGGATCCATGGGTGTTTTAGTAGTTTGAGATTTGAAAGGAAGGAAAATGGGGAGAACCTTGAAAGGTGCACAATTTCCACATGGTTAAGCAAACTGTTTGAGTAAGGAGACCAAACCATACAACCTTGTAAAGAGGAATTTCACAGAGTTGGTGGTTGGTTTTTAAAACCACATGAGACCCCCAAGGAACCATGTGACATTAATTACTCTTGAAAATGGCAGGTAAATGGTTGGTGTATGTTTTGGAAAACCATGCAGCCACACCGTGCGGCCCATTAAAAAGTGAAAATTTACCAAACTTCCCCCTCACAATTTTTATGTACTTACCCGATTTTCACCCCTTTCTTATGACTCCAGAACTAGTGATGAACATAAACCCACAATATCTACCAAGGATTGATCTCCTTCATTTCTAGACTGTTTGGAGTGCCACTGGTTGCAGATCAAAGCTCTTGGTATGTCTAATATTCCTCTTGACTCTCTTTTCTAAATTAGGGCTTGTGGTTTCCTCCATCTTAATACAATATCCTATACCATTATTTTATAGCGGAATATTTTTAGGGTCTTCATAGGGTTTTGGATTCTAGATAAAAGGATGTGATTAATAGTGTATTCATCATTGGATTTGATGTAGGTGGTCTATATGTTATATCACATAGTTTCGTTGTATATTTGTGCATTTATGGTTGTGATATTGCTTCCCAATTGTTGTGTACTAGTTTAATATAGTGATTTTTGAAAACATGGTTGGATAAAAGTTTATTTGGACACCTCATGATCCCACTGGGATGCATTTAGGTTGAATAGAACAATTTGAGGGCCACCCATGTGGTGCACCATCATTCCAAAATAAGGTAAATGGAAATGTTAATTATAGAATTGATGTGTGAGAATGTATATCCCATGATGAACATGTCAATATTTTTAATTCAATTTAAATGGAAAAATTTTAGTCGTGCCTAGGAATTTATAATGCCATAAGGGGTTGTTCATCATGGTATATAAATGGGTTAATTGGGTTAAAGTGAAGATACAACAAATGGATTATAAAAAATGTTGAAATGTGTAAGATATTTAGTGCATATCAAAAACTGAAAAGGTTAAATATTTAATGGATTTTGAATTGAGGGATACATAAAATTGGTTTTCACAAGGGATTGAGGATTATGTTAAATTGGTTAATATATGGAAATTATTGAACAAGCCTGATTGGTTAGGGTAAGAGAACGAGAACATGGATAAAGAGTCTATAAGATGAAAATGGTAAAATTATTAATAGGTTATAGAATAATATTAATAATTATGTTGATTGTTATGTATTGTTATTGTGACATGTATTTTTTTTTGTATGGTTTGTGGTATGTTACATTTGGTTAATGGATATATAATAATGTGAACATGTTTTGGTAGTGCATGGTGTTGACATTAGGTTCTATGCCCCAGAGTTGTGATAGATTAAGGCTCTAAAATCCACCATAGAATGAACGAATTAAGGATGGGGATATTGTCTCTTTTACCCTAATGGTTTCATTAGATGATACCACATTGGATGTGAGTTAAAGGTGAGTGTGATTCATTCATTATGATGTTGTTTCCCCAAGTGATATTCGGACTTGAATTATACCATTATGCATAGTTTTTGTTTGGTTTAAACTGTTGTGTAGATGATGTAGATGCCTGTCCCATAGAATACTTGATGGAAATTTATGAATTAATGAAGGGGGTATAAATGATGAAAATGGTAAAAATGTTAGAATGGTTAAGGTAGAGAAGGTATATAATTGAACTTGTTTTGTATTTTATTTAATTGTTATTTATTTAGTATGTGAATTTACTATCTATTTAGAAGGGATACTTTGTAGACACCATTTGTTGTGTCCCACCCAGTTGAACTCAAAATTTACTCGGGCATCATTAGGAGTCTGATTAGACTTCACGCTTGTAGGTTAGGACAAGGGTAAGGGGCCGTGCTTGGGAGTTATGTCAGGATTGGGATTTTCATGGAAGAGGCTCTATACATGATGTTAGGACTATTTTATGGATTCATCACTTTTATTTATTTATTCATTTTTTTTGTGATCTTGGATCTATTATCAATAAATGACATAGTTATTGTTTGTTTGTGGGTTGTACCCATTTTTTGGAGATGTTTGATTATGTATGTTCATAGGAAATTACAAATAATTTCCTCTATATAAATTTTCATCTATTGTGGCCTACTCTGGTAATGAGGGTGTAGTCTCCCCATGTGTCTTATTAGAAAATCACTACTAGTCATAAACCTATGTTGTATGGAGATGCATGCCTGAGGCCATGTGGAGAATCGACATGGGAAACCAATTTAGTGGATCTCGGGCCGGGGATCTCACAAAGTGGTATCAGAGCCATGTAGTTTTTTTCTATGGTCTTTTTTTACTTTATAATAGTTGAAAGAATAATAGATCATGTCACTCATTGAAATAAAAAATTGTTTGGGATTAGTTAACCCATGTATGGGAAAAACCCAAACACACAGTGTGGGAATTGTTTCCCTCGATATGTATTATTACGGTTGGATAATGCTTCACCATTAGGTGTTTCACTTGTTGTGTGATGTGGAATCTTATGCTATTTTACTCATGACTAAATAGGTATGAGATTGTTCATTCATGCATCATTATGGGAACCTAGAGATGAAGATGGAATACATCATGCTAAAAGCACAAGGGACGGTTATGTGGAACATGAAGGGTAGATTGTATATTTTATTTGTGGAAATTTTAATAAAACGATGTCTAACAAAATGATGAAAATGGGTAAAAAACGAATGTTAGAGAATAATAAAATTATTTTGGTTGATGTATGGTTAGAAATGAGTTAAAAATACCGAATATAAAAAATTTTGAAATGGTAAAGATTCTTTAATGATAGGGTTATATATTTTATATGTTGTACTAAAATAAAAATGGCGTATAGTGAAGTGATCGTGATTATATATGTTAGTTTAACCCATGTGTACCATGAATGCAGTAGGGATGGTTGGGGTAAGTTAATTCAATTTGATGATTTATACTGAGATAATGTATGTGAAATAGTTTTTGTTTGTGGTTAATGTAGAGTATTCCTTATGTAAAATATGGGTTCATTATGTAATTTGTTCTATACCTTGTTGATTGGAATTGTAGAAACAATGTCGATACGGTGACAGGTTCTAGTCGGGTGATGAGAGGATGTCACCAGGAACACTGCTCTAGAGGATGAGCATGAAAATAATGTGGTCCAGGGTAATAGGGGAGAAGGTAAGTTACACAATAACTTTTCTCATTTTGTGAAAATGATGGAATGGCACCTAGGGTGGGTGGTGCTGAGTATGTTCGAGCCTACTGGGGTGTTTCCAACACAAAACCCTCAAAATTTTTACAGAGAGGGTGGACATGATGTAGTCATATTCTTGATAGTGTTGATTCATATGGTTCTTGATAATTTGGAGACTCCAAATAATAAGAGGATCAAGCTGGTGGCTTATATGATGTAGTGGAATGTCAAGTCCTGGTGGGATGTTCTATTTCAGACACATAATGATGATGGTATGATGTGTAAGTATTTGTTATAAATGTTTCTAGATAATTTCTATTAGGATATCCTTATAAAAGAGAAGGCTACAGAGCTTATGAGTTTGACATAAGAGGTTATGTTAGTGGTTGATTATAGTATATGTTTCACTAATTTGATATGAATCATTATAGTGTTTAAAAGGGTCAAGATAGTTAGGGAAAAATGTTTCCAAGATGGTATTAGGCATGAGATCAATTCCCAGGTAAATATTTTCATATTATAGAGGTTTAAAAAGTGGAAGATTAGAAACTTATCAAAGAAGGGATCCTAAAGCGTACTTCAAGGAGTGGACTTGTGGTACTAGTTCGATGGACTAGTGGTGTATCTTATGAGGGAAAGAAGTTCGATTAAGTAAATTGACTTCTGGGTAGATGTGTGTAGTGTATTTAGAAGATAGGATCATCCTATGATAGGGGAGACTAGGTGTTCTATAATTAGTCTGGTTGGTCATAACACATGTGCGGTTATTTCCCCTGACCACCAGTAGAGAGCCTATCATACAGAAGGTAGAAATATTTGTAGTGGTTATTTAGGAGCCTTATTGAATTTCTCATATTTGGAGGGTCAAGTCTGATGTTGAGTATATAAAAGGAATCAGTTACTTATTTACCAGAATGTATTTCGATCTCTACAAGTCATACCCGTAGAAGTGGTTGGTGTGGTACTCTAGATTAAGAGTATCCATATTAAAAGGGCATTGCAACGCCTTGGTTTCTGGCTAGAGCACTTGGTATAAGGTTAATCCAACTTCATGTTGTTTAGTTTGATCCTACATTTGGTGACGCTGGACTATCAAATTTCCAAGGAATGATCCCTATAGCTTCCACACTTGTGAGTTATTTATTTGGATCAAGTTCAACAAAATCTTTTATTTTTTCTCATTATGTATGTGTGATTGGTATAACAGTGGAACATGTGTGTTGATTTATGTGGATTGATATGCTCTTAGGGGTGAAAGATGAGGATATTAGGAAATGTAAGGGCGATTCTCTCACAGTTGGTGGATATCATTTCTTATAGAACATGATTGTTCATTAGATGTCAAGATTCAATTTGATTTTGGGAATATAATGGCTAGTGTTGTACCAGGCCCATATTGATTGCTACAATTGTAGGGTAACATTCACATATCTTAAGAGAAACATTTATTTCCATTGTGTGAATGGAATGTCCATAAAGGCTTTATAGGGTGATTTTTTTGGTGGTGGGTGAGATCAAAAACCAGTTACCTCATCTCATGCTTTATGATGGGGCAGTAGATCATGCTATCTTTATTTTTATGGTCAGTAAGTTCCAAGAAATTTTTCCTCAGGAATTTTTGAAGCTGAAACATGAGAGAGAAATTGAGTTCATGATAGATTTTTCACTGAGATAAGAAATATTTTCTATTATACCCTATATAATGGCATCATAAAAAACTATGAGAACATAAAAATAGGTATAGGTGTAGGAGAAAAAGGGGTTTATTGAACTTAGTATGCCACCATGGGGATCTCCAGTGTTGTTTTCCAAGAAGGCTGATGGGTCGTTGCAGTTGTGTGTCCACAATAGAAAATTGAATCAGATGAGGATTAAGAACCGATACACTCTTTATCCAGTTAATAATCTTTTTGACCAGTTGTGAGGTCCTTCACTGTTTTCCAATATTGATCTACAATGAAGGTATCACCTGTTGAGGTTGAGATCTTCTGATGTGTTTTGGATTACATTAAGTATTATGTATGGGGTTTATGAGTTTGTTTTGATGTCTTCTAGGTTAACCAACACACCAAAAATTTGTATGGATCTAGTGAACCTAATATTCTATCTAAATCTAGACTAGTTTGTGGTTTTCTTTTTTGATGAAATATTGGTGTACTCATTGATTCATGGATATAATTCCAAACATATTAGAATCATCTTGAGTACACTAAGAGTGACTATGATACAATCCAAGCTATCCAAATGTCATTTTTATATTGATAGGGTGAATTTCATGGGACACATCATCTATAATGAATGAGTTTTAATAGATTTATATAATTTTCAGGAAATTTTGTCTTGGAAGAATCCAAACAATGTCTCTGATGTCCAATGGTTTTTTGGGTTTGGTTATCTATTACCGATGGTTCATTATGGACTTTTAATATTTAGAAACTCTAATTATGAGTTTGACTATGAATATAATAATGTTTCCATTGTATGAGGCATGTGAGGAATCCTTCCAAGAGTATACTAAGAGGTTATGTATTGCACCGATTCCAATCTTACTTGATCCAGGTAATGTTATACCTTATTTTGTTATGCATCTAGGGTTGGGATTAGGTCTATGTTAATGTAGGAGGATCGAGTTGTGGAATATGGATCATGATATTTTATTTATCATGAAATCAATTACCCTATGAATGATCTTTAATTGTCCATAGTGATTTACACCCTGATGTATTGGCAGTACACCTTTATGGGAGAACAGTTTACCTTGTATACTAATTATAAGAGACATAAGTTCATATTCTCCCAATGTGACTTGAATATTCCTCATTGAAGATGGGTAAATTATATGAAATCCATTGATTTTGAACTAGTATACATACTGGGAGAGGGAAATAGTGTTGAATATGCTTTGAGATTGAAGACTAAAAATCATGAAGTTTCAGAATCTAGATTAAGTTGGAAGATGATGGATTGGTTTCCGAAGATGCACGTATATGTGAAGGATGTGCACGAGAATAAAAATGTTTGATTATTATCCACTGATTCAATGATTGTAAGCTGTATTAAAAAGATATAACTTGATGATTATGAATTTTTGGCCTTATGAAAAAGCCTTAATGTTGGAGAGTCTCCTTCATGTTTGACCATTAGAGATGATGGGGTTGTTTACAATCATGATTGTGTTATTGTGCTTACATGTATGTTAGAATAATAGATGTGAATGTTTTGTACATAAAACTAGGAGGGGGATCCTGGTTTAAAAAAATGTACTGTGATCTTCATATATATTATTGGTGTCCCGGAATGAATAAAATGGTATTAGGTTTTGTGGCATGATTCCTTACCTATCAACATGAGAGGGAAGAAAACCAGTGATTGAGTGGTATATTTAAACCATTTTTCATTCTGGAATAGAAGAGGAACAAATAAAAAATGGATTTTTTGGTATATCTTATTAGTATTCCTAGGAATAATGATGCAATTTGGATGGTCATGGATCAGTTGACTATAGTAGCTCATTTATTACTGATTTGAGAGAATCTCATTGTTGACTAGTTGTGTGAGATATATGTTCAAGAAATTGTTTGGTAGTATGGGGTACAAAAATATATAGTTTCTGATCGATATCCACACATTATGTCATGGTTATGGAATTGATTTTATAAATTTGTTCGTACCGAGGTGTTTATCTGTTTTTTTTTCACCCAATGATGGATGAGAAGTTTGAAAGAACCATTTAGATGCTAAAGGAAGTGTTGGGGGCTTGTTTCATAGACATTGTTGGTTTTTGGGAAAATAATTTATCACTTTTTGAGTTATCTAAAAACAATATTTTTCCAGATACAATTTAGATGGTACCTTATTCGGAACACTCTGGTGTACTGTGTATATCACCATTGTATTGGTTAGAGGCTGGAGAATTGGAGTTGTTGGGGCCTATTCTCAAGAAAGAGATATCAGAGTAGGTTAAGTTAATTCAAGATCCATTAGAAATAGATTAGAATAGGAGGAAGTCATATTAAGATTGTCATAATAGACTTAATGGGTTTAGGGTGGGTGATCGTGTCTTTCTTCTGGTGTCACCATGGTTGGGTAACCGTTGAATTCAAAAACAACCCAAGTTGACGCCTAGGTTCGTGGGGTCATTTGACATTGTGGAGAGGATTTGGATAGTGTCCTGCTGATTTTCTCTTCAAAAATGATATTGTGGGATTCATGAGGTGTTTCATGTTTTATTGATTTAGTAGTATCCCCCTGACCCATCACAGGTGATTGATGTTGAGGATGTGTAGCTTGAGGATAATGCGTCCTTTGAGGAGAATATGGTTCATATTGTGGATCATCACGACTAGGTATTCTGAGGAATGGTTATTCATTTGGTTTGAGTATTGTGGTAACATGGTAACTTTGAGGATTAAACATGGGAAATAGCTTCTGATGTATAGGCTTAGTGTCCCAATCAATTTTTTTAGAAAGATAGTGATTCTTGTAATTGTGGCTCGGGGACCAGACATTATAAGGTTGGGAGGTTGTGAGATGATAGACTTTGTGGAGGTATGTTCATATTTAAATTTTTGATTTAATATCTTAAATTTTTATAATTGAATGTTTCTATGGATTATTAGGGGATATGGTGGTGTTCCAAGGTATTGGAAAATGATAGGATGGGGAATCAGGGCAACATTTGTGAGGCACAAAGTTACCACACGATTAAGTAAGCCATGTGACATGGGAGGACAAAACATATAACATGTACAAAGGAGTTTTTAATGATAGGAAAACCATTTTTCAAACCACGAGATATCCTCAGGAAACAGTGTGGCTTGATTTCCTTTTGACAGTTTTAGGTTCATGGTTGGAACATTGTTTGAAATGTTGTACGTCCAAACCATGTGATTCATTAAGAACTAAAAATTTAACAAGCCTTTCACATGAAAATTTTAATTTCTCATCATATATTCCTCCCCTTACTTCTGCACCCATACCTATTTGTGATCATGAACCCTCAATATCTCCCAATGATCAATCTACATCATTTCTTGGCCATTTGGAGCACTGTTGTTTGCAGATCGAATCTCTACACATGTCTGATCTTCCTATTACTTCTCTTTTTCAGAATAGGGGTTATTGATTCCTCCATATTCTTCCAATGTTCCAAAACCTTCATTTTTTAGTGGAATATAGGTTAGGGATTTAAAAGGGTTTTTTGAAAATGGGTCTAAGGCTATTATTAATATTGTGTTTATCATCGGATTTGAGGTAAGTGGTCTATAAGTTATATCCCATATTTTCATTATAGATTTGTGCATGTGTGGTTCTGATATAGCTTCCCCCATGATGTGAATTAAATTCCTTGATTATGTATAGGAAAAAGGGCTTGCTAAATGATTATTTGGTCCCCTCGTGACCCACATTGGATGTGTGGAGGTTGACTATATAGATTTACGGTCCACTCATGGTGTTCACCAACATTCCAAAACACAATAAATGGTAATTATACATATAGAATTGACGTGTGATAATGTAGATCCATTATGAACAGGTTAATATAATTATTTTATTTGAAATGGATTAATTATAATTCTTCCAAGGTTTTGATAATAGAATAAGGGGTAGTTTGGAATGGCAGGTAAATGGGTTAATTGTGTTAAAGTGATGATGTGGAGAATTGATAATGAGAAATATAAAAATACCTAAGTGAGTTAGTGCATATTAAATGATAAAGTTGTTAAAATGGTAATGGATCATGAATTGAGGAATAAATAAAATGGATTTTCATAAGGGAATTGGCTGACATGTTAAATGGGTAAAAATATGGTAATTGTTGAACATGCAAAATTTTTTAGGACAGGAGAATGGGAACTGGGCTGACTTTGTAATGAAAATGGTAAAAGTGTTAATGGGTTAAGGAATAATATTAATTCCCATGTTGGTCTTTATGGATTGTGATTTGATGCCTATTTTTTAGTATTGTTTAAGGTATGATACATGTCATGAATGGATATATAAGCATGTTTACAAGGCTTGGTAGTGTGGGGTATTAACTATAGGTTCTACTCACATGGGTAGAGTTAACATAATGATTTAAACATCACCCCACAATGCATGGATTAAGGATGTGTATAGAGGCTATATTCCAATAATGGTTTTATTTGAGGATAAAACATGGATCGAGGTTTGAATGTGAGTGTTATGTATTCATTATGATGTGGTTACCCATAATGAGATAGGGACATGAATTATTCCCTTATACATAGTTGTTGTTTGGTTTAATCTATTATGTAAAAATGAAGATTCCAAACCCAATGGACACATGTTTGAAATGGTTTAAGTATGAAGAGATTATAAATGATCAAATTGGTAATAATTTTATAAATGTTTAAGTTAGAGATTGTAACTAATGGAACATTTTTTTGTTCTATTTACTTGTCATTTATTTAGTACACGCATTCACTATATCTTTAAACTATATATTTTATAGACAATGTTATTTTCAGCATACCGAGTTGCACTCACACCCTGATTGGGTTCCAATAGTACCTGATTGTACATCATTCTTTTAGGTTAGGAAAAGGATATAAGACCATACTAGAGAGTTGTGTTGGGCTTCAGATGATGATGGATGAGGATACAGACTTACAGTCAGGACTGTTTTGGGGATTCAATGGTTTTTTTATATTGGGTTTTAATACAATCATGGAACTCTAAGCATGAAATGAAAAAATTATTGTTCGTTTGTGTCCAGTACCTAGTTTTGTGAGATGTTTGAATATTCGTGTTCATTAGTTATCGAATAATATTTATTTCAATTATTTTTTAACATCATTGGATTTATATGTTAATGAGGGTATAGTTTCCCAATGTGACTTATTAAACCATCGTTCCTAGTCGGAAACCACAGAAATACATAGAGGTAAACTTTAGGTCATGTTTTTAATTATATCAGGGTATTATTTTTGTTTCTCTAGGTATGGGGATGTCACACATGGAATAATGATTTTGGAATGTCTCACTGAAATCTTACTACCTTTCTAAAACACATATATCATTTGTATTCTTGGAATTATGGTAAGTGAATAAATTTTTTCGAATTGTATAATTGATTCAGTTAGTCATCCAATTTTTCCTTGTGTTTTTGTGGGGGAGGATGTCTCTATTAAATTTGTAGAGTGGGTGTCAATAATAGCTCAAAAATAATTCCATTGAAATTAACTAGTAGTTTTTGAAACATGGACAAACTATTTTCCAACCTACCATCAATTAGGTTATTTGGATTCATCCTCTTATTATTTTCATTATAATAGGAATGTGATGTATTATTTTAATTTAATGGGTCTAGATACATTCAATGTCCTCAAGATAGACCAATTGGGAACTAATGAGATGAGTTATCCTAGTGATATACAGACGGAGGAAAGAACCATGAATCCATATCATAGGATTATAGACATATATGATCGTATATGACATGAATTGAGTAACAATATCCTATTATGGGAGGGACATGATGGTTCTGAGGAGATTTAGGTGGTTCATTAATGTGTTTCCTCAGTCCCCAATATTATTGTACTGAATTTTTCCTCTTATACATAGGTTCTGAGACATGTCTATGATACTATACATGAGGCAATGATCTCAGATATATGTACGGGTGGTATAGACATCAATAATAACTAGGAGATTAATATTAATTGTGAATTATATAAACTAGTATTTGTGATGAATAATGTGAATATTTTATGCCTTATAAGGATAGTGGACACTATTAAACATGGTAACCATTTTGAAGGGATGAAAATTATGTACATGAAACAATATCAAAGAGGTTCATCATTGTAATGGTTATACAATGATGAAAAAATACTATGGGAAATATATAGATGATGAGAGTTTAAGATACTTATTTGAAGATATTATAGAGGGAAGACACAGTAGATAAATTCACTAGACATGGATGAAAAATTCCAAAGAGGAAACTCGTATTCTAGGAGTTGTAGTCTAACAATGTAATCCATACGAAGGAAGGATTACTCCCATTTTCACACATAAATAAAGATCAGGTCTATGAAAATTAATTGAATAAAGGAAATTGATAGTGGTTCATTTTTTAATGAAAATACAGGGAAACAAATCATACACTATAGGGACGAAATATTTGAGGAGGAATTACTAATTAAATCCTCCCTGGAAGATGGAGATATAATCATTGAAATATTTATTCTAGTGGAAACCAATTATGACCACTTCATGTGTTTTAAAAAGAAAGATTGTATTTTAAATAGATGTTTCAATGAAAGGAAGTTAAATATAGAAGATTTCAATCAGAAGTGGGATATGTTGTCTTATTTCTTAAAAGACATTATAAAATAAGATCTAGAAAATGGTACTTGATTTGTACAAGATATTATATAAAGATAATTATTTTTTTTGAATTATAAATTATTTTAATGGTTTTATGATCTCTTATGGTGTTTTATTATTTTTGGTTATAGTGTGAGGGGGATTTGTGATTTGGGTGTGGAATGTTGTTGTTGTTTTTTCGATGGTGAAATTTTTGTAAAGGTTTTTAGTTAATAATATAATGTGATATATTTATTGGAATATGAATAATAATTTGAGTAAATGGAAGGATATGGGAATATTAAAGGGAAACTCATCTTAGCATCCTCAAATTACTAATAAAACATACGTTATTATGACGATCAAAGAGGACAAGAAATATGATAAGGTTTTATATAAAAAGGTAGTGAATAAAGTGGTGTTTAAAATTCTTGAAGATGGAGTTATATGTTTTATAACTTGTATATGTGTCAAAAAAATCCATATTTGAAGAGGGAGATTCAAGATGATGAATATATCTCATCCTTCTCTATTAATAGGGGAATAAATAATATGAATATAGATCTGAAGAAAAACATTTTCTAGGAATCATAAAGAGGGAGATTTAAGAATTTTCACATCAATGCTTTGTATACTTGAACTCAAGGCTTTATGATAAAAGTACATAGGGATAATTAATCAATTTCCCATACCATTATTGGAATAAGAAAGAATAATCATGGATTTCATCTTAATACTCTTTAAGGCACTTGATGTTAACAATTCCATTTGGGTGGTAGTTGATCATCTTAAAATTTCGACACATTTAATCTATATCAAAGAATATTTACCTCTTTAAGAACTTTCTAGGATATAAATAAGGGATGTGGTATGATTTCTTGGATATTCAATCTATATATTATTTAACTGAGATCCTATGTTTTCCGTATGGTTTTATAGAATCCTTCAACAATCATGGGGAATATAACACTCTTTCATCATCTCTTGTTAGCCTTAGGTTGATTATATATCAGATAGAAGCATCCAAAGTCTAGAGGAGATGCTATGATTGTGGTTTATGGATTTCCAAGTGTGTTGGTATTAACACTTTCCCCTTTTATATTTTTCATATAATAAGTTCTTCCATTATAGCATTCTTATGGAACCATATAGTGCTCTTTACGGTAAGTAGTGTCGAATAAATACTTTATAGGATGTTGTTGGATAGGAGATTCTAACCAGACATGATCTTTTTCATTATATGATAGAGAATTTTCAAAACAATTATCATCACATGAGATCCGTACCCAATCAATATAAGATCCATGCATAAAATAATTGATGAGACCATTATTTTGAGGTTAGTGATAATTTTTTCCCCTATATATCATCATTGATGAATTTCATGAGGTTTTTAAAAAAGTGAAAGCTTATTCCTAGATACATCATCCCCACATAAATCCATGATCACATTAAAGGGGTGGTCTACCGACTTTCACTATAGACTAAACAAAATCATGTGGACTACGTGTTCCTTGTATTCCTTTTAAGTTAGTATATACCATAACCCTCACATTTAATATATTTAAGGGTGATATATTTAGGGAATGAACTTCCAAATGTGGATATCCAGTGAATATATTTGGTCATTGATAAAAATATCTAGGAAATAAGACAACTCACCTGATTAAAGTGTTGCGGGGAGACAAAAAAATTAAGGATAAATCATGGGAAACAAAATTTGTGATAAAGTAGAAATGAAATCACCTACTTCCACCTTAGTATAAAATAATAAATTTCTAGTGTGAAATTCTATATGGTGGTAAGGATGAAATACCTTGTGTTTTTAAAAGAGAAAACTTTATTTGATAGAGAATACAAAATGCTAAACTGAACCCAAATAAACCATGATTATTTAAATAAGAACATTATAATATAGATAATAAATTAGTATGTATGAATAGGGCTCAAATATTTATGAAATTTATATAAAGGAACTACAAATATAAATATATTTGTAAACATAAATGAAGAATCTATCATATTTTTAATTAAAACATTTATTTCAAAAATGATATTTAATTTTTCATATTAGTAAATACAATAATTAATTTTCTAAACATTTAATATTTTATTTATAAAGTGAAAAAACCATTGAATTTATCATATTTATGTTATATTAGAGTAAAATTATTTCATTTATGGAAAATATTAATTTATTAGTGAATAATGAAAATACCAGTTTTTATAAAATTATAATTTATTTTCTAAAAAAAGAAGTAAAATTTTTTATTTTTATTTTATTTACATAGAACATCAGTATATGTTGTTTATAATTAATAAAATAATTAAATTTAAATCATATTTATACTATATTTTATTAAATATTTATTTTTATCCTTTAAAACACTTTTATTCTAAAAGGTGTTTTAAAGTGCATAATATTTATCGATTTTAACTCATTAAAAATAAAACTATTAAGGAATGATGTAAATGGAATTTACAGATTATTTATATATAAATAATATTTTTAATTTTTATAATTTATATTTTTTGTTATATAGGTATTATGGGATCCCTTTTTCTTTAAATAATGCATTTCTTGAAAAACTATTATTTCAACACATATGTAGGTTTAATTTTTAATTATGTCATTCCACTTATATAAGTTGTATATATAAAAATGGATTGTGTGTTTTTAATAATAATAATATATATTATCAAAGATTTCAACTAAATTTTTAACCATAATTAATTGATAAAATTGTAAAAATTATTTTCCTCAGTTAAGGTAAAAAAGGGTTTATATGGGGTTAAACTAAAAATATAAGAGTTTAAAATAAACCAAAACATATCTAAATTATATTTTATTGTCAAATTCTGATATTATAACTTTTCAAGAATAAAACTTATTTATCTTGGATTCTTGTGGAATGATAAAATCATGGGTGTATTAATTTCATTATATAAATTCCATGTGTGTCCTCTACCCCACTTATAAATGTCCTCCCAATATCATATTTGTAAAGAACATCCAAAAAAAATTGGGAATTGAAATACCTATCCATATCAATTAATTACATACCACTCATCATCCTATATTCTTTTAAATGATTATAAATTCCACCCAGTATGGATTTGGTTGAAACCCCGAAGAAGGTGCTGGTAAAAGAGGTAACGTTCTTAACCAATAATTTTGTTTTATTTCTTATTTCAACTCTTTCATAACTCGTTAAATAATGTTGGTATAAATAAATAAAAAAAGTGTATAATTAGATGTTTTTATGTAATGTAGATGACTTAAATCCATCTCATCCCCCCTCAAATGTCATATATAACAATTGATCGTGTGTACATAAGACTACCATCATTTTACACAAACACTTATTATGAAATGATATAATGATTTATTTAATGTATATATATGATTTTTATGTTAAAATTATAATTACATAATTATTTAATAATTTAATCCTTCATACTATCCTTTCTATAGGGAATATGATAACGTCACTCATGTGAACGGCGCATTAGCGCCACACGAAGCGACGAGATTCAATTTTCACTTATGATTTATATTGAAGTTAATAAGGATTAATTTTATGTTTGTTAATGATAATAATTAATTAATAATAATTATAAAAAAATAAATATATCATAAAATTTCTTACCTTACCATCCATTGAGTAAAAGATAATGTATTTTGTGTGTATAGAAGACTCCCACCTTGCAAAGTGATGTGATTTATTATTATTTCCACATCAAATGGATGTAATTTTAATGTATATTTAAGGAAATAATCATTAATTTATGTTATAAAGAAAATACTATAAATATAAAATAATTCTTACCTTCTAACCATCATTAACATTGAAAATTATAAATGTTACTCATGCGTACGCGTGACCTATCGTCATGATGATTGTAACATTGTTCATTTTCTATAACCATATTTCAATGTCAGCTTAAAATTTAATATTTATGTATAAAATTTTAATTAATTCATTATTAAAATTATGGATATGATTAAAAAACAATATACATGATGTTAGTCAACTTACCTAAGTGTTTTTCTAGATATATTCTATTTATTAATAAATCATTCGATGTAGAATTAATTGGTTATGTAATTGAATAATGCATAGTAAAAATTAAGATTAATGGAAAAAAATGTTATTAAATGAGTAAATAATTATCATAAATTTATTATTTATAATTACATGGAATGTAGTGACAATTATGGATTGAGGCAAGTGATCTCTCCAAACAACACTTTCCTTTGTGATATGAAATTTATCTCCCTAACATACTTCATCTCTATATTTAATGTTGTAAAATGATTTTCAATTGTATATATATATATGTATCTCACTTATATACATTGTAACGCCCTGACCCCAGTTACCCAAAGTCAGTGCATTATTGCATAACATTGGCATGATCACAAGGGATCAAATTTAGAAAGACCGATTAGATTAGTAGACTTAGAAGTACTAGATACAATCATAAGTTTTAAATTACATCATCAGATAAAAACAACAAAAAAATTTGTCCCCTTTTATCAAACATATATACCTTATCCAATCCCTACAGGTCAACCATAAAATACATCTTCACATCCTTAGAAAAGTAAAACATAGAAAGAGATGAGCTCAGATGCTCAGTAATGATAACAATATAGAGTTAACTTTCATTAACAAGCATTAAAATATAAGGAAATATATAAGACTAAAACATAAGCCTCTTAAACTTTAACATAATCATATTATTGTCAATATAAATCAAATAATTCCATTTACTTACTCAAATGGATATTCTATTAATCGAATACTGACATGAAATATCAATAGCGAATTTCATAATGATGTAATGAATAATGCCAGACATCATAACCACATAGTCAAGACCTCGTTCCAAGACTAAAAAAAATATTTTTTCCAGGCCTTGTTGCAAGACACTAGTTTGTCTCATGAGACCTAACAATGCATTGAGGATCTATAGTAGGCTCCACCAGTCACTTACTATGTCCAATGCATTCCTCATATGAAAAGGTTGAAACATAACATAAACATTCATATTAAAACTAGAATATGAAATGTAAATACTTTAACCATAAACCATGAATGGAATAAAAATAATACATCCACAGTCAAACAAATAACAAAACCTTCAATACAATATGGAATAGTGTATCATAATAAAACAACTTCAAACATGTGTAAAATCCATCAAATGATGTTGACATAAATGAAATCAAAACAATTTGAGAGAAATATATCTTTCTATTTTGAAATAATTTAATAGTAAAATAATTATAAAAGAAAACGTTTAGTTTTTTAAATATTCTTATAAGTTTTTACGAGAAGTTTTAATGGTTATATAAAGGTGGAAAATAGCTGCACCAATTGTATAAGTTAAAAAAACATACTTTTCCCAGTTTTGTTGAAAAGGTCATAAGGGACCTTGTTTGGGAAACGACGAAAATATTCCATTATAAACATCTTTTAATAAGCCAAAAAAGAGTATAAATGAATTTAATCCATATTATATGAAATAGTAAAAATGTTTTGAAATACATTTTTACGAAACCCTGGCGGGGATGATAAAGTGGTCCTAGTAGATACTTAAGTATAAACAACCTCAGATAATGAAGAGATTGTAGAATTAACCCTTACATTGTACTTTTCCGTGGAATAGGGTATGTTAACCTCATATATAACAGTTAAATCATTGTGATTAAATGATACAAGAATAATATAAATAAATATGATATCATATATGATCTTCTAATATTTCTTTATTAATAATATTTCGGTAGTATCAATGTTTTTGGGTGTTAAATGATTTGTTTTCCTTTATATTCTTGTATATGTAAGAGATTTTTGTTATGTATAATATGTATTTGATTCAAATATAGAGTGATATTATGTTCTTAAACATTATTTTTTTTAATCCTAAAATGAAGTTTATTCTAGAATTGTTATGATGTGGAATGAATTTCATCGTGTTTGTGGAGACGGAAATTTTTACGTACGCAAGAGCGACAATATCATTCTATTGATGGTAAAATAATATGTAATAGGATGGTATATCATATATAAATAATCATAAACATGTTATATTTATTATTTACATTATTTATACTCATTATTATACCCATCTAAATAATGAAGTGTTTGAATAATAAACTACACCATGATGTGGAGACGGTAAGTCGTACGTACGCACATATGGTGACTTGTCATTCATAGGATGAATAGATAAATTAATATGTTTGTACCATATTTATAATAACATCACAATATGTAGAAGGTACTGGAGTTATTATTATGGTATGGAAAGAACAAATAAAGAGGATGTGGAAGAAGAAAAGAACATTGAAAGAGGTGGTGAAATTATTACCTCTTCTTCGGGTCTATCCTTTTGAGTTGATAAAAATAGATCCATATGTTGGATTGGTGGTCAAATTAAGGATTCTACGTAGAATAGAGGGTATTTGGGAGGATATTTGGGAAGGGTTTGGCTGATCCAAATGTCCTTGGAGGTGTGATTTGGAGAGAAGGGGAAGTACCATTTTATAAGAGAGGTGACAGTTACTTTAGGAGAAGCATGGAATATTATTTTACTATACAATCATATTCTGTTTATAATGGATAAAAATTATTTTTCTAGAATAAGGTGGGTATGGGTCCAAAACCTCTCAACCAATAGGTTTTAGACATGTTTAGTTCACCACATTATCCTTATCTTTTAGATTTACCTCTTAGTTAAATAGTTTAACTTATACCGTTTATTCTTGTTTTATTATATTATATGTTTAATAATATTACATTAAAAGTCCATGAGAACCCCAAGTAGTTCATTAATGACATATATATAATTATATAATACCATTCTCCGAACATCAGATTTTTAGTACTATTATATCATTTAATAAAATAGTATTTTTTTTAAAAAGTCTTTTATGTCAATTTTGACATTATTTAGAAATTCATTTTTGTGGAAGACATAACACAATGATTAATTCGAAAAATATTCATTTAATCAACCATAAAATGTCATATTAATCTATAAAATTAGTGGAATGCATCAAAAGTTTCAATTTAAATTTATATAGATATTTATAACATGGATTAATTTAACCTTTCATTAAAAAGGTAATTAATGCAACATCATTGTGTCATAAATAAGTTTAACTATTTAATGTCTAAAAATTATAAATAAAATACCATTATGTAGTAAATATGTTTAGGTTTTTGATGAATATTTATAGTTTAATTTATATTATGTATAACATAATATTAAAGATGTTTTAGTTATGAATATTTGAATTTAAGACTTTTAGCTCTTCTTTAAATAAAATAATAGTAGATGTCCCAATCTAATCCAAGTGGACCAAAAGCATCATATTTTATTCCCAAGTTTTATTTTGGTCTAAACACACTTATCCAATAGAATTAGAACATGTGTTATTGTAATAATAATATCATTTTTACCTTTAATTTCCATATTTACTTTTAACCGTGGTAAATAAAATTCAAAAGTTACTATGCAAAAAAATTATTTTCATCTTATTGAACCACATTATAATTACTGATATCAATTGTTTCTCATAGATTTCTGAAATTCAATTCAGAGAAGTGGTGGAATTACATTTTATGGAAATTTTCTATTATGCCTAGAGGTGGGTAAAAGACGGTAAGAAGTTTCATAAAATTATATATATATATATATAACATTATTATAAAATGACTCCAATGAATTAAATTGAACATATATAGGTATTATGTATCTATTTTTACCAAAAATAAATTTAAATAAAACAATTAATTATTTAAATAAAAATTTGATTTTAAACAATAACATAGTTTTTTTCACTATTTATCAAAAATTGAATGTTTTTAAAACATACAAAAAATTCACCCTAACCGAATTTTGATATTATGAATCCCAATATGAAGTCCATTTTGAATTTTATTTATAAAATTTCAAAAAGTGGGTATTACTATTCATAATGGCTAGTTTTATTGGTCATAGTGTGTTAGAAATTGAAGTTTCGTACAACCAAGCTATTGTATTATTCAAAGAGAAGCGTACTGTAGAAGTTTGGGGTGTTACATTATTTCCTCCAAATAATTTTATTCTCAAAATTTATAGAGTATTACCGCATAAAAAGATTCGGGTGTTTTTTAATCATAATTTCCTCGGGTTCCCACATTGCCTCCTTCATCTTATGGTTTCTCTAATGAACTTTCACCAAATGAGTCGTCTGGTTTCTCAACACTTATTCTATGGTATCAAGAATAATGATAGGATCTTCACAAAAAGATAGGATGGGTTCCAGTTTGATTTTTTCATAGGTGAGCACATGCGTTGGGTCTAGCATGTATTTTCTCAAAAGTGATACATGGAACACATCATGAAATTTGGAGAGACTTGGCGGCATTTCCAAACGGTATGCTAAATCCCCAATTTGTTCTAGTATTTTGAAAGGTTTTATGTACCTGGGACTTCATTTAACCATCTTACCGAAACGTATTCCACCCTTCCATAGAGATACCTTCATGAAAACATGATCTCTTTTTTGAAATTCCAAATCCTTCAGTTATCAACATATATCTTTTTCCTACTTTAAGAGGATTTGATGTTGGATTGGATAACCTTTACCTTTTATATTGTTTCCTCATCAAGTTATGGTAATATGAGTTTTCATTCAGCAAAAGCATCCTAACAAATTGGTGTGCAACATCTATTTCCATATAACGCTTCATATGGTGCAATCTGAATATTTTAATGGAAGATATTGTTATAAGAAAATTACACCAAAGGTAAATATTGATCCCACATACCTTGAAAATCAAGTGATCCAGATCTCAACATGTCATCAAAGGTTTGAATATTCTGTTCTGATATTCCATCAGTTTGAGGGTGGTAGGCAGTGCTCAAACAAAGTTCAATATCCATGGCCTTCTGAAGATTTTTCAGGAAAATTGATGTAAAACAGGGATCACGATCAGAAACAATTGATAGGGACACTCCATGAAGCCTTAAAACTTCATTAATATATATTATTTTTAAATGTTCAAGTGGTAAATCTTCTCTTTTAGATAAAAAATGTGATGAATTGGTAAGACGATCAACAATGACCCATATTGCATCATTCCTTCTAGGAGTCTTTTGTAGCCGCATGAAAAATTCTATCATAATATGATCCCATTTCCACTCAAGTATAGGAAGAGGTTTCATGACTCCTCTAGGATGTTTTCTTCCAGCTATCACTTCTTGAAAAACCATACACCTTGACACATAATAAGAAATATATCTCTTCACGTTGTCCCACCAAATATGTTTCTTCGAATCTCTATACATCATAGTGCTACTAGGCTATATAGATAAATTAGAGTTATGGGATTCATCCAAAAAATCCCTTTTTAGATCAAGAATACTGGGAACACAATGTCTCTTCCCAAATTTCAAAATTCCATCTTCATATATGAAGTCACTCAATCTCCCATCATTCACAACATTAATCTTTTTTTTGAAACTCATCATCATCAGTCTGAGAACTCTTTATCCTTTCTAGTAAATATGGTTTGGAAACCATTTGAGAAGGTATTGATGTTCCACCTTCCATGGTTATTCCCATATCCATCTTTACTAGATCCATGAAAATATGATCCCTTTCAACTATCATCTTGTTCAAAAATCAATGATCCTTCTTCTCAAAGCATCATCCACCTTATTTTCCTTCCCTGGGTTGTAGTGTATAGTGAAATAATAATACATGAGTAGTTCGAACCATTGCCTTTTCCTCATGTTGTTTTATTTTTGTGAGAAAATATTTTTTCAAGATCCAGTGATCATTATATATCTCACATTTTTCACCATAGAGATAGTGTATCCAAATCTTCAAATAAAATATTACATATGCTAACTCAAGATCATGAGTGGTATAGTTTTGTTCAATAATTTTTATCTACCTTGTTTCATAGGAAATAACTCTATCATTATACATAAGGACACAACGAAGTTCTTCTTTAAAGCATCAGTATAAATAACAAACCCATCATTCCCCGATGGTAGAGTCAATATAAGATATTTGACTAATATTATCTTCAGTTCTTCAAAACATTATTCATATTCTTTATTCCAAACAAATTTAACCCATTTACGTGTGATCTTGGTTAATGGGATAGCCAATCGGGAAAAATTATGGGCGAACTATCGATAATAATCTGCTAAACCAATAAAACTGCATACCTCAGTTATAATTTTTTTTGATGGAAATACTTGGATTTCTTTGGTCTTTGAAGGATCAATAGAGATTCCATCCATAGGGACAATATGACCAAGAAAAGAAATCTCTTGATGCCAGAATTCAAACTTTCTAAAATTTTCATATAATTGATTTCTTCTGATGGTTTTCAGAATTGTGCGCAAGTGATTTTTATGATCTTAGTATATTTTTTAGTATACCAAGATATCATCAATAAATACTACTAAAATTTCATCAAGATATTACTTAAGAATTCTATTCATTTGATCCATGAAAATGGACGGTGAATTAGTAAGTCCAAAAGGCATTACTGTAAACTCTTAATGCCTGTACCTGGTTTGAAATGCAGTTTTCAGAATGTATTCCTTCTTCACACACAACTGATGATATCCAGATCGAAGGAAAATCTTTGAAAAATATTAAGCTCTATGAAGTTGGTCAAATAAATCATCAAAGCGAGGTAGGGGATACTTGTTCTCTATTATTATAGCATTGATCTCCCTATATTAAATGGACAACCTCATAGATCCATCTTTTTTCTATAAAAAGAATAGGAGCTCCACATGGGGATACACTAGGGTGAATAAATGCATTATTACTCAATTCCTCTAGTTTTTTCTTTAGTTTCACTAATTCCACAATGCCCATTATATAAGGGGTCTTCAATATGGGCTTTGAATAAGGAATTAAATCAATGGAAAACTCAATTTCTGGTTCTCGAGGATGTCCATGTAAATCCTATAGAAACACATCAACATATTATTTCTCAATAGATACATCCTCTATTTGAACATTCTTTTCCTCACCAATAATTATTTCCTTCTTTTCCTCCCCAATAATAAAATTTAGTAGAGAAATTTGGGGTGGATATAGATAATAATCAGGTGGTGATGTTTTTTCTCTAATAATAAGGTACTCCCCGTCATCATCAAAAAATTTAACCTCCTTCTTCTTATAGTAAAATTTCGCATCATAGTCTGAAAACCAATCCATACCAAATATTATATCAAATTCAATCATGGGTATGAATATGATATTAGAGGATAAAGAACATTTATATGCCCTAATGGGGACTGATTCACTAAAATTTGTTGTAATGATACATCCCTAATGAGTTTTTACTGACAACTCCCATGTCAAATCAAATTGGAAATATCAAAATATATTAGAAAACTGGGAAGATATGAAACAATGCAATGATCCAGAATCAAATAAAGCATCAGCTAAAATTGAGGAAACCATTAAATTACCTACCACCACATATTTTGGATCTTCAACCTCCAAAGTAGTGATCGCTTAATATGGTCCTTCCTCCCTTGGCCTTTTCTGAGTTATGTTTCCTTGGCGCTTAAGAAATTCAATTGAATAATTCCCCTTTTCTCTAAAATTTTAGCAATCAACATTGATAACATCATTCTTTACCTTGAAATCACGAGTTTGGTGGCCTTTTTAACCACACATGTAACAGACTCACATTTCCCTTCACGAAAGTACCATGGTGTTTCTTCCCACATTTACTGTAGGATGGATATTAAAATTTTCCCTTCTTCCACTTATTTCCATTTCCAGAGTGTTCAACAGATCTCTTATTCTCTTGATTTTCTTTAAAGTCATAAGACTTTGATAATTCCTTTTCTGTCGTGATAGCACAAGAGACAATATCTTTGTATAATGATAATTATTTTAAGAATAATTCTTGATAGAAAAATTGTTTTGACCTATCCAAAAATTGATCAATATTACTCCTTGGGTTACGTATATATTCTACTACATGACTTTCGAACCTTGTAATGTTAGCCTCATGCTTCGCAAAATTTTTATACTCATTTTTCTTCGGACTCAAAAATTGTGTTCCCATATCTGCTAGATGGTCACAAGGAAAGTATTTTTATAAGAAAATCTCTTTAAACTCCCCCTATTCCATATTTGAAACTTCTTCATCCTCTTTTTTTTTTAATTAATGACCACAATTGATATGCATCTCCCATGAGGCGATAAACTTCCATGAAAACTTTTTTTCCCTTTCAGTACTCCCCAAAGCATGAAATATTTTCTCTAAGGAACATATCAATTGCTCAGCTAAAAATTGATTTGTAGTCCCATTAAATGTTGGCGTTTGTTTCCACATGAATCAGTCTAACATTGATCCTCTGAATTGTGGATCATGGTGCTCTATACGGGTAAGATTACTATTCATAACCTGAATGAGTTATCCTACTATGGTGATATGCTGATCAACATCATTTGCATCCCCAACTCCACTACAATTATATTGAGTAGGAGGGACATCCCTACATGGATTAAGTGCATTGATATAGTTTCTATTCCTTCCACTAGGCTCCATTTCTAAACAATTTCATATACTAGATTAGTTTATGAGTAGCAATACATAATTCCAAACTTGTAAAATAGTTAACATAAATTGAGTAGTTTATGGATATAATCCATAATCATAGAAATGTTTTCTTTTGGGAATTATATACTCTAAAATCCTTGATAATTTTTTGTAATGAATATGTGAATTATCCTAAGCATATCTCCCGGGAGCATCGTAACCAAGAGTGCAACAAGGCCCGTTGTCGTGTACCAGGATACCCCATGTCTAGCCCGAAACACATTTTCAGAGTTTTCACTCACAGGTACATTTTTTCCAGAGCCTCCTCTGCCTGCTTGTATCAAAACATGGATGTATTTCTTGGAAAATACACAAAATCTCTACATTACCAAAATTCTATGATGTTCTTCTATACTAATCCTCAAATTCTATCTTAGGGTAACATTTTCTAATCATAGTTTTTCCAAATATTTCTTCCTTGGTTTGTTCATATCTTTTTATGATACCAACTATAATGCCATGACCCCAGTTACCCAGATTCAGTGCATTATTACATAACATTGGCATGATCACAAGGGATCAAATCCCGAAAGACCGATCAGTTTAGTAGCCTTGTAAGTAATAGATACAGACATAAGTTTTACATTACATCGTGAGATAAAAACAACAACAACATTTTTCCCCCTTTGAACACACATATATCCCTTATACTATATCTTCAGGTCAACCATAAAATAATTCCTACCATACTCAGAAAAATAAAACATATAAAGGTGTGAGTTCAGATGTTGAGTAATGGTAACAATATAGTAGAAACATTCATAAATAAGCATAAACATTTAAGTAAATGTTTAAGACTAAAACAGAATCCTCTTAAACTAATAATTCAGTATAAAATGGAAAATATATATCAAATAATTCCATTTACCTATTCACATGAATATTATACTAGTCGAATAATCACATGGAATATCAATAGCAAATTTCATAATGATGGAATGCATAATGCCAGAGTTCATAACCACATAGTCAAGGCCTCATGCCAAGACTACAAATAATATTTTGTCAAGGTCCTATTACAAGACAATAGTTGGTCTTATGAGACCTTCCGATGCATCGAGGAGCTATAGTGGGCTCCACCCACCACTTACTAATTCCAATGCATTCCTCATATGAAAAAGTGGAAACATAATCTAAACATTCATATTAAAACTAGCATACAAAATTTTAATACATTAACCATAAACGATGAATGTTATAAAAACAACACATCCATAGAAAAAAATATCAATAAAACCTTCAATAAAGTATGGAAGATAGTATAATAATAAATCAAATTCAAACAAGTGTAAAATCCATCAATGGATGTTGACATATATGAAATAAAAAACATTTGAGAGAAACATCTCTTTCTATTTTGAAATCATTTAAAAGTAAAATAATTATAAAATAAGAAATTTAATTTTAAAATATTCTTATAAGCTTGCAAGGGATGCTTCGAAGGTGTTATAATGGAGGAAAATATCTGCACCCGTTGTATAAGTTAAAAAATCATTTGTTCCATAAATTTGTCAAAATAGTTGTAAAAGAACTTGTTTAGAAAATGAAAAAATATTCCTTTATTAAAATCAAACAAAAATTCAAACATGGTTATAAATTAATTTAACCCATGTTCTAGGAAATATTAATAATTTTTTGAAATAGATTTTTAAGAATCATGGATGTGGATGATTAATATGTCTCAATAGATACTCACGTATAAAAAACCTCTCATAATGAAGAGATTGTAGAATTAAACCTTACCTTATACTTTTCCTTGGTTGAGGGTACGTTAAACTATTATATTAGAGTTAAATAATTGTTATTAAATTATACAAGAACAAAATACATAAATATGATATCTTATATGATATTTTAATATTGATTTGTTAATAATATTTCGTTTTTATCATTGTTTTGTGTGTTAACTGATTCATTTTCCATTATATGATTGGTTACATAATCCATGTTTTTATGGATAATATGTATTTGATTCATATCAAGAATTATATTTAGTTATTAGACTTTATTTTTTTAACAATAAAATGAAATTTATTCTTTAATGGTTACGATGGGGAATGAATTTCATCATGTTCATGGAGACGATAATCTGTACGTACATACGAGCGACAAATATCATTCTATTGATGGTGAAATTGTATGTAATTGGATTGTATATCATATATAAATAATCCTTAACATGTTATATTTATTATTTTAATTAGTTATACACATTATTATACCAATCCAAATAATGATGTGTTTGAATAACAAACTACACCCCGACATGGAGATGGTAAACCGTATGTACCCACGTGTGGTGACTTGTCATTCATAGGATGGATAGAATAATGAATATGTTTGTACCATATTTATAATAACATCACATTATGTGGATGTTACTAGAGTTATTATTTTGTTATGGAAACAACAAAGAAAGAGGAAGTGGAAGAAGAAATGAACTTTGAAAAAGGTGGTGAAATTATTACCTCTTCTTAGGGTGTTTCCATTTGATTTGATCAAAAAAGCTACTAATGTTGTCTTTCTAATAAATGTATGGCCTCTAGGTCTATGGTAGAGTAGTTGGGAGGACATTTGGGTAGGGTTTGGATGAGCCAAATGGATTTGGAGGTGTGATTTTGAGAGAAGGGGACATACATTTTTATAATAGAGGTGAGGGTCACTTTTGGAAAAGTATGAAATATTATTTTATTATACAATAATATTAAGTATATAATGGCTCAAAAATGATTTATTTCTAGGATATGGTGTGTATGGGTCTAAAAACTCTCAGACAATAAGTTTTATATAGGTTTAGGTCAACATATTAACCTTATCTTTTAGATATAACTCTTAGTTAAATAGTTTAACTTTTACCAAGTATTCTTTCATTATTATATTATAGGGTTAATAATATTACTATAAAATGACAAGAGAAACCCAAGTTGTTCATTAGTTATATATCTATTATTATATAAGTCCTTTGGCCTAACATTATATTTTTATGACTATTATATCATTTAATAATAGAGTATTTTCTTTAAAAACTCATTTATGTCAATTTTGCACTATTTAGTAATGGATTTTCTAATAGTCATAATAGCATAATTAATTCTAAAAATATTCATTTAATAAACCCTAACATGTCATATAAATCTATAAAATTAGTGGAATGCATCAAATGTCTAAATATACATGTATTTTGATATATATCATATCAATTTTTTAAACCATTTATTA
This sequence comes from Viscum album, assembly GCA_963277665.1. Lineage (NCBI taxonomy): Eukaryota > Viridiplantae > Streptophyta > Magnoliopsida > Santalales > Viscaceae > Viscum > Viscum album. Next base: position 712,528,047 of record OY728134.1, on the reverse strand, counting down.
AAAAGGTAATTACTTCATCATCATTGTGTCATAAATACATTAAATTATTTAATGTCTAAAAATTATAAATAAAATAAATTTTTTAGGAAATATTTTTATCTTTTAAATGAATATTTATAGTCGAATTTATATTATGTATAACCCTATATTAAAAATTCTTTAGTTATGAAAATTTGAATTTAACACTTTTAAATCTTCTTTAAATAAAATGATAATAAATGTCCTAATCTAATTTTAGTCGATCAAAAGGATCTTATTTTATTCCTAAGGTTGATTTTGGTCGAAATACACTTTCCCAATATAATTAGGACATGTGTTAGAGTAATTATAATATCATTTTTACCTTTAATTAGACCATTTACTTTTAACCGTGGTAAAGAAAAGTCAAAAGTTACTATTCAAAAAAAATTATTTTCCAATTATTGTACCACATTTTACTTAATAATATCAACAATGTCTCTCATTTTTTTGAAATTCAATTTACAGAAGTGGTAAAATTGTGTTTTATGCAAAGTTGCTAAAGTGCCTAGAAGTTGGGTAAAAGAAGGTAAAAGTTCAATAAAATGTTATATATCTAATATTATCAAAAAATGACTCCAATGAATTAAATTGAACATATATAGGTATTATGTATCTATTTTAACAAAAAATAAAATAAAATAAAATATCTAATTATTTAAATTAAAAGTTGGTTTGGAACAACAATGTAGTGTTTTTCACTATTCATCAAAAATTGAAAGTTTTCAGAAAAATACCAAAAGTTCACCCTAAGATAATTTTGATATTACGAATCCAAAAATGAATTCCATTTTGAGAAATAAAATTTATAAAATTTCAAAAAGTTGGTATTACTATTCATAATTGCTAGTTTGATTGGTCGTGGTGTGTGAGAAATCGAAGTTACGTACAATGCAAGATATTATATTATTCAAAGAGAACCGTACCATGGAAGCTTGGGGTGTTACATACCAAGATTATTTTCACTTATTTTTAGGGTTAAATACATCATTTATCACCATTTCATAAATTCCTTCAATATGATATTTCCTTTGATTAAGATATGTAGCAATATAATGAAATCTAATTTTGTTTCATGGGAAATTATTATGTTATGCCATATGATTAAATAAATTTTTTGGAACAAAAATATAATAAACATGTTATGGTTGGTTTATTTATATATCACTTGAATTCATTGGGTAAATATTTCATCTCATGAGGTGTCATGTGTGGGATAAGGGAGTAAACCTTATCCATTGAGGGACATTTTCCACAATGTGATATTTTATATAAAATTAACATTTACTCAGGTTTATATCATGTTATTTTTTTACTAGACATTTATTATGATTCCATGATCTTATTATACCATATTGATAATGTTATTCATCCATGTGATTAATCATGATCCCACTATTTTAGGATATCAAGATATAACATTGAATAACATGGTTTGTTTCCTAATCATGTTTGTTCCCCTATAAGGTTTTTATCTCACACATTTATTTATTTACCCCCCATGTCATATTATGTCATGTTAGTAGATAAAATGTATTTTAAGTGATCATATTAAATAATAAAATTGGATTCTATGTTTTATGTTCATTTTGAATTAATATGAGCCAAATCATCGAACACAACTATGCCCCACAATATTTGGAATTTTTCTTATTTGATTTTTTTTTGAAATCATGTAAAAATATTAGTAAATTAATTAGGACTCTATAAATATCCCCTAAAAAAATGATCACTAATCATACCTTCAATAATAATTCCTTGTGAAATAAGATACAATCTGTATGCAATATAGTGGATTATATTTCAATAAGAGAAATTAGATACATGAATTTGATCATTGAATTATTTAATAAAAAGGAAAATTGAAATGTTATTATTAGAGGAATATGATCATTTGATGATTATCTAAATATAATGTAGTATCTAAGAGATGATGACTATGATTATAATATCAATTTCTTTAAAATCCTATTTTTACAGTTGACTTTTAGGCATCCCATTTTGTGGACATCTGGAATAAAATATAATGGATATTGGTTGCAGTATTGGGGAATGTTTGGATTGGATCACTATATCCCATTGTTTGGGGGTTTCTTGTGTAGATCAGGGTTCTCATTGACATCTAGAAACCACTTATCAAGGGAACATTCATTTTTATGGTAGAATAAAATGATTTCATCTCATTCCTATATGAAAGACTTATTGTATTTTGATTATTTATGAATGATTTAGACATACAAATAAATGATTTTTTTAACAAGAGTGGTAGATGGAGATGGTAATATTTTCATGTAGCATGGTCCCTCTATTTGGGAAAAACCATTTAATGTACTCTGTTTTGGAGTAGTAATGTCAAGGGGATACCGATAAACTCATATGTCCCAATATACACAATCCATTTCAGATCAAAATAAAGCCATTAGACTGGTATTGGTGACTTATTTATTATCCCACAAAATTAATACGTGATCAATATATTTGGATATTTCATCCTCACTACTACTTTTAGTGATTTCAGGATGACCAATGATGAACTTGTTCATTTTCTCATGGTGATTTCCACCCATTCAGGTTGCTTTTATAAACCATTGAGGGTAACACAAAAGTACGTCCAATATAAAAGGGATATGTTCTGACCATCCTGGACAGGTTGTCACTACATGTTTTGATCCTCTACTTCACTCCTCCTAGTAAGGAAAGGATCAGAATGAAACTATGATGATTTAACTTAAACAAAATCATATATAGAGAATGATACGTAAAATGGATAATAGTAATGATATTTCCATAGTGGATCATAACTACTCCAAAAGGATTATGGAGGCTCTTCATGAAATTAAATGATACCCTAAAATGTGTAAAATAGCTGGGGATGGATCCTTACCTAAATATATTGATACAGAGGCTATATTTAGCAAGATCTATTACAATGAATGACTTATGATGGAATCATCACGGCCTAGGAAAACCATGTATAGTTTTGATAATCTGATGATAGAATAAAAAAGGGGGAATTATGTGGTTTTAAATATAAAAAATTATTTGATATTAATAACATGTGATGTTTTGTGATAAATTTGGGGTTCGATGGGTTTCTTCTTATTTCCAGTCAATGTCACACTTGTGGTTTGTGCCTTCTCTAGAAGGGAGATTTGGATTTAGATTTTATGATTTTCTCTTGGAATAACATTATTCCTATATTCATCATCATTATTCCCTTACATGAGTGTTCTTTTGCTTCTATGGGTGGCTATATTACAAGTTAGAATGAACTTATTCAGTGATTATAATGTATTTGTGGGAGAGTCAACATGGTCTCCTCTTCCTTGTGGGGACATTAATTTAATATTGTACCAAAATGAAAAGGGAGGGGTGATAGAAGGTCATCTTCTTCGATGATGTATTTCCTAAAAGCTATTCAAAATGTAGGTATTTCTTATATAGGATACAAATTCAACCATTTTTCCTATTTTAAAGGGAATAATTTACACTCTTAGTAGATTGTCTGGATAGATTTTTAGGTTTGATCGAAAGGATCAACCTCTGCACGTTTACTTATGTGTCTTATATTTCTTCTACTATGTCAGATTGCTTCCCCATCGACATTAACAACTTCACAGGGTCCAAGAATAATAGAAACAAATAAATCATTAGGATTGAATATTTTTGGAATATTATTGTTGATTGTGAAGGGGTTATGCAATCAGGTTTGATAATGTGGGAGTCTGATATCATGGATAAAAAATTTCATGTGTCTTGTAATATAAAGAGATAAAGTGATAATAAATTCCACCAACTAGAAATCCAATGTGATTCCATTGAAGGTAGGATAAATTATCACTACTCTTACTACCCTAAAATATATTTTAATATATAATTTCATCCCTTAATTGAGAGTTGTATGTTACCCTAACAATTAAAAAAATATTTTGGTCCCTATGTGTGCACGATACCCATGTTAAAGAAGTTTATTCCAACATGGTTTACTTCTATGATATGTATTTTTTGAGAATCTATAAAAATGTTATCTCATATATATCTACTCATGATGGTGGAGTTATTTCAAATGATATGGAGAATCATGATCTTACAATTAATTTGTTCTAGGATCTTTTTTAAATTGTGGGATATAACATCTCTTTGGAAATCACATCATTTATTAAATAGTGTGCCTTCCATGGACATGTGGCCACACCATAACCTTTACCAAATATGTGTCCACCACTCTTGATTCACTCATCCTAAAGTATATCTTAATCCCTTATATATTTCAAATTCACAATTTTCCTCAGAGAATATTGATTCATATTCTACTCCAATTTCCTCCCCAGATGCTATTTAACCTCCCTATATTCCCTCAAAATCAACCAGTTTCCCTATCCCATGCATCCTATAATTTGTTTTCCTCTCAGATATTAAATTCCCATGATTGTTTTTATTAGAAAACAATAACTCTTCATCCTGTTCTCGTTACTCATTTATAAATGATTCATCCTCCACCAATAACTACGTCCCCTTCTATATTTATCCAAAAATAAAGAGTCTATAAGAAGGTAATGTCATTCTCCAATTTAATATCCTATAAAATTATAGATACTCTTTCAATTAGACCATGTCTAATGAGATCCAGATTCTTAAAAAAGCACCCTCTTTTATCACATGGTCGATTTATATCAAATTTCTCTTCCTAGAAAATTCTAGAAGCCTGAAAAATATATCTTATATCATTTTAAGACCACCATACCAAAATTTGCTTTTCTATTGAAGGTGATGTAGATCTTCGAATGATGGTGTATCATATAAGAGAAATTGTTTGCTAATTTAGAATCAAATCTATCTCTTTCCTCAAAGAAGATCCACCCCCTTCTACTAGAGTGGAGTCATCACTTCCCGAATCAAAACCATAATATACATGTTTGAAACTAACCAATTAATATTTGTTTAATTTTCCTTCATGAAATTCCTTATTTCCCTTTATGAATTTTTCCATTATTTTATTTTCATTCAAATAGATAATTCTTTTAGACTATTCAATAAACTACATTCAATGTTAAAAAATTAGAGGATTCCAAAATGTTATTATATTTTCTTTTTTATTTTTGACATGTTCTATAATATTTTTCTTGTTTTGTTTTAAGGATTATTTTCTATATTTCTTTCCCATTTATTTAACCTTATATTTAATTATATAGGATTATAATTTTTTTCAAATTGGTACATATTAGATTATATTTTTTTATAATATTATTCTTTTATAATAATTTTTATAATTTTCAAAACCAGTTATAAGAATACATGCGTGGGAATTTTTTTTAAACTATTCTTGCAATGACATGTATTTCACATATACTTGAATCATTGAAAAGGTTTTATTCTTCGATTTTCAAATTTAATTTATGTGTCAATAGTTTTTATTCTATAGTTTTGTCCTCTCTTTATAATACATGTATGATTTCAATAAAATAAATACATCTTTATATACCTTTTTGATGAATATAATTTATGATAAGTTGGATGATTTAATTATAAATATTTTATTTTTTTATGTGGTGGGTTTTGATAAATTTTATAATATATATATATATATAATTTTTTATATTACTTTTTCTAGATAATATGACATTTCCCTTAACTATAACTATATTTTTCATCTTTAAATTGTTAATTTTTTTAAAATATACTCTTTTTTTGCTGAAATCAATTTCAACTAAATACAAATAATATTCCGGACACCATCTTATTTTATTAATAACTAAATGTTCAATTTTATAGGAATTTTTAATTCAAAATCATATTCTCATTGTGTTCTTATGCCTCTACATCTAATCTTAACATTGACTCATATTTCACTTTAGTAATATACTTTCAAATAATTATTGAATGTATATTAGGAAACTTATTTTTTGTGGCTTATATGTAACATATTTTTCATCATGTGTGAGAAAAATGAAAATTAATAGTGGAAGGTAACTTTTGGCATGATTTTATGACAATAGTATTTTTAAGTTCAATTCTCCTATATTTATATTGAAATTATTTGCGGTGTTACAAAAAATTACCAGTGATGTTGATTGGTGTGAGGTCACATTCGTATTTTTTTAATTGAATACAATATTTTTCATGGGGTGCTAGAATATTTAATTATGTTGTGAAATATATTCCTCATCCATCATTTTCCATAAGAATATATTTAATTATTCTTAATTTTTGACACTCTTTTCACTTCTGTGGCTTTAAATGTAGGTTGTATATGTAATGCCTCCACCTCAGATACATAGAGTTGGTTAATAGAACACACTACAACAACATTGATTCCATATAACACATTCATCTCCCTCAGACTATACCTACAAGTCAGTCATAAAATACTTCTTCGTATCCTGGAAAAAATAAAACATAGAAAAAGGTGAGATCAGATGCTCAGTAAGGATAACAATATAGCGGAAACATTCATAAATAAGCATAAACAATTAAGGAAATGTATAAGAATAAAAAATACATTTAAACTTGTGCTTTAGAATAATATGGAAAATATAAAATCAAATAATTCTATTTACATACTCACATGGATATTCTACTAGTCGAATAATAAAATGTAATATCAATAGATACTTTCATAATGATGGAATGCATAATGCAAGACTTTCATAACAACATAGTCAAGGCTTTGTACCATGACTACAAATAAGATTTTTTCAAAGCCTTGTGCCAAGACACTATTTTGTCTCATGAGACCTAGTGATTCATCAAGGAGCTATAGCGTGGTCCACCTGTCACATACTAAGTCCAATGCATTCATCATATGAAAAGTTTTAAACATAACATAACCATTCGTATTAAAAATAGCATAAGAAATGTCAATAATTTATCCAAAAACCATGAATGGTATAAATATAACACCTCCACAGTCAAAAATATCACAAAACCTTCAATAAAATATTGAATTTTCTTATTATAATAAATCAACTTCATATAAGTTTAAAATCCATCACAGGATGTTGACATAGATGAAATAAAAACATTTTTAGAGAAATATTTCTTTCTATTTTGAAATCATTTAGAAGATAAGTAATTATAAAATAATAAATTTATATTTGAAAATTTTCTTATAAGCTTGTAAGGGAAGCTTCGATGATGTTATTACGGTGGAAAATAGCCGCACCCGTCGTATAAGTTAAAAAAAGACATTCTTACCTTAATTTTGTCGAAAAGGTTATAAAGGACCTTGTTTGGAAAATGATGGAAAGAGTTTTTATAAACATCTTATAGAATTCAAAAAAGGGTATAAATGAATTTAACCCATAGACCAGTAAATAGTAAGAATGTTTTGAAATACATTTTTATGAAATATGGATGTGGATGATAAAGAGGTTCCAGAAGATAATTATGTATAAACAACCTCAGAAAATGAAGAGATTGTAGAATTAACCCTTACCTTGTACTTTTCCTGGCACAAGGGTAGGTTAACATCCTGTATAATGGTGAAATAATTGTTATGAATTATACAAACATCATATACATTAATATTATATCATATATGATCTTTTAACATTTCTTTGATAATAATATCTTAGTATTATCGTTTTTTTGGGTGTTAACAGATTCATTTTCCTTTATATTAGTTGCTATGTGAGTCATATTTTTTATGTACGGGATGTATCGTTTTTATATCCATAATTATATGAAGTATTAAAACATTATTTTTAATCATCTAATGAAAATTAATCTTGAATGGATATGATGGGGAATGAATCTCACCTTGTTGGTGGAGACAGCAATCTGTACGTACGCATGAGCGACAATATCATTCTTTTGATATTAAAATAATATATAATTGGATGGTATATCATATATACAGAATCATTATCATGGTATATTTATTATTTACATCAATTAACCATCATTATTATAACAATCAAAATAATAATGTATTGAATAACAATTACACGACGACACGGAGACGGTAAGCCGTACGTACGCACGTATGGTGACATGTTTTTCAAAAGATGGATAGAATAATTAATTTGGTTGTACTATATTTATAATAACATTAAAATATATATTATATAGTGTATTTATAATTTTATAATGGAAATAATAAAGAAAAAGGAAGAGGAAGAAGAAAGGAACATGAATGAGGGGACGAAATATTTACCTTTTTTTCGGGTTCTTCCTTTTGATTTGATCAAAAGGGAACCATAGGTTGGATTTAGGATTAAAGGAAGGCCTATAGGATGAATGGAGAATATTTTAGAGGGTTTTTGGGAATAGTTTGGCCGAGCCAAATGGCTTATAAGGTGTTAATTAGAGAGAAGGGGGAGTGCCCTTTTATAAGAGGGGTGAGGGGAACCTTAGGAAAAGCTAGAAATATTATTTTATAATAAACTCCTTTTCGGTTTCTAATGGATAAAAAATATATTATTTAATGAATAAGGTGTGGATGGGTCTAAAATAACTCAACCAATAGGTTTTAGGCAGGATTGGGTTACTATTTACACTTTTTCTTTTAGATTTAACTCTTAGTTAAATAGTTTTACATTTACCATGTCTCTTTGTATTTTTATATATCATGGTTAATAAACATACTATAAACTTCCAAAAGAATCCCAAGTGGTTCATTAATGATACCCCTTTCTCTATATAAGTCTTTTGGATGCACCTTATATTTTTAGGAATAGAATATCAATTAATAATATAATATTTGTCTTAAAAACTCTTTATGTCAATTTTGACACTATTTGGTATTTTGTTTTTTCTAAATTCATAACAGCATTATTACTTAGAAAAAAATTCATCTAACCAATTATAACATGTCATATTAACCAATACAATTATTTTAATTCACAAAAAGGATCAAATTACATTTATTTGGATATTTATAATATCAATTTTTTTAATATTTCATTAATTCGGTAATTATTGCATCATCGTTGTATCATAAATAAATTAAATTATTTAATTTTAAAAAAATATAAATAAAATAAAATTATGAATGAAATAGTTTTATATTTCTAGTTAATATTTTTAGTCGAATTTATCTTATCTTTAACCCTATATTAAAATTGTTTTAGCTATTAAACATTGATTTTAAATCTTTTAACTCTTCATTGAATTAAGTAATAATTAATGTCCTAATCTAATCCAAGAGGACCAAAGAGGTTCATATTTTATTCCTAAGGTGTTTTTGGTCTAATTATTCTTATCCAATAGAATTGGGACAAGTGTTAGGCCCATAATAATATCATTTTACCCTTAAATACCATATTTACTTTTAATCGTGGTAAATAAAAGTAAAAAGTTACTATTCACAAAAAAAAATATTTAATCTTATTGAACCACATTTTTCTTTATGTTATCTACCTAGTCTATCAGAATTTTGAAATTCCACTCACACAAGCGGTAAAATTATGTTTTTTGTGAATTTGAAAATTCTACTAGGAGGTGGGTAAAAGACGGTGAAAAGTTCAATAAAAATTTTATATATTTGTAATTATTATAAAATAAATCCAATGAATTACATTGAACATATATAAATATTATTTATATATTTTGACCTCAAATAAATTTAAATAAAATAAATATTTATTTAAGTAAAAATTATTTTTTATACTATAACTCAGTGTTTTCACTATTCATCAAAATTTGAATGTTTTCTAGAAAAAAAAATCACCCTCTGCTAATTTAGATACTCTGAATCCAAAAATGAAGTCCATTTTGAATGATAAAATTTATAAAATTTCAAAAGGTGGGTATTACTAATCATAACGGCTAGTTTGATTGGTTGTGGTGTGTTAGAACTCGAAGTTGCGTACAAAACATGCTACTGAATTATTCAAATAGAAGCGTACCGTGGAAGATTGAGGTTTTATATTATACCATCCTTTAAATAATTTCATCCTAGAAATTTCTAGAATATTACTACATAAAAAGTCTCGGGTGGTTCTTCATCATAAGTTCCTCAGGTTCCCACGTTGCCTCTTCCATCTTATGGTTTCTCCAAATAACTTTTACCAGACTAGTCGTCCGATTTTTAAACACTTGTTCTCTTGTAACAAGAACCTTGACAGGCTCTTCACAATAAGAAAGATCGGGTTCCAGTTATAATTATTCATAGGTATGTACATTCATTGGTTCAGGCATGTATTTTCTCAACAGTGATACGTGGAATACATCGTGAACTTTGGAGAGACTTGGCGGCATTGCCAAACGGTAAGCCACAACCCCAATTCGTTCTAGAATTTTGAAATGTCTGATGTACATAGGACTCAATTAACCCTTCTTACTGAAACGCAGAACACCCTTCCATGGAGATACCTTCATGAAAAAATGATCTCCTACCTGAAATTCCAAATCCTTCCTTCAGTTGTCAGCATAGCTCTTCTGTCTACTTTGAGATGCCTAGATGTAGTTTTGGATTACCTTCAGATTTTCCATCATTTCCTCCACATGTTCTGGGCCTATGAGTTCTCTTTCACCAACATCATCCCAACAGGTTGGTGTGTGACATCTCTTTCCATAAAACCCTTCATATGGTGTCATATGAATACTTGAATGGAAGCTGTTGTTATAGGAAAATTCTACGAAAGGTAAATATTGATCCCACATACCTTGAAATTCAAGTGATAATGATCTAAACATGTCTTCTAAGGTTTGAATAGTTCGTTCTGATTGTCCATCAGTTTGGGGGTGGTAGGCAGTGCTCAAACGAAGTTCAGTATCTTGGGATTTTGAAGACTTTTCTAGAATCTTGATGTAAAACGTGGATCACATTCAGAAACAATCAATAGTGGTACTCCATGAAGTCTCACAACATCGTTAATATATATCATTGCTAGAAGTTCTAGTGGTAAATCCTCTCTTATAGAAAGAAAACGTGTTGACTTGGTAAGACGATCAACAATGACCCATATTGCATCATTATTTATAGGAGACATTGGTAGTCCCATGACAAAGTCCATCATAATATTATCCCATTTACACTCAAGTATGGAAATAGGTTGCATGACTCTTCCAGGTTGTTGCCTTCTAGCTTTCACATGTTGAAAAACCATACACTTGACACAAAATCTGCAATCTCCCTCTTCTTGTTGTCCCACCAAAAATGTTCCTTCAAATCTCTATACATTTTTGAACTCCTAGGGTGTATAAGGAAATTGGAGCTATGAGCATCATCTAACAATACCCTTTTCAGATTAGGTATATTGGGAACATAGAGTCTCTTCCCAAATTTCAAAATTCCATCTTTATACACAATGTCACTCAATCTCCCATCATTCATAGCATTAATCTTATTTCAGAACTCTTTATCACTGGTCTGAGAACTCTTTATCCTTTCTTGTAAATATGGGTTAGAAACCATTTGAAAAAGCATTGATGTTTCACCTTTCATTGTTATTCCCCTATCCATCTTTACTAGATCCATGTATACATGATCCTTTTCAACTCTCATCTATTAAAAAACACCATGATCCTTTCTACTCAAAGAATCTTCCACAATATTTTCCTTCCCTGGGTGGTTGTGTATATTGAAATCATAATCCTCGTGTAGTTCAAGTCATTGCCTTTGCTTCATGTTGAGTTCTTTCTGGGAGAAAATATACTTCAAACTCTTGCGATCAGTATATATCTCACATTTTCCACCATAGAGATAGTTTCTCCAAATCTTCAAAGAAAAGATTATAGCTGCTAACACAAGATCATGAGTATGATAGTTTTTCTCATGAATTTTTAGCTGTCGTGATGCATAGGTAATAACCCTATCATTCTGCATAAGGACACAACCATATCCTTTCATTGAAGCATCACTATAAATAATAAACCCATCATTCCCCGATGGTAGAGTCACGATAGGATCATTGACTAATATTATCTTCAATACTTTAAAACATTCATCACACTCTTTTGTCCATTCAAATTTTACCCGTTTTTGTGTGAGCTTTGTTAATGGGTTAGTCAACTGGGCAAACTTCTGGATAAAACGTCGATAATAACCAGCTAAACCAATAAAACAACAAACCTCAGTTATACTCGTCAGTGTTGGACATTCTTGGATTTACTTGGTCTTTGAAGGATCAATGGAGATTCCATCCTTAAAGACAATATGGCCAAGAAAATAAATCTCATGAAGCCAGGATTCACACATGCTAAACTTACCATATAATTCATGTCTTTTAAGAGACTTTAGGATAATACGCAAGTGATTTTCATGATCATTGTAGATTTTGGATTATAACAAGATATCATCAATAAATACCACTACAAAGTCATCAAGATATTCCTTGTAAACTCTGTTCATTAGACCCATGAAAATAGAGGGTGCATTAGTCAATCCAAAAGGAATTATTGTAAACTCGTAATGCCCGTACCTGGTTAAAAATGCAATTTTCGGAATGTATCCCTTCTTCACACACAACAGATGATATCCAGATCACTGTTCAGTCATTGAAAAGTATTTATCTCCACGAAATTGGTCAAATAAATCATCATTGCATGGTAGGGGATAGTTGTTCTTTATCGTTATGGCATTGATCTCCCTGTAGTCAATTCAAATCCTCATAGATCCATCATTCTTCATAACAAAAAGGGCAGGGGCTCCCCATAGAGAAACACTAGAGATAATAAATCACTTATTACTCAATTCCTCTAATGTTTCTTTAGTTCTACTAATTACACAGTGGCCATTCTATAATGGGTCTTCGATATGAGCCTTGAATAAGGAATTAAATCAATGGAATACTCAATTTCTCGTTCTGGAGGATGTCAAGGTAAATCTTCTAGAAACACATCAAGATATTCTTTCATAATAGGTACATACTCTATTTTATCATTCCTTTCATCTCCTAGAGTTATTTCATTCTCTTCCTCCCCAATAATTGAATTTAGTTGTGCTATTGGGGGTGGATCTAGATAAGAATCCGGTGGTGACATTTCTGCTCTAAAGATAAAGTGTTCTTTATCATCATCATCAAAAATGGTATCCCCCTTATTCTTAAAACAAATCTTCGCATCATGGCCCAAAATACAATCCATACCGAGGATTATATCATATTCAATCATGGGAATGATGATGAGATCATCAGATAATGAGCATTTATGTTCTCTAATGGGGAATATTCACAAAATTTTGTTGCAACGATACATACCTTATGAGTTTTGACCGAAAACTCCCTTGTTAAATAAAATTGGAAATATGTAAATTTATTTGCAAACTAGGAAGATATGAAACAATGCGATGATCCAGAATCAAATAAGGCATTTTCTAAACTTGAGAAACCATTAAATTACCTGCCACCACATCTTTCAGAGCTTCAACCTCATCAGTAGTGATAGCATAAGCTTGATTCTGATTCCTTGAACTTTTCGGAGGTAAGTTCCCCAGACTCTTAAGACATTCATTCGCATAATTCCCCCTTTCCCTACAATTGTAACATTCAACATCGATAGCATCTTTCTTCCCCTTTCAATCATGAGCTTGGTGGCCTTTTTCACCACACTTCTGAAAGATTCTCATTCCCTTCAGAAAAGTACCAGGGTGTTTCTTCCCACATTTACTACAGGATGGATATTAAACTTTCACTTCTTCCCCTTATTTCGATTTCAAGAGTGTTCATCAAATCTCTTATTCTTTTGCTTTTCTTTAAAGTTATAGGACTTAGAGAATTCTTTTTCTATCTTGATATGACATGAGACAATATCTTCGTACAACGATAAGGATTCTGAGACTAATTCTTGATGGAGAAATGGGTTTAACCCATCAAAAAACGATCAATATTACTTCTTGGGTTAATTATATAATCTTCAGCATGCCTTGATAACCTTGTAAAGTCAGATTCATACTTTGTGACATTCTCATCCTCCTTTTGCCTCAGACTCGGAAATTGCCTTTAGATATCTTCTCAATGGTCACGAGGAAAGTATTTTTCTAATAAAACATCTTTTAACTCACTACATTGCATATTTGATACTTCATCATCTTCCTTTTATTTTTTAATCAATGACCACCATTGATCAGCATCTCTAGTGAGGTGATAAACTGCCAAAACAACTTTTTCCCTTTCGCTACTCCCCAAGGTGTGGAATATTTTCTGTAAAGAATTTATCCATTGCTCGGATACTAGTGGATTTTTACTCCCATTGAATGTTGTTGGTTGTTTCCTCATGAAACGATCTAACTTTGATCCTCCACACTGTTGATCAGGGTGCTCCATACGGGTAAGGTTATTATTCATAAACTAAGTGAGTTGTCCTAGTGTAGTGATAGGCTGATCAGCACCAGTTGTATCACCAGCTCCACTATAATTATCTTGAGCAGGAGGGAAATTACTACATGGAGTGCATGCATTGATAAAATTTCCATTCCTTACACTAGGATCTATTTCTATACAATGGCATAAACTAGATTAGTTTATGAATAGAAATACATAATTCCAAACTTGTAAAACACTTAACATAAATTGAACTGTTTATGGATATAATCCATAATCATAAAAAATGTTTTCTTTGAGGAAGTATATACTCATTAACCCTTCATAATGATTTTTAAAGAAAATTAGAATTATCATAAGCATATTCCTTAGGTGTTTCATAACCAAGAGTGCAGTAAGGCCTGTTGTTGTGCACCAGTTCCCGTTCGAGTCCAGCTCAAAAAGGTGTTTTGGGGTTTTACCCCTAGGTACATCAGTTCCAGAGCTGCTTCTACCTGATCGTATCCAAACATGGATGTATTTCTTGGAAAACTCACAAAATCTCTACAATACCAAAATTCTAGGAAGTTATTATATTCTAATACTGAAAGTATATCTTAGGGTAATGTACTCTAATCAGAGTTTATCTAAATCTAGATTTCAAGGTTTGTACTAAAAATTCTCTGATACCAACTATGGCACTCCAACCCCAGTCACCTAGAGTTGGTACATTATTATATAACATTTTTATGACCACAAAAGATCACGTCTCAAAAGACCAGTTAGTTTAGTATCCTTGGAAGTACTAGATTGATTTATAAGGATTACATTGCATCATAAAATAAAAAACTACGAAAAAATTGTTTCCATAGAACACACTCATATCCCCTCAGACTATCACTATAGGTGAGTCATAACACTTCTTCGCATCCAGGGAAAAATAAAACATAGAAAGGGGTGATCTCAGATGCTCAGTATGAAAAATAATATAGCAGAAACATTCATTAATAAGAATAAACATTTAAGGCAATGTATAAGACTAAAACAAAAGCCTTTTAAACCTGAACATCAATATAATGTGGAAAAGATACAATAATATAATTCAATTTATTTACTCACATTGATATTATTCTAGTCGAATAATCAAATGAAATATCCATAGACACTTTCATAATGATGGAGTGCATAATGCCATACTTTCATAACTACATAGTCAAGGCCTTCTGCCAAGACTACAAATAAGATCATGTGAAGGCCTTGTGATAAGACACTAGGTTGTCTCATGAGACCTACCGATGAATTGATGAGCTATATTGGGATCCACCCATCACTTACTAAGTCCAATGCATTCCTCATATGAAAAGGATTAAACATAACATAAACATTCGTATTAAAACCAGCATACGATATGTCAATATTTTACCTATAAACCTTGAATGGTATAAAAATAACACATCTATAGTCAAACAATTTACAAAACCTTCAATACAATATGGAAGTTTTGTTTCAAAATGAATCAACTTCAAATAAGCTTAAAATCCATCAAAGGATGCTGAAATAGATGAAATGAAAACCCTTTTAGAGAAATATCTCTTTCTATTTTGAAATCATATAAAAGTTACGTAATTATAAAAGAAAACATTTATATTTTAAACTATTATTATAAGATTTTAAGGGAATCTTCTTCGATGTTATAATGGTGGAAAATAGCCGCACCCGTTGTATATGTTAAAAAAAGACATTCTTACCTTAATTTCGTCAAAAAGGTTATGAAGGACCATGTTTGGAAAATGATGGAATTGTTCCTTTATAAAAATCTTATTAAAGTCAAACAAGGGTATAAATTACTTTAACCCATACACTAGTAAATAGTAATAATTTTTTGAAATACATTTTTAAGGAACATGGATGTGGATGATAAAGAGGTCTATGTAGATAATTATGTATAAACAACCTCAGATAATGAAGAGATTGTAGAATTAACCCTTACCTTGTACTTCTCCATGTGGAAGGGTTGGTTAAACTCCTGTATAATGGTGAAATAATTTTTATTAATTATACAAGAATCATATACATTAATATGATGTCATATATGATATTTTAACATTTCTTTGTTAATAATATCTAAGTATTATCTTTGTTTTAGGTGTTAATGGATTTGTTTTCCTTTATACTTTTTATTATTTGAGTCATATTTGTTATGTATGGGATTGATATTATTCATATCCAGAGTGATATCAAGTCTTTAAACATTATTTTTAATCATCTAAAGAAAATTAGTCTTGAATGGATACGATGGGGGATGAATCTCATCGCGTTCGTGGAGACAATAATCCGTACATACGCTAGAGCGGTAATATCATTCTTTTGATATTAAAATAATATATAATTGGATGGTATATCATATATAAAAAATATTTATCTTTTTATATTTATTATTTACATCAATTACACATCATTATTATACCGATCCAAATAATAATGTATTGAATAACAATTACACCACGACGTGGAGACGGTAAGCTGTACGTACACACATATGGTGACATGTCATTCAAAGGATGGATAGAATAATGAATTTGGTTATAAAATATTTTTAATAACATCACCATATATAGAATATTCTGGAGTTATTATTTAATAATTGAAACAATAAGGAAAACGGAAGTGGAAATAAAAGGAACTTTAAAGAGGTGATGAAATATTTACCTCTTCTTCGGGTTCTTCCTTTTGATTTGATAAAAATGGATCCTTACGTTGGCTTTCTGACTAAATTATGGCCTCTATGATTAAGGTAGGATAGTTTATAGGGTATTTCGGTAGAGTATTGCAGATCCAAATGGCTTTTAAGGTATGAATTATAGATAAGGTGGTGTGCCCTTTTATAAGAGGTGTGAGGGGCACCTAAAGAAAAACCTAGAAATATTATTTTATAATAAAATCATTTTCGGATTATAATGGCACAAAATGGATTATTTTAAGGATAAGGTGGCTATGGGTCGAAAAACAGTCAACCAATATGTTTTAGATAGGATTGGGTCACTATATTAACTTTATAATTTTGATTTAACTCTTAGTTAAATAGTTTGACATTTTCAATGTCTCTTTGTATGTTTATATTATATGATTAATAAACATACTATATACATCCAATAGAACCTGAAGTGGTTCATTAATGATACACCTATCAATATATAAGTATTTTGGAAACAACTTACATTTTTAGGAATAGAATATCCATTAATAATATAATATTTGTTTTAAAAACACTTTTATGTCAATTTTGACACTATTTGGGGTTTTGTTTTTTCTAAATTCATGTCTGCATTATTACTTCTAAAATATTCATCTAAATAACACTAACATGTCATATCAATATATAAAATTAGTTTACATCATAAAAAGTCTAAAATTACATTTATTTGGATATTTATAACATCAATTATTTTAATATTTCATTAATTAGGTAATTACTACATCATCATTGTGTCATAAATAAATTAAATTATTTAACATATAAAAAATATAAATAAAATACCATTATGTAGGAAATCTATTTATATTTATAATTAATATTTATAGTTGAATTTATCTTATGTATAACCTTATATTAAAAATTGTTTAGTTATCGAACGTTGATTTTAACACTTTTAACTCTTCATTGAATTAAATAATAATAAAAATACTAATCTAATCCATGTGGACCAAAGAGGTTCATATTTTATTCCTAAGGTTGGTTTTCGTGGAATTATACTTATCCAATAGAATTGGGACAAGTGTTAAGGTAATAATAATATCATTTTACCCTTAAATACCATATTTACTTTTAACCGTGGTAAATAAAAGAAAAAAGTTATTATTCCCCAAAAACTATTTTCATTTTATTGAACCACATTTTTCTTACTGATATCAATATTGTCTCTCGGATTTTTAAAATTCCACTAACAGAGGCTGTAAAATTATGTTTTATTTGAATTTTCAAATTCTCCAAGGAGGTGGGTAAAAGACGGTGAAAAGTTCAATAAAATTTGTATATATCTAAAAAAATTATAAACTCACTCCAATGAATTACATTAAATATATATAGGTATTATTTATCTATTTTGAGTTAAATAAATTTAAATAAAAATTTTGTTTTAAACAATAACTTACTGTTTTTCACTATTCATCAAGAATTGAAAGTTTTCAGAAAAGAACCAAAATTTACCCTAAGCTAATTTCAATATTCAAAATCCAAAAATGAAGTCCATTTTGATAGATAAAATTTATAAAATTTCAAAAAGTAGGTATTACTATTCATAACGGCTAATTTGATTGGTTATGGTGTGTTAGAACTCGAAGTTGCGTACAACACACACTATTGTATTATTAAAAGAGAAGAATACCATGGAAGCATGGGGTATTAAAGTAGATTTTTAATTAGCTAATTTAATCCTTGTTGTGGAGATTTAGTTTTTAGATCATTTAATTCATGCATATGGATGATTAAATTCTGTTTGTGGATCATTGAATGGAGATTGTTCACAAATTTAATTCTTTGTTTAGAGATACATTTTACGGTGGTGTGCTTTGACAGATTCTGGGGTACTAGGCATATTCAAATCATTGTATTTTCTTACAGGATAATCTTTTTTTTAATTTCATTGATATTATTAGTAAAAAAAATTATGCCTTGATGATATTTTTTTCTTCACAATACCTATTTTATTTTTTAGTGAATGTAGAATACCTTGGAAGATTGTCAATATTGGACTTGATTACAGACTAGTATAGTATATTTATATATTTAATGTTTCTTCCATGGTGTTTGTTTTGATTAAAAATGTATATAGGTTATAATTATCCAACATTGATAATTATTTCAAATTTTATAAAAAATATATTATTACATATGAGAGACACTTGATGTTTCTTAATTTCCACTAAAACAATGTTTTCACAAATATAATAAATCACAATATCTCACTTTTTCTACATTATTTCAATATGGGGAGTTTCTTTTGATGTAGCTTCTCGGATAATTGATTTCATCTATAGAACATCACCACCAACTTATACACAATACAGACACATTTAAATTATCATCTTATAGTCATAATTTTTGTTACTAAATCATTCCAAATATATTAACACTATCACTACATTATTATGTTTGTGATAGTGACAAAATTCTCTACACAGTGATTTTTTGGGAAATATGATAAGGCTAGTAAGAAAATGTTATAAACTTGACAACACACAGAAATATATTAGTTACAAATTTTTTATTTTATAGTATATGATGATTCATTATATTCAATCACTTTCATTGAAATCATGATTGTTTATAGGTAGTCACAAGCACACTCAAAAAAAATCAATACAAGAAAAATACTCATATAATCCTTTTCAAACTAAAAATATTCAGTTTTTCTAGGATATTAGAAATTTATGAACATCAAATAGAAATATTCAGACAACTAAATTGGGAAAAATATCATACTGCTATGGAATAATAAAGGTTAAATAACTCTCTACTATATAAAATATTCATTTTTTCTTAGAGATTTGTAGTGATGCACCATTAAGGAATTTTATATTTTACATTAATATTTTTATAGTTTAATTGGACCCCGTATCATTAATTAGATAAAATATATACATTCAAAATCATAGTTTCATTCAAATCATCATTAATTCATTTATAATTATGTTAAAAAAATAATCCAATTTTACTCCTTTGAATTTAAAAAAACATGAGTCTTGTATTCATACCATTATATTTTAGATACCATATTGATGTCTAAAATTACCTTAATAATAATTTTTTAAAAATGATGTAGTTATTAATCCTATATTCTTATTGTATTAATACTTTGATACTTTTTAAATTAATCAGGTATGCATACCCCTAAATGAATACTGTTTGAAAACTATCTAGGTTAGGAGAACCACCAAAAACTAGACTACTATGTTATTCATTGTGAAAAAAATTTAAAGGTAATATATATATATAATTTGAAATCATAAAAATCTATATGTATATTTAATATATCTATTCATTGAAACTATATAATCCCTATCACATAGATTAACCTATATACAATATACAACTTCATACGTGCACACCTCTTCTGAATTTCCCAAAATAAGATCTTCTGCAATTATGGTATATCTAATGTGTCTACTGCGATTTAAGGTTTATCCAATATACCCACATAACAAATATAGTATAAATAAAATGTTTCAAACTATTTACAGTTGTATGTATAAATTGTGCACATTTTAATTTAAATTACATTGATTTATAAACACAGTAATGAAAGAATTTTTGACATTGAAACTATTTTATAATAAATATTACATGAATAAATGTTATACCATTTTAACCTAGTATGTATTTATATATATATATATATATATTAGCAATTCATTAAATAAAATGTTGTAGTTTCAGTATGAATAATTCTTCAGTGAGTGCATCTATACTTGTATTAATATTTATACAGTTGCATTTATATAACAACATGATTATATTTCTTTTAGTAAATATAAATACATATATATAATCATCTAGTTACATGAATACACTTTAGTTTCTTGCGCTACACCTATAATTATTTTTATAGTATACTTTTGCACATAACATGAAACTATGAGAGACTAAAATTTCGTTTTTATCTGAAGAGTCTTCTATATTAATTACTTTATGCATGTAAATTCACACAGATGAATTATATAATATAATATTCATATGTTTCAATTTTATTTAACTTACATATTAGGAAATGAACCATCACTTTCAAACATTACAAGGTTTTCTTTATACAAAACATATAATTTCTCTTTAAAAAATATTAAACTATGACAACCAATTTATTTAAGTACATGAAATGATTTCCCGAGTATCTTATCAGAAAATATAATTGATCTATTATACCAGTTAAAATTTTAATTTTCATCTTAATTAAATATTTTTATTTAATTAAATATTCCGGATTTTCATTTTCTAAATTCCATCAATCTATTAAAAAATCCATGTTACAGTAATATGTAAATCATTAGTTTCATGACTTCTTTCAATTCAACACCATCTAATGATGCAAATGTTTTTAAATTCCATAAATTTATTATAATAAATATATATCATATAATATATATTGTTTTTCATGTATAAAAAAGTCACACAAATTATGAATTACATTAATTAAAAGATTAATTTTATTTACATGCTTCTCATTCTATTGGTGCTTATTTGAAAGCCTTTGAGATTTTTTTCACATGGGAAATTGTCAATTCCATTTCAATGAGAATTTAATTTTTCATAACCCATTTGTTACTTATAAAGTTAAAAAAATAATGAATGGTTCATCCATTAATTTCCTAGTCTTCATGCTATAAAAATATTCACCGAATGTCATTAGGTTTTCCACTTTAAATGTCTCTTACATTATAATACTTATAGAAAGAACTAATTATTCAATCATCAGTTAACATAGTAGTTTACTATTTTATAATTACCTATTAATATTTTTTCTCATTCTTTTTTTGGGTTATATTAAACCTATTTCTATTTGTAAAAGTTTTATTCTATCTATATTTTAGTACTTAGTATTGAAATTATATCATTTTTAAAATTTTGACACTGGAGAACACTGAGATAAAGGGATTGAAATTATTGGTTTATCATCATTTGAAATGGTTCATATAGTATTTTAGGAATACATGTTTTTGGAAAAAAAGATAGATATTGGAAGGAAGACTTGTAGGCCATATTATTTTTAGACTCACAAGATGTGGTTACACACAGGGGGTTTTAGGCCGTTATAAGATAGACCACTACAGGTGGTCCTACAACATGTATGGATTCTCTTATAATGGATGATGTGGTATATACTAAATCTATTTCACTCTCAATTATGATATTTACACGAAATTAGTTAAAATCAATATAACTTATCTATACAAATTTCGTTAATGCAAATGTTTTAGTTTATATGCTCAGGTAAAATTTACATGATTCATTACTAATAGTAAATGATCTCTAAAAATTTTATACACCTTTTCAAGCTTATCAATACTTATATCTAAATATAGACTAATTATATCAATTCAATCCTATATTCCCCACTTTTTCAACAATATATTCAAACATTGTATACTATACACAATTATATTATACATTCAATCTCCTTGTAGTTTAGTATTCTTACCATTCCTCTTCTAAAATGAAAAACTTCATATATTATTATGCATACATAAATCCTACATTTGTTTAATTCACATACACATGTAATAATTCTTAATACATACATTGATTTAATTTATATACACATGTGAACAAAAATTCACATCTATAGTTACATAAAATTTTCTAGCTACACATGTCACCAACACTCTTCACTCCATTTCCATGTGCCACAAGAACCACACACACATCATTCCATATTAAAATATCCTAAAACTATCCAAAAAAGTGACATTGATTCTGTAGTTTTTCATGAAAATTTCATGAGTGTGTGTATGGAGATTTTTTAAATTATCCACTATAAAAAATTTCTTATACAAGAATAAATTAATTGAAAAATAACACTTCATTTTCTAAAAATGAGAAATTTTAAAAGATACTATGTTTTATTGGTATTGATTTTATATAAATACATATGTTTACCAATAGATATATCTATTGGTATTGACCATTTAACAGAAATAGATCTTTTACAAATAGGTAAATCTATTATTTTATTATATAAACAAAAATAGTTTTTCCTAACCGTTGAATCCATCATTAATAATAACTTTTATCAACATATATTGTTCCAAAAATAAAATCCCTCACAATACACCATTCAGTGACAAGAACTAATTAATATAATTCAATATTTCTAAATAAATTTACATTTTTATGAAAACATTCAATATTTAATTTTAGATGCTTTGTTTAAAGTATATCTTTAATTGATTTTAATTTTAAATTTTCTCTAAGAATCAATAGTTGGTATATTTAAAAATTATTTCCATTTAATAAACACATAAAAACTTTAAATAAAAAAAATCAAATCATTATGTTATTTTAGATTAATAATCATAATAAAAAAACATGAGAATCATTAAGAAAATAAATAATCACAATTGAAATATAAGTAATTAATAATTGGTATTCTCATATTAAAATATTATAAAAAATATTATTATTTATTAAATTAAGTATTTTTTAAATTTTATATATAATATAAAATTACCTAATTAGTAATGATTATTTATATATTGAAATTATATTTATTTATTATAGTTTTTCATATATTGAATTCATATATAATTTATATATTTTTAATATATTATATTTTTTAAATTTTATAAAATTCATAGTTTTTATATTATTATATATATATTTATAATATGATTAAATTAAAATAGTAAATTTAGTTGATATTTTCTTTATGTAATTTATTATATTTCGATGAAATTTATTTTTTATTATCAGTAGATTCGATGACTTTATCCTCATCATCACTCTCTCCCCATCCTCATTGCCTTCACCTAAAGGCTTCCAACTCCACAACTTAATAGATATCCACATCAGCCTATGTCCTAGGGTTTTATTTTTATTCCTTCCTCTTTTCTCCCATTTTATCCCTCCTCTTATGCTCTTATCATCTATCTAATATATATTATAGGTTTTTCATAATGATAGATCATCCATTGGTTCCATCTTATGGAACTCATTCATATGATCATTTTTAATCTCCAAACTAGGCAATTCATCAAATAAATTAACTATGGTAAATTTTTCTGTTAACAATATCTCCTCCATTCCTAAATCTTCCATGTTATTTGTCATTTTTCTACTCATTCAATTTTAGGTGAAAGGAATAATATGGTCATATTATCAATAATATTTCCACTATCCCAAATTACATTGATTCATTAAAATTATTTAGAATCATTTGAAAATTTCATGGATCTACCCCTAACCCGATTTCCATTTCATCTCTTTTGTTACGGAGAGAAACATCTTTTAAAAAATTACGAGTTCTCTGTGTATTGGATGTATGAATTTCATACAGATAATCAAATATGGGTAATCATTCTAATTTTTTATATATTTTTTTTAAAAGATTTTAAAATATGAATATATTGAATAATTTGTTTAAAAATTTTCCCATTAATATATATGTTTTATATCAATTTAATTATATGATTGAATTTTTGTTTTTATTTTATTATCTAATATGTGAATAATTTACATAAATTCTTTAATCCATATTCCATAATTTTTTATGCAATTCCATGTGATTATTAATATTTAAAAATACCAAACCATTTATAATTTCATTTAGTAGCCACCGATAATTAATTGGTTATCAGTTCTTTGGTTAATAATTAGTGTAATCATTACCTTTTAATCAATATACTATAATAATGATCGATTATTCTTAACGTGTTTTCAACCAAATATTTTCAAGGATATTCTCTCTATATTCTATAATGACAATGTCAACTGAAACAATCAATCATTATACTTTTCATTTTCCCTTTTTAGAATTTTCTACAATGTTCCATTCTATATACATATAACTGTGCAATTTCACTGATTAATTATTTTCCTTTTACACTATTACAAGCATATTCACTATGGAATTGAAAAGTTACTATATATAACTATGCAATTTCATTATTATTGTACAGGAAATTTCAATATATATTTAATATTCTTACTTTTTTATTACAAGCACTAAGAAATATTACTATAAAAATGGATTAATTAAATTTCATAAACTATAGATTCCTATGTTGCTATGTATCCCCAATTTACCTACTTATCTATAATTTCTGTTCCTACCCTAATCTATTATATTTTTTCCCTTAATTCATCATATGATTCACCTAAATTTTCATCTGTTTTATTTTACTACAATGAATGCCTCTACTTTTAATGCTTTTCACATACTACAAATCATTATTGAAATAATTATTATTTTTTTATTAAATTCATTCTTATATTTACCTTAAAGGAGAAAATTATATTTCCGTTTGTATTAATGTTTTATTTCATTAACATGTTTTAGAATTTTAATTCAATTATTGTTTATGTTTGTAGTCTACAATTATATACAATTTTGATGGGTTCTATCCTTTTGATGTTAGTTTTATCGCATTCAAAATCGCCTTTTATTAACTTCAATTACCAGATTAAATATTAATCTATGTATATTTTAGACACTAATATTTAATTATAAATTGAATAAAATCCTAAATTACCAGTTAATAAAATTTAGTTCACATATTAAAGGTAGAAATCATTGTCTCAAAAACTATGGATGTTTCTCTAAACTCTTTATGTTCATGTTTCACTTGTAATAAAAGGTATATCTCTATTTTATGTTACCACTGGAAAAATTTTGCTGGATTATGATATCCAATTCCCTTAACTGTAATAAATATTTTATTCTCTTTATATCTTTCTCTCATTTCATAATATTGAATTAATTACTATATTATTTTTTAAACAAACCGAATTTCCTTATTACTATACTAAAATTGTTAAATTAGGTCTTAATAAGATCCACTATTATTATTTAATTATATATATCTATGTATTTTCATTTTCATTATCTATTTTAACTATATCTAATACATATTTCAATTATTCCAATTATAATAATATTTGATTTAAAGAAGCACGTGTGTATTTTTTCTTAATATTGATATAGTTTAATTAGATCCATTATTATATATTGTTTTCACACTATAACTCATTTTCCAAGTTAGGATGCTCCCATGGATTTTTTGATGGGAAATTTATTTTAATTGCGACTTTTTAATACATTTTTTTGTATTTTTGAATTATTCAAAATTGTGATTATTCTAAATAATAAAATTTATGAAATTAAAGTGAATAAGATTAATATCCCAAGATGTTATTTCAAGATTAATAATTAATTTAGTTGATTTACATAACCTTTTTTTTATTCTCGTTTCCCATTTGCTTTTATGATTTTATTTATATTCATTTATTTGGTAATCTTGACAATGTTCATATTTTCAAAGTTTATTCAGATAGATAATGAATTCACCAATCTATTAGTTTTACCTCTATATTGGTAATTGTCACAATTAATTCCATGGAATTAATTGAATTATATTATATTCCTCTAATGAGTATGACCAAGAATACCAGATGTATTATTATGTTCCCACTGATAGATTATAGTCCCACTCCCCGTCATTATATTCCCAATCCCCATGAGCATCAAATCATCATTTACATTCATATTTCAAAACCAACTTCCTTATTATAGGTATCAATAATATTGTAATTTATTTTTGTTTTGATTTAATATATCCAATTTATAATTATATATTATTTTATTATTGTAAACCATGTTAATATTTTTAAGATTTCCTATGTTTAATTTATTGTTCATAATAATTATTTGTTCCCATTTACAACATCTAATTGAAATATGAATTAAATATATTATAATAAATTATCATAACTATGTGTAATGTAATCAATTTATAGTCTGGAATCATTATTTTTAATCCTTTGGGTCTTTTCCACAATTATAATCGATGTTTCGATAAAAAACCTATTAATAGTGGTCTATTTTATGCGGTTAATCAACTATGAATGTGCCTTAATTTGTGTATATAGAATCACTATGTGTAAAATATTATTTATTCTACTCCAATGTGGACTATGTTTTAACAAAAATATATAATAATCCATATTTCATCCATATTCCAATATCTAAGAATGTGAAATGATGAAAGAAATAAATCCAAAAATAAACATATAAGTGAATATTCCTAAATTTCCTTAATTCTAATTTATGTGAGCGTGGTGAAAAAAATATGACCTTATATCTCCTAGAGATCGACCAAATAATCAAAATATTCAATACTAATATATGTTTATCATAAATAATATGTATAGTCACAATATATCTTTCAGAACTAATATTATATTAGAAAATTTATATTTTTTGATCAACATATATTAGGTAAATGTATTTGGATTAGTACATGTAACATAAGAATTAGTAATATAATCTAACATATATGATAACAAATATATTTAAAATAAAATAATACATACACTATGATCAATAAATGTATCAATATTAATATAAATTTTACTCCATAAAAAATACAATATCACAGTAGTTATAAACTAATATCACATATGATATTAAGTATTTTTGTTGTGAACTAATATATAATATGAATTATTGATTTGTATTTTTTTAGAGTTATATGTATTTATCACAATATTACTTCAAAAAAATATAGGTTTATAACTAATATTTTTTCAGTTTCTATATATATTTTTATAAATAAATATTATAATGAAGGTCATTTCTATATTTTGATCAATACACATTATTTTAGAATTAACATTATGTTCTGATATATGAAGAAAATATTATGTTTACAACAATAGATATTACATATATGTATTTTGATCAATATATATTAGATCATGATATTAAAACATTTGAAATAAGTTAAAAACATATGAATCAAAACTACCATTTAATGTTATATTTGCATCAAAACAGATATTGTATATGAATTATATCCAAAAATATGTTCTTTCATATGTTATCATTGTACCTACCCATTATATACCGCTTGAGAATTTATATAATCTTATAGAACTCATCAACTATTCTGTGTGACTTTTTGATTAAACATTTCATGTGTTACCTTTCAAGGTTTTTGTCAAATTCTTTTTTTGAGTTCCTTGACACCATTCTAATTGTTTTAAATAAAATATCATTTCCCAAAATATATTAGTTGTTTATTTTATATAAATTCCTTTAGAAAATGTGAATATTTTACAAAATGATAAGTTATTCAATCTGAGTGTATAAAAACATCCCAAATTGAAATCTATTATTAGATGTAATATTATATTCTATCATATATTACCTAATTCAGAATATATATGTTTACCTTCAATGATATTTTTAGGTATTTATGATCCAAATAATCTATTTATTTCAATTATGAATGCTTTTATGAATAAAAAACATGATGTGAAATCATACCAAGTACCTTTCCACCATGTTTACATTCATCACATGTATAACATCTCATTTATCTGTTACTGTGTTTTATACATCGATGCATGGTAAGATAATTTGGTCGATATAGATATAATGTTAATGGTGATTTTTTCTAAGGAACTCTTGGAAAACTATGAGTGGGAATATATATATAAACATCATGGTTTAGATTATATTTTATAGGATGATATAAATTCATGCTTCCTTATATGTTGGAAAATTTTACACAGTAATATTGTTTCCCTTAATTGTTATTTCTGGAAAGAAAAAACATAGGGTTCTTTGATTTCATATTGAGGTGATCAAACCACACATCAAAGATAATTCTCACAAACTTTATGTATTATCCCCATTAACTTTTCATAATGAAGGTTCTAATCTTTTATTTCAGTTTCCTTTTCTCATAGTGGGTGTGTTGTGGACCTTGAATTGAGAAGATAAATCTAATGGGGATGTTAGGAATATTTTAAAATTTTCAACATTTCTATATAATTGTTTTCTATTCATTTGGAAGTTATTAAAAATTTAATGTGACTTGATGACATGTAATGGTTTTTGTAAATTTGCGAGGAATTGTATTTCATAGTGTGAGAATGTTACATGACAGGTCAGGGTTACATTTTATTTAATGTGAAAAATAGTTTTTTTAATATGTGGTGAAATGTTTTTCAATGTAACTTAAAATAAAATATATTCATGAAATGTAAAGTATTACATGCCTTTTAATCCACATAGATAGAATCTATAAGATATTGTGGGGGAGTTTGAGGCTTGATTTTATTTTTTAGCCTTATCCTCTCAAAAATACCTATTACACGAGTTGATTTTGGGTGTATTACATACATCCAAAATGATTCAATCAATGATTGATCAACTAATTTATGTGCTTCATCTCTATAGGTTTTCATTCTGCCCAGTTTATCAAATGATTGTGGTTGTGGCACCATTTTTTGTTCGGATTCATAACCAGATTTTGTTTTCTATCAATCCTTTTCAGTCTATAGTGATGCCATGTTTTATGAATGAAAATATTGTGGTTTCCAATCCCAGTTATTAAGGTAAGATATTTTTTCGATGTTCATTAGTTAGTCGAATCTATTCAATTGTTCTAACTTATTAATCTTATTGTTTTTATTATTTTATCCTTAATATTTGAAATGAAATTTCATGTATTTCAATTATAAAGGAATTTACAATTCTTTTATAAAGGTATTTTTCTTTGAAAATGAAATTTATTTGATTTTTAATGGAAAATATATTTTCAAACCCGGAATAATATTTTCATGGATTTGAAAATAATTTTATAAAAATGTGATCACAATTTTTAAAATAGAAATTGATAAAAATAGCAGAATATGAACCATGTGTACATCGTGATAGATACATGGGTAGTCATAGTACTGTGTTTGTGGCACCACTAGGAGTTAAAATCTAGGTTGTCGATATTATATGACAATTGTTTATGTTAGTTGTATCCAACCATATTACTTAATAATCTTGTGTGTGTCTAGTACATATTTTCACAGAGGCTAGATGTAAACTTGTTGGTGTATTTTTTCTTCTTATTATCCGTTTCAGGATAGTTTATTTCATAGATGTTGTCTCACATGTATAGTTATATTTATTATCTTTAACTTCATTTTTTATATATTTAAAAAAATGTTATGCAATTTTTGATAGGTCAATTGTGTTTTGAAAATGTATTTCAAGATGTTGATTTATAAACATGCTTATAAAATTGTTTTTTCTGAATATTAGACGTGTTCCTTCCTTATATATTATTTAGTGGTATCCTACAAGGACCTTTTTCTCTCACCCTACTTCTGCCTACTGCAGGATAGTGGCCTTGTTTTCCAGGTTTCATTTAATGGGAAGTTTCTTCTACAGTATGTATGATTCTCTTTATATATTTTGTCATTTTGGGATAGTTTTTGGAGTTGATGTTTGGTAACATGAAGGGCTGATGTCTAGAATTATATTTCATTTTTGTTTAGCCGATCTTTCTCAATTGTACTTCCCATTGTTTCTAATTTATACTCTATTTATGCGTATTTCATTCCTTATATTTGAGAATAGTTTTGTTATCTTTGTTTTACCTAACAATATGATGGGGTGACTAGGGTGACCAGTCTCATTGAACAAGGTCGGTCTATTACAATTTAGAATATGAAAATATACTTAGCCTGATGTGTGTCAACAAAACTTATGTTGGAAATTTTTCTTGGGTAGATAGAATAATGATTGTTCAAATTTAGAGAATAGGTGCAGAAAAGGGTCCTATCTAGCTCACTCCCATGGCTGAATTTGAGTTTCCAGGGGTGGTATTAAAAATTATTACCATGTACACGACCGAGTATTTAGGATCACATGAATAAAATATATGGGAAATTTATTTAAATTAACATATATAAAATATCTCAAAACATGGTGAATGTATGGTCATTTGAATAAACTAAATGAGGAGTTTATTTCGATGGACTTGTTCAATTAAAAAGGTTTTTCCTTTCCGTGAAGGTATTCATAACTACATTAAATTCTTATTTTTTTAAATCATTGTTCTAGATTTTTTTGGTTCAATTATTTTGGAATTTTCTCATTAATGATTTGTTATTGAATTATGTTTAATAATCAATGACTCATATAAGATGTCTTCCAAATGATAGAGAGGAAACTGTGATGTAGATTCTTAAGGATGATCCTCTAGTGGAGTCTACATTAGTTGATGTAGGGATTTGTACAATTCAGAATCTAGGGTGCATGGGTATAGTGAAATTGTGATGGGAAATGGATCATGGACTGTAATATACATAGAATCACACACAAAATCTTCGAGGAGTCAATGTATAACAAAGGACATGGGAGAATATTAAATGGATTGATATGATCATCAACCTTTTGAATAATCATAATGATTATCAAGTGGTGTTTTACATTTAATTATTATGAGGACCAAGAATAAGATGTTGGGAATCAGTACTGGAATCTATGATACCTGAATTTATTACCTAGTTTTCCTTCTAGATTATCATTGATCCATAGTTTTATCTTGAGATGTTATGTGTGGAAAATACCCAAGTGGTTCTAAACATGGAACAAGTGGAGTATTTCTTTTATCATTACTTCATCCACATTGCTGAGTTGGTGGATTTTTCACTGGTTGTTTTTACCAACGAATACCTGAAGGCTCGATGGTTTGAGATGGGGATGAGGGATAATTATTGGTTGATTCTAGTAATTTTTCCCTTCAAAAAATTGTGTATATAGTTTATAAATAATATTTTATTAAGTAAGAAATAAATGTAAGGACATGATTGGGATGAGATTCAGTGGGTGTAGTAGTTATGTAGGGTACTTCTTCCATTCAGAAAAGAAAGTATAGGAGTGGTTAGTTTTCTGCATGACTAATTCATGGGGATTCTATCAGACAATGAAAAGTTAATTTCTACTGGTGTGGGTGGTGTGGTCATACCCAAACTCATTATATAAAGGATCCTATAATTATCCATCATTGGAGATGATCAAGAAATATTAATTGTTTTGTGATATGATGTACTAATGATATAAAGAGGGATCCACATTCCTTAAGGGGTCAAAGGTTATTATTGATGCTTCCATGGGTGGTGGGTCTAATTCAATGAATAAAGGGGATGTCTAGTTGGAAATATGAGGATGACATTATGCAAAAAACTGTGTTACAGATTAATCTAATACAGGGATTACTACAGTTAAACATACAATGTATATTTCATATTCTATGGTGATAGCTTTGTCTGATACAGTTTCTACCAATTCATTTATAATGTCAATTTTTGTTGAAATTTTATATTTTAATTATAATATTATGTCATTCTTCATGGATATTTTCATAAATTTGGTAAATATTTCCAAATAAGGATTTAGATATCCTGTGTTTTAGGTGGTCATATTCAACTATATGGTGGATTTAGACTTATTATTAAATTATGTTGTTATCATTGACATGATTATTGGCATGGATTGAATTATTATCATAATGGACTACATAGATTGTTATCGTCAAGAGGTATAGTTCTTATATTCTGATGGGATCACTCATGTTTTCCAATGTGAGTGGGATTCTAGATGGGGAAGGGAAGGGAAGGTTATTCCTTATGAAAGATTAATCTCATTCAATATTTTAGAAATGTTTCTTGAAGTAGTTGACCAATGTTTGGGAATTCAAATACCTTCTATTGTGTGAGCATAACCTGAGGTATTTATAGATGATTTTTATAGATTACTGCTACATAGAGAGGTTGAGTATACTATTGGACTATTACCTATAACAATTCCAATTTCTATTCCATCATATCAACTGACACCTGCTGAGTTGGTTTAATATAATTTCTAGCATGTGGATGTGGAGGTGGAATGATTTATTCATCCTAGAATGTCATTATGAGCTTCTCCTGTACTCTTTTCCCATATTGTAGATTAGAGAATTATACATTGTATTTACTATTAAAATTTTGAATTTTTTTACTATTAAAAAAAGTTTCTTTTCCTAGAATTGATGATCTATTTGGTCAACTTAGGAGAGATAATTGGTTTTCTAAGATTTAGTTATAGCTGGGGTAAACCAATAGAATATTTGAGAAGTGGATATACCCAATAAACCTTTGTCTATTAAACATGGACATTTTATGTTTTTTGTATTCAATTTAGTCTCAATAATTCTTCTACTATATTCATGGATTTGATAAAATTAATCATTTATAGATTTCAGGAATGTTTTTTTTTGTTTTCATTGATGACGCCTTTGTGTATTCTAAGACAGAGGAGGAGAACATAGAGCATATTAATATCATTATCCAACCCTTTAGGGAACATCATCTATATTTTGTGCTTTCCATGCGTGAGTTTTGGATTTAGGACATGGAGTTTCAGGGGCATGTGATATTTGAGAGGTGTGTCTTAATATATCGTAAAAGGGTTTATGCATTTATGTCATTGGATCAACATAGACTTTTTTTTGAAATTCAGAACTTCATGGGGTTAATAGGTTACTATATGTGGTCTTTTCTGGAATTCTACAAGATCACATCTTTGTTGATAGATTTAAACTATAATTGTGTAAATTATTAATGGAAGAAATTATTTTAGGGAAATTTTGAAGATATGAAAATGATGGTAACTTCAATAGCAGTTTTTATTCTTCTGGAACTATTTTTAGGTCATGATAAATACGATGCTGATTTTGGTTCAAGTTTGAGTTCTCTCTTGATTCAGGGGAAACAAGCTGTGGCTTATGGAACGTTCAAAATACACCCTCAAGAGAATAAATACCATATCTAAGATATTTTGTTGGTAGATGTTATAAATTCTTTAAGATGTGGAATCACTATATTTTTTAGATCATTTTATGATATATTTTGATAAAAAACCTTGATGTATAATTTCACTAAGAAACATATGAGCATACGATCGAGATACTAGGTTGAGTATCTTCATAAAATTAATATTGATACTATATATACCTTAGGAATGAAAATTTATAGCTAATGCATTGGGAAAAAATTTACAAAATATGTAATGAAGTAATAAGTTTAGTAGTGTTCTTTGATGTGTTTGTTCACTAAAATGAGATTACGAGTTGTGGAGGATGGTGTACATGTGTTCATAGTTTTGATAAATCTTTACGTGTCTTTTTAAAATTGAGGCTAACTTAGGAATAGGAAAGATGATGAGAGATGATGCTTCAAAGAAATCCTAATTGGTGGGGGAGACCTCATTGAAATTTCCTCGATCTCCCAATTTTTATTTGTTCTTCCTTAGTGGGATGTTTGTTCTGTTTTCATTGATACATGAATTTATAGACCGTGAAAACCATTCATGTTGGTTCTTAGTCCCTAGGGATACAATGATGTACCATGATTTGATACCTCAGTATTAGTGGCAAGGGATGAGGTGGTCAGTTGTAGATTTTGTATCATGTTTTCTCAGCTGTCAAGAAGTTAAGGTGGAACACCAGAGACATACAGGTTTATCTCAACATTTACCCATTACGGTATGGGACTGGGATGATATCTCAATATACTTATTTTTTATTATTCCATATAATCCTAGTTGGATGGATTCAATTTGGAATATTTTTTACAAACTCAATAAATAGGAACATTTCATTCCAATAGAGTAAATGATAGAAGTGGAACAACTTGGGGGCTTGTTTGTCTAGAATATTGTAAAGCTTCATGGGGTTACATATTAATATATTTATGATAAGGTTTCGAGGTTAAAATATTGTTTTTGTAAAATTTTGAAGAAGATAATGTGTTCATAGTTGAAACTGAGCATCAATTATCTTCAAAAAATGGATAGGCAGACCGAGAGGGATATGCAGGTTATTAAGAATTTTCTTCGAGCTTCTGTGCCTAATTTTAGTGGATATTGGGAAAGAAATTTTCATTTTTCTGAGTTTTCATATAAAAATAATATATTTCATCGATCATGATGGATCCCTTTGAGGCTGTGTATAAGTGGTGATGTCGATATCCCATAAGCTAGCTGGAGTTGGGTGTGTAGACCTTGGTTGGTCTGAGTGTTGTTTAGGAGATGAAATAGGTATATTAGTTGATCTAGAGAAATTTGATCCTGACATAGAATCATAATGAATCTTATATAGATCATCATAGTAGGACTCAAGAGTTTGAGGCTAGAGATAAGGTCTTTCTTAGAGAATCACCTCACATGTAACACCGTGAGAATGGTAATCTGAGTAAGTTTGAAACAAGATTTGTGGGAACCTTTGAGATTGTTGAGAGACTATAGAGGGTGGTTATCAGTTTCTGTTACCATCTAGAATTACTTTTATACATTACATGTTTCATGTTTCCAGTTGAGGAGGTATATACTTGATCCTTACCATGTGATTTGATGAGAAGATGTAATTCATGATCCTGATACATCATTAGTTGAGTAGGAAGTTCAGATTATGGATCTCCAGGATAAGATACTATATGTTGAAATGATCCACCTGGCCATGGTACTATGGAAATGCATATAGGGTCACTAGGAGATGTGTGAGAATAAGTCATTGATGAGGCATCAGTGGAATTCAAATTTTTCTAATCTTGGTTATTGTGATATTTTTATGGTTAGAAATATTATATAGAGGGGATGTTGTAATGCCCTATTGCCATTCTATCAGGTATGTTATGATCTTTTGTATTGGATTCATTTTCTCATCAAGAATTTTTTTTGAACTTGAATTTGGGATGACCAGTGTAATGGTGAAGTCAGGGATTTGATGGAATTTCTTCGTTACAACAATTTTTTTTCTACTCACCATGCGTAATGGGATTTCATGATATGTAATAGACACGGGAAAAATTCTATTAACATACATACACTGGTAAGAATGTTATATGACTTCTAAGTCCACGTTAGGTAATGTGGGAAATATTGTTTTTAATCCAGGTTAACACATTTTTTAATATTGAATAAAATAAAAGGGATTCACAACTTGAAAAGATTAAACATCTTGTAATTCCACAAATTGAAGTTTTTAGAATTTTGTGTTGAGTTTTACGCATCAGTTGACTCTTTATCCTTCTTCTCTTAGCTATAAATCATATCGTATGAGATTTTGGGTTTCATCCTTCAACCTAGATTGACCCATTTAAAAATTGATCAATAGTGTTGGGATCTTCATCTACCAGTGTAAGACATCCTCTCAGATTATCACTCTTTTGTGGTTGTGGGATTGTTTTTGTAGGGATTTGTAATTATAATGGATTTTCTACCTATCTCTTTTGACTATAGTCACGTATTGTCTCTTGAATCTAGATATTTTGGTTTCTAATCCTCAGTTTTGAAGGCGGTTAGATATTCTATTCTCATTATTTAGGTTGATATGTTCAATTGTTATAATTTCATGAATTTCATGTTGTTCACATTGATTTTTGGATATTTGAAGTAAAATTACATGTATTGAAATTAAAAAAGACATGGATTTGTGTTAAAAAGGGGGTTTTTCTTTGAAAATAGAATTTTATTGATTTTATGTTGAAAATAGATATTCAAACTGTTAATAAAAAAGGCTTGTATTTGAAAAAGTTTTTATTAATATTTGATCATAGCATTTAAAACGTAAATTGAAAAACATTTTATATTAGCAACCCTCAGTATGTCAAGATAGATACAAATGTTTCCTTAGTGTGTGTGATACCACTCGGAGGTAACCTCTTGAATGTCGATGGTGTATGGAATGCCTTTAAATTAGGTGGACCCAACCATATTCCTTTTTAGGGTAATGAGTGTATAATATTTTTTTTATTCAGGCTAGAGCCCTGCCGGAAGGTGAATTTTTTCTTGTTTTCTTTATACATGATAGTCTATTTCATGGATGTTATCTAAAATTTATACTTATATTCAGTATTTTAACCTAATTTCCATCCATACTTGGAAAATTTTTATTTAATTTGTGTAATCAAAATTATTTTTTGAAATATAATTTTATGATTGTTATTTATAAAAATTATTGTATAATTGAATTGTTTTATAGCTTGGACTTGTGCATTCATGTTATTAGAACGTGTATAGATTCTATGGTGGTATCCTATTGGGCTATATTTATCACACCCTAAATCCCATGTGGGTGTATATATACATTTTAATGGATTTAGTTAAAGGGAAGAGAATTCTATAATAAGAAGTCTTCTCTTTTAATTGCAATGTAATATTGTGATTTTTTTGTAGGTGAC
This sequence comes from Viscum album, assembly GCA_963277665.1. Lineage (NCBI taxonomy): Eukaryota > Viridiplantae > Streptophyta > Magnoliopsida > Santalales > Viscaceae > Viscum > Viscum album. The sequence continues at coordinate 712,491,072 of OY728134.1, read as the reverse complement.
ATTTGGACACATGGAAACATATTTTAAAGATGTGTTATTGATTCCAGTTTTTTATATTGGGATCAGTTGTATATCCCATTGTTTCATCTCTGTTCTTTAGTTTAGTGTCATGTTTTAATTATATATGAGATTTTTTTAGTTATCTGTGTTCTACCCCACCTTGCAGTGGGCTGAACTAGGTGACCGGTATGGTTTAGCCAGGTTGGTAAGATATAGTTTCAATGAAAATTTAAATTTAACCATATTTTAATTTGTTTTACCAACCCCCTGATTCATACTTTTCTATTAACATATTTATGCTCCTAAAACACTTGTAAAAACATGTAACATGTACAATTTTGTAACACCAAAATCAAATAATTGTAGGGATCATTGAAATATGTTTCATGTAGAATAACTCTTATAAATGTATCAAAATGTTTTGATACTAAATATATCCATAGATAAGTCTAATCTGGATTATCATAGGATAGATCCCACTACTCAAGAGATTGTGCCTCACACACTATCTTTTTTTCAAATTGATCAGACCATTGTCTCCCAGGCAGCCCTCCCTTCGTCGATAGCTCCAGCCATGACCACCTACGACCCTGGATCCTCCTTCCATTCTGAAGGCCTAATTCCCTAGAGTGGGACTTCCGATCCATGTTCTATGGCCTAGTTCTCATATCTGTCCTTAATGGATGCCCTCAGTGGCCACTCTTAGAAGGCCTGCTTCCCTGACACCCGTCTTTTCTCCTCCTAGGCTTCTCGGGATGGTGCATGATTGCCGTTGGAGGTTCCAACAACAGCTTTTGAAGAGGATGATGCCTGCCTCCAATGGAAACGCGTGGCGTATTTTAGTTGAATGATGTCATCCCTACAGGTATTCAAGAGGCATGTGGATTTCTGGGGCCTCATGGAGCCGACGTGTGTTTCCTATTGGGGCACGGAGCCCGGTGCCGTAGTGGAAGTAGTCATTACAGAAACACACAAGAGAAGATTTCACCCGAAGGCCTTTTATCATCACCTAATAGAATTTTAACAACACACAAAGGATTTCCACACCACACCCAAAGGCATTTTTACAATTCACCTGAAGGTTTTTTCACTCGACACATGACACCCATGAACATACCATTTTTTCCATACATCATTGAAACTGAGAAACATGGCTTGATCTCGGCAACCAAGAGGACTATTGATACATGAAACTGTCATCGTCTTGGACACACCATTGTTGTCGTGATCACCATATTTTCTTCACATCAGTTACCACACACACGATAACCACATCGCCGCTCTGTTGGTGGTTACATCTTTGCCAGCGCACAAATCAAAACATGCTATCACATCTTATTATATAGACACCACACCCATATCTACATTAATACAGTCAACATTCAAAATCTCATCATAATTCAACCCATTAATATGGGGAAAAACTCTTCATTAATGTTGGGTGAAAATCCTCCATTAATGTTGAGAAAATCCCTCCATTAATATTTTCTCTCTCCTCATAAATCAAAATTTTAAATCATCAATCCCAACATTTCCCCCATCTGCAAGAACTCATTTTGCCTGGTCTTGGCCTCGGAAGTGGACTTCGTCAAGGCTTGGTGCTTTGCTTCTCGATGTTGGGACTGCTGGCGGTTCAATCTGGTTCACTGGTCCTTAGAAGCTCACAAGGGAAAGGAGAGCCCTCGCGCCGCGGTGTGGGTAAGATTACCTGGCCTTCTGCTACCCTTTCATAATGGAACATTCCTCAAGGATATTGGTGACTCTCTTTGGGGTTGCCTCTGCACCACGGCGTGCACATGAAATGGTGAGGTTGATCTGGTGGCCCGGATCTGTGTAGAGTTGGACTTGTCTCAGCCTATTGCAGAGGTGTTATCCCTTAGGGTTCAAGACTCATTCGTATGGTCCCAAGACATCGTTTATCGCGGGTTTCCCCGGTACAACTCCACCTTCCTTCTTCAGGGACGTTCCATGCATGTCTACAGGAAGCAACACCGGGAGGGGTGGGGCCACAGAAATTCTCCTAGGAACAATCATCCCCTATGGTTTTTGGCTGATCTGAGGCCGACTCAGGTTCATGTGGTGTCCCGAGATGACAACACTTCTGCTGCTGCAGGGTTGAGGTTCCCTTCTCCCTCTAGAGTGCCTTATTTCCCCTCCTCCCCCCTGAGGATGAGGGCTGTATCCTGGTGCTTGTCCCTCATCACCCAAGGGTTCCCCAAGAGTTACTAGCCAAATATGTATCTCTTGTTTTCAATCCCTCCTCAATGCTCCACTCAGGGGCCATGTTTGATAGTTTTTTAAGGTTTACTCCAAGCCCCCTGGGCTTTTCCTACTCACTTCCTCCAAGACTGGAGTCGTCTACCAGGTCATGTGAGGTGGAGCATTCCCATCAGGTCTCCATCCAGGAAGAGAACATTGCAGTCATGAGGGAGGATGCATGGAACACTCTGAGATCCAGCGGCTTTCATCCGGATGGCTCATGCTTCCTGGAACCGGAGCATCCTGGAAATAAGAGCCCATAGTCCCAATCCACGTCCAGCATTGTGAGTGGGAAGTCATCTAAGATCCACTCTCGATTCCACCTCCCATTCCCAGAGCCCTCTTCATTGAGTCTAGGCATGTGCACCCATCTTTTCCTAAAGAAAATGCAGTTCAAGGAATGCTCCACTCCCCTTCCATTATTGATCATGGGATATGAGGCTCAAGCTGGGCCTTCTTCTTCTCTGTAATGATACCATTATCAAATAGAATCCCATGGCATAGGGGCATGGGTTAAATCTGACTACTTGGCCTAGGAATCTAAGAGAAATAAATCCCACATGGTTGTCATCCAGGAACACAAGCATAAACCTTCTAAAATAAATAAGTTCAATTGGAAACACAAAATGCATGCTTCTATGCATGCAAATCCAACCAATACCCACATATGGATCTTATGGACTAGAGAGGTCTCAGTCGACCTGATACAGGCAGGTGATTAGTTCATCATGAAAAAAGTCTCGAATGGAATCAGTTCTATCCTATTATCCTTTGTATACGGTAGCAGCGACGCATTTAGAAGAGAATGAATTTGGATAGAGCTCAGTGGGTTTGACCCAGTGGATATGCCATGGGTTATAGGTGGTGAATTCAATATCTTCATAGAGCCGACATAGAGGAAAGGAAGAGGGGCATTTCCACCATTGTCCAGCATGGAATTCTCCAAATTCATGCCTGGAAAAGGGCTTCTGGACATGGGTTACTCAGGAGATCGCTTTACCTGGTGTAACAACCAACAAGGGAGGCGAAGATTGTAACATCCCAAGGTTTTCTAAAAATAAATTGAAAATGTATGAAATTTTGTATAAGGAATATATGTATAAGTATCCTTTAAACATAATGTTATTTCGTCTATGTTTTTAATTTCAAGAAACTGTCATCTACAATTGTGTTTAGTATGTTATTTAGAGTTTGATGAAACAAACTTGTTTTTTAGTGAATAGTAACATTCCCTTATGAACAGTAAAATGAATAGTAATATGAATAGTAATATGACCTCATGAATAGTAAATAATAATATTATTTTATTTTCCCATGGCAATAGGATAATGGGATATTAATTAATTTTTCAATGTCACATAAAACTAATTGCACTTCAATATTGTTATTTTTCGAATTAACTGTGACCTTATTTAAAAATTAAATTAATAATATTTAGAAAATTATCTTTGAAAAATGGAGTTCATTTTTGAATTCTACACGTCGAAATATGGTTGGGGTAAAGTTTTGGTATTTTTCTGAAACTCTTGAATTTTCGGTGAATAGTGAAATACGACAAAATACCGTATAATCAATTTATCAGAAAAAATGCACTATTTATGACATCATAAGAGACATAAGGGCACTTGATTTGAAACCACTCGATATTTTCACTATTTAAGGACACTTGATTTGAGATTATTCATATTCTTGATAAAAATATTATAATAATAATTAAAATAATCTAAAATACCTCCCCTCCTCCACTATAAATATCACCCTCACTCCCCTCTTCCTCCCACACATCTCAAGACTTGATCATTGTCTAATTTCTGCCAAATTCCCTCCCAAATATTCTTCCCTACGTCCTAGAGCTTCTGGTCTCACCAAAAGGCCAAAATCAAAGCCCTTAAGGAGGATCTCAAGGAGAAGAGATCAAGAGGTAAACATCCTCTTTCATTTTCATTCTTTTCTTCCATTTTATGTTATTCTCTTCCATTACCTTTGTCTTTTTCATGGATATTTCATTAAATATTTCCCCTTACTGTCCAAATTTTGTATGAATGATGAGATATTCCATTCCTCTCATCAATCTTGTTTTTATGAAATTTTAAGAGACGCCGTTAGGCTGCCAAATTTTCGTAAGAAATTTCTCATGTTTTCTTTATTTCATGATTCCTTTATCTTCTTTCATCACCCCCTCTTATCCAAGAGGCATGAAATCTCCAGATTCATGTATATTCTGGATGTTGTCATGTTTATGGAAAATTACAAATCAGTATTCCTCTCCTCTCTCACTTATTTAAGGAATAAAAACAATGTCCGTGATGTGTCGAATTACCGACATCGTGGATGATGTAATTTCACTTTACATTAATTCTTTAAAGTCTGGTCATGAAAATATTTATATGGTTGAACCAGGTTATAATATATGTTTTATAACATATATATGGTTCGTTAATTATTTTGTACTCATGGTTCTAATTTATAAGACTAAATGAGGTTGTTATTATCAAAGAACCACTTAAATGATCTAAACGAACATAAATAATGTTTTAACTTATAAGTCATTATCATATAAAGAATCAAAGTGATAAATGGTATAAATTATGGTACTGGAAATATGTAAATACTACTCCATTCTAATTCTGGATTTTCACTTCCAATCAACAATAACGATTCATCATGAACCGATCGTGAAAATCACAAAAGAACTCACCCAAAATAATGCAAGGAACAAAATACTAACAATTAAGGGGTGAAATTTGGTTATGAAATGACCATATAAGATGTTATAAACATGAAATTGTTTCTTTAAAATACTAATAACACTCTTTTAACCATTATACAGGAGGTTTAAACAATTTTAAAGTATGAAAAGCCTAAGGTAAGGGAATTCTTAACCCGATTTCCATTCTTTGGGTTAACCTTCTACTTTAATGTTTATGTGCTATTTAAATTGTTTGTGTGATGGGTTATGGTTATATTATGTTTCATTATGTGTATTTACATATTATATACCTATTCCATACACTTTATTAAGTCCCACTTCACGTATATGATGTTTATAGGGGACTTTTCTTATAAAATCTTATTTTAAAATTCTATTTTTCAATATTCTAATGCAATGTTTTTATGCTATTATTTGTGTTGTATGATTGGTTTTTGGTTATTGGGAATTGTTTATGATGAAGGGTGGGACCTATATTTCCCTCCAATGCATTGGGTATGAGTAAGTTGGAGTTCGGTCGTATGGTTACTCCAAGTGTAACTGTGATGGTTACACAAAGTAAGGTAGCTGTGAGGGTTACAAATTTTAAGGTAGCCAAGATGGTTACAAGATTATGTAAGTAATGCCCCACGATACCTCTATTATTATATTTATTTTTGTGTGGATATTGTGTAAATCTCATGTTACACAAAGTAAGTATTTATGGGTGGAATGCATGGCTTCTGAAAATTTTTTCATACGTCATGCATATTCATGGACTAATGTGATTTTTTCTTCTTTTCATGCCTTACTGAGATTTTGTGCGCATCCCATGTTTTTAAATCATTTTTCAAAGGTTAATGGATGAATAATACATGGAAGGATGTCATGTTAAATGTTGAAGAATTTTGAAGGAGTCTTGTTTTATGTTTTAATGTTTTATATTCTGAGGAAAATGGAAACTCATTTTATGATATCCACTATGTAACAATGTGTAATGTTATGAATGTTTTGTCTTAATTCTCTAATGCTATAAACTTGAAAAGTTCCTCAATGTAAAAGGACGTGTTTTCCTGAATAAATTCAAGATTATGTATGTAACAAGTGCGGGTCTTTATAGTTGGTATCATAGGATGGTTTAGATAACATTAGGTGTTAAGGTGATGCTAATAGAATACCATAAATAACTTTCACTCAATGTTTAATTTGTTATATAATTTAAAGATTACCATGTTGCTTCATATAGGAAATGTTTGTTTAGAATGGTTGTCCGTAGAAGGAACATGGATGCTGAAGAGGAGAGGCACCGACAAAATGAAATCCTTCCTGATCTACAGCCCGAAATTGTAGGGATTGGAACCGAGTAGTTTGGGATAGTAATGGCTCAGCTAACTTAGGCTATAAATGGTGGAGGCATCCTTGAAAGAGAACCAATATAGGTACCCCAACTGAACATGACAGTGGAGGAATATTTTATGAGACAACATCCTCCTGCATTCAATGGATCCTCTGACCCAGTGGTAGAAGAAGGATGGATTAAAGCCCTTGAAATGATATTTGATGTTATGGGATGTTCGGACAATCAAAAGGTAAGTATTTGAATTTATCGTTTTGAAGGTGAAGTTGATCAGTGGTGGTCAATGGTAAGGAATTCCAGGGGTAGAGAGGATTTTGATGCCTTAGTGTGGGATGAATTTAAAAGTCTTTTTCCTGAAAAATAATTTCCTATGGTGGTGCGACTTAGAATGGATACGCAATTCATTGAATTAAAAAAAAGGAGGAAGATTCAGTGGTTTTGTATGAAGCTAACTTCACCCGACTGGCAAGGTGTGCTCCAAATCTTATTCTGGATATCGATAGCAAATTCATCCGCTTTTACTCAGGATTGAAGCCAAGGTATCGAAGGGCGTTGGCTTCCAGTGAATACAAAAGCTATGAGAAACTTGTATGATGTGATGAGAGGGTAGAGATGGAGTTTTCTGATGATCATATGCATTTTGGAAACAAAGAGAAGAAGAGGTCCCGTTGGCAAGCAATGGGTAAGAATCAACCAAAGAAATCTGATGGTAAGAAAATCTAGTTTCTAGTTTGTGAAAAGTGTGGAATGAAGCACCTTGGGGAATGTCTTATCAAAACTGGGAAGTGTTTTAAATGTGGTATGTTTGGAAATATGGCACGAGATTGCAATGAAAATGATCCAAATACTAATCCTGATAAGAAAACTGTAAAGTGTTTTAAATGCGGTGAGATGGGGCCCTATAGAAATGCCTTTCCAAAGAGGGATCCAAATGATGCAAAGAAGCCAGACTACAAGAAGAAAGGTGTAGTGAGATACTTTGCGACTACGTCAGCAGATGTTGGGCCATCCAATGATGTTGTATCAAGTACTTTGTTTGTTCACTCAGATTTTGCTAAAGTTTTGCTTGATACTGGGTCTACAGATTCCTTCATCTCTGAGAAATTTTCTGGTAGATCGGAAATATCACCTCAAAAAATGAGACCTGAACTTGTTGTTAAAACACCAGGGGGAAATGTTATAGCAAAGGGGAATTATAAGAATATTTCTATTGTGGTATGTGGAAATACTTTACCTGCAATCCTTGTTGTTTTACCCTTAGTCGAGTTTGATGTTATTCTGGGGATGGACTGGCTTTCTGATTATCATGCTAAGATTGACTGTAGAGCTAAAGAAGTTGTTTTTCAGAAAGGAATTCAGTTTGTATACAAGAATGAACCCATAAAATTGATAACATATCAAGAATCTGAGAAACTACTGAAATATTTAAGTGAAAGTTATCTTGCTCATACTGTTGAAAACAAGGGAACTATTCAAATTAATGATGATGCAGTGGTAAATGAATACCTTGATGTTTTTCCTGAGGAGTTACCCAGTGTCATACCTGAATGAGAAGGCGAATTAACAATTGATTTAGTTCCTGATGTTATGCCAATTTCAAAACACCCATATCGTATGGCTCTAATAGAACTTCTTGAATTGAAAAATCAGTTACAGGATTTGCTTGTCAAGGGATTCATTCGTCCCAGCACTTCACCATGGGGAGCCCCTATTTTGATTGTTAAAAAGAAAGATGGTTCCATGAGACTTTGCATTGATTATAGAGATTTGAATAACATCACTGTTAAAAACAAGTATCATTTTCCTCATATTTATGACTTGTTTGATCAGCTCTAGAGAGCTCAGTACTTTTCCAAGATTGACTTGTGATTTGGATACCATCAGCTGAAGTTGAAGGAGGATGACATCCAGAAAACAGCCTTTCGTACTAGATATGGGGATTATGAATTTTTTTTAATGCCATTTGGGCTAACTAATGCACCTGCTGTATTCATGAATCTTATGAATAGATTATTTAATGAGTTCTTGGATATGATTGTGGTTGTATTTATTGATGACATTCTGGTTTTTTATAAAAATAAAGAGGAGCATGAAAAAAATCTAAGGGTTGTTTTACAAACTTTAAAAGAAAAGAAACTATATGGAAAATTCAGTAAGTGTGATTTTTGGTTGCAATAGATTTCCATTCTTGGGCACATTGTAAATAAGGATGGAATAAGAGTTGATCCTGCCAAAACAAAAGTAGTTGATGAATGGCCAAGACCCAAAAATGTTATAGAGATTCATAGTTTTCTGGGCTTAGCAAGTTATTACCGACGGTTTGTTAAGAACATTGCACGGTTATCTAGCCCAATAACTAAGTTAACACGGAAAGGGGTTAAATATGTTTGGACAAAGGAATGTGATGTTTTTTTTCAGGAACTAACGAAGATATTGGTGAATTATCTAGTTTTGGACTTACCTTCCTGGAATGGTGAGTTTTTCATCTATAGTGATTCTTCTTTGAATGGACTTGGTTGTGTTTTGATGCATAATGATAAGGTAATTGCCTATGCTTCGAGACAACTTAAACATCATGAGCTAAATTATCCCAAAAAAATATTTGGAATTGGTAGCTGTGGTTTTTGCTTTGAAAATATGGAGGCATCATCTATACAGAACCAAATGCCAATATATACTGACCATAAAAGTCTTAAGTATATATTCACTCAGAAGGAATTAAACATGAGGCAGAGAAGATGGAAAGAACTGCTAAAGGATTATGACTACACAGTCAATTACCATTCTGGAAAAGCAAACATTGTAGTGGATTCCTTAAGTCGGAAAAATCATGCATCATTAACCATGCTACGTTTGGAACATGATCCCTTGATTAATGATTTGATGAATTTTGGATTAGAAGTTGTTGGTGTAGGGAATATATCTATTTTGTTTCAGGTTTCAGTGCAGTCTTCGTTGTCAGACAGAATTATGAAAGCGCAGAGGGAAGACCATGAGCTACAGAAAATGGCAGAATTGGTTAAAATGGGTAAGTTTCTAGAATTAAATCTTGATAAAGATTGTGTTTTAAGGTTTAGAAAAAGGTTGTGTGTGCCTTGTGATTCCCAGATGAAGAAAGAATTGTTTTGTGAAGCTCATAGTTCTCCATTTTCAGTTCATCCTGAATGTACTAAGATGTACAGAGACCTTCAAGAGTATTATTGGTGGAATGAGATGAAAAGAGATGTTGCTGATTTTACAATGAAATGTTTGACATGTCATTAGGTTAAAGCAGAGCGACAGTTACCGAAGGGGATGCTTCAGCTTTTGCCAATGCCATAATGGAAATGGAAGAATATATCCATGGATTTTGTGGTGGGGCTACAAAAGTCTTCTCGAGGTAAAAATGAGATATGGGTTATTGTTGATCAGCTAACAAAGTCTACTCATTTTCATTCTATTCGATATACAATGAAATTAGATCATCTTTCTCGATTGTACCTCAAGGAGATTGTCAGGTTACATGGAGTTCCACTTTCCATTATGTCTGACCGAGATCCCAGGTTCACTTCTAAATTTTGGGAGGGACTTCAGAAGTCTTTGTGCACAGAGTGGAATTTCAGTACAACATTTCATCCGCAATCATATGGGCAGTCATAACGAACGATTAAAACATTGGAGGATATGCTTCGAGCTTGTTCAATGGACTATCAGGGAAGTTGGGATCAACATCTTTCATTAGTTGTGTTTTCTTATAACAACAGTTTCCATTCAAGTATCCAGATGGAACCTTTTGAGGCCATGTATGGAAAGCAGTGTCGGACTCCTGCATTTTGGGATGAAGTCGGTGAAAGAAAGTTGATGGGGCTAGAATTAGTAGAAGAAATGGCTGAGAAAGTGAGGATGATCCATCAACACATGAGGACAGCTCAGAGCAGGCAGAAAAGTTATGCAGATAACAGAAGGAAAGACTTCTCTTTCGAGGTAGGTGACCATGTTTTCCTTAAAATTTCTCCTTGGAAAAGTGTGATGCGTTTCGGTAAGAAAGGGAAACTATGTCCACGGTTCATCGGTCCCTTTGAAATCTTGAATAAAGTTGGAACAGCTGTGTACCGCGTAGCTTTGCCTCCGAGCTTATTTCAGGTACATAATGTTTTCCATGTTTCGATGTTGAGAATGTATGTTCCAGATTCATCACATGTCTTGAGGCCGGAAGCAGTTCAGCTGGCAGAGAACCTTTCTTATGAAGAAAAACCGGTTCAGATTCATGATCGAAGAGAATAGGTATTGCGGAATAAGGTAATCCACCAGGTAAATGTTTTGTGGAAAAACCACATGGTCGAAGAAGAATCATCGGAGTCTGAAAATGTTATGAGGGAAAAATTCCCTCAGTTGTTTAATAAGTAAATGAAAATTTCAAGGATGAAATTTCAAGAAGGTGGGGATAATGTAACATCCCAAGGTTTTCTAAAAATAAATTGAAAATGCTTGAAATTTTTTTAAGGTATATATTTATAAGTATCCTTTAAACATAATTTTATTTTTTCTATGTTTTGAATTTCAAGAAACTGTCATCTACAATTGTGTTCAGTATGTTATTTAGAATATGATGAAACAAACATGTTTTTTTGGTGAATAGTAACATGCCCTTATGAATAGTAATATGAATAGTAATATGAATAGTAATATGACATCATGAAATGTCAAAAATAATATTATTTTATTTTCCCATGGTAGTAGGATAATGGGATCTTAATTAATTTTCCAATGTCACATAAAACTAATTGCACTTCAATATTGTTATTTTTCGAATTAAATGTGACCTTATTTAAAAATTAAATTTATAATATTTAGAAAATTATTTTTGAAAAAAGGAGTTCATTTTTTAATTCCACACGTAGAAAAATGGTTGGGGTAAATTGTTTGGTATTTTTCTGAAACTCTTGAATTTTTGGTGAGTATTGAAATAAGATAAAATACCATATAATTAATTTATCAGTGAAAATGCACTATTTATGACATCATAAGTGACGTAAGGCCACTTGCTTCGAACTCACTTGATATTTTCACTATTTAAGGCCACTAGATTTGAGATTATTCATAGTCTTGATAAAAATATTATAATAATAATTAAAGTAATCTAAAATACCTCCCCTCCTCCACTATAAATATCACCCTCACTCCCCTCTTCCTCCAACACCTCTCAAACCTTGAGAATTATCTAATTTCTGCCAAATTCCCTCCCCAATCTTCTTCCCCATGTCCTAGATCTTCTGGTCTCACCTAAGAGCCAAAATCAAATCCCTTAAGAAGGATCTCAAGGAGAAGAGATCAAGAGTTAAACATCCTCATTTATTTTCATTCTTTTCATCCATTTTATGTTATTATCTTCCTTTCCCTTTTTCTTTTGCTGGGATATTTCGTTAAATATTTCCCCTTACTGTACAAATTTTGTATGAATGATGATATATTGCATTACTCTAATCAATCTTGTTTTTATGAAATTTTAAGAGACGTCGTTAGGCTGCTGAATTTTCTTAAGAGATTTCTCATGTTTTCTTTATTTCATGATTCCTTTATCTTCATTCATCACCCCCTATCATCCAAGAGGCATGAAATCTCCAGAATCATGTATATTTTGGATGTTTTCTTGTTTATGAAAAATTACAAATCATTATTCCTCTCCTCTCTCATTTATTTAAGGAATATAAACATTGTCTGTGATGTGTCAAATTACCGATATCGTGGACGATGTAATTTCACATTCCATTAATTCTTTCAAGTCTGGTCATGAAACCATTTATATGGTTGAACCAAGATATAATATATGTTTTATAACTCATATATTGTTCTGTAATTCTTTTGTACTCGTGGTTCTAATTTATAAGACTAAATGAGGTTGTTATTATCAAAGAACCACTTAAATGATCTGAATGAACATAATTAATGTTTTAACTTATGAGTCATTATCATATAAAGCCTCAAAGTGATAAATGGTATAAATTATGGTACTGGAAATATTTAAATAGTAATCCATTCCAATTATGGTTTTTCACTTCCAATCAACAAGAATGATTCATCATGAACCGATCGTGAAAATCACAAAAGAACTCACCCAAAATAATGTAAGGAACAAAATACTAACAATTAAGTGGTGAAATGAGGTTATGAAATGACCATATAATATGTTATAAACATGAACATGTTTTTTTAAAACACTAATAACATTCTTTTAACCATTATACATGAGGTTTACACAAATTTGAATTAAGACAAGCCTAAGGTAAGTGAATTCTTAACCCGATTTCCATTCTTTGGGTTAACCTTCTACTTTTTTGGTTATGTGCTATTTAAATTGTTTGTGTGATGGGTTATGTTTATATTATGTTTCATTATGTGTATTTACATAGTATATACCTATTCCATACACTCTATTAAGTACCACTTCAAGTATATGATGTTTATAAGGGACTTTTGTTCTAAAATATTTTTTTAAAATTCTGTTTTGCAATATTCAAAAGCAATGTTTTTTTGCGATTATTTATGTTGTATGATTTTGTTTTGGTTATTGGGTATTGTTTATGATGATGGTTTGGACCTATATTTACCTCCAATGCATTGGGTATGAGTATGTTGGAGGTCGGTCGTATGGTTACTCCAAGTGTAACTGTAATGGTTACACAAAGTAAGGTAGCCGTGAGGGTTACAAATTTTAAGGTAGCCAAGATGGTTACAAGATTATGTAAGTAATGCCCCAAGATACCTCTATGATTATATTTTTCTTTGTGTGGATCTTGTGTAAATCTCATGTTACACAAAGTAAGTATTTATGGGTGGAAAACATGTCTTCTGAAAATGTTTTCATACGTCATGCGTATTCATGGACTAATGTGATTTTTCCTTCTTTTCTAACCTTACTCAGATTTTGTGCTCATCCCAAGATTTTAAATGATTTTTCACAGGTTAATGGATGAGTAATAAAAGGAAGGAAGACATGATAAATGTTGAAGATTTTTCAAGGTATCTTGTTTTATGTTTTAATGTTTTATATTCTGAGGAAAATGGAAACTGGTTTTAAGGTATCCACTATGTAACAATGTGTAATGTTATGAATGTTTTGTCTTAATTCTATAGAGCTCTAAACTTGAAAAAATCCTCAATGTAAAAGGATGTGTTTTCTTGAATAACATCAGGATTATGTATGTAACAAGTGCGGGTCTTTATAAAGATGATGGAGCCATATCAACCACTGCCTGGCCAATTTCATTCCCTATCTATGTTTCCCAATGCCACGGTCTCCCACCTATTCCGAGGTATATTAGATCACTCCCCATTATTACTCTCCCTGTCTCCATTGCAGGCCACCTCTGTTTCATTCACGTTCAATAGCCAATGGACCAAGGAGCCAGGTTATCAAGAACTGGTTAAGGATGTATGGGGAGAAATGATTCAAGGTCATACATGGACGGCCCTTCATAGAAAGATTAGGCGTCTCAAGAAAGGTCTTCAAGAATGGGCCAAGTACCTCCCCCATCAACATCAGGATTTGGATGTACTCAATCGAGACATTGAGTGGATGGAATCTAGCCTAGAGGTGGCATTGGATGAGAAATTCTTCGGAGTTCTCTCAGAGAAGAAAAACAGAGTGGTGGAGCTGGTCATCTACCAAGAGTTCAAGGTGAGGGAAAGTTCAAGGATAAAATGGCTAAAAGAGGGGGACAAAAAACACTCAGTATTTCTATGCATGCATAAAGGAGAAGCGTTGTACTATCAAACCCAACATTGCTATGGAGGATGGAACATTTACGGATTATAGGGAGATCATTGGGGGTATGACACTTACTTTCTTTAAAATCCTTCTTCCTAATAATAATAAAAACATGCTTAATGGATATCCACAAGGGGGATAAGAGTTTTGGGGGAGGATTTTGACCTTTGTTTCGTCATATGACAATGAACTAATGGATGGGGTCCCCTATGAGGAGGAGATCCATGAAGCCATGATGAACCTGAACCCCGAGAGCACGTCGGGCCCGGACTGCATCCCAGGGTGGTTCTAAAGGAGCTCATGAGAGGTGGTCAAGAAGGATATTGTAGTAGTAGTGTAGGGCTTATTTGATGGAGGAAGCTTACTGCGGACTGCTTGCATGATGACTCTAGTCCTTATTCCGAAGTTCAATCACCCCTCCTCCCTCCTTCACTATAGTCCTGTAAGTATGTGAAACTTCCCTTATAATATTCTGTCCAGTACCATTAATGCAAGGCTATCTTCACTGATACCCCGATGGATATCCCTCTGGAAACACGAATTTGTAATAGGCTCCTCCATTCAAGGGGTGATAGCACTGTCGATGGAAATGCTGAGAGATCCCAATACCAAGGTCCTAGGTTCCAATATAGCTATAAAAATGGATATGAATCAGGAATACGATAAAGTTGAATGGGGGTTCATTAATACGGTTCTAGTGACCATGTGTTTCTCCTCCGGGGTTTGTGATATCCTCTTTAGATGCTACAACTCTCCCTGTATGGTGGTTTCCTTTATAGGGAAAACCCAGGGCTTCTTTAAGGAAACTAGAGGGTTGTAGCATGGGGAACCCATCTCCCCGAGCATCTTCATTCTCATACAGGATACTCTTAGTCGTATGATCAACAACGGAATATCCAATGGTGACTTGCTAACCTACCGAATGATCATGACCCTTACCTCCATTTCCCATCTAATGTTCGCTAACAACACCCTTATTTTCACAAATGTGAGAAAGAGATCAACATGGGGCATCACTAGAGTACTTGAAGAGTACTGCCACTGGAGTGGAAAAGTTGTTAACAAGGAGAAACATAGCTTCTATATATCGAACAGATGTTCTCCTAACAGGGAGCAGGAATTGTTTCAAAGGTTGGGTATGAAACATGGAACATTCCCAATGGATTACATTGGCACACCCATCTCACCAGGAAGAATGTGCATATGTGACTTCGACCATGTGGTGAGCAGGATCACGATCCGAATTCTCAACTGGGAGAACCACTTATTATCCTTCTAGGGAAGGATTTACTTAGTTAAAAGTGTCCTATCAGCCATGCTGATCCATGCTCTAGGCTCCATGAATGTGCTGGAGGGTGTTATCAAGTCCATAGAAAAAATTATCGTAGGATTTATCTAGGATTATATTGCCACAGGTAAAAGACACTAGGTTTCATGGGAAAACAAGGAAAAACGATCCATGAGAGGGGGATTAACGTCAAGAGATTAGTCACCAAGATCGACTGCATACATGAAAAACATACATGGGAAGCTGTGGATGCATTCACCCTATATGTAATGTTGATGTATAGTAACAAGGGAGGTAATGTGGTTACTTCTCGTATGCATGCCTCTCCCCTCTGGTAAAAGATTTACAACATATTACCAACCCTCCTCCAGAACTCACAATGGATTGTAGGGGAGGGGAACATTTCATTCTGGTATAAAAATTTGGCAGTTGAAGAGATTGGTTATCCACGGTGCCCAGCCCCTAACATCTTCTTTAAGGAGGCGATTCTCCACCCATTGTTCATCAAGGCGGTACTGTGCAGAAATAAACAAGAGATTTTTTCTTCAATCATCATTAATTGAGACCTGGATAGATGTGTTTTCACACCCTCTAAATCGGGGAAGTTCAACTCCAAAGATTACTGTAGAATGTCTAGCATGCAGGATCAGTAGGACGGATGGAATCAAATGATCTGGTTCACTAAGCATCCTATGAAATACAACATTCTTATTTGGAAGATTAGGAACAAGGCGATACATTCAGATGAAAATGTAAAAAGGATGGGCATCAGCTTGCCATCCATATGTCAATGTGGTAAGGTGGGAATGGAGGAAAATACGACTCATATCTTCTTTGAATGGGTGTGGGCTCATGAGGTGTGGAGTTCTTTTGGCGGGATCACTGCTTATTTTTCTCAGGAGATGTATGATACTCCATTCATGGACTATTGGTTTAGTGCAGTATATGACAAAGGCCTAGAAAGAACATCAAGAGCTGTGATTCTCAGGGCTGGGTGCTGGATTCTATGTCAGGCCAGAAACATGGAAAGGTATGAGGGTAGTACTTCCACTGGGCATGCCATCATTTTGAGGACAATGAGTCTATTAGTTGAAAAGGTGTCACTAATCAAGAACTGGAAGGAGGTACCTTCTCTCAGTATGTTGTAGGCTCTCCCACCATCCAACATTCCCATTTGGGGACATTGGGTGTGATGGTCTCCCCCATGAATCGGCCTCAAGCTCACTATAGACAGATCTTGCATCTCGGGGGACCTGAGAGGTGGAGGGGTTATCTGCGGTCATAGGGGAAGTGTTCGGATATCCTTCACTACTTACTATGGCTTTGACATATCCATGCTGGCAGCGGCAAAAGATGTTCTCACAGGGCACTCCCTCTGCGCTCAACAAAAAATTCCGCTCTATCTAGAGTAAACAGACTCAATGACCATTCATGATTCCCTCCATGGTAGAGGCTTTATTCCATGGTCAATCTCCTATATCATTAGAATTTTCAAGGTCCTATTCAACAATGATGAATTGGTAACCCACAACTCGCGTGAAGGGAACAAAGTAGTAGACTATCTCTCCACTTTAGTTTTCCAAGGCTCTAACGTATCGTTTTTATCCAATATTTTCCTCTTTAAGCCTGAGGTGGTAAATTTGATTCAAGGGGACTCCCTTTGTCTACATTAATTTAGGCATCCCTAACATGCTGTCTTGGCACTTTACACTTTGTACTTCATACTATGTACTTTGTACTTTTTACCTTGTACTATGTACTTGGTGGTTTTCTATTGAATAAAAATGATAATATTTATTATTGTTATCAATACAAAAACGATAGAATTGTTCTACCACTTTATATTTTTCCATTAACACTTCCTAGAATAAGCATTGAAGAATCACACCTTTCTATAACCATATGTAGATCACCCTTTGTATGTTAGTTTGCTGAAACATCCATCATTATATTTTTTAATATATTACTCTTATAATGTGAAAAATACTCATTCTCACTCATATAAATGAACCCAACTATCCTTGATTATAACTAAATTGGAAAACAAATGAAACATTTTTCCCATTCTTTTACAGTATTTCATTCTGTTTTTTAGAGTATATTCTTCAAGTTATCATTATGGTTGATTTTCAACTGGTACTGAACATAATATATATTTTTTGGAGATATATAATGTTATGGTTGTTGGTATTTTCACACCTAGATAATTATCAAATATATTTTTCCATGACTGTCTCTTTCATTGTGTTTAATTTCCATTGTTTTGATACCCTATTTTCATTTGACGTTAAAAGTCTTTATCTTGAAATATTTAACTAGTTCTCATGACCAAAATCATGTCTTTTAATTAGTAGGATGCGTTTTTAGGAATTTAATGGGATCAAGGCTTCTACTATTTATTCATGTGGTTTTCTTTTGAACTATAATTTTTTTCCAAAAACAAATTTTGGGAGATATTTATTGTGCTATATGAAGCTATTAGAAATGTGATTTTACATTGTTTGATAAAATTATTCATTATCTAATGTAATTATCATAGTTATTTTGGCCAATTTGGTTGTTTCATAAGTGTTGGGATATGTCCCACTTTATAGTGATAATTTCTACAATAGGAATGATATTAGGATGGTTAGATATAGGATGATGGTGGCCTATTACAATCAAACATAAAATTTCTTCTTTTTTTGGTCATGGTGGTCCTATAAAATAAAACATATTATGTCATCCATCCATAGATGGAGATGGTAAAACATCAATCCTAGAATGGCGGTCTACGGTGATGGTGATGTTGTGCATGTTCTGATCCACTAAAGTAGATAATAGCTCATGTGAAGTGATGTGGATTCCATGATCGCAACACCTAATGATTTAGAGACATAGATTGAAGAGGATGTTACATCAAGTTCCATATAAAGTCACATATTGTTTAAACATGGTTAAAAATTTTTGTAATATGTTTCTTATAGATTAATGTATTTTCTGGGTGCCTCATGTATCTAAATTATATTTTAACATCAAATAAATTTTTAATATTTTTTATATTTCATATAAGGGAAATTTATATTTATTATATAATAATTATAGTAGTACAATATATATAATAAATATAATATTTAATTTTATTTAATATTTATAATAATATATAATACAAAATTATGAAAATAAATGCAATTTTTTTTAAACAAACATTGACTCCAACATTTAAAACATAATTTACAAGTGTATATTAATTGTTTGTATAGTTTATAAATGTTAATAATATTTTCAAAAAATATATTTGTCATATTATTCTATTAATAAACATTTTGACCAAAATATATATTATCCTTCTGTATTATTATAATTTCAACATAATTATTTCATCTATTATAATAACATTTGATGATGTATATGTTAACAAATATTTATTAACAATGATATATAGGAGTATAAAATGATTTTGAAATAGAAAATCATTATATTCCAATAGATATTATTCTTTTGAAAAAATAAAAATATTTTGTAGTTTTCATGCCATAATGTTTGAAGGTTTGCTATTACTTTTTTAATAATAGTTTGTATTCATGGGAATAATTAAATAATACAATAATTTCATTTGTCATCTCCATTTTTAGTATTGATTTATTAGTTATCTTTAAAATGTTTCAATAAATAAGAATTGTATATAAATTGATTTAATAAAGCATTGTCTAACATTCATATATAATACATTTCATTTAAGATCAGGTAATTATTGATCATATTATCATATTGATAAGACAAATTTTTCATCCATTTATGAACATTGTTAAAATGTAAATGGACTTGGGCACCACCCACCTATGTTAAATCATTTCACAGAACCACCCATGAAATATTATAAGACCTCCCCTACACTTGTATAAATTTGGCCCCCCATATGAATTTTTTACTAATGATAAAAAAATTAAAGTACAAAATAATAACCAGTCATAAAATAATATTTTTAAATGGGTATAAATAAATTTAAATTTACCATCATCATTGTGAAAAAATAATTATAGTGAAATTTTAGGATATTAAAATTTTCACCAACATCCTCTTCTATTAGAATTAAATATTAACAATTTTTTAATAATAGTAATTATTGATGTTCACAATTGTGTATGAAAATGATATATTTTATCATCTAATTTTTTATATTTCTTTTATAAATTATCATTAAATATTTTCCATAAATAATAGTTGTTCATAAATAATTTTAATAAAATATTAATTTATTCCCATATATAATACATAGCATTTAATGTGATAAAAATGATGCATTTTCCACTCACGTAAAATCTACGTAATTTTAATTTTAGTCATTACACAAAAAGGTAAATAGACTAATCCATATCTTGTTAACATTGAAATAATATTTAAAATATATTAAAAAATAAATGAGAAAGATTCTATAAATTCAATATAAATTAGGGAGAATGTTTTTCATGTTTACATTGTTTGTCAAGCCCATGGTTGTAGTTGCATAACCCTCTTGCACTGTCTCTACACTTTCTTTACTCATTGAGATATCGTTCAATTCCCCATCACTTCCATATCTCCACCATCTTCATTTTGGTTCTTTAATCTCAAATATCACAAAAAAACCAAATCCCAAAATGTTTATCGGGATCATTATCTTCTCCTGAAATTTCATGACTCTATTATCCTTAATTTTAATTTATTATGTAAACACATAGAGGATTAAATGTCACCAAAATCTATCAAGGGATCCCGTAACACATTCCCCCAACATCCACACCCCATGTTTATTTCAACATGAGGACTATCCTAGAAATATTTCTTGGTGTTTGTTCTTCCCCCATGAATAGAAAGAGAAGAAGAAGAACATAGTCCAAACTAATGAACATGGAGGATTCTGCCTTTTCTCATTCTTTATGTATTTTACCTAAACATATCAATGTTAAGGAACCAGAAGCCCAATAAAATAATAATATAAACACCACTTCTGAGACATAGATTGATGTTGAGGCCCTATGGATAATAGATCTAGTATCCCTTATTTTTTCAAACAACCCAATCACCTGAAAGTCAAGAAAGTCTATAGAGACCCGACACATGGAAAAAAGTGGAATGAATTGAGAGAATACCAAAACATTGATTGATAACATAAATCATACTCCCACCCTCTCTTAGATTCTTATTTTTACACCATTACAATATTAAAAAATTAAATGATATAATGAAAAAATCAATTAATAGGTGTCCAGGATTTTTTAGAGGTCCAAAATAAAGCAATAAGATTATGAAATATGGGATATAGAATATTTATAAGACTATGAACCATAATTGGTATATTAATATAATTATCCTAATTCATTTCCATTTAAATCCCTTCCCAATTATCCGTCACTATCAAGGCTGTGTTGGATTAGATCCACTTTTACGATAAATGGTAGTCATGATTTGGGATGTTATTTTATGCTCTTTTTTTTAAAATTGTTATTTTTATTAACAGAAAATATAAAGGATTTTATAATTGATTTGGATTCCTAATTTTAAATTTTAAATTTATTTAATGAATTGGTTTCCTGATGAATAAATCTATTGTTTGTTTTAATGTACTAAGGCATATCTTATTTGACTCCATGATTATTTTACTTTATTCCATGCTAATGGGAATCTTCATGTTGATTTATTAAAAAGTTAAAAAAATCAAGGATGGGTTCATTATTTTGACTTACTATTGACTTTATGAATTTATGACTAGATTCATTTTGAGATTTAGGCTTTATTTTACCCAAAACAGCAAAATGTAGTAAGGTATACATCAAAATACGACATCATAATTAAAATGAACTCCATGAAAATTATATATTTTATAAATATCTCATTATTATTATTACATATATTTATCATGTTTGGAAAAATGTATTTAAAAAAACCAAATAATATCTTTTATTCTATCTAAAATTAATAATTAAATTAAAAGAAATATTATAAAATATCAAATAAATAATTATATTATATAAAACATAATTTATTTTATAAAATGATATGGATTAAAAAAAGAATAAATTTATATGCCATAAGACTTAGCCCTGCTCTTATGAACCTGTATGAATGTAGGATGACCAACTTACTTATTCTTTTTTCCTTTTATTTATTTTTAGGAAAATAATATGTATTTAATTTTTGAGGGTTGATTTTATTTACAACAAAAATAAATCACTAAATAAATCTCAATAAATAATAATTATTTTATAAATAAATTCTACATTTGTAGTAATTTTAAAAAAAATAAAATATACATCACAAATAAATAAATTTAAAAATATAAATTAAGATGATGTACTATTGACCCATAATATTAAATAAATAATACCTATATAAAAATAGTTCATATTGTACTAATATACCAAATCTATAAATAGTAGGGTAGTAGGTGTACCTGATTAAGTATTCCCTAAATCTAAATTCACTTTTAACAAAGCATAACCGTGCCCTCTGATGTTTTTATAATATCTATGAACCGACCTTCTATTGACCCTCACCACTCAATGTCAACATTAATGTGGTCAATGGTGGTATTTATTATTTTGATGATCGATGAGAATCAATGAGTAGATATTTTATAGAATATCTAACAGATGTTGAATGGGGTACTAAATTCAAATGATGGATGAGAGATGTAGATGAGAAATATCTATACAGACAGGACTATCTTGATCAAATATAAACATAGTTGTAAATTAATATAGTCACATATTTAAATTGTTTTACAAATATTAAAATTAGATAAAATTAATTAATTGAAATCAATATGGTAACTAACTGATTCTTTTGAATTTTAATCAAGACAATTAAAAACATTTTCCGAGAAATTGAATTAGATATTTTAGTGTAAACCCACCTCGAGGGAGTATCCTTTTACCCCTCTATAATATTATGATCTCAATACATCGAATCATGTTCCAAAATAAAATCTATTTAGTATCTATGAACATTTCTCAATAGACACATGGAACTGGATAGGGTTGGGTTGAGATCATATAACAAACTAGCATTGATGTTAAATAGAACACCATATCCTTATTAGCATATCAAAAAAGTAATTATAATTAGAGCTATTTCTTATAGGAAAGAATAATAAACTTGTTTCATATGAATTTATTAATTAAATATATATTTATATTAAATTATTAAAATTCATTCAAATTTAATGTCTTCAAAAAATCAACAAAATTTCACACTATGGTAAATGATGTAGTTCGAGACCAATGATTTGGTCTGAAGATTTTTAAAAAAAAAATCAAATTTCTCAATAATAACTCATTTTATTTAAAATAAAAAAAAAAATGAAAGACTACTTTGAAATAATTAGTTATTTAAATTATCGACTCTATAAAAACTCAAAATAGTATATAGAAAAAGTCAAACATAGGGTAACCACCCAATCCCAAGAACAATAAATGAATATGTCTTTTGTCACATATATTAGGTTAAATTAAATTTATATTAAAACCTCTCCAGTTTTGAGATAATTTTATAATTATTTCCAATTATTTGGTCATTCCTAGGGTTTTTCTAGGTTAGGATGTACCATGGGGGTGGTAATTGAATCACTATTTTCGATTGTGTTACTTTACCGATGGTGATGTATGCTTATCATTTAGATGGGTGGGATGATGGACAACATTCTGGTGAATCAATGTTGCAATATATCACATGATGTTAAGGGGAAATAACATAATATTATGAAAAATTATGAATATGTAATCATGTTGCATTAAATGAACCTCCTTACAATGGGATAATTATTTTGGGGGAAAGCTGAACCTTAATTTAGTATCTACAAGGAGTGGTGGATGACATATAATATTGGATGGACCACTCCACCTATCACCAATTGTTTTTATGATGGAACCCTAGATGGTCTTTTTTATTTGTCCTGTAAGTACTAGTATGGGGATAAATCTACCCAAAAATGTGGTATTAGAGTCCATGTGTAACACATGTGTGATGAAGGAGACACCAAAGCTGTTTGAAAACAATAATGATAGATCATTTTATATCACATCAATTAATGCTTGTGATTTGTTTCAAATGTCAACTAGATAACTATGGTCATGTGGAATATCTCACTGAATAGATAAATAACAGTGAAAGATAAATGTGATTTTGAACATATGGATTATCATTGATGGGAAGGACATGTTTTGCGGTCATTGATTTTATGGGTGGATTGAGGAGTGTTCACTCAATCCAACATTGATTTACACATGTATCAGTGGCTGAAATATAATAATGGATGAGATGTTATTCATATCACCAATTAGTTTTAGGATGGAAATTGATAATGGATTATGTGTTGGACATAAATGGACTAGTTTGGTGATGAATCTTGTAACATTTCATGTTTTTATTAGAAAAAACTATGTTAAATAGTGTATGTAACACACAACACGGGACCCAAAAAAATAATGATTATATGTATGTTACCCTTATAACCCAGATATTATATTTTTATGTTTTAATAAAATTAACTTCATTTAAAAAAATATATAATTGTACTACCCAATATAAATTTATTTGTAAATACTTATGAATAAAGGATCATTATTTTAAAAAATATTTATTTTAAAAAGGATCTTCTTTTCAATTTGTGGGAATATATTATAAATATTATTTATAACACCAATAAATTTTATTAATTAAATTAAAACAATTTTTTAAGTCATCATATTGTTATTAACTTATATTAAACGTTTGGGATTTTTTAGAAAATATTATTTTTTCAATGAATAGTGAATAATACTTATATTTATAAAATAAACATTTCTTTTCAATATATTATCTCCCATTATTATTTTAACTTGATTTATAATTATCTTAATTAATATTTATATTTATAAAACCCAATCAATTACATCTAAATCGTCTTTATATAATATTTTTATATAACAATATTTTTAGGCTTTAAATGTTTTTTTTCTTTCTGAGAACTATTCTTTGTGCATATTGTTTGTCAATTCATAGTAATTAAAATAACACATAATGAGAAATTATATAATTTAAATTTCAATAATATATTTGTAAATATTAATTTTAATTCATGTAATTATAATTAGTGTTCATTTAAGGAAAGTATTATATCATATTTTCCTTAAACAAATGCATATCTTCAAAAACATCTTTCCGACATGTCTATGAGTTTAATTTGAAATTAATTTACACCATTTTGGTGTGTTGAATTAGGAAATATTAATTACAGAATTTTAATAATATTAATTTATATTATGTAAAATTAATTTTATACCGTAATTAATAGTGAAAATAGAAAAAATTATTTACCATGATTATGGTAAAAATTGGTTTAGCAGGACGTTAAACTAAAACGATAATGGAAAAAATTACCCAAAACCGGTCTATTTCATATTGAATAGTAATATATAGAAAATATATCGTATAATATTAAAGAATATTTTTTTTAGTGTTGTTCCATGTGAATCATTTTGGTTTAATTCTTTCTTCCCAAAAATTACTTGTTTGTCCTCTACCCCCTTTTAGAAGGTTACATCCTATCATCTCTCTAAAAACATAAAAAACCCATTGGATTGGAAAATAAATTCCTAAATAACATCCTTAAGTCCCTAACTGCATCCTAGATACTTTTTATAGAATACAAATACAACCAAGTAATTTTATGGGTGCAAAACTAATGATGTTTTTCGAAGAATAGATGGCGTCCTTAACCACGAGTATTATTTTATTTCTTATTACACATCCTTTTTATCTTATAAAATCAAAATGATATAATAAATTACGTATATAACACATATTTATATGATTTAATGTTAGTTTAATGACATACATTCATCTTAACCTCCCCCAAATCGGAAATAAAACCATTCAATCTGTGAACAACATACCACTTCCTTGCGAGCAGACATAATTCATTTTCTATAAACACCACTAATGGATTTGTATAATGATGTATTTAATCTTAATCTAATATATTTTTTATATAATTACACATATTTAATTATAATATTACATAGAACATATTACATTCAAATCTATTGGTAATATGATAACTTCCCTTGTATGAACGACGAGCTAATACCTCAGGAAGCGATATGATTTGTTTTTAAATTAAGTATTAAATGGAATTTAATGAGGATTAATTTTATATTTTTATATGTTATTGATTAAATATTTATCAATCTATGAAATAAATATTTCATCTACATTTTTAAATTACCATCCATTGAATAAATGATTACGTCATTTCCTTATGCGGATGACTCTTGCCTCATGAAGCGATGTGATTCATTTTTACGACCGAATAACTTGGAGAATAGTTTTAGAGGGTATTTAATGAAATAAAATTATATTTTTGAAATAATTTTCATTATGTAAATATAAAATAACTCCTACCTTCATCCCACAAATATATTTTAAAATTGAAAACATTTCTCATGCGTATGTATGACATATCGTATCAATGATTGGAACTGATTTCAATTTTCATAATTGTATTTCTTGTTGGGTTTAAAAAGTATAATTTATGAATGAAAAAAACAAATTTATTCACTAAAACGTAGAGCAAAGGTAAACAAGGGAATTAAGGGGGACTACAGAAATGGAGGCTTGGAGCATCCCCAATGGTAATGTCCGCACCCCCAGTGAGAAGGGAACCAAAACAATCAAACACCATCAGGGGGACCTCCTAGGAAGCCATCAAAGCCAAAAATTCATATACCTGATTTCATTCTCACCACGTACATGAAATATTGATGGATTGGGGGAGATATTAATTGCATTTATAGATGAAATAGATTATTTCATGAAGATTGTGATAGAGGCCTTTGAGAGAGCTCCATATATTCCTTAAATCTGTCTCAATCACTGATAATGAAATATTCTTGAAGAAGAATAAATCCAGACAACTATAAAAGGCATCCGCTTTCACCTGTAGTGACTTTACATCCCAATAAAAATAAATGAATCAAAGGATCACCAATCCCATTTGGTTGTGGACTACACTAGCACCCCGCAAGCTCCTTTGACAATATGATCCATCCATATTTAAATTATGATTCAGGGTTGGGGGAGTCTATTTCACCCAATGACCCACGGGTTGGGGACTAGAAAGAATAGGGCCTTGCCTTCTGGTCACGATGTAACTAAGAGAAGGTTTATCCTCCCATTGATCCTTTATACTAGTGAAGTCCACCACAAGACAATTAGATCTATATGTAGTTTTCCTTGAATCATTTTTATATAATGTGATATATTTTTGTGATATTTCCTATGATAAAATGATATTATGATATGATGTGATTTATATTATTATTTAATGTGAATACTCATGTGCCTAATCTTTTATGGTATCAAGTTATACCATTGACTCACATGTTTTGTTTCCTTTCCTTGATTATTCCCTTACTAGGATTTCTAGCTCATTTCTTTATTTATGTATTCCCAAGTTTATCCAATGTATTTTTCACAGATCAAATGGTTTTTAAGTTCCATTTATGAATAATAAATCAAGGATTCCATGATTACTATTCCTTTTGATATAATAAAAAAATAGTTTGTTTTCTAAAATGATATTAAATAAAATATGAAAAAATAATATTAAGTTGGCCCTAGCTGCACTCTTATAAACCCACATGATAGTGGTCAATCCCATATACTTATTATTGTTATTATTTTTTCTTTGAGGAATATTATATTTATTGAATTTTATAAGGGTTAATTTATATATAATAATAAATAACCATTAATAAAATTTCAATGAATGAATTATTAACTTATAAATAAATTTTCCAAAGTATAAATTATAATAAAATTTAATACACATCATATAAATATATCAAAATTAAAAAAACTATATTAATTTAGTGTAACACTAATCCATAATATTACATAAATTATGATTATCTAAAAATAGATCATCTATTAATAATTTAACAAATCCCGGAAGTGTAGGACAGTAGGTCTACCAGACTAATTATTCGAGAAATATAGTTTTTCTTTCACAAAAATCCTAGCCATGCCACCCTCAAGTATTCCCAATCATTATGAACTCACCATCAAATAACCGTCAACATTATATAGCTCCCTTACTATGGACAAATGTGATATATATGATTGTCATGATAGATTAGTGTCGATGACCGAACAACTTTTATAAAATATAATAATAATTCAATGGATTACTGAATACAATATATGGATGAAGAGATATTGATTAAAATATCAATACAGCTGGAACACTTTTCATCATAGATAAAAATAGTCTGAAATTTTCTTATTCAAATATTATAATTTTTTTTCAAATATTGAAATCAATTAAAACTAATGAATTCATATCAACATGGGAACTAATTGATTCTTATACCATTTAATCCTCATAATTTAGAACATATTAAATGAAATTTAGTGTGAAATTTAAGGTAATCATACCTCAAGGGATCTTCCTTTTCTCTCATTATCATCTTATGATATGTGTACTTCGAATAATGTTACAAAATGAGATCTATTCAGGCTCTATTTCAATTTTTCAACAAACACATGGAACGATAATGGGTTGGGTTGAGAGCATAAAATATTCTAACATATGTGTTAAATAGAACTCTACATCATGAGAAGCCTGACACAAATGTAATTCAATCCAGATGTCTGTTTTGTAAGAATCGTGAAAAAAATGTTCCTTATGATATTATTAATTAAATAAACATATTAATTAATTTAATAAAATTCATAACAATAAAATATCCTCCAAAACTCAAAAAATTCACACACTGTAGAAAATGATCTACCTCAGGACAACAAATTTGGTATGAATAATTTTCCAAGATCAACTTTCCTAAAAATTACTCATTTTATTTAAAAAATGAGTATCACATGGTTGAGTATTTTTAAATAATTAATTATTTAAATTATAATTTTACCCAACTCAAAACACACCTAATACATTATAAATGGCAAACTTAGGGTAACAACCCCATCCCAAGATCAACCAATTCATTTATTTTTTTTCACATCAATTAGTTTAAATTACATCACCACCAACAACAAGGGTTTTTTTTAAAGATGAAGAAAACTATACCCACTACCCTGGTCTAGGGATAGGAACAAAAAATAACAATATCCTATAGCAATTAAACCTAAGTGCAACATTGATGAAAAAAATAACCATAAACAAAAGAAATGATCATATAAAAGATAAAAGAGATAAGGCATTATAAGGTAGATTATAGGAGGCTAGATAATCGTATTTTTATTTACCGCCCACCATGTTTCATTGATTCTAAACCCTTGATTAATTATTATCTTACACCTATGGTTTTATTAAACTTTTCCAGGGTTTGGAGATATGACTATGTAATGATTCGAAAATAAGTAATGATTTATTATCTAACACACCAAGCCTAATATTATTCTCCTTGCACAGTTCAGGCCAACAAGCTCTACATTTTATTTAGAAAATAACGATTTTACCTAACAAAAGGAGTCCACTAAATAAAAAATAATTTTTCGGTTTCCATCACGCACAATTCCTACACCCCGCATTAGTCCTGAAATACATTTGCCTCCTGTATCGATCTTCAAACCTGAAAAAAGATGAAACCAAAAAATCTAGTTTCTAAGTAGTTGATTAAGGGAAGAAAAAACAAGTGTTATATGAAACATAAGTGATATATAAATGAATATATATCCTAGTTGTTAATATGTGATAGGGTGTTCCATGGTTTTTTTAGTTTTTACTGATTTCAGGAGTTTCCCTAGGTTTTTCTGTACCATGGTAGCATTGTTGCAATTGTTATTTTTGATCTTATATCATTCTTTAAGGGGATGATTGCTTCTCTTAATGATGGGTGGAATGATGGAAAACGACCTAGTTAATGAATGAGAGAATCTATCACTTACAGATAAGGAAAAATTTTATATTATTATAATGAAGGATAAATATTTAATCATAGTAAATCAAATGTATCTCCACACAATAGAAAAATTATGTTGGATGAAAACTTGATACTAAATTAGTTTCAACATGGAGTGGTGGCTAACATATAATATTGTATTTTATGGTACTCAAGTAACATGTTTTTTATGATGGAACCCTATAAGGGTTGGCTAAAAGGACCGGGTCGGTGAGAAATATCCCCCAACAATTTGTATGAAATCTTTTGTGTAGCCTAAGTGTGATGTGGGTGGACCCAAATCAATTTGTGAATGATAATGATGGCTAAATTTTGATCATGTGTATTCATGAAGGTGCCTTGTGTTGAAATACATAATGATAAAAGTGGATAGTTTTATTATATCATTGTAGACAGAAATATCATTGAATGTGCTACATGATTTTGATCAGGTGGATTATCGTTGAAGGGATGGCCTTATTTTGTGGTGTTTGATTTTATGGGAGGAATGTTGCGTACATACGCAATCCCACACCAATATCCACAAGTAGTAGTTGATAATGAATAGGAGAGTAAATCATTTAATCACTAATTAGGTTTAGGATGGAACCCCAAAATGGATTTTTTGTTGGGCCTGAATGGACTGGAATGGTGACGAGTCTTGTAATAGTGTATGTTTTTATAAGAGAAAACTTTTTTCAACAGTGCATGTGACACACTACTCTGAACCCAAAAAACCATGATTATTTAAATAATTATTTTATAAACTAGCATTTCAATTAGAGTGTATGAAAATAATTAACTACACTATGAAATTTATATAATTTTAATACCCAATATAAATATATTTGTAATCACATAGAAATAATTGAATGTTTTTTCTAAAAAATTTATTTAAAATATATTTTTTGTTATTTTTTAAAAAATATGATAAATAATTTTTGGAAACATTAGATATACTATTTATAAAATAAAAAAACATTTCAAATCATCATGATGAAGTTAAGTTATGTTAAATCTTTGGAATTGTTAAGAAAATATTAATTTCTGAATTAATAGAGAAGAAACAAATTATTAAAAAATTATCATATATTTTTGGTAAATTAATCCCCAATATTATTTTTATTTTATTTTTCATTGAAATAATAGTTAATTTTTTAAAAAACCATTTCATTAAATTTAAATAAACATTATACATTATTTTATTTGAAGTATACTTTTAGGATTTAAACACTTTTTTCTTCCAAGCTTTTTTAATTTGTATACATTTTATTAATTTCAAATAAAAAAAATAACACCTAGTGAAGAATTATATTAAATAAATTTATTAATTAGATGTTTATAAATAGGAATTAAAATTCATTTAATTTTTATTACTTTTAATATAGTTAATATGAGAACATATCTTCCTTAATAATGTATTTCATGAAAACCTTCTTTATGACATGTCTCAGAGATTTATTTTAAATTAAATTTTGAAACATGTGTGATTTGAATTTGGAAATATGAATTCCATATTTTTCTTAATAATATTTTATATCATGTTAATAAATTTTTTATCATAATGAATAAATAAATAAAAATTAATTACCATGATTATGGAAAAAATGGGGTTACTGGGGGTTAAACTATTACGAGAAGGGTTAAAAATCAGCCAAAACATGTATAATTCCTATTTTATAGTCATATTTCGACATTATATCTTCTAAGGGTAAAAAATATAATTTTCTTTATCCTTTTGTCATTAGAAAATTGTTGGTAAAATTCATTCTTTTCAAAAACTGCAATTGTGTCCTCTCCCCTACTTATAAAAGGCCACACCGACTCACCTCCTTTCCAAAAATACAAATCACATTGGATATGAAAATTACTTTGCAATAAAATCCTTAAATCACTCTCCTCAACACACAATCCTTATATTTATCAATCCTAACACAGTAATGATTTTGGTGAAATCCAAATTACAATTTCCGAAGGGGAGGTAATGTCCTTAAGCAGGCATTTTGTTTCAATTTTTTATCCACATCATTATGATTTTATAGAACATGATATAATAAATTCATTATAATATATATATATATATATGTTTTTATTTTATGGTAATTAATTACATTCCTCTCCTCTTACCCAAAAATAGAAACAAAAATATTGATCATGTGTATGGCAGACAAACGCCTCGTGAACAAAGGTAATCAATTTTCTATAATCTCTTATCAAAAAAGGCTATAATGATTTATTTAATTTTTAAAAATATATTTTTCATATTATTATTCATATTTACTTATAATCTCACACACACCATCTTAATTTCCATTACGTAGGGAATTCGATAACATCACTCGTGTGTATGGTAGATTACAACCTCATAAAGAGATGTGATTCATTCCTCACTAAAGATTTACCTGTATAGTAATAAGGGTAATTTTGATACTTATATATTATATTCATGAAATAATAATAAATTGGAGAAATAAATATATCATATACATTCTTAATTTACCATCCATTGAATAAATGACAATGTCATTCGTCTGTGTGGATGACTCCTACCTCATGAATGGATTCGATTCATTTTTATTACCTCAACAGATGGGTTATATTTTGAACTGTATTTTAAGAAGTATTATTGAAAGTATGATATAATAATCATCACTGAATGATAATATAATACTTAGTTCATTCCACTATGATCATTGAAAAATGAAAACATTACTCATGTCTGTGTATGACCTACCATCACCATGATTTTAACATAGTTAATTTTTTATAACCCTGTTTCAATATTACCCTGAGAAGTATAATATATGTATAAAAATGATAATTATTTCGTGATTACTATTCTATATATGATTAAATATTAATCACTTTGACCACATTCAACCCATCAAATTGATTTAGGACATATGATCCATCCGTCATTAAAAAGTATGAATTGAAATTAATTTGTTATGTAAATGAATATGACAAGGTGAAAAATAACATAAATGTAATAATAAAATTCAAAAAGGATATTGAGAGAGTAAATAATTAATATAAATTTATTATTATTGAATATAAATAACACAAATGTCAAATCAGGCTCGAGGTATGGGATATCTCTAAACCTCCATTTCCTTTGGGGTATGGACATTCCCACTCTAAATCTATATTTATCTATCCTTATTGTTATTTTATACTACTAAATTCTATATATATTTCTCCAAAATATATACGTATCTTATTATCAATTAATTTTATGGGGAATTAAATTTCTTATTATCATTTCTATAATTACATTATTTTGTAATTTCATTTGACTGCGACACAAAATAGAACTATGATAACCATTTTAATTCCATGGGGAGTTTTTATATTATTCTATATGATTGATTCCTTTATGTGGCACACATAGATCATGAACATGTTAGGATGGTTTCTCGAATATAGTGATCCAATGAATTAATTAAAACATTAGATTCATGTGGCATCATGTATGGGATTTGGGAGTTAGCCTAATCCATTATAGAACATTGTACACTTTGTGATATTATCTAGGTAATTATCCTTGAATAATGTTTATATAATGTCATATACAATCAAGAAATTTCTTGTGATGACATGATCTTATCATACCAGGTTTGTAATTGTATTATTCTATGTTATTACTCATGAGCCATGGGTTTTATGATATCATGTTATACCTATGATTCACATGTTTTGTTTCATTGTCATGTTTATTCCCTTGTATTTATAACTCACCCATTTTATTTGTATGCCCCAGATTATATAATATAATTTTAAAGATCAAATGGATTTTATGACATAATTAAGAATAGAAAATAAGGATTATATATTTAATGTTAATTTTGATGTAATATGGACCTTGTATTCCAAATACACTAGGCCTCATGAACATAGAGATTGTACATGTTGGATATTTTTTAATAATGATGCAATATTATGTGTAAAATGCACATGATTCTATAGTTGGTATCAGATTAAATTTTGAGTTATCCTTTAGAGACTAGATGATAAACAATTATTGATAACCCTAAATATATGACAATGGATAAAACTAAGTATAAAAAATATCTTGGAATATTGGTGAAGAATAGAGTGGGTGGTTTCCAAGAAATTACTTCCATTTTTAGATCGTATAAGTATAGGTGTTCTGAAATAGATATACCTAGGGGTAATAGCTCTAAAACATTCATTTGGATCTTATCTATATCATTACATAATAAGTGAAAATGGGCCTTACATTGGTCAGGGTTTGAAACTCCCATGGGATTGTTTTTAGAAATTAAAAAACAATTCATGAACTATAATGACGAACAAAAACAAATTATTAGTTATGAAAACCTAATAGGGTTATTACTATGAATAAAATATTTTGAAACAAATAGTTTTATAATTTCATATTTACTTATCATTTTTATGTTTTTCCTTCCATGTTTACAAGTTTACAATGAGTATATTTATTAGTTAAGGTATTGTCATAATTGTTTCTATTTTATGGAGAGAAATAAAATATGTTGTGCTGGAAACCACCATAATAGGAAATGTGATGATTTCATCAATATAATACCTAGTATTAGGGGTGTGGGAGTGTTGGAGTTCATTAATACTCTAGCTTGAATATATCATGTTATGAATAATCACATGAATCATGTGGAGTACCCTAATCCACTTAAGAAGGATCAATTTATAGTCAAGTATTTTCTAGGGAAAATGAACTCTAACATAAGTGGAAATTTTTATCCCCTCGTCATAGAGTAATGTAGTAACTCCAATGAGATAATATTTTATGTCATATAATTAATAGAAAAAACATTGTTTTGATGACTATTTATCACATTAGGGGTGAAGCTGATCAGTAAGGGAATATGATCAATAACACAAAGTCCAAATAGGATATTGAACCCATGGATTTGGAATACTTTAAGAAAACATTTTTGAAAATATTTTCTCAAAACTCTCTATCATAAAACGGAGAGGGAGTTACATGGTATGAAACAAATACACTTGAGTCTATGCGAGAGTATGAGGAAAACATTATAAGGATTTCACAATACACCTCTTTCATTATCATAAACATTGAGTATACAGTATACCTCTTAGTAGAATGTTTGGGGGAAAACCCCATTATTAATAGAAAAAAACAGAAAACCCATTTGAATGGGTAAGGGAAAACCTATTATAATCACGTAGTCTAAAAGTCACATATATTAAAAACTAAATTTTCTAAAACCACCAATGGAAAAAACAATTGAAAAATCAATGTCTAATACAGAACAAAATACAAAAGAGGATGATAAGAAAGACCTAGTCAAGCCTGAGCTGCACCCCGCTATAGTACAGTCCTAAATAGTAGCCCTTTGCTCTCTGACTTCTCCATACCACCAAGTACATCATAGATCCATATAAGATAGATCTTCCCTAGAACCACCAAATTCAAATTGTGGTTAAAAGCATCCATATACTTGAAGAAACCCACTTCGTCTACCACAAAGCCAAATTCCCCTGTTTAAGGACCTGCACCATCATGAAAATCCCCCCTCCGTCGTAATAATCGTCTGTCGACACACTGACACTACCTCCCAATAGTCTCGTGGGACTAGAGGCAAAAAATAGGTAATTATTTTTTATTTGGATATGTAAAAACATAACTCACATGGAGGAAAGAAAACTCAATATCCCATGTGTATAAATTTGGAATGTAGAATACCAAAAACATTTTAAGTGGACCCAAAATATGTTTTAGGTATTGAAAATATAGACATTAGACTAATTAGTGTTGAATGGAAATGATGAATCCTGCCTATGAGGAAGAATAAAAAAGGTTCAAATCAACACTATACATGTCATACTATGTTTTATCTCTAATAAACATGGTAACTTTATAAGACAATTCCCATTGATATGCGTTTTAGAGACATTATGTTGTAAAACCCTAAATGGAATTATAAGTGGATGATATTATTTAGGATGATTAGTAATAAAAATTAGACCCTAAGCCCATGGGATTATGGAAAATATTGTAGACCTGGGGGAAAAGATAGCATAAGTTTTTTTACCATTAAAAGAATAGAACAATTCTGGTTGAGCACAGATGGGTGTGGGCTAAGGTGGGTTTATACCACGTGGGTGTGGGCTATCCCACGAGAAAAATTAAAATGGGTTAATAATTTTCCATAAATTCTTCTTTAAAATTATAGTTACTTATATAAATAATAATGATTAAACAATGACATGATTTATCACCATAATAGACATACTATTGAACCTTTCACTCACATGTGAATTTTGAATAGGTTTACATTTGCTTTTTTAATATTATATTATAATAATTATATATTAATTATTAATCATATTCACATGGTGTGTCATCTCACCTCTCAAAAAATGGTTCCCATATCCCTTTCATATGGTTTCAATTATAAATAAGTAATTATAATCATAATATTTCAGAGTCAATTTATTATTATAATTACTTAATTTATTTTTCTAGTATAAAAATTGGAAAGGAACACATGGGAACCCAAATAGATTATTCTAAAACTGATCAATAATTGTAGTGTCATATATTTTTTTGAGGTCCAACTATTTTCATCCCTACAAAACTAACATCATACTTCACCCCTGCTCAATAATCACTCAACTAACTTGCGTATCAATAGTTCTCCAGCACATTGGTATCACCACATGATACCAATAAACCATTGAAAAATGTTCTTTCACATACATTAAAACTACATGTATTGTCAATTAACACTTCTCCCCACAAATTTCATTTAGAATGAGAAAAAATATGATATATAAATGGTTATAAATAATATATTATTTTTTTTATGTGTAGAAGAATATGGGATACACATGGGATTATGTGAGGTGGTGTTGGACTTGAAATGTTTTTGTAAAATATGAATTCTTTTTCGGATAAACCGACATGGGATAAAACACTCATGGGCTTGGACTGACCCAACCTAATCCACATATTTTTCATTACTAAGGACGATGTGGATTCTAATGAAAATGATGTGAAATGTGCACCAGTAAGTAATTATAGATAAGGGAATATACCTTTTTATTATGGTTATATGAATTAATTTAAATCATATTAGTTATGTAGAAATGTTAAAATACCACCTCAAAACATGGGGGACGAGTGATATTCTACAATAGAAAATGTAGTGATGGTTTTATAAAATGTATATAACTCATCCCAAACAATGTTTTTGGAGTTAATATTACATAAATTATTAATTTACATCCTTGATTAGATTATGATGATATTTTTTCATGGACTGGCTATCCTTATATAAATCCAATATCAACTGTTGTGGGTGGTGGATCAATATATTGGTCCCAAGTCACCCACTACTTTTAGTCAACTATAAAGAGGGTGATGAATCTCCAATGGAATATTCTATTTAAGAACATGTATTATTTACCAATGTGAAACCATATCTAGACCATGCAATTAGGGAAAATGGGAGAATTGTTCTTTAAGAAGTTTATGATGTAAGGGATTATATTTAGGTATTCCCAAAAGAGTTACATGGACTTCCTCCCAATTTAGAGGTTAATTTTTCAAAAAAAAACTTATACTTGTATTATTACTTATATAGAATTATCCATAAAATATGGACACTATCTAGTTGTAATAACAGAATAATTAGTTAGAATATAATATCAAAAAGGGTATTATATATCTAATTTATTTACCTTGTGGTGTGTCAACATTCTTCCCCAAGAAGAATGATGGGTAAACACGCCTCTTTGTTGAGTATAGTGAACTTAAAAAACATCAAAATAATTAAAAAGTGCCCCCTTCGATGGATAGATTACTTGTTTGATCAACTAGGTAGAGATCTGTATTTCTCTAATGTGGATTTTTAGATGGGATATCATTAGTTAATTGTAAGGATGGATGATATTCTTAAAAGTTCCTCTTGAACAATGTATAGACAATATGAGTTCATAATGAAACCTTTTAGAGTCAATAATACTCCAACAATCTTCATGTACTTAAAGAGTTTCGGCCTTAGGAATTACCCTTATAAATTTTAGCGTCCATTATAAATAAAATTAAGATTTTCTCAAAATAAAAATAATGACGAGCAAGAGGAATATTTGAATACTATAATAAAGTCTCTGATAAATGATAATATATATGAAATTTATAGCTAGTTTGAGTTATGGATGATGAAATTATCTTTATTAGGGAATATTATCACCCGAAAAGTTATATATATGGAACATTCTTTGTCAAAGCCAATCAAGGACTAGCCTAAACTAACATCTGTAATAGAGATCTGCAGTTTCCACAGATAATCTAAGTAATAATAAATTTTTTATGAAATTATTTTTATTTAAAACTAACAAAAAAATCAATCTCAGAAAAGAATAATGTTTTTTTAGGTTTGTGAATGTGAATATAGATTTAAGGAATTGAAAAATTGTTTAATCACTGCACCAATAATTTTATCTACCACAAGTGGGGATTTATTATGGTTTATATTAATTATTAAAATAAAGGGTTAGGGTACATAATAATGTACATTGATAATGTAATATACAATTCTTCAAGGAAACTGTAATTTGATGATAATAATTATCCCATGCATGACCCAGTGTTGGTTGTAGTGAACATTGCATTGATGCTCTAGAAAACATAACTCTATTTGAGAGAAGTGTGAAAGATATACAGATCATAAGAGACATAGAAGTATATTCACAAAGAAGTAAATTCACATGATCAATTAAATTTGGTTAGAAATAATCAAGGAGTATGACTTCTCATTCCATAACCATCAAATGAAAAAATATTATTGTTGATGGTCTATGTAGAAAGGATCCGATGATTTTATCAGTGATTAGAATTGAGGAGGATGTAATCTATCTAGATTTGATAAGGATATATATCAAAATATTAAAATGATCATCATCATACCATGCTCAAATTAATACTCAACCATTAATTACTGAAAGGATCAAGGAGGACCAAAAAGATGATGATGTGCTATGGAAAAAGGTAATGAACCCTCCCATGTTCAACTTTATTGAAGATTGATTTATATGTTTTAGAACCTAAATATGTATCCCATAAACAACAATGATAGATAGGTAGATTCTGGATGATTCATATTGCTCATAATTCTCTACTATTATAGGATTAACTAAAACATATTGTGATCATAAGTGAGTATTATAGTGTGAAGCATGAGAGGGAGACTGTAAAATTTGTGTCCCAATGCTTCGAATGATAGGACGTCTATGATGAATGATAGATGTCAAATGGTTTAATTAAACAATTTCCCATACTATTATGGAAATAATAAAACATAATCATGGATTTCATCATAATAATCCCCACAAAACATATAGGTAAACATTCCATCTAGGTGGTAGTTGATTTCCTTACGATGTCAGCACATTTCATTTCAATCAAGGAATATTTACCTCTTGACCAACACTAAATGATATATATAATGAATGGGTACCGATTTCAAGGAGTTCCAATTCTTATATAATCATGTTGATATTTTTGGTTTATATCATGTTTCTTGAGAAGAATTCAAAAATCATTGTGTATATAACCCTACTTCATCATTAAAAATCACCCTTAGAAAAACGGGTAATATAAAAAACCATTTGATT
The DNA here is from genome assembly GCA_963277665.1 of Viscum album. Classification (NCBI taxonomy): domain Eukaryota; kingdom Viridiplantae; phylum Streptophyta; class Magnoliopsida; order Santalales; family Viscaceae; genus Viscum; species Viscum album. The sequence goes on along the minus strand of OY728134.1, from coordinate 712,452,195 downwards.
ATAGAGGGAATTCTAATATCATTATATATGGATTTCCATATATTATGGGATTAAAGTATTCCACCTTTTGTGTTATAATCTAATAACAGCTTACATTCTAGAAATCATATGGATTTATATGAGCCTCTATGTTGGAAGTAGTGTGAGACTCTAACTTTTTAAGATGAAGTTGGAGAGATGACAATGACTAGACCTAATGTTGTCCATGATATGACAGAGAAGAATCAAACCATTCATTATCACATTAAATAATTGAAAATTTGATAGTAGTTCCATGAATATAATCATTGGTGTGGCCTTGATTTCTATGTTAGAGATAATTTATTCTGTTATATATCCCCATGGAATAATGTCATGATGTTTTAAAAAATGTAAAATATTCGTACTATATACATCAACCCCAGTGAGATCGTTGATCACATTTAATCATTTAATGAATCATATTTTCTAGATTCTATTCTTTAGATTTTTTTGGATAATTATGAGTGCATGCATTGATACGACGTGCGATTCTAAGGCCTGATGTGCCCGAAACAATCTGTAGAAAAATGTTATATTTTTAATTGAATGGGTGATTGAATTTTATGAAAAAGTGAGACAAATTTTAAAAGGTTTCACAAAACAAAAATCAAATGGAACCATTGAGTTTAGAGTTGTAGGTTTACCCTAGGAACAACTTATGTTTAGCCGGTATGAGGCTATTGTAGAGAAATCCAAAAAGGATGTAACCTTAAATAAAATGATTAAATAAAATTATTTTATTTTATAAATACTTATAACTCACAAATGTTAACCTGGATTTAAATTTTTATACCACCATTGAGCTCATGAATGTATGCTTTTCATTGGTGGGGCCCAACCTCGACCGATATAGGTCAAGGGTGAAAGTTAGTTTTTGGATGTGAACATCATTAAAATATTAAATAAAAATATTTTAAATTTGATGCTACATGTTGACACGGTGACAATTTATTTTTTAGAAAACCTCTTCAGAGATCTAGGGTCACCATCATAACCCTCAAGTTTCTCTGAGACAAGAGGAAGAGGCTCTCATCGGTGATGACGGTTTTGAGACCGGATCTCTAATCGAGTGATGATGGATCGAAAAGCAGAATTCAGATCAAGAATCAATGAAGGAAGATGCATAGAACATTCATTTTCATCGATCGAACTGATTTGAGGTGGGGTGTGTTATTTCAATTCATTTCCCTCCATTCTTGGAATTAATGATGAACGTGGATTAACCAACAAATAGGATGACCTGTAGATCGCTCGTTCTTGTGGGATGAGAATTTTTACCTTTGCGAGGTTATGGGAGAATGAACGTGAAATTGTTGTTGGAATTCAATTACACTACTAATAGAAACAAACTAAGATTGACATGAACATTGATTTTTCTCTGTTCCTATTTGTTGATTATTGATTTTCTTCCCCACGTTCTTAGTTTGTCATGTGCATTATTCGTTTGGACCACAACTCGACACCTTGTGACTAATCAATCGTTGAAAACTTGATATCTGAAAAAACAATCTGAAATCACAAATTAGGAATCATAATGGAAGGATGGAGGAGAAATGATGATGATGTTGGTTGGATCAATACGATGTGGAAGATATCACCTCTCAAACATCATTGCACAATAATGGATTGTGACAAGGATCTAAGCCTATGACAGTGAATTTGGTGAACCAATGATCATGGAATAGGCTTCAGATATAAAATATAAGCAATGCAGTGATGGTGGAAACCCATAGAAGGAGAGACATAGGTGGTGGCATGCGGTGGTGCCATTTTCTGGCAGTCGGCGGCTATTGGCTTGACAGCCGGCGATAGAGGTTCTTACAGCGGCAGCGACTGAGGGCGGAGATGACACACCATGGTAGGAGGCCGGGTGATGGAGAGACACGGATCCCCGATCCATGATGGAAAAAGACTTGTGGATCTAATGTGGCTGCAATGTAGCCAAACTGACCTGCCACATGACATGTGGTCTGGCCACATGGACTAGGGTGATGTGGTCTCTCGACCGCGTCCACGAGGAGGGAGTGGCATGAAAACTACCATACCTAGATGAAAAACGGGTTCATGGATCAGTGATCTAATGAAAATGGACTTTCGGACAAACTAGGTCATGTTTGGTTGGGTTGGCCGAACTGGGTGGTTTTGGGATGGGTCAGGCTGACTGAGTCATACTAGACCTGAACCACACCAGCACCTTTTCACTAGAATGCTCAAAACATTTATACTGTAAGACCATTTGACAAACCATATGTTGAGTTGGGACCCTTGAAACAAGGTTGTGATTTTGAGATGGCTTGGTGGGTTTATAGTTGGGTGATCATGGTCCGGTAGCATTCTATTTGTATTTCCTATGAGAGATTGATGTAGGATCCTGATTCCATCATAGTGGGTGGAAATAGAGGTTGATATCATACCCTTGGTCTTCCCTATGAAGGTTTGATGCAGGATCCCATTCCTATAATAGATAATGACCCATATTCAGAAATGAGATATCTCATCTCAGCTTCGAGAGTGACTAAGTGGGCTGGAGCATGTATCATACCGAGAGGGTAGGTTGGTCCTCACTTCTGTTTGTGGTACCATAGAAAGGGTTTGTGGAATAGGTGTGAACAATATTTTTATGGGAACCTAACACCTATCTAGGATGATGTTTCTGGTAGGTCTTGGACGTCCCCAAATGATCCATAGGCATTGGACCCCCTATCAGTTTATCGAGATCATATTCTTTCCTCCATGACTTGACATGATGAGTGTGCCTTCAGCAGAATCATGTGACTAAGGTTTGGATATGATATCGAGACTAATTGACTTAGCGAGACTAGAAATCTTAGGGAAAATTCATGATGTATCCAGACCATATGTTTTCTTGGATACTTTTGGTATACTTGTTATAAATGCTTAGTATATATATCTCAAGGATTACAATCTCCCAGAATCAAAAGTGCTATGAGCATAACCATATTTCTAGAGGTGGATGAGACATCGTATATTGGAATAATTTATTTGTATACAAGGATTTTCTTAATATATGTGTTTTTGACATATAACTATGTTGATATTACTATATCTTCTTATTGGTGTTTCCATTGTGGTATTTTACTTTGTGTTTCTAGGTTCCATACTGAGCATTTTTTCAATCACCCCTGCACAGGCTTTGGCTGCACATGTCATGTCTTGTATAGATAGTCAAATCATTGACAGGTTTCTGGGGAGAATAGGACATGTGAAGCGACGTGTGATCAAATATAATGAGGTGTGTTATAGTGGCTTAAAAACAGCAGTCTAGTGTCGTACCATGCAATTGGATGAGGTGGGGTTTTCTGTTGATGAGCTACATTACCTGTGTTATAGAGTCTTTCCTTTTGGTGGGCTCATATTCTGGCCCGGTTGTACTTTAATTCATTTCTTTCTATCACACTCTATTTTTAGGTCATAGTGGTATGAATGTATTTTATTTACATAGTGTTTTAAATTTAAAACATATTTAACTTGGAGTTCTGTATGTGTACAAGTTATTAGGAAAATTAATCCCATTTGTGCGATATTCCTACTCGGCACTAGTCGACAGCCTCTGGCCTATCAGAGATGGGATATGGGTAGTTATGGCATGGTCCCCATGGGATGGGTCATGATAGAGTGGCACCAAAGGTGGTTGGGTCTACCTTAAGAACCCAGAATCTATGAGTTTAGTTTGGGACAACAATGTTGAGTGTTTTGAGTTCAGATTTCAGGACAAGGAATCTAGTGTTGGTGTAGTGGCTGATGAATCCATACACCAGGACCAGAATTCTGATTTTCAACTTGGTACATGAAAACACTAGTTTCAGGATAAACTGATGGTACATGGATCATATAGGAATGGGTTGTGTTTTCCATTTCCTTCTTGAGTCAGCTCAGCAGGTATACTCTATTGTTCATGGTACATCTTGTTTTGCCTCAGTAATCTTCCAGATAAATAGTCATCTAGGATTCCATCGGATGATCATAAGGATGATACATGGGGTGATGAGATATGGGTACATGTATTTTTAACAAATACATCACCTATGAGGGGTATACTAGCTGTACCACCACTAGTAGCGTGGAACATGGTACTCGTAGTACCATTGGAGGAGATGCATGGGCTCAGCTCACCTAATGAGTTGCAGGGACATATACCCCTCATGTTCCAAGCAGATCATGACTCACAGGTAGCTATGTGGTTACTTGATGTGGTGATGAAGTTTTCTTTCCAGTTAGGACACCATTAGAACATATGGCGGTCCTAGTGGCGAGCCTTCTATGTGTCTCAGCAGGGTGATGGAGAGGTTTAGATTACTCGATGTTATGATGATGTGAATCTCTTATAGACACCGTCTGAGAATATTTCTTAGATAACGGTCTCTAAACATAAATACTAAGTGCTATTCATTACCAAAAGCTTCAATAGATTTGACCGATATACATTTTAGTAGTTGGGGATTCATCGAGGCATATCGACATTTCCAGGAACTAGATTAATATGATACAACCAGTGTTTCATGGCTCAGAGCTCTAAGAAAGGCGTGTTTAAGGAAATATAAGATATAATTATTACTCTATGAATACATAATTATTCTAGGGTGATATAGTGAACCTTTGTGGTTTAAATTTATTTGGAAAGGAGGATACAACTAGGGGATTTCACCAGCAAGCAAGTAGGAGCAGACACTATAGGAGTAGGAAGCCGACATCAATATCATTGAATTTTATGTGTGGGAAGTTTTGAGAAGAGGTCACAAGATAGTGGATCAATAGATCAGGTCCCATAGGGTGGGTCTAGTCGGCCTAGAGAGAGGCAATGCTATTCATGTGACAGCATGGGACATCTCAATAGAGATTTTCCAGCACAGCATGCTGTCGATTGGGAAATGGTGGATGAGCCACTGTGGTAGAGATAATGATAGGAACATATGGATTTTTAGGGGGTTAGATTTGGTATTGGAGTTTTAAGATCAATAAAAGGTTGTATACATTACATCATGTTACAACCACCACCCCCACATGGTCTACACTAGGCTCAGGGCACTATAGTATAGGGGAAGAGACAACAGCACGTGGTCAAGGCATATAACCCAAGGGATCCAGAAATTATTTGAGGGATGGTCTTTGTCTACTCATAAATTATATAATAATAGAAATAGGTTATAATCTCCCCTCATTGTCACGAATCATGTTCGATACCTAGATTTTTTGGTTATACCAATGACTAGACAATTCTGTCTGTAGATACCTATAGAAGAGACTTAATAATGACACTAGTTCTAATAGTGTGATCTGACCCTTAAGTATATAGTTTCAGTTGAAACCTATGGGTGGTAGTGTTGAGCCCTTATGATATCATTTTTGTTATGGATTGGTTATCGATAGTCTAGGATCAGATTGACTATTTTAGGAAAAAAAGGGTTTGGTATGTCCACAATTATGGAATTTGGTTTTTCTTGGTTGGAGAAAAAGGTAACACAGGTGGAATAGGATAGACTCATGCATAATAGGGTGAAACTAATTACTCTTGAGTCGGATAGACTTACTATTTGGGTATTGTATGTTATGAGTTTTCAGTTCCCAACAGTAGTGACGGAGTATGACGTGATCTTCCTTAAAGATGTTCCAGTTTTACCTCCCTGTAGAAAGAGAGACTTTTTCATTCTTCTACACCCCAAGTTGGCATTGATATTATAATAATTATATCAGAAGGATTTCATAGAGCTTCTTGGGATGTGGGTGAAGGTGGTGGACTTGCAGATAAAGGGATTAGCAAGACCCAATGTTTGAGGTTATGTTTGGATTATCAGCACTTTAACGAAGTGACCATGATGAACGAGTATCCACTACCAAAGGATTGATGAACACATCGATCAGATGAAAAGGGAAACCTTTTTATTGATTAAAAGGTTCCATCATGACATTCAAAAGTTAAAAGTGTTTGACGAGCACCTAGATCTTGAGTTTTCTTGAGGAGGGATTCGATTACGTAGTGGTTTATGATGCATCAAAGACCAGACACGGTTTTGTAATCATGTAGATGTAAGAGATGACTGCATATGGTTCACTTCAGTCGAGGAAAAATGTACTGAACTACATGGCCCATGATATTGAGTTAGCAATGTTAGTCTTCACATAAAATATTTGACGACACTACCTAATAGGTTGGAAGTATATCATCTAATCAGAACACAATAGTCTCAAGTATATCTTCTCTAAAAATGTATATAACCTAAGATGGTGGGGTTGTATAGAGTTCCTCTTGGAAAATGAGTTATAGATAGTTTATAATCTTGGGAAGGGTAACAAGGTGGCGATATGCATCATGATATGCATGTGGGTTTTAATGTAGACACTATGGATGGTGGAACAGGTTGAAGCTAGGATTACCTATTGAGATAAAATCTAAATGCTTGTTGGAATTAGATTCCCTGTTTTTAAATAGCCTATGTAAATCCCCCTTTTATTGGTATGGATTTCTCCTTCCCTTTCATGGCATTCCAAGAAGGATGTTGGAAGGGATATCTAGGGAATTCGTGATGAGTTTTCCATGTACATCCAGAAGTCACGATAGTATATGGGTTTTCATAGACTGACTCACCGAGTTGGCCCACCTCCAAACTACACAAGAGTATAGTTTAGTAAGAGGGATTGGGAGACCTCTATGTTCAGGAGATAGTGTGACTCCTTGGTTTTTCATCAACAATTGTTTCAAATTGGGATTCTCACTTTACATCCTAGTTGTGGAAGGGATGGTAGGTGGTGATTTTAGAGAATGTGGGGATAATCTAGGAGAGTATGGAGAATTCACAAGGTCTTCATAAGTTTATGCTAACAGATGGCATAGAACATTGTAGTTTGAGGAAAGAGACCATTTATTCCTCTAGCTCTCATCTATATGAGGGTTACATGGTAGTTTACCAATTAGGTCTAACACAGTGTAGGATCAGCTAAACAACATCTTCCATGTGTCACAACTAATGTGATTCGTTCATAACCCGTTTTAATGTCTAATCTGGAGGGACCTGGACATTAACGTTTGATTGACATGGGATGAGTACCCAATGAAGCTCTAGGATTCTTTAGGGGTGATATTTTCCCTTTGTTCTTGTTTGGACGTAGCATGAGGATCTTAAGGAGATAACATGTGAGAAGGAGGCTCTGATCCATGCTTTGTACGCTCAACATTTGTTGGAGTGGAACTTGTATGTATTTTTGAGGATGAAAATATCTATGGTGGGGGAGAATGCAATGAATCATATTTTTATGATTATATTTTTTTAGATTGTTCTTGTGAAAATTACGAGACCAGGTGTTGAGACGAGGTGCAATTCTGAGTCCTGGAGCGCTTAGAAAAATATGGTCAAAATTGTTATTATTTTAATTTCACACGTGCAAGAATTTTCTAAAAAGGTGAAATATCTTTTAAATGGTTGATCAGATTATAAATTCAAGGTAATTTTTGATTTTATATAAGTGGGTTTACCCTAGGTATTACATAATTTTAGTCGGTGCGTGGCTGCTGTGGGAAAACACGAAAAGTACGTAACCGTATGAAAAATAATAATAAATTTATCAAATCCTTATAACTCATGAATTGTAATTCGGATTAAAAATATGAGACCACCATTGAGCTCATGAGGTTTCTGTTTCCCTAGGTTGGGCCTAACCACAACCCACACAGGTTGAGGGTAAATTTTAGTTTTTGGACGTGAAAATTATTAATATATTTTAAATTGTATGTTACATGATGACACAATGATAGTTTCAATTTTAACAAGCCTCATCAGATAAATAGGGTCATCTTCATAAACCTGGATTTTCTATAAGGAATGTGGAGGAGGCTCTCAATGGTGACAACAATTTGGAAGCCGGAGCTCGAATCATGTGATGACAGATCAACAATCGAAATTCAGATCATGAATCGAAAAATGATGATTCAGAGACCATTGTTCAAAAACAATATAACTAAACAAAGTTATGGTGTTTTACTTCAATTACTTATTTCCCATATTCTTGGAATTAATAATAAACACAGATCAACCCATGAACAGGTTGACCCATGAATCGCTCGTTCTTGCAGGATGAAATTTTTTACCATTGCTGGGCTGTGGGAGAATGACCTTGGAATTGTTTTCCTACTAATGAAAATGAATGATGATCAACATAAATATCAATCAAGGGTTGTTCCTATTTTTTGATTAACTATTTTATTCCCACCATTATTCGTTCATCGCATACATTCTTCGTTTGGCCTGTGACTCGACACATTGTGATAAATCAACTATTGCACAATAGATCTTTGGCGCAATGATTCATAATAAAAAATTTGGAATCGGCATGGAATGATGGAGGTGTAAAGATGAAAGTGTCAGATGCATTGAAACACTTATGACAATATTTTCTCTTGTATAGCTTTGCACTAGGATGGATCATGGAATGGATCCGAGGCCATGACAATGAAGGTGACAACTCGAGGATCATGGAACACGCATCAAATAAATAATCATAGAATCAGAGAAATAGTGGAATCCTTCATAAAAAGAGCTGTTGGCAGTGGCTCATTCACCTAGTAGGAGGTGGATATTGGCTCGGCGATCGGTTGTGGAGGTGCTCATAGTGGAAGCAGACATGGGTGGAAATGACATGCAACAACAGGAGGTCACGGTGCCGATGGGATGTCGGTCCTTGATCCACATAGGATGATGACCCGGGTCTCTATCATGGGTGAAAGGTGGCCACATGGACCATCTGTGTTGACCAGCGTGTCATGGTCACTCGATCGCATCCAACAAGAGGGAGGGGTGTCGTAGCTGCCTCGCCTGATTGACGAATCATCCTTTGCTGGCAGGCCGGGATGGGAAAAACTGGTCTTCTAGGTGGCCCAACAAGCTGGACCTTGTGACCCAACATGCCACATTTTTGTGACCCAATGGGCCTAGCCTTTGGGCAAGGATGGGTCAGGTGGGGTAAGACCGGACCCGAACCCGGACCGAAGTGAACCCTTTTCACTAAATTGAACGTAACTTTCAAATTGTAAGTTCATTTGATGAACTATCTGTGATGTTGGGACCATTACAACAATGAAGTACACATGAGATGGCTTGGTGGATATTTAGATAGTATATAAGCGGATGTTAGTGTTCTACATTTCTTTCCTATGAGGGATCGATGAAAGTTCTCTATCCCATCATAGAGGGTGATAGTAGAGATAGAGATTGTACCCTTGGTATTCTCTCTAATGGTTCGATGCAGGATCCCATTCTTGTCATAGAGACTAACCAGTAATTATAATTGAGTTATCTCATCCCATATTTGACAGTGAGTCAGTGGGCTGAGGCATGTATCACACCGAGAGGCTTATAAAGATCTCAGTTCTCTTCGTGGTACCTTAGATAGGTTTTGTGGAATTGGTTTGACCAATATTTACATCAGAACCTATCCCTTATATAAGATTATGTTTATAGTAGGGACAGGATGTCTCGGAGTGAGCCCTAGGTGTAGGATCCCTATATTTGTATGGAGATCAGATTCATTCCCTCATGACTTGACTTGAAGTGTGTGCCTTGAGCAGAATCCTATGACCAAGGTTGGGCTTTGATATTTAGACACATCATCATAGAAAGACTAGACATCTCAGGGAAGCTTTGTGATGTATTGAGACCATATGTTCTATCGAATACATTTGGAAGACTTGTTTTACTTGGTTACTATCAGATAGCCCAAGGAGAGAGATCTACCAGAATCGATCATGATACAAGTTGATCCATATTCCTAGCCATGGATGAGATTCCACATCTTGGAATCCTATATGAGTATACCAGGATGTTCTTGTTATATGTTTTGTTGAAATATACTTGTTTCGAGATGACTATATCTTATTAGTGGTGTTCACTTTTTGGCCTTTTACTTTGTGTTTATGGGTACCCTACAGAGTATTTTTTTACTCACCCCTGCATGGGATTTTCCAGCACGTGTTGTGTCTTGAATAGAAGGTCGACTCCTTGATGGTGTTCTATAAATACTAGGACCAGGTGGGTCCTTTTGATATGAGACCGACATAGGTGTGTTTTGGTGGATTACAGATAGTAGTGCAGGGATATACATTGCAGTTGGATAAGGTTGTGTTTTCTACAGATGAGCATCATTATTTGTGTTACATACTGTTACATTTTGGTGGGATTGTATTCTAGCCCATTTTTACTTTACCTCGTTTCTTTCTGTCATACATTGTTTTTTGGTCGTAGTGGTATGCATTCATTTTCATTACTTAGTCTTTTTAATTTCCATCATCTTTATCATTGATTTGTGTACGTGTATACAGATTCTTAGTAAAATGCCTCCCATTTTTTTGATATTATTACTTGGTGCTAGTTATCATCCCCGGGCCTTTCGCATGTGGGATTCGGGTAGTCACGACATGGGCCCTGGGGGAAAAGTCCTGATAAATCCATTGCATACTGATTAGAACTCCCACCAAACCTATCCCAAGTACATGGTTTGGTCAATGTATCCCTCTTAAGTAAGTAAATATTTGTACCCTAATATGTACAAAACATAGAGTTTATAACATTACATAAACACATTTTAGATGATGATCCTACAGTAAATAACATATATCATAGAGATAAAGTTCTAGGAAACAAAACAACTAACATGGTTAAAGTATTTTGATGAAACAACATGTTTAATAAAGAATTATGTGAAATAGAAGTGGAGATTTAGTGGACATACCATCTTTTATCTTCACCATATCATGTAATAGAAAATTTTGAGCATGAAATTCTTTATGGGGGAATGAATGAAGCACCATACATATTTAAAAGAAAAAACTGTGTTTGATAGTGTATGAAATAAGAAACATAGAACCCAAATGAACCATGATTATTTAAATAAGTCCATTATGACATAGTGATTAAATTGGTGGGTATTATAATCTCTAACTAATCTAGAAAATATATATAATGTTATTATAAAAAAATAAATGTACTTATAAACATTGAATATAATCACACTTTTTAAAGAGAAACAATTATTTTAAAAAATATTTAAAATTATTTTAATGAGAGAATTATATTATCATATTCTTTAGCATTTATATTTTATATATATATAAAATGAAAACAATTTTTAATATAATCATGTTGATATTGTCCTACAAAAAAAATTAGTTACGTTTGGAAAATATTATTGTTTTCGTGAATAGTGATGATAATTTTTTAAATTTTCATTTAATTTTTAAAAATTAAGATAGTTTTATTATTTTAATTAGATTTAAAATAAAAATAAGTATTATTTATTTAATTTTATTCCAATTAAATACGTTTAAATCATACTTATTCAATATTTTATTAATATATTATTTTAAATCATTAAAAAACTTTTATTCAGAAAAATGTATTAAAGTTCTTAATGTTCATCCATTTTAAATAATTAAAATAAAATATATTAATAAATAATTTAATTTAAAATTATAGTTCATTTATATATAAATTAAAATATTATTCATTTAATAATTATTACTTTTGATATGGTTAATATGAGATCATCTTTCCGTTAAAAAATTTCATTTCTTGAAAACCTGTTTTCTGACACGTCTGTCTATTTAATTTTAAATTAAATTCATCCAATTATGTATGTAGAATATGAAAAAATGAATTATATATTTATAATAATCATAAATTATATTATCTAATAAGGTCATGCAAATTTTTAACTATATTTAATAGTGAAAACATTAAAAATAATTATCACAGTTAGGGTAAAAATGGGTTTACTGAGGGTTGAACTCAACATATAAGGGTTAAAAATGCCCCTAAACATATCTAATTACAAATTTATGGTCGTATATTGACATTATATTTTCAAATTTATGATAATGGTCTTTTATGTATCCTTTTTGTGTGATACAATTATGGGTTTATTTCTTCCTTTTCAAAAAGATCAAGTGTGTCCTCTCCCCCACTTATAAAAGGCCACCCACTCTCCTAGAAGTTACACAATTACAAAACCCATTGGATATTCAATGAAATATTAAAATAACTTCCCTGATTACCTCTACTATACTGATATTCCTTATAATTGGTCATAAATTTATCCTATTATTGATATTGGTGTAATTATAATGATGTTTTTCGAAGAAGAGGCAACCTCATTAGGAAAGAATTTTGTTTTGTTTCATATTTCTCCCCCATCATATATTATTAAATTTTGATGATATAATAAAATCTGTATATTAAGTATAATTATTATTTATGACGATAAGGGAGTGAATTACATCCATACACTCCTTCCTTGAATAGGATATTTAATCGTTGATAGTGTGTTCGGAGGACTACCTCCTCACAAACAGATGTAGATCCTTTTACATTGCCACTTCTCACAGAGGGATATAATGATGTATTTAATGTTTATATATTATATTTATATTATTATTTCAAATAATTATTTATATTATAAAATAATAATTTTCACTTTCCATTCCATAGGGAATATCATAATGTCACTTGGCTGTATGGCGGACTATCGCCTCATGAAGTGATCTGATTCATTTATCAGTTATTCATTACATGGAAGGTAATAATGACTATTTTTTTAATGATACATGATATTAATGATATAAGTATCATTATGGAAATGAAATATATCATACAATATCTTAACATATGATCCACTAAATAAATGATAATGTTTATCTTGTGTACGATGGACTACAACCTTTCGAAGTGACCTGATTCGTTTTTATTACCATGTTATCTTGAGAACTTATAAAATGTATTCTAATGAAATATTATGTCATTTATGATATAAATATATTCCTATAATGATAAAATAATACATACCTACATTTCATCATGATCTTTGAAAATATGAAATGTTACCCATGCGTACATACAACCTAATGTCTCGATGATTGTAGTGTAGTTCATTATTCATAACGAAATTTCATGGAAAGTTTAAAATGAAAAATATATGTTTAAAAATTAAAATTATATTATTATTACCATTATTGATATGTTTAAATAATAATATCCTTGAAAATATTCATCATACCAATGTAATTTTTTACATATAAGTTGTTTATTGGTTAAACGTCCGACATGAAAATAATTGGTGATGTAATTGAATATGGCACTGTAAAAATAATGTAAAATAACTAATAAGAATGAAAAAATTTGTTATGTTTGTAATTTATCTACATAAGTTTATAAATTTATATAACAAAATGAAAACACATGTTAAATTATGCTTGAGGCAAGGCATCTCTCCAAAACTATCCTTTCCTTCAGGTTATGAAATTTCACTCTACAACACTCTTTATCTATCTATTTAATGTTATGGAATTATTATAAATTATATATAAACATGTTTTTCACATATATAACTATATTATATTTATTATTTTGATGTGTAAATGTATTCATTATGATCAGTTTTGAAATTATTTAAATTGTGACATTTACTTTGATTATGATATATAGAATGAATATGCAATCCATTTTATTTGCATCGTTAATTATTATGTTTTGCCTTATGATTGAGTATTTTATGTGGAACACATATATCATGAACATGTTTTATTGGGGGAACCCATATAGTTCCCCAATGTATTATGTAATTCATTTGTCTCATGAGGTGTTGTGTATGGGATTAGTGAGTAATCCTAATACATTATGGTACTTTTTCTACAATGTGATATTATCTAAGAATCATGAATATATCATGTTATATGTTTCTACCAAACGCCTTATGATTCCATGTCATACTATACCATGGGTTTTTGTTATTAATATATGTGATTCATCATGATTCCTTTCTTTTATGATATCATGTTACACGTATGACTCACATGTTATGTTTCATAGTTATTTTTATCTCCTTACTATATTCTATATCAGACACATTTATTTATATATCCCCTAGGTTATACCATGATATTTTTGGAGAAAAATTGAATTTTAGGATATCATTAGAAATAATAATATATTGATTCCATGTTTTATGATATCTTTGTTTCTATATGAACCTAATCATCCAATAAAACTTTGACATATGTTATTTTAGATTGTACTTATTGGATATTTTTATTTAAAAATCATGTAATAATTTGTGTAAAAATAAATGTGTCACTATAAATATCCCATAAAAAATTCATCACCAATTAGTCCATAAATCATATTTTCTTGGAAAATAGGATATAATATGTATGTCATATTGAGGACAATATTTCTAACATAGAAATTGGATAAATACATATGATCATTGAATTCATCAATGAAAATGATAAATGAAGATTTATTATTGGGAAACGATTATATTTTGATAATTGTCTCATTCTAATGGAGGATCTGAGAGATGATGGGTATGATTTTAATATCAAATTTTTTAAATCAACATTTTAGGATTGAATTTTTGAAATCCAATTTTTCCGAAGATTGGAATGAATTAAGAAAGATATTGCAGGATATATTAGGTAATATATGTAGTTGGATAACTCATATCCCATTATTTTGGGGTTTTTTGTATATACGGGGTCTGGTTGGTTTCTCACAACCAATTATTAGGTGCAATTTCCTTTACATAGAAGACATGAATTATTTTATATCATTTTTATGAGAAATATCCTATCTCTTGTTTCTTATATGGATGATTTAGACATACAAATAAGGATTTTGTCTCTAATGTTATGGATAGCGAGGGTAATATTTTCTTGTAGGATGTTCCATGGATTTGGAAAAGGAAATGGGAGGTATTTGGAGCCTGATGTGAAGAAAAAATATGATACAATTAAACTCACCATGGTCCAATGTGAATAATATATTCTTGATTAAAATAAAATCATTAGGATAGGACCAATGAGTTTATTATATAACAACACATTCAAATGTGATAAAAGGGTTTAGAGATTCTAACATCCCAAACCATTTCTTGTGATTTTTGGAAGACCATTGATGATAAAGTTATGTTTCCCATGGTGATCACCAACCAAGTTCATGATTTCCTACAACCATTGAGGGTAGCCAAAAAAACTGATTCCAATATAAAAAGTATATGTTATAGCCCTCTTATGAAGGTTTTCACTCTGATTTTTTATCATTTCTTCCTCTCCTCCTAGTCAGGAGATTAGTAGAATTAGACTATGATGGATTCCTTGAAAAAGTATCTAACAAGGAGGATAATTGGTCGAGGTGATCTCATTACTGATATTTATGTAGTCAAACCCTACTACTACAAGAAAATTATAGTGGACCCATATACTATTTAGTGATACTCTAAATTTTTTAAATTGATATGGAAATGATCATTTCAGGAAAACATAGTGGCATATGATGGAGTGAGATAGAACCACCCATCCAAATGAAAATATTATAGTGGAAATGTCATGGGCATAGTATCCCATGTATAGTTTAGAATCACCTTGGATAGAGTATGAAAATAGAACTGGTCTGGTTTTATATTTGAAAACATATTGATATAAATCAACTGTGATGTTTTCCAAAAAAAATTGGTTCCCATGGGCATCATCTAGTTTCTTAACATGATCAAATTAGTTTTGTATTCATTAACTGTAAGGAGGATATGAATTTTAGAGTAAATAGATTAACTTTGAATCGATTTCCATTTACATTCATCATCATTATTCCATTACATGGATTTTTTAGGTTTCTATTGCTGTCTTTCATAGAAGGAAAAATGAAAGTCTTGGGTGATTCTCAGGTATTTATAGGTGACCCTACTTGGGAATTACTGATAGATGGGGAAATTAATGAAATAATCATTGAAAATGAAAAAGGAGGGGGTGAAAATAGTTCATGTACTTTAATAATGAATTTCCTATAAAAATATGAGACAATAATTATTTCTTCTCTATGGTACATTGTTAAAACTTTTAAATATATTAAAGGGAAGAATGTACTATCCTAGGATAGTGTCTAGACATTTTCGTAGGATATATCTAAAAGTTCGACCTATTTATGTCTATTTAGGCGTCCTTTATTTATCCCACTACGTTAGATCACATCCCCATCCTCATTAGCATTTTCCCCGAGTCTATAAGTACTAGTCATAAGTCTATATATAGGATTGATTGTTATTCTCCTATTGATGTGGGTTTGGAATGGGTGGTCAATTCGTTTTGGATATTAGGGTAGTCAAATGTCAAAGAAAAATATTTAATGTGGATTCTATGATATAAAGGAAAAGTGTTAATAATTTAAAAAATCATAACATCTAATAAAAATACATCTAAATAGGGATAAATGAGAACCACTATCGACACATCAAATTTAGTATTATCTAGAATTTCATCCCATTAAGCATTGTTGGATGTGACCCTAAAAATTATGAAAAGCCTTCGATCCAAGTCTTTACAAGATTTCTATTTTAAATAAGGTTATTCCAACATTATTTAATTACAACAAAATTATTTAATTAGATTCCATAAGAATTTTATCTCTCATATATCTACTCCTAAAGGGAGGATTCCCTCCGAATCATAATGAAAACTAATGCTTTTATCATTGATTTTTTCTAGGATCATTATCCAGCTATGGAATATACTATCTCTTCAAATGTTTCATCATGTATTAGATAGAATCCCTTTTATAGAAATAAGGCTCTACCACATCCATTACCACATATGTTTCCACCAATCCATATTTCCTAATCCTCCAAACTATCATTCTCCATTATATTCATCCCATTCAAAACTTTCCTAAAAAATAAAGATTCATCTCCCTATTCAGTTTTCTCCCAAAATGATGATTCACCTCCCATGAATCCCTTGAAACCATCCAATAGATCCATACCATGCATCCTCTAATTCGTCACACACTCAAATATCCAATTCATATT
Organism: Viscum album; assembly: GCA_963277665.1. Lineage (NCBI taxonomy): Eukaryota > Viridiplantae > Streptophyta > Magnoliopsida > Santalales > Viscaceae > Viscum > Viscum album. The sequence continues at coordinate 712,435,317 of OY728134.1, read as the reverse complement.
TCAGTATTTAGTTATAAAATTATGATTCTTCATTCTATTCACATTCCTTTTTAAATACCAATTCATCATCAACAAGTAATAATTTTCCCTTCATCATTATTCCATATATAACATGTTAATATCATTGTCCCATCCTATTTTTTTCAGCATTATATATTTTATTTCATTGTTACAACCTCAAATAAGATCTATATTCCTATAAATCCTCTATATATTATCGAATGTCCATTTTCAACTAAATCTCCCATCCTTATAAATTCTTGAAACCCTAAAAATATATCATTTAACATTATAAGACCGCAAGATCATATTTTTTATATCTATCATTGGTTAATAAGATCATAGAATGTAGGTATAATAGCAAGGAATAACTTTCAACTAATATTAAATCAAATGTGTCTCCTTCCTCTATGAAGACTGATCTTATTATACTAGAGTAGAGACATTGCTTCCCAAATCAGAAGTATAATTTAAAACTAATACACCAACAAGTTATTATTTTTTAAATTTTACTTCATAAAAATTTTAATTTCCATTTATGACATTTCCCTTTAACCAATTTTTATTCAAATTTCTCAGCATTTCAAACAATTTATACACCAATGTTCCACATTAAAAAACCTTAGGCTTCCATTGCAATATTATGATTCCTTCATATTTTTTTATGTTCACCAATGTTTCCCTACCATTGATTTATGCTTTTTTTCAGCTGCATTCCCCATTTTCCAAACCATATATTTCATCATCCTGGATTGTATATCTTATTAAATTTGTACATATATAATTATTTTTACAAAACATACCTTCTAAAATATTTTTAATAATATTACCAACCATTTATTGTAATACATGTGTAGAAAATAATCTTTAGAAACAGTTATTGAAATGAACTATTTTTCAAATAATCTAGTTTTAATAAAAAATAATTATTCTTTAGTAATCAATTATGATTTATGTGTACACTATTTTTATTATATTTTTTGTTTCTATTTTTAGTAGAGATGTATTATTCCATCCTATTTGTAGCAACTCAGGTTTTAGCCCTGTCGGACTTTGGAATATTTCTACGAATAATTCTAGAGCTAATCGTGAAGATGGCATGTGACTCTGAGTCCCGGTGTGCCCAGAATTAATTTTTATAAAAATATTAATTATTTTTATACTGTACACATTTTATGGGTGTGATATATCCTAAATAGTAGCTCATAACGGGAATCTGAGGGCACAGTTGCATCCGGAATGTGCCGTTTACCCTAGGCAATGTGTAAAATTTGCGGGCGCGATCCTATTGTGGAAAACGCCACCAGTGGATTTTCCGTAAATAAGTGGAAACATTTATTTACGAGTGTTGGCTCGAATAACATCTGAACAGAGTCTCAGATCACAAATCGGATTCCACCATTGCATTCAGAACGACGTGTTTACCCTAAAGGTGACCTTACTTTTGTCTGTTTCGGGCATCGGGCGGAGGCGAGTCTTGAGCTAGAGATATTTTTTAAAAAATATCTTTTTATTCTCTCCCCCTGGATGTATGGGGTGCAGCAGAGGAGGAAGTCCTCCTCCTCCCTCCACCTCCTCTGCTTCTAACAGCGAATCAGTGACCAAATCCTGCGATCAAGGTGCCGTCGAGATCAGATTTCGACGGCAGACACCTTAGGATCGTGCAACAGAAGCTTTGGAGCGCGGATCATTTGCATTTTTCCCATGAAGTAGGTGGTCTGAGTTTTGAAATCTCGGATCCCGTTTTGTGTTGTTTTTATTCAAATCATCATAGGGGTTGTGTAGTTCGGGTCCTGAGCTTTTCGAAACATGATACAGATCTGAATTTGGAGTACCAGGGTGATCCCGGTGGCTCCTAGATGTTTTCCGGCGAAAACCCGGTTTTCCGGTGACGAGTGGCGGTGACTATGGTGGAATCTGGTGGAGAGGTGGCGGTGGTGTGGCGGAATCTGGCGTCGGTGCGGTGGTTTCCGGCAAGGCAGGCGGTGGTCCGGCCAGGTTTTTCCGGGTTTTCTTTAAACCCCCATTTCTTGAAATCCAGGAGTCCGTTTTGTGTGTCGTTTGTGGAAACATGACTTTGGCGATGAGTCAAACCTTAGGTGTGTGTTTCGGAGTTTAACGGTTTGGGATCGTGTCCCAAGAGCTTGAAATGTCGAATAAAATAATGATATTTTATTATTATTCGACTTCAGGTCGTTGAATCTTCTACTTGGAGTGTCCGATTGATGTGCCGTCAGTGGAGTTGATACCCTGATGATACAACAAACTTTTCATGATAGTTTCCAGGTGTTGGGACTGAAAACAGGGTGTGGGCCCCATGAGGCTAGGTTCTAGCATTTACGGAGAAACGTGATTTTTCTGCCGGGTGTTCGTTTTGGACGATCGAGTAGTCGATCCCGTGTGTTTTACAAGGGGATCACAATGGTGTGATCCTCTTGACGAGTTTCAGGATCGTGGTGTGGGCCCCACTCGGGCAGGCTATGGCAAATAATACCTTTTTCACCGGGTGTCTGTTTTTGATGATCGAGTAGTCGATCTCGTGGGTTTTTCTAAGGGGATCACAATTGTGTGATCCTCTTGATGAGTTTCTGGATCGTGGTGTGGGCCCCACACGGGCTATCTACGGTGAATAATGCCTTTTTCACCAGTTGTCCATTTTGGGGAAGTAATCAGCATATCTTGCATGTTTTTCCGCATGGATCGCGATGGTGGCCTCGGTATCGGCCTAGGAGGTGTGCAGTGTGGCGTTGTGGTGGGTCACTCGGGTTAGCGACGTTTGGACCAGAAGTGGCTGAGGGTAATCCCTTGGTTCGTTCCTACGAGGGATTTACGCAGCATCAAAACCTTCATATAGGGTTTTGATCCTCTCGATGGGATGTTTCATCTGTTAGAGTTGTCGCATCCCTCTAGTGGGCCCGGTGCGGAATCCTCTAGCATCTTTTCCCTAGATCGGGTTATTGGCATCACTGTGACCGCTTATCCATGAGTGGCAATCCTCTATGTAGCTGGATAACCTCGTAGTGTTGTCGCATCATCTGGAATATGATCCCCTACTTAGTTGGCCGTGCTCAGTAGGGTTGTGGCCTCATTGGGTATACGACCCCCTACTCAGAATGAGGTTTATAGTAGGGTTGCAGTATCATTGGTCATAAGGTCCTAAACTCAGCGCGTGGTTTCTGTAGGGTTGCAACATCGTTAGTTCGATCCCCTACATCGCGATTTATACCAGAAAGGGTTCCGGTATCATCATGACCACCTTTACATGGATGATGATCCTCTATCTAAGTGAGGTGTTTCTATCGAGCACCAAATCGGTTTGTGGTATCCCCCAGCGGATCCTGGGAGTGATCCCCTATCTGTGAGATCTATGAATGCCAGATCAGGTTGTGGTACCCCCAGCAGACCCTGGGAGTGAACCCCTATCCATGATATCTTCGTATACCGGTGTGGGTTCTACTATCCCATAGCGGACCCTAGGAGTGATCCCTTATCCGAGGAGTTTGGTGTTTATGATGTTTCAGTTAGGGTTCCTTAGTGACAATATCCGAGGAGTGTAATCTCTCGGGTGAGCGTTTGAGATGATTGTGTGAATCCCGATGGAGTGTATCTCTCAGACGGGTGTCATCTGGGATGACAGTGATCATGGAGTGTGATTTCCTGGTTGTAGAAAGTTGTTGGTGATGAGGTCGGTACCTCATGTGGCTTTTTGTGTGAGCTGAGTATATCTGGATTGTTCAAGGTGTATGTATGGGCATACACTTGAGCTGAGCTGAATAGTTGTGTTTATCCAAGGACGGTCACGACATGTAGTTTCTATCTCGTCTGGGCTCCCTCTGAGTGGGAGGAGCGGACTATTGAATTTCAGTTGCTCTCTTTTGTTTTGGGTTTTTGGGGTGCATATTGAGTATTGTTATACTCACCCCTGCATGGGCTTTGCCCACACATGTTTGTGTCCTGTGCAGACCACATGCCATTCGACGGAGTTCTAGGAGGACTTGGAGAAGGTGGAGCTTAGTGAGCGGGTTGACTGGGGTGTTTACCGGAGCTGTGTCGAGGAGCATACCAGCAGGTGTCTTGGTAGTGTTTTCCCTTCTTCGGAGCAGGTTGGATAGTTTTCAATTTCCTTTTGGTGGGCCCTATTTTTCCCTTTTGTACTTTTGATGCACTCGGGTTTGGGAGAGTTGTATGCATGAATTTTCATTCTAGTTTTTATATATCTCTACACTATTTCATGGAGGTGTATGTGGGTTCGTGTGTACAGTTACCTTGAGCTAATTCCTCCCATGTGTGTGATATCCAACTCAGTGCTAGACGCCATCCCCTGGCCTATTGGAGGTGGGCATGGGGTGTTGCGGCTCGAGCCCCATTGGGTCGGGTCGTGACACAATTAATTATCTCCTTTCATTATTTTTGTCTTATTATAATTTCGGATAACACATATGATTTAAACAAAAATGTTTTATTTTTTTAGTGGGTTATGATTAATTTTTAATATGTTATATATATATATATATATATATATTTATCATTTTAATAAATAATATGATATAAACCTTTAAATTAACTCAATGTTTCATCATTAAATTGCTTAATTTATAAAAAATACTAATTTTTAATATCAATTTAGTCTATATTAAAATAAAATGTTCTCCACCTTCGTATTTTATTTATAAAAAATTGTTCAATTATATATACATTTTCAATAGAAAATCATATTAACACCATGTTCTTGTGTCTTCTTAAGTAATATTATCATCGAATAATACATTGATTTGGTAATCTAAAATCAAATCCTCATCGAATGTATGCTAGGTTATTGATTTTTTCCATTTATATGTAACTTATATTTCATATTGGGTGTAAAAAGAATATGTAATATTGGAATCAAATTTATAGCATACTTTTCTATAAATTGGGATTTGATGTTATGTGCTTCTTGATTAAAATTAGTTTGATTCTTGGTGTTCATTAAAATTTACCCATGATGTTGATTGGAGTCAGGTAACTCTTTCATTGTTATAATGGAATCAAATATTTTTCATGGGGTGATAGTATATTGAACTATGTTATAGAACATTTTCATCTTCCAAACATTGCTGGAATAATAGAGTTAATTATTTAAAATTCATTACTCTATGTGAATTTAAGTGGTTTCAGAAGAAAAGAAGTACTTCGATATATTGTTGTGTAGAAATTATTATCTTGATGATATTTTTTCATTTACGATTTCTTTTTTATCTTGTTATGGATGGGGAATACCATTGATTATTTTCAAAGGTGGACTTGATTATATATTGTTATAGTAGATGTACCTTTTTTATATTTCTTCCATGGAGTGTCTAATGAATAAAAATTATTTTTTGATCTCACTCTACTATGATGATACTAAATTCAGAATATATAAAAAATTGTAGTATTTCACAGCAGATACACTCAATGTTTCTTTATTTCCTCTAAAACAATGTTCACAAAAATATTATATAGCACAATATCTTACTTTTCCCCTTTATTTCAATCCACATATTTTTTTGATCGAAGATATTAGATAGTTCAATTAATGCCTTGATCATCACCACTGTATTCTATAATATACAAATATATTTAGATAATTTCCTTACAATAACAATTTTTGATAATAAATCATTAGATTTATATTTACACTACGTAAACATGTTACTGTTTTTGAAATTAAAAAAATATTAATGATTGTTTGTGCACCATGAGATGGATGGTAAACTAATTTAATAAACCTAAAAATTATATTGATAAATATTATTTAAAATTTTGATGTTGTATATTAGATGATGTTTCATTATCATAAATCATTTTACTTTATTTCATTATTGTTTATAGGTAGTCATTATCCTATTCTAACACAAGAAATACCAAAAAAGATTCATATATCCTCTTTCAAACTAACAATATTCAGTTTTTCATAGAAATTAGAAATATTGAAGACTCAAAGTAAAATAAACACACTAAATAATTGGGAAAATATCTTCCTTTGATGTAATAATTGGTAGTACATACCCCATTACTCAACACCCTATTCAGTTTTTCTAGGTGATTCTCAATGATGGAACATCAAGGAATTTCGCACATTTTTTTAATATTGTTATTGTTCAATAAGACATCATATCCTTAGTTAGATAAATTATATATTTTCAAATCCCTGTTCCATTCAATTAATCATGAATTCATTTCATTTTCTTTCACAAAATTCATAATTTTCATCTAATAATTACGAAAAAAACATTGGAATTGTATTCAAACCATGAACTTTTAAGTACTACATTGGTACTTGAAACTATGATAGAAAACATTAAAATAATTTAAAATAGATAAGTATTAATTACACCTTTATTTATATGGAATAATGCAATGATCGATTGCAAATAATAATAGAATGCATAATCCTACATGAAAATTGTATAAAATCTATTTGAGTTATGAAAACCACCATAAATTAGAAAACTATGTGATTCATTGTGAAAATTATTCATGGGTGATTTTGAATACATATATTTTAGTTATAGAAATTTTTTTCCATAATGTTTCCATCTATTTTTTGAAATTACATAATCATGGTAACATTTGTTAAACTATATTCAATATGCAACTACATACTTTCAGACATCACATGGATGTACCATAATCATTTCATCTAAAATTGTAGAATGGCTACTATCCCAACTATATATTGAGGAATATACAATCTATGCATAAAAAAATATATTATAAATAAAAATTTTCAAGATACATATAACAGTATATATAAAGTATGAATATGTTAATTCAAATCAAAGGAAATTGTAAAAACACTATTGTAGGCCAATTTGACATTGAAACATTATGAAAATAAACAATTCATACATAAATATTATACCATTTTCCCCTGAATGAATATATATAAGGAATTGATTTTATAAAATCATTTAGTTTCATTATGCATATTTCTTCCATGAGTGAATATACCCATGTATGGATTTATATAGGTACATTTATACATTTAAATGATTACATCTTAGGTAATAAATCCACATCTTTATGGATAAGTGTATAGTCACATGAATACACTTCAGTGAATCTGAGTAAACTTATATAATTTTGGTATGTAATTTGTCTCCTCATCAACATGTCTATTGTATTTTTCATGGAAAATTGAATTTTATAAAAATTCAAATCAATATATTTCCAATTAATGATAACTAAAGTGACTAGCTACATGAAAATTTGGTTTCAAACATAAAAAATGATGCATTTGGATTATTGGATAAATTTTTCATGATATTAATAGATCAATAGATTATTTAGTTGAAATTGTGTCGGTTAATCATACATAGAACATTAGTGACAAAAACAATAATTTTTCATTAATTAGTTAAATTTGGAAAAAAGAACTATTTATAGGACGTTAGAAGTATATAAAGTTAACATTTATAACAAAGTTTTATTATATCAAGTTTCTATATGGAATTTTTTAAAATGAATTTTTCCATGATTTTAGAGTCTCCTCGTGAATTATTTATTGATGATAATTGTAACACCCCGAGATTTTATGAAAAATGTTCTTTTTAATTTCACTGATGTCTTCTGTTGTATGGAACAGCAATATTATCTTGCGCTATATGAAACACCATATTATCTTGCAGTATATGCAACCCTAACTTGGATTTCATTACACGTAATCGCGACCTTCCTCGATAGTGTGTGTAGTACGCAATATCGGGTTTCACAAAACAATGATATATTGTTATAATATTATGGACTAGCCGTTATGAATAGTATTAACTAAATTTTGAATTTTATAACATTATTATTCATCTTGCATATTTTCTAGAACTTGGTATGAGAACAAAATAAATATTTTAGGTAAAATAAGTATTTTTAAAAAAATGCAGATTTGCACCTTTTGATGGTTTACCACTTTAAATCTAGTTTTTGACAAGTTTATAAGTTAAATTTGACAAAATATAATTCTTCCTTGGATTCAGGATAAAAAAAATTAACTTGGATAAAGTTTTGATATTTTTCTGATAACTTTCTAATTTTAATGAATAGTAAAAACACGCTATATTTTAATTAAAAACATCTTTTTTCATCGCAATAATTTATATGGTTAGATTCTCTTTTTAAGTGGTTTTAAAGTGTAATTAGAATATATTTTTACCATTTAATCCAATTTTGGTCATTGGAATTAATTTCACTTTGAAATTGGATATAAATAAGTATCAATATTTCGATAGTTTTTGTTTCTTAAAAACACACTATTTATTTTGATAATTGGAATTGATTTTAAAATTAATAAATGACACTTATATGTTTTGAATTTGGAAAAATAGACATCAATTTTGAATTCGGAATATCAAATAATTCTTAGGCTGATTTTTTGGTATTTTTCTGAAAAACTTCAATTTTCGATGAATAGTGAAACAACTTAGTGGTAGATAAAAAAACTGAATTTTTCATTTAAATGAAAATTTACCAATTATGTCAATTGAATTTCGAATATCCGAGAGACACAATTAATATGAAGCACTAAAATGGGGTTCAATGAGATGCAAATATTTTTTTGGTAAATAGTAACTTTTTACTTTTATTTACCACGACTAAAAGTAAATAGGATAATTAAGGTTAAAAATGATATTATTATTACCCTAACACAAGTCCTAATTCTATTGGATAAGTGTAATTCTACAAAAAAACTAAGAATAAAATATGACCATTTAGGCCCACTTGGATTAGATTAGGACATATAATATTAATTTATTTAAAGAAGGGTTAAAATAGTTAAAATCAATGTTTAATAAGTAAAGAATTATTAACATTGGGTAATACATAAGATAAATTTGAAAATAAATAATCATTATAAAGAGAAAAATATTTCTTACATAATTTTATTTTATTTATAATTTTTAGACATTAAATAATTTAATTTATTTATGACACAATGATGATGTAGTAATTATCTTATTAATGAAATATTGACATAATTGATGTTATAAATACCCAAATAAATGTAATATGATACTTTTTATGAATTAAACTAATTTTATAGGTTAATATGACATGTTAGTATTGATTTAATTAACCTTTATCTAACTATTCATTCTGTTATGATTTTCAAAAAAATCAATTACCAAATAGTGTCAAAATTGAAATAAAATTGTTTTTAAAAAACATATTATATTATTAATTGTTATTTTATTCCTAAAAATCTAAGTATAAGCCAAATGAATTAGATAAGGTTATATATATTAATAATAAACAACTTGGGGTTATTTTGGCTTCTTAAAGTAAGTTTATTAACCTTATATTGTAAGAAAACAAAAAGACACGGTAAAAGTTAAATTATTTAACTTAAAGTAATTCTAAATGATAAGGTTAAAATAGAAACCTAAACATGTCTAAATTCTATTTTATGTGGGTATTTCGACCCATCCCCACATTAGCTTATAAATAAATCAATTTTAAGGTATTAAAAACTGAATATGACTTTATAATAAAATAATATTTTTAGTTTTTCCAAAGTTGCCCCTCTCCTCCGATATAAAAGGGTACCTCCTCCCTCTCTTCCTCACACCACATTGAGCCTTCACGCTCATCCAACCCCTACCAAATTATCTTCTCCACTTTCATAGAAACATCCTATAGGTTATTTTCTTCTTCATAGAACAATTTTAGTGCCCTAAGAGGAGGTCTCAAAGAGGAGATTCAAAGAAGAGGTAATGTCCGTCACCGATTCTTTCAACTTTATTTCTTCTTCAAGTTCTTCTTCATTAGTTGTTTCATTATTAAGTAATAAAATCAGTATAAATAATATACTGATATGTTATTATAAGTATTAAACAGCCCTATTTCACCATTTATCCATCCTACGGAAAACGAAATCACCACGCGTGCGTACGTACGGAATACCGTCTCCATGCCGTGGTGAAATCTGTTTTTCCACAAACACCTTACATGGATGGGTATATTGGTGTAACAAATAACTATATATTGTTACTATAACATCATACTGATTCTGATATATTATACAATCCACTCCAATTCTATTCAATAATTATGGGAATGATATCATCTCTCGTGCATACATACGGACTACCATCTCCACGACGCGATGAGATTCATTCTCCATGTTAACCATACATGAATTATCATAAATTTTATATAATTAATACTAATGAAATATATGAAATAATAATTCTAATGTATTTATGTATATATATATATATATATTTCATCTATTTAATTTCATTCAATTCATTAATGAAACGAAAACAACGTTCATGCGTACGTACGGCCTACCGTCACCACGAAGGGTGTATTTCATTCCTTTTATAGATCTATAATATATATATGTATATTATGAATATATATTATATATAAATCATGTTTTAAATTCTTTATTTATTTAAATCAGGATATAAGTAATAATATAAAGAACAACAAGTCGAAACACATACGATAAATGAAATGATTTTACACAAAACGCTGCTTTAACTGGGAATTTACAAAAGAATGGGTAATATAAAGTCATAAGTGAAACATATATGATATCATACCAATAAATATTATTTTTTAATAAGTCAATGACATTATTTAAATCATTATACAGGAGGTTCAGATACGTATGAATCATATTAGACCTTAGGTAAGGGATAATTGTGAAAATCTCATTTTTATCCGAGATTGCTTATTCGTAAGTATTTACAGGGGTTATTGATATCATCCATGTCCATGTTTTATAAAATTTTATTCATGTATGTTTAAGGTCCTTTTTACCCATTTGACTTTTACCCCACGGTATGGAAGGAATCTTCCTTTTATTTACCCTACAATGTACTTTTTGACTTTTCTGACAAAAGTACGAGAAGAATGTTTTTTTAACGTATACGGCATGAAAGGATTTTCACGGTTTTATAAAGCCTTATTTTCATGAAGCTTACTCCAATAGATTTCATGAAAATTTTCAACAAAATCCTTTTCTTTTAAATTTTCAAGACATTTTGTGAAAAGAAAATGATTTTTATGAAAAAAGGATATTTTCCTCAAGAATTCATTTCAAGTGTTTTATCAAAACCATTTTCATCTAAGATGAAATTTTTTCACATGTGTATGTTTCAAGAATAATGTATCTATGATTCACATGGTTTCAATTTTCTAATGATGAAATGATATCCAATTTTTTTGTATGGATTACGTTATGATGGATTGATTTTTAAGAAACCCATTTTATTCTTGGGTTATGATGAATGATTTATGTTTATATTGTGGCACACGAAAGAATGATTTCAATATGAGCTGGGTGGGACCTATATCTCCCTCCAATACATTGGGTAAAGATTTATATCTCATGAGACAGACATGGCTGGAACGATAAGTTAAACCGGTTTAGTAATACAGGACTGGAGCGAGGAGTGATCTCGATTCAGAAAGGGACATTGTCCACTAAGATGGTCTTGGAAGCAATGTCTTGGATAATATGGAAATCATATCATGTTCTTAATGATTTCAATAATTTCATGTTTTATTCCCATGCTAATTTATCATGATTAATGTTTCTTCATGATCTATGCCTTACGTACTTCCATGTTTTATGTCATTGCTCAAGATTTTGATGTTTAGATTTTATGCTCATGTTTTTTTTACATTCAAATGTCTAAGTATTGTTTTATGCTCTCTATGCTTACCCTTACTGAGTATTTGAGCTCACCCCTTTTTTTTTTCTTTTCCCCATGATATAAAGAAAGGTTTTAGGTAAGAAAAAAAGGGATGATCTTTATGGGAGATGTTCAAGATCATTCACCACGATTAGAAGATTGTATTCCGAGATTCCAAAGACAATAAACTATTACAGTCTTTGTGTGTCTGTTTTTGTTATGTATTAATTATTCCGTAAAAGTAATGTAATTTCAATGTACGTCAAGCTTCTGGTCTCTACAGTTGGTATTAGAGGAAAAAGAGGTAGGAATGTATCTGTTCCTTGGGAACTCTCGGATGTGAGCGTTGGAAGAAGCATGGATCTCCACCCATGGGCTTCATGAGGAAATGGATGCCACTGGGGATGGTGGTGTGTCCCACCCAGGGGGTGTAGCTGCCCATGGGGTGCTCTGATAGGTATCAATTATAGTCTACTTGAAGTAATTCCACACCGCTACAATTGGTATCAGAGGAAAGGTTTAGTCAATCATTGGAAACTATGATGCAAGAACATTAGTGAGATCTCTAGAGATATTTCTAAGGTATGTCTGGGGATGTCCCTAAGGATATGTGTAAGTATAGGTTATAGTCCTATAATTATGGAAATGATCACAAAATTAAACCTAAGTTGTTAGATATTGAAGGTACTCCCCCTTTATTATTTTATAGAGTCAGCCTTGAGTTAAGCTCCTAGAAACTACCACTTAACCCAAAAGACATGAAATTAAGAAAATATGAGAAAAATAAATAAATATAAAGAGGTATGGAAATAGAAAGGGATAATGCTTGGTTTGACCCCCAAGCGGGTGCTAGGTTTTTACTGCCCCTAGTCCAGCTGTTGCAGCAGCTTAACCCCAATCTGAAGGTGGATGAGGTTTCTTGCTCAGAAACCACCAGAACATCATTCTTCCAATGCTCTTTATCCTACAACATCCATAGAGAAACCCATAAATATAGTACAACAGCTCCTTCACCATTTCAATGTGGTACAACTGGAATGATGGGGGAAGGAGGAAGAATGGGTCTTCCACTTCTTCAGCCAGAACATCGTTGGCCACTTTGACTTCAATGTACAGGGCTTTCACATGTGATGCTGGGTCGGAAAATTCAGAAGGGAAGTTATAAAATACTTCCACTTGAATAATATTAAAACATGAACATTCAATATAAAAATCTTCCCTTTCGTGTAGGTCAGCTTGAAATGTGATCTCTTCATGCAAGGCCACTGGGAACTCTTTTTCAGTAGGGACTTCATTATCTTCTTACAAAGAAAGAGAAGTGTATAGAGGTACTGATTATTATTTGAAAAATATGGGAGGATAACTTACCTTTTGTTATTCAACAAAATCACACCAATTTTCATCCAATTCATGTTGATCTCCCACAGTTGTATCAGCTGGGTTTTCATCTTTAGGAACCTCTTCAAGCAATGGACAAGGAGAGACGATTGCATCTTCCAATTGAATCTTCAAGTCCTCATTGGGGTTTTCAATGACAAATATAGGTGGAACAAAATTTTTCTTTTTCTACTTGAGCATGGTTATTTTGTTGTTGTTGTCGTTCCAGCCATAAATTTTTAACTTCTTCAACTTCAGCCGCTAGCGATGCAACCACTTTGCTTGCTTGTTCAAGGGTTTTGAAATTATTTGGAATCATCGCATCATCTTGTTCCATCTACTGCATAAAAGTCTCTTCCCTGCAAGAAAATTCAGTGCTAGGCCAAGCATATGAAAAATAACGGAAATAATCCATGACCTAAAATAAACAATGATATGCAATGAAATTCTTTTTTTTAGTTTTTGAAATTTTTTATTTTTTTTCTGGTTTTTATGAAAATAGTGTGTGAAAGAACATGACCTCCCTGAAAACGTTTCCAAATTGATAAGCGTGGTTTTTCACGAACCACAATTCAATTAAATTCATATTTACCAAAAAAATGCACCATAGTGGCACACCCTAGGGTCGATCACAAGGAGGCCGCTAACACGCACCATTTTCCTATTGTCACTATTGTAAACTAACTAATATAAAATATTATAATAATATAAATGGGGGAGATAATTACAAATACACAAAATATAGATATATTATAAATATATAAATATATGAAAACAAAAAATAAAAAGAAATGAAAATACACAAAGATGTTAGTTGAAGAAAACCATTGTTCTTGGGGTTTCATGGTAGAATTATCATTGTTATCCAAAATATTCTTTAATGAGATATTCAATGTGGAGATCAAGACTTGTCACCCAACACCCTCTCATTTCAAATTAATTACACTACACTGAGACCTCTGCATGTAAGAGTAATCTATTCCACATTAATACCCAATCCAAACTCCACCGTTTGAATGAATTTGATATTGATGGAAATGAAAAGTAATAAAGAAGGAGGAAGAGGTCAATAGAAGAGAAGGTGGGGCGACCGCTCACCACAATAATTTAACCACTACTGAATCCTTAGAATAAAACATGATAAATTAGTAAAGCACATAAAACTCAAATACCACCACTTCCCCCCTCGAACAACAGTGATGGTTAGCTCTCCACAAGCATGGAGTTAGTAAGAAGCACTGTGGGAGAAACACATAAAATAAATGAAATGTAAGAAATGAAGAAATGAACAGAAGAAGAAGAAATCTACACTAATATATATTATAACTATAATGAACAATTACCAAAACTAATCTCAACCATTCCCCTTTAAAATGGCCATCCTTGTAAAAGAGAGAAGAGATACATATTTATAGGGAAAATGTTTGATGAAATATCCACTCAATTTTGTCCTCTGGATTGCACAGACATTTATGCCCATTAAATGACCGAATTTGTAAATGTTCCCTTCTTGACACTTGTTCCTTATCTTCTTCCGCGTCCCTCCACAAATATTTAGCCATATTGGTAGATGTATGATGGCGTTATGACTGTTTTGGTGCGTACAATTAAATTTGTCCTTGTGACTCTTCGTCTTCCAAAACTCCAACTTCCCATGCATTTAATTCCTTGAAAAAAGTCGATTAAGACGTCGACTACTTAATAAAAGATGTTCATTAATTCCTATTACAGCTCCTTGTTGAATATCGTCTCCATTGGATCTGTCAGATTGGAGATAAATGCTCAGAATTAAAACATTCCAAATATGCAACCAGTTTTCGAGGTCCGGATTGTGAGCTTGTTTTGAGCCTCCAAATGATTGATTGAGCTGGGACTCTAGAAGTATTAAATTCGGTCCACGATATAATTATTCCTATAAAAAAGTAATTTCACAATTTGGTTTAGTGTGTAAAATAATATGTCCAAATTACAGAAGACAAATAAAACAGTTAAACACCAAATTTAAGCCATATTTTGTATTTGAGCTCAAAATACCACTAAAACATAAAAATGTGACAATTGCCTATAAAATAACACTTTGGTTGGATTTACGACATTGAAATACAATATATAATATGTGAATATTCAATATTCATCATTTATGTAATGGGATTTTAAAATAGTATCATGGAATCTCATTTATGGTATTGTGGAATTTTGGAATATCAATGTATTGGTTTTCAATAATTATATGGTACTGGTAACCATGAAAAGGTGATTGAAATATTTTTGGAAAGTAGATGATATGCGCATAATGAAGGGATAAGTAGATAATGAGATGTTTGATTGTATTCATGAGCTCATGACTGATACAAGGAAAAAGTGATATTATGGTTTGAGTATATAGAATTTTTGGGATTTTGGTATGTGGAAAGTGTTAAAATTTAACAACATTCATGTTTTCACTAAGGTTCAATGGGTATTCATTCTTCGAGAGAATACATGATTAAGGTATTCACATGATTGTAATTTGACCAACATGATATATCTTATGATATATTTGGGATAAATGATGGCATTCATGTGATTGTTATGTGACATTTCAGGTAATCCTTTTCTTTATACTATGGGCTTGGAACGAAGTACTTTAGATAAGACTAAATATTGGAATGTATTATGTTGGAAATAAGTTAGTATTGTTTAAGGATATAGACTTATTTTCGATATTATTGATTCGATGTTATAGTAATGTAGTTTTAGAAAAAGGACAACTTGGTGGACAGGTGACAACCCATCACGTCAGACAAGGCTATGGGAATCAAACCCACAATGGAAGTGCGACTAGCCTTTATCGCCTACCACTGGCCTACAGGAAGTCCCTGGTTATTAGAAACTAGTTTTATTTTATTAAGAGGTATGATATATGAAGTATAAGTTTATTCTTGGAATCGTATATGATTAACCACACCATAAATGGACTTATGTATATTTGATAACTATTGCTAACCTTTTGTTTGAAACAGATGGAATGATCCATAATTCTATAACATGATCTGCTAACTCTTCACGAATAAAAAATTCAGCTTCATTTCATTAAGAGATGAAGTAGAAATTTTTCAACGCACAAACAACAGTCATATTGTACCAAAATCAAGAAAGTATTTCTTCTAATTCAAAATTTTCAACTTTAGGGAAATGATATTGAAAACCAAAAATGTTGTCCTATTGCTCTTATATCCGATGAATCATATGGTACCATAGATCACCATAAATATATGGCTTTGTGATTTTTGGATTTTTTATAGCCAGGTTCTCTACCACTCTTCATCAGAACTTGATGGTTATATTTTTCTTCCATATCCATATTTTTACCTATGTTATCCTATATGGAAACCCAGTGATGAGTTACTTTGGGTAACCATTATGTTTCATTCTTTAGTTTTTAAATATTGGTTTTGGTATTCCTTTTTTACGATGTGGGTTTCTATTAATTAAACTTTCGAGTAGTAAACCATTTATAACCGCGACGAATTTCGAGGGAGAAATTCATTTTAAGGGGGGAAGAATGTAACACCCTGAGATTTTATGAAAAATATTCTTTTTAATTTCCCTGATGTCTTATGTTGTATGCTACACCAAAATTATCTTGCACTACACGCAACACCGTATTAGCTTGCAGTATATGCAACCCTAACTTTTCTTTCATTACACGCAATCGCAACCTTCCTCGATAGCGTGTGTAGTAGGCAATACCGGGTTTCACAAAACAACGATATATTGTTATAATATTATGGACTGGCCGTTATGAATAGTATTAACAAAATTTTGAAATTTATAACATTATTATTTATCTTACATATTTTTTAGAACATGGAATGAGAACAAAATAAATTTTTCGTGTAAAATAAGTATTTTTCAAAAAATACTGTTTTGCTACCTTTTTATGGTGCACCCACAATAAATCTAGTTTTTGACATGTTTATAAGTTAAATTTGAAAAAATAAAATTTTTCCTTGGATTCAAGATATAAAAAATTAATTTGGATAAAGTATTGATATATTTCTGATAACATTCAAATTTTAATGAATAGTGAAAACACACTATATTTTAATTAAAAATAAATTTTTTCATCGCAATAATTTATATGGATAGATTATCTTTTTAATTGGTTTTAAAGTTTAATTATAATATATTTTTACCATTTAATCCAATTTTGGTCATTAGAATTAATTTCACTTTGAAATTGGATATAAATAACTATTAATCTTTTGATAGTTATTGTTTCTTAAAAACACACTATTTGTTTTGATAAGGGGAATTAATTTTAAAATTAATTAATTCCACTTCTATATTTTGAATTTGGAAAAATAGGCATCAATTTTGAATTCGGAATATCAAATAATGCTTAGGCAGAATTTTTGGTATTTTTCTGGAAAACTTCAATTTTCGATGAATAGTGAAACCACTTAGTGGTAGATAAGAAAACTGATTTTTTCATTTAAATGAAATTTTACCACTTCTGTGAATTGAATTTCGAAAATCCGAGAGACATGGTTAATATCAAGGACAAAAATGTGGTTCAATGAGATGAAAATAGTTTTTGGTGAATAGTTACTTTTTACTTTTATTTACCACAGTTAAAAGTAAATAGGATAATTAAGGGTGAAAATGATATTATTATTACCCTAACATATGTATTAATTCTATCGGTTAAGTGTAATGCGACCAAAAACAACCTTAGGAATAAAATATGACCATTTAGGCCCACATGGATTAGATTTGGACATGTAATGTTACCTTATTTAAAGAAGGGTTAAAATAGTTAAAATCAAAGTTTAATAAGTAAATCATTTTTAATATAGGTTTATACATAAGATAAATTAGACTATAAATATTCATTAGAAATATAAAAATATTTCTTACATAATGGTATTTTATTTATAATTTTTAGACCTTGCATAATATAAGTTATTTTTGACACAAAGATGATGCTGTAATTATCTTATTAATGAAATATTGATATAATTGATGTTATAAATACACAAATAAATGTAATTTGAGACTTTTTATGAATTAAACTAATTTTATAGGTTACTATGACATGTTATTATTGATTTAATTAAATTTTTTCGAACTAATAATTCGGTTATGATTTTCACAAAAATCAATTACCTAATTATGTCAAAAATGATAAAAAATAGTTTTTTTAAAACAATATTATATTATTAATTGTTATTTTATTCTTAAAAATCATAGGTTCGGCCAAATGAATTATATAAAGTTATATATATTAATAATAAACATCTTTGGGTTCGTTTGGCTTCTTGTAGTATGTTTATTAACCTTATAGTGTAAGTAAACAAGAAGACAAGGTAAAAGTTAAATTATTTAACTTAAAGTTAAATCTAAATGATAAGATTAAAATATAAACCTAAACTTGTATAAATTATATTGGATTAGAGTATTTCGACCCATACCCACATTAGCTTCTTAATAAATCAATTTAGAGCTATTAAAAACCGAATATGACTTTATAATAAAATAAAATTTTTAGTTTTTCCAAAGGTGCCCCTCTCCTCCCTTATAAAAGGGAACCTACTCCCTCTCTTCCTCACACCACATTGAGCCTTCACGCTCATACAAACCCTGAAAAATTATCTTCTCCACTTCCATGGAAACATCTTAGAGGTTCTGGTCTTTTTCAAAGACTAATTTTAGTGCCCTAAGAGGAGGTCGCAAAGAGGCGATTCAAAGAAGAGGTAATGTCTGTTACTGATTCTTTCAACTTTATTTCTTCTTCCACTTCATCTTCTTTAGTTGTTTAATTTTTAAGTAATGACATCAGTATAAATAATATAATGATATGTTATTATATGTATGAAACAACCCTACTTCACCATCTATCCATCCTACGGAAAACGAAATCACCACGCGTGCGTACGTACAGGATACCGTCTCCACGCCGTGGTGAAATCTGTTTTTCCACCAACACCTTACATGGATGGGTATAATGGTGTAAAGAATAACTATATATGGTTATTATAACATCATAATGATTCTTATATATTATACCATCCACTCCAATTCTATTCAATAATTATGGGAATGATATCCTCGCTCGTGCGTACGTACGGACTACCGTCTCCACGACACGATGAGATTCATTATCCATGTTAACCATACATGAATGATCATAAAGTTTATATAATTAATAATAATTAAATATATGAAATTATAATGCTACTGGATTTATGTATATATATATGTATGTCATATATTTTGTTTCATTCAATTCAATAATGAAACGAAAACATCGTTCATGCGTACGTACGACCTACCGTCTCTATGAACGGTGTATTTCAATCCTTTTATCGATCTACAATATATATATGTATATGATGAATATATATTATATATAAATCATGTTTTACATTATTTAATTATGTAAATCAGGATATAAGTAATAATATAAAGTACGACAAGTCGAAACACATACGATAAATGAAATGATTTTACCCAAAACACTTCTTTAACATGGAATTTACAAAAGAACGGGCAATATAAAGTTATAAGTGAAACATATATGATATCATAACAATGTATATGATTCTGTAATAAGTCAATTAAATTAGTTAAATCATTATACATGAGGTTTAGATATGTACGAATCATATTGGACCAAAGGTAAGGGATAATTGTGCAAATCTCATTTTTATCCGAGATTGCTTATTCGTAAATATTTACTGGGGGTTTTGCTATCATCCATTTCCATGTTTTATAAAAGTGTATTCATGTATATTTAAAGTCATTTTTACCCATTTGAATTTTACCCCATGGTATGGAAGGAATCTTTCTTTTATTTACACTACAAGGTACTCTTTGACTTTTTTGACAAATGTATGAGAAGAATGTTTTTTTAACGTATACGACATGAAAGGATTTTTACGGTTTAATAAAGCCTGATGTTCATGAAGATTCCTCAAAAAGATTTCATGACTATTATCAACAAAATACTTTTCTTTTAAAATTGCATGATATTTTGTGAAAAGAAAATGATTTTGAAGAAAAAAGGATATTTTCCTCAAGAATTCATTTCAAGTGTTTTATCAAAACCATTTTCATCTAAGACAAAATTATTTCACATGTGTATGTTTCAAGTATCATGTATATATGATTTACATGGTTTCACTTTTCTAATGATGAAATGATATCCAATTTGTTTGTATGGATTACGTTATAATGGAATGATTTTTATGAAACCCATTTTATTCTTGGGTGATGATGATTGATTTATGTTTATATTGTGGAACATAAAAGAATGATTTCAATATGAGATGGGTGGAACCTATATCTCCCTCCAATGCATTGGGTAAATATTTATATCTCATGAGATAGACATGGCTGGAATGGGAAGTTAAACCGTTTCAGTAATACAGGACTGGAATGAAGAGTGAACTCAATTCAGAAAGGGACTTTGTCCACTAATATGGTTTGGTAGAAATACATTGGATACTATAGAAATCATATCATGTTCTTAATGGTTTCCACAATTACATGTTTTATTCCCATGCTAATTTATCATGATTAATGTTTTTTCATGATCTATGCCTTACGTAATTCCATGTTTTATGTCATTTCTCAAGATTTTGATGTTTAAATATTATGCTCATGTTTTTTTTACATTCAAATGTATAAGGATTGTTTTATGTTCTCTATGCTTACACTTACTGAGCATTTGAGCTCACCCATTTTATGTTTTCTTTTCCCTAGGATATAAAGAAAGGTTTTAGGTAAGAAAAAAAAGGGGAAGATCTTTATGGGAGATGTTGAAGATCTTTCACCACGATTAGAAGATTATATTCCGAGTTTCCAAAGACACTAAACTATTACGGTCCTTGTGAGTCTATTTTTATTATGTATTAATTATTCTGCAAAAGTAATTTAATTTCCATTTACGTCAAGCTTCAGGTCTCTACAATAATATCTCATCACCATAGAAAAAGATTTATATGAGCATCAATATAATTTGATAAGATTATATAAAGATACTTGTATATCATAATTATTACATGATTTATTGGGGATAATATTATCTTAAAGAATAATTAATAAGATTTTTTATAATAATATGGTGGTAAATGAGTAATAATGAGTACAATAATTTCTTCTAACACTTGGAAGAAGAAGATGAAAAAAATATCATGAAGGTATTACCTAAATTTATATGGAAACCAAACATTCAAACATTATTAATTTTTTCTAAGACTATATACAACAAGAAGTGGAATCCTCAAGATATCAAAAATTAATTCTTTATGATACATGTGATAAAATAAACATCTTGGAAGGTGTTTGATTCAATATATCATCATTTTTCTTTTTATACTACAAATGTATGTTTTTTATTGTTATCTGTCAGTTTTATACATTATGTAATAATTAGAAAACATGGCATGTTGTTATAGTCACTTATAATATGATCTTATAGGTGTTTATTAAGGGTAATTGATTCACAATTTTGATGATAAATCCTTTAAAAAATACCTTTAAATTTCAATAATGTGTACCTTCAACCTATAAACGAAGAATTTCAATAATTATGTGATGATGTTATTATGAATTATGATGATTAATTGAGGAAACTATTCAAAATTCAAATCGATTTAATGTAGCCAATTACTAATTTTTATTAATAGGAAATTCAACTAATGGGAACACTCATATTGGGTTGGCTTGTAAATTTTTTATATTTAATTTTAATCACAATGATTACCTGATAGTGTAATTTTTTTTATATTTCATTAGTGATTTCGTGATGATTCTCATAAATTCAGTTTTAACAATACACAATTCAATGGATATATTGATTTGAGAATGTTGTTGATTGTGTTATACAGTTTATTAATCTTGAGTAATTGTTGGATGTCATTGTAGAATTTGGAAAATGTAATCAATTTACTATTTGGGGAAATTGTAAGAAATATATTTTATAAAGAAACAAGAAAAAAATAGTGTAATAAAAAGATATTATTATTGAAGAATTTTTATTTGGAGTTTTATTTGTAACATCTTAATCATGTATAATAAATATTGAGAAGAATGTTTGTGACTATATAATTTTGACATTACAAAATGAGAAGGGTAAACTGATGGATCATGATAAGGATCAAAATAGATTTTAATCAATGATTATAAAACATGGTTTTTGGAAAAATGAAAAAAAGGAATCTTAATACCATTTTTATAAAAAAGTGATGACAAAGATATATTACATTGTCCTTTGAAGAATTGAATAGTTCCAGATGGATATTCAATGAAAATTTTTCTTTTTGTTGTCTTAAAAAATTGATTAATAAATATATTGAATAATTAATACTCAAATTTTCTTATGGAAGAGTTTTCATTGTTTCCATTGCGAAATATATTACATGAAAATGTAACTATAGTTCAATATGATTTTTAAACATTTATTAGGGAGTTTGTTTTTGAAAAAAATACATCCAACTGAGCTTGATAAAATTAAATAAATGATTTTTTAGAAACTTTTTTCATTAAATGATGTTATTTCATCTTTATTTATTGTAGTCAAGGTTCATTTGAATATTAATTTCATTGAATAATCTAAATGTGTTGGGCCAATACACAATTTATGGATGCATCCAATTTTGATGAACATTACATTTATTTTTATTTCATTCATGAATTAAATCATATGAAATCATTTTTTAAAAGTATAATACGTTTCTTATATTTTTTAATTTTTCACTTAAGTCATTTGAAGTCATGTGTGAGTAATAAATCAAAACTACATGGCTATATTCATGAATGATATATATTCAACGAGTTATTGAACATTTTATTTTGGTTTTTGGAAGTGATTAAGAAGATATTCAATGATTTTGGACATGTTTACAACATCTAATCTAATTCAAATTCCCAACAAGAAAATCATAGTTTATTGCGACTATTGGACAAATAGTTGTAAAAGGGTCAAAATTTACAGAGAATTAATAGGGGTTACTAAAATTTCCTAGATATTTGTTATTAATAAATATACTACATATCCATTTAATGATTAATTGATATAAAAAAATATAGTACTATGTGGATGAACTCAAAAAGAGTTAGAATTAATAAATTCTTTTTAATAAGAATATTTTTAATGGATTCACCATCGTGTATATATATATATATATATTCATATTCATATTATTGATGTGTAGTTATTTTTTATCTATTAAATATAAATCCACATATAATATTTCAATATAATAAATGTTAAGAATCATGATGAGATATTAAATGATTTTATGTTTTTTTATTAAGGTCGTCAAAGTCAAGCTAAGAGATTCATTGACTACAATATTCATGGATTACTATTTCTTATAATTTATCATGAAGAACAATTGAAAAATCATTATCATGGTGTATTTGGACATACAGATGTGAGATAATATGAAACTATGTTTTTTAAAATTTAATTGAACTATTAGGGTAATTATTTTTCCATTCATATACATGTGGGTCAACATTAATAAGGGTGTAATGACTAATTCATAAAAATTTTCCATTTGAAACATATCTTACTAGATCCAAAATGGTGTGCAAGGGAATAATGATCCTTATATCTTTCTATAATATTTTAATATAGATTATTATGTGTTTGATCAAATAAATGAAGGATGGAGTGTTGTTATACCCATTAAACATAGATATTTTTATGAGTTGGGAATGAAGGTAAATTGTAACATTGTAATAGTAACCATCATCATCATAAAAAAATGGATTTTTTTTTCATTACAATATTGAATCCATATAACATATTGATAGGGTGAAAATTAATTACTCTTCATAATAGTTGTTTACAATAATTTATTAAATGAATATGGAAATAATTTATTGTTTAAAATGATAATGAAAATATATAATAATTTTCCATTCATAAGTGTTTTCTATGTTTTTATATTTCTATATTTAATTTATTTTTGTAAAAATCATTTCTATTTTATTTTCTATTTATTTAATTTATTATAAACCATTTTAGTTTTATGAATGTGAATAAATATTTTTCGAGAACCTAGATGATCAACATCTCAGTTCAATAAAACCACTACCATTTGGTTCAATGGATCTAAGTGATTCCACAATAACATAGAGTTCAGACAAGAAAACAAATTCCTTTCATGTTATTGGTACCCCGTCATATAATGACCCTCTTACGATGGATTTGTGGGAAACCCCCTCCAAATACGTGGTATTGCCGAGTTATCATTAAAGGTATTTATGTCACTATACAAAAAACAATATATTTTATTAATTTTAATTATTTTTTAAAATTGAAAAATATATAAATAGAAGATATATAAATGTTTACAGAGTATATGTATGGTTACTAAAAGACATCAACATTACAATTCAACATGATTAGTTTATGGTTCATGCTGATAATGCAGTCAGAGTATGTCGATAGATTCTTGTGTTGATTTCTTGTGAGATGGTGAGATTTCCCATTAATTAAAATTACTAGAGTTATATTCCATTAGATTTGATAAAATGAACTTTCTTATAAAAATATAATCGTAATATAAATATAAAAATAATTTATAAGTTATTTAAAAGGAATGAATAAAATATATAATGTGCTTATAAAGTGTTTTATTTTTCCTTACGATATGTTTTTTCATTTTGATATCCCTAACTCTGTTTCACATACATGGAATCTGAAAATTTTGGTATATAAATTATGATATTTTAAATGGAGATCATGGAATGAGTTTTATGACACCTCACAAAGATCAAGACAAATTTATGATAATGTACTGGAATTTTTATCTCATGGTCATTGTAAGATGTTTGTCAATATTAATAGAGATGTACCTCATGAGGTAATGACATTTTTTTAATATTTTAAAAACATATACGCAAGAAAGTTATAATTTTTATTAATGTTATTTATTTCAAATAATTATCAACATAAATATAGCGAATCATTACAAACTAGTCAGTCTTAATATCCCCGGGTCATAAGTTTTTTCTTAAAAAAATCCTAGTAATATTTTATTCATAATTATTTATACTATTTTATTATAAATGAATATATTTTTTAAACATAATTTTTTTATGTTTATTTTATTAGGTCACTCAGCTGGTCAGACAGATATGAGGATTAAACTACAATGGAAACGAGATGATAGTTGTTTTAATGATCATACATGATGAATTGGAGTAAATACATTTCATTACCATTTACTGTTATTTGATTACTATAAAATATATGGAAAAATAAATCACAACAAAACTCAAACCATTTACAAAATTATTATGGGTTGGATATAATAATTAAAAGGTTCCAACTAGATCTATTAGAATATCTAGATCCATGTAGCTAGCCCTAAATAATTAGGTTTACAGATTTTTTGTTTTTATAATTAATTTTTATTTACCATTTTTATAATAATGGAATAAAATATAATAGTGAAAAAAAAGAATTAAATATACAATATTATATAGTTCAAATATTTTAATAAATAAAATTAAAATATTATAGTATTAATATGTAAAAATTCATGAAGCCTGGTATTTGAACACTTCAGAATAATCATCAATTTCTATAACAACCATAATATCATAACACATTAACACATGATTTATTACATGAGATCACACTTAATAATACCCCAAAATATAGACAATTATAGTTTCTTTTGTAATTAGGTACATTAAATTTCAACATAAAACAAGTAATACGACATCCTTATTGAAAACCTACTTAACATATTCATAATACTCCATCGTACAAAAAAATGGAATATCCTAAAAAAACAAATGAAAGGGGTTAGATATAAAGTACCGTAAGGGACTAAAATTTTATATCATGAAAAATAAAATATATGTTAGGAAATAGGTATATCCCTGTAGAATAAACGTAACATGAATATAAAATCATGATATAACATGATAATCAAAACATGTAAATTTCGAAACAACATAAAATTTTGCATCCTAAACATAAGTCAAAGGTATACCTCAAAGACTTCATGGTGGAAAAATTTCCTATAAAGGAATTGGGTAAATCCCTATACCAAAATGTCATATCATGATACTAAACATTACCCAATGCATTAGAGTGCTATCAGGGTGCACCCTTCATAAAAAGTTCAAACTAATGGTTAAGTGTACCACATAGGTCACATAACATGGATTCATTAAACATTACTATTTATTCCATGATGAATAATATTGAATAAATACATTAAATTCCCTAATAAATATGTATATGTTCTTAAATGTGAATAACTTTGATAGATAAATGGGCATGGTATTTAGTATATTACGATTTTGGCATAGAAAATCATGGTGAAATTTCAGCATCATAAGGACATCATATGGAAATTTAAAAAATGATTTGATGAGATTGAAAAGTGTCTATAATAATTTATACATGATATTTATTGTAAGGGGACCATTTAATGTAATATCCCAATATATGAAATGTAATTTAAGTTGCATGAAATAAAATAATAACAAGATTGGAAATTTGAAGAGAGAAATCACTCACGGAATTTCGACATAGTAATGGATTTGGTGAGGGTCCAAATGAGGGAGGATAAATGATATCTCATTGAAATTATATAAGAAGTACAATATTAATTTTATTATAAATGTATTAAAATATATCTAATTGAAATTAAAAATAGTAATTTCAAACAAGGTTCTTCAACTGAAAGGAAGAGAGAAAGGTGTGACTCCCTTACAGAATTTTGGCATAGTAACGAGTGTACATAAGGGTTCATAATGGGGATAAGTGAGATTTAATGGTGATATAATCATTTATACAGTAAAGGGAAGGTATGTTAAATATTTAATAACATATCCCAATATAGTAAAAAATGAAACTAAAAGTCATAACATGAAATGAGTGCTTGATAAATGAAGAGGGTTTCAGGTCCTTTACATAGATGTGTGACTCCAAAGGACTTGGAGAGGCTTTATGAGAGATTTGAGGTGCCTTTTGATGACTATATGTAGTAGGGGTCAGAGTTTGGTAGATCTTCAAAGAGTTTGAGTGTTGAGAAATGAGAGCATGAATGAGTTTATAGATGGAAGAAAAGGTTTTTTTATTATTTTAGGTATGGAAACTACACAATATAATAATCAAAACCACAAACCATACCACAGTTATTACCATGGATTATGGAAACAGTGAGGGGTATACATTATTTTATATGTTCAATGGCTGTAGATATTAAAATATTTCACTTTCTTATGTGGAGGTGAGTCACTCTTTCAAGGAAATGATTTTAAAATATAAAAATACATTATAAGTCATAGAGGATTCACTTCGGCTTTGTAAAATAAAAAAATGAATCCAAAAATACATTATTTTAAAGGGAAAACATATATAATTAATAATATATATTTTATAGTATTTATTACATCACTATTGAGCCATTATGATGTCATAAAACACACCATATATTTATATGGTATTGATTTTTTACTCGAAAATTCTATTGTCGTAGAAAATTATAAAAAATTATCCATTGCATAATTTATAAGGCCTGATTCCAAAAATAATATTCATTTTATCTAAATAATTTTATAATTATATGATTTTTTACTTTCAAATAAAAAACTAACATTTATTGAAAATTGATGGTTTTTTACAAAAATAGTTTTCAATCCATAATAAAAACTACATATGAATTTATTAAAACTATATGTTAATTTATATTTAATAAAAGAAATTTAAAAATAATATTTTATTAAATTAATATTTATTACAATTATTCATCAAAATAGATTTCTTAATTAACAAAAAAAAACTATTTGTCCTTTAAAAATTATTTACAAATCAACAATAATAGGGTAAAAATATATACATTATTTAATAAAAACATAATGCATATATTACTATTGATATGTTCTTGATACATATAATTTTATTACACTAGCATACACCCTAAGAGTAAGGTGCGCAATAATGGAGCTTTCATGGGGCCATTTTGGGAACATTGTTTCCTTCATGATCTCAATGAGTTTTAACATCTCCCATTAACGGTTTCACTCATGCTTAATTTGTTGGATCGTGGATTGGGATTGGTCAAGGGAAAACCCCATAAATATTGTCTCCCTTAGAATCTATGATAAAAGTGATATTTTTTGTATGATCCTAGAAGTTGAGGCCATGAATTCCTCTTTATGTGGAAAAAGGATTTGTAAAAACATTATATTTATACTAGTAATGTTATCACTGTTCAACGACTATATTATCAATGGTAAAGAAACATAACATTCATTTAAATCCAATTGGATATAATAAAACAAAATAAATTTATGTGTATTATAAAATTATAATAAATTTAATTAAAAATAATAATTTTATTCGTGACTGTTCAGGTTGTTACAACCATCCCCCTTAAGAAATTTAACCCCCAAAATTAACTTTTCCCACACTAAAACAGATATAGGTAACTCTGCTTCATCACTTCCTCTAATTCCCAAATTTCATATTCTAACTTTTGGTTTCTCCACAAAACTTTTATGAGGGGAAATATATTATTTCATATAACCATTTCTATATGGTCCATGATATTCATTGGATTTTCCTAATAGGAATAGACATTCTCCAATGGTACCACCTCTGGATTGATTAATTGTGATGGGTATGGTTTGTACTTTATTAAGATGGATACATGGAATACATCTTGTACTTGAGATAGGTTCGGTGGGAGAGCTAGTTGATGGGACACTGCTCTGATATGACCTGGTATCTAAAAAAGGGCCGATGTACCTTGGACTAAGCTTTCCCTTATTCATAAATCTCACCACTCTCTTCCATTGAGATATGAAGTGGAATACCATGCCTCCAAATTCAAACTCGATGTCATGTCAACGATTATTAACATAGATATTTTTTATACTCTAAACTTCTTTTATGTGCTTCTAAATAGCCATGACCTTCTCCACCATTTATTTTACCATTTCAAGACCAAGATGTTTATGTTCCTAACTTCATATCAACATGCTTGTGTTCTGCACCTCTTCCTGATAAGGGATTTATAAGGATCCATTTGGATGCTTTAGTTAAGACTGTAGTTTTAAGATAACTCCACCAATGGAAGATGTTGGTCCCATCTACCTTTGAAGTGCATTGACAAATTTCACAACATTTCCTCAATTGTTTGGATAGTCCACTTAGATTTTCCATCAGTTTGAGGATGATAAGTCGTTCTGAAGTTCAACTCACTGTCTAGAGAATGATGGATTCTTTTCCCAAACATAGAGGTGAATCTTGGATCTCGATCAGACACAATCAATAGTGGTACTCCATAAATCCTTACAACTTATCTAATGTATATCCATGCTATTTTATCCGTTTTGAAATTATCTCGAATTACAATGAAGTGTGATGTTTTGTAAGATGATCCACAACAACCAAGATAAAGTTTATTACATCGGATGCCATTGGATGTGCAGTGAGAAATTCCATGGTGATATTTTCTTAATTCGATGTTGGTATGGGTAATAGTTTCATCATCCCATTAGACTTATGCCTTTCATCCTTCGCATTCTCACATACCGGGAACATTGATGTATATTATGTGATCTCTTTATTTATACAATATAAAAAATAGTTCTCTCTAAGATCATGATATATCATTTTGTTTCCTAGTAGAATGGAGAATATCAAACTATAGGAATCATAAAAAATTTCTTTCTTTAACATAGGATTTTATAGAACACATATTCTGAAACCAAATATCTTAATTCCTTCTTCATTAATGCTAAGATCTGAGAATTTCCCTTTTTGTATAGTTTCTACTTTGATCATAATTTTCACATCAGCTTTTTGATCATCCTTTAGCCTTTCCAAAAGATACGGTTGAGCAATAATTTATGATTGTATTGATGATGTGCCTTTAGTTATGATTCTGATGTCCATCCTTCTCAATTCTAATATAATTGGATTCTTATCAATTGACATCAATGATATAATTGATGGATCCTTTCTATATACAGCATCCTCCACCTTGTTTGTATTACCAGGATGGTAGTGGAATGAGTAATAGAAATCTTTGATGTGATATAACCCTCTTCATTGGAATATATACATCTCTTTCTACGTGAATATATATTGGACAATTTTTTTGTCAGTATATATCTCACACTTCTCCCCAAAGAGATAATGCCACCATATCTTTAATGAAAAGATCACAACTGCTAACTCCTGATCATGTGTGGGATATTTTTTCCCGTGAATTTGAAACTTACTTGAGGTGTAGAAAATGACTGTTATTTTTCATCAATACACATCCTAATACATTCATTAAAGTATCACTAAAAATTACGAAGAGCTCCCCACTTGTGGGTAGTGTGATTATAGGGGTAGTGATAAGCCTCTTTTTCAAATCCACGAATCTTTACTCATATTAATAATTCCATGAAAACATGACTCCCTTCCGAGCGATCTTAGTAAGAGGGTTTTACAATCATGAGAAATTTCTCACAAATAAGTGATAATATCTAGCTAATTACGGAATCTATGGATATCTATCATAGATTTTATCCTTGTTCATCCCTCAATTGATTTTGTCTTCAAAGGATCCACATATATCCCATTTCTTACGATTATATGGACAAATAATGAGACTTCTATCAACAAAGAATCACACTGGATTTACTTTTCATAGAGCTTCTCTATTCGCAAGGTCTCAAGCACAATTCTTAGAATCTCCTCATTCTACTCATTGGTTTTGGAGTATATTCGAATATCATCAATAAAGACCACCAAAAACATGTTTAGGTAAAATCTAAAGAATCCATTAACCATGTATATGAATATTTTTAGAGCATTAGTGAGTCCAAATGGAATCACTATGAACACATAGTACCTATACCTTGTATGAAAAGAATTATTGAGGATATCATCCTTCTTCACCCTAACAGGGTAATATCCTAACTACATATCAACCTTGGAGAAGTATTGTGCTCTACTTAGCTGATCAAACGAGTCATAAATTCATGGAACATGATATTTTTTCTTAATATTTTTTTTGAGATCAAGATAATCAACGAAAAGGTGTATTAAGCCACCCTTCTTCTTGAAGAAGAGGATTGGTGCACCCCATGGTGAAGCACATAGGTGTATATACCGTTTATCCAAATTCTACTATAGTTGTTTCTTTATCTCATCATGTTCCACAAAATCCATACTATATAGATTCATGGATATTGGAAATTCCATAGTTATAAGATCAATTAAAAATAAAACCTCTCTTCTAGGAGGAACACCTGAAAATTACTCAATAACACATTAGTGAATTCCCTCACAATTTTCATTACATCGATGATGGTTCTATCCTTAGACTCAATCATATAAGAATGATATGTATTGTAATGGGGTAGTAATTTCCATTCTTTGGATAATTTTTCTGTAGAATATTCATCACCCTCGTTGGAGTTATATAGAATCTGAGGTTGATTTTCCATATGGAGAGTGATTTACCTCTCGTAGATATTTATGTTGGCTCTATATATGGAAATACCATCCATGCATAAAATTTCATTAAATTACACCAAGGAAAATATGAAATGGATCACCGGGAATTAAAATCCACATATTGATTCATGGGAGGAGTTATATACATTGAATGCTGCATTTTTCCCATTTTCTTTTTTTACTAACATATCTACATCCAAGCTTTGTAGTGGTGATTAGATTACTCTACTAAACCCTTATGATATAAAATAATGAATTGAACTATATATAATAACCCTATTTTTTATTTTGGTTCAAATATATCCAATACATGCTTAGGGATGAGTATTTTTAAACTATTAAACAGTTAAAGGGGAATCCAATGACAATAAACGTATAACGTATATATTGAATTTTTCTCCTTAATTTATGAGTTTCTAGGATTCAATTTGGGTTATTCATGATCTAATTTCTATCATATATTCTTATCTTCTTTTTATTTATTACCTTAATTATTGTTTTTAATTAGCTTGTAAATTTACCAAAGCATATCCCTTGGGAGCATCAAACTAGGTGTCCATTAAGGCTCGTTGTCTTGTACCAGGTTACCCTGAGTCAAGCATATAACACCGTGCTAGAGTTCTTAATCCTAGGTACATCTATTCTAGCACCACATCCCCTTGTAGTATCTATAAAAAGATCTATTTTCATGTTAAACCATTTACTCTATAATTACCAAAATTTAGGGATATTTTCCTATATTTATTCTTATCCCTAAGGGATTTCACTTAGGTTTTATAATCCTAATACAAAAAATAACTATTATTTGGTTTGATACCAACTATAACGA
This sequence comes from Viscum album, assembly GCA_963277665.1. NCBI lineage: Eukaryota > Viridiplantae > Streptophyta > Magnoliopsida > Santalales > Viscaceae > Viscum > Viscum album. The sequence goes on along the minus strand of OY728134.1, from coordinate 712,402,967 downwards.
CCTTGATATTATAACACATTAATAATGATTTATTACATGAGATCACACATATACCACAAAAAAGATTGATAATTATAATGTATTTTGGAATTATGTACATTACATATCAAATTAAAACATGAAATAAAATATCCTTATTGAAAAACTCATTAACATGTTTATAATAATCCTTTTACTTAAAAATCTATGTTATATCCTAGGGAAAATCAAATCAAATGGGTGAGATATTATAAGGAACCAAACTTATTACATTACATAATATTGAATTTAGTCAAGTATTCAATTCCTTTCACATTATTGATCTTTTGAAGTGTAGATATTTAGAGAATTGGGACATAAAACATTCATAAAGTTACACATTATTACAAATTGGATACCATAAAAACAGTATTCATTTCTTAAAGAATATAAAACATTTCATTTAAAACATGATTTATTTGACTAATATTCAAACATTTGAGTAGTATTACATCTTTTTCTTACACATCCTTATAACCTGTAAAAATCATTTAAAAACATGGTATGAGAAAAAACTTTCTGTAAGGGATATATAAATAAGGAAAGAACACATTAGTCCATGAACACTTGTAATGTATGAAATCATTTTCAAAATACATTCTTGTTACCCATATAAAAATAGTTTTTGAAACATGAGATTTAAAAAAGATCCACACATAACATAATAAAATAAATAGACCCATAAATTTATCTTGGGTCATTACTTACATAATCTCGTAACCCTCTCGGCTACCTTATCATTTGTAACCCTCACGACTACCTTATAGTTTGTGTAACCATCGTAGTTACACATGGAGTAACCATACAAATGACCTCAAACATACACATAACCAATGAATTGCTGGGAAATATTGGTCCCACCATTCATAAAAAACAATTCCCAAGAACCTTAACACAATCATGCAATAAGAATAATTTCATAAAAACATTGATTTCGAATTTTGAAAAAAAGAACTTTAAAAGAGGAATATAAAGGAAAACCCCATCAAATAAATCATATAATTGGAGTGAGAATTATTAGAGTTTATGTAATATGTATATAAATTGAAAATAAACATAATGAAACATAATATAAACATAATTCATTAAACAAACATTTTTAATACAACACAAATAACGAATTATAAAGTTAACCCAAAGAATGGAAATCGGGTTAAGAATTCCCTTACCTCAGGCTTGTATTACTTCAACCTTGTTTAAAACTCCTATATAATGGTTAAAAGTGTTTTATTAATATCTTATAGAAACATATAAAAATTTATAATACCTTATATGATCATTTCAATACATCATTTCACCCTTTTATTGTTAGTATTATGTTCCTTGAACTGTTTTTGGGTGAGTTCTTTACTTGATTTCCAGGACTGGTTCATGATGGTTATTCCTGTCAATTGGAAGTGAAACGACAGAATTGGAATATAAAGGTTTTTAAATTTTTATAGAATACAGAAATTATACCATTTATCATTTTTAATTATTACATGAGGATGATTCATAAGTAAAAACACTAATGTTGTTCGCTTAGATCATTTTAGTGGTTCTTTGATAATAACGACCTCATTTTGTTTTATAATTTAAAACCATGTGTAAAAAAATAATTCTAGAACCATGGATGATACATAATAAATATATTATAACCTATTTCAACCATAAAAATTGTTTTATGTTGATAACTGAATGAATTAAAGCAAATTGAAATCACATCATCGATGATGTCGGTAATTCGACACATTGCAGACAATGTTTTTAATTCCTTGAATAAGTGGGGGAGGAGAAAAGGATTGATGTTGAATTTTACATGAACATGATAATATCCAGAAAATAAAATATTCATGATCATTCATGAATCATGGATACGAATAGGTGAGGAAAGAAGGAGAAAAGAAACGAACTAAAAAAATCAGAAATTCCTTAAGAAAATTCGGCAGCCTGACAACGTCGTTTAAGTTTTCATAAAATAATTTGATGAGAGAAAATGGGTCCCTCATAATTATTCAATAATATGGGATGTAATGGGGATCTTTAATTAAATATCCCATCATAAGCAAAAGGTAATGAAATAGAATAACAAAAAATGAAATGAAATAGAGAAAATTAAAGAGGCTGTTTATCTCTTTATCTATTCTCCATGAGATCCCTCTTAAGATATTTGGTTTTGGATTTTTGGTGAGATCCATAGATCTAGGAAATAAGGATGATACTTGGGAAGATTATTGGACTGATATTAGGTAATTCTCAAGGATTGATAGGTGTGGGAGGAAGAGGGGAATGAGGGTGGTATTTATAGTAGAGGAGAGAGTGTATTTCTCGTTATTTTAATCATTATTATAACATTTTTTCTAAAGACTATGAATAATATTAATTAATGTGACCCAAAATACTAATAATGTCATGTGAGTTCAAACCAGGTGGCCTTACATCACTAATGTTGTCATTAACTATTTATTTTATTGATAATTTGAATATATGGTATTTTACCGTATTTCACTATTCATTAAAAAATGATGAATTTTAGAAAAATAAAAAAAATTAACCATACCATTTCTCGGTGTTTACAGTTCAAAAATGAAGTAAAGTTTTTGAAAATAATTTTATAAATACTATTAATTTAATTTTTAAATAAAATCATACTTAATTAAAAAATTTACAATTTTAAAACTATAACTTCTTTTATATCACATTGAAAAATTAACCAAAATGTAATTATCTTCAAGCCTTAAGAAAATAAAATAATATTAAAATTCACTATTCATCAAGGTCATGTCACTATTCAAATTACTATTCATAATTGTATGTTATTATTCACCAAAAATACAAGTTTGTTCCATTAGACTCGAAGTAACTTACCGAACAAAATTATAGTTGACCATTTATTGAAATTCAAAACATAGATGTGGGAAAATTATTTTTAAAGGATAGTTATAAATTTCTACTTAAAACATAGTTTCGTGCATTTCCATTTATTTTTTTAAGAACCTTGGGGTGTTACATTATCCCCACCTTCTGAAAATTGTGTCATCGAAATTTTATTCACAAACTAAACAAGTGAGGGTACCTTTCTATCATAGCATTTTAAGACTCAAATGCTGCTTCATCAACCATGTGGTTTCTCTAAAAAACCATTACCTGGTGGATTTCCTTATTCCGCTATACCTGTTCCCTTCGATCAAGAATCTGAATTGGTTTCTATTAACAGGAAATGTTCTCTTCTAGGTGAACTACTTTTGGGACCAATACATGTGATGAATCTGACACATACTTCCTCAACATAGAAACATGAAAAACATTGTGTACCTGAGACAAACTCGGAGGCAAAGTTACATTGTATGCAACTATTCCAAATTTATCTAGGATTTCCAAAGGATAGATGAACCACAGACAGTGCTTCATTTTCGAACCGAAACACATCAGAATTTTCCAAGGAGATATTTTAAGGAAAACATGGTCACCTACCACGAAAGAGAAATCTTTCATTACATTATATGCATAAATTTTCTACCTTCTTTGAGCTCTCATCATGTGTTTCCTGATTCTCTTCACATTCTCAGCCACTTCCTCTAATAATTATGGCCCCATCAACTTTCATTCTCTGACTTCATCTCAAAATGCTGGAGTTTGACACCGCTTTCCATACAAAGACTCGATACACGACATCTGTATGCTGGATGAAAAATTTTATTATAAGAAAAATCAACTAAAGAATTATGATGATACCAACTTCTTAGATAGTCCATTGAACAAGCCCAAAGCATATCCTCCAAAGTTTGAACTATTCATTCTGACTACCCATTTGACTAAGGATTAAAAGTTGTAATTAAATTTAATTATGTGCCCACCAACTTCTGAATTCCCTTCCAAAAGATAGAAGTGATCCTAGTATCCCAGTCATATACAATTGAAAAATCAACTCCTTTTATCCTTACAATCTATTTGATGTACAATCAAGAAAGATGATTCAAAGACATTGTATCCCAAACAGAAAGAAAATTTTCTGAGATTGTCATACGATCATCAATAAACCCAATTGAACTATTACCTCATGAAGTATTTGTTAGTCCCACCACAAAGTCTATCGATACATTCACCTATTTCCACTCTTGCACTAGAAAAGGCAGAAGCATCTACTATGGTAACTGCTGCTCTGCATTAACATGTTAACATGTTAATCATTTCACAGTAAAATCAGAAATATATCTTTTCATTCCATCCCACCAATAATGCTCACGAAGGTCTATGTATATCTTTGTACTACCAGGATTAACCGAAAATGGTGAACTATGAACTTCATACAAAAAATCTTTCTTAAACATAGAATCACAGGGCACACAAAACCATTTTCCAAATATTAAAACATGATATTTATCAAGGTTAAATTCTAGAAGGTTACCTATTTTAACCAATTTTACCTTTTTCTATAGCTCATGGTATTCCTTCTATGCTAGCTTTTTTTTGAAAACTATGACTACACCGAATCATGAAACAAAACAGATGTATTCCATGCACCAACAACTTCTAATCCAAAAAATACTCAAATCATTAATCAAGGGATCATGTTCCAAATGTAACATGGTTAATGATTCATGATGTTTTCAACTCAAGGAATCCTATAAATTGTTTTCTTTTCTCGAATGGTAATTGTTCATGAAATCATAATCCTTTATCAGTTCAGGCCATCTTTTCTGCCTCATGTTGAATTCCCTCTGAGTGAATATATACTTCAGACTTTTATGGTCAGTATATATTTGACATTTGGGTCCGTATGAATGATTCCTCCAAATTTTAAAAGATAAAACTTCATCACGTAATTCCAAATAATATGTGGTATAATTTAACTCATGAGGTTTAAGTAGTCTTGAAGCATAAACAATTACCTGATCATTCTGCATCTAAACACAACCAAGTACCTTCACAGAAGAATCAATGTAGATGACAAACTCACCATTTCCGGAAGTAATGGCCAAAACTGGAGTATTCACCAATTTATTCTTCAGTTCCTAAAAAAACATCACATTATTCTATCCAAACAAATTTTACCCCATTATATGTTAACTTAGTTATCATGTCTGATAACCATGAAAATTTCTTAATAAAACGTCAGTAATAACCTTTTAACCAAAGATAACTACGAATATCTGAAACATTTGTGGGCCTTAGCCATTCATCAAACACTCTTGTTTGGGATGGATAAATTGTTATTACATCTTTATTTACAATTTTCCCAAGAAAATAAATCTGTTGCAACCAAAAATAACACTTTTTGAATTTTCCATATAGTTTATTTTCATTTAAGGTTTGTAAAACAACCCTTAGATATTTTTCATTCTCCTCTTTATTTTTAGAAAATATTAGAATGTCATCAATAAACAAAGCCAAAAAATAATCCAAGAACTCATGAAATATTATATTCATAAGATCCATGAATACAGTCTGTGTATTAGTAAATCCAAATGGCATAACAACAAATTCGTAATGCAAATATCTTGTAAGAAAGGATTTTTTTCTGGATATCATCCTCCTTTACCTTCATCTGATGTTATTCAGATCTCAAGTCAATCTAGGAAAAGTACTGAGCTCCCTAGAGCTGATAAAAAGGTCATCGATATGTGGAAAAGTATAATTGTTTTTAATAGTGGTGTTATTCAAAGATCTATCATCAATGCAAAGTCTCATGGAAACATATTTCATTTTAACGAACAAAACAAGAGATCGCTTTGTTGAAGTGCAGGGATGAATAAATCCTTTATCAAGATAATCCTGTAACTGATTTTTCAATTGAAGAAGTTCTATTTGAGATATACAATATGGGGGTTTTGAAATTAGATTAGCCTAATGAAATAAGTAAATTTTGAATTCCACTTCTCGATCAGGCATGACACCAGGTAGATCATCAGAAAAAACATCAAGGTATTCATTTACCACTAGAGAATCATTAATCTAAATAGTTCCCTTGTTTTCAACAATATGAGCAAGATAATGTTTTTCCATATTTAAGTAGTTTCATATCTTCCTGATATTTTATCAATTGTATGGGATCATTATTGTGTAAAACTGAAATTCTTTCTGAAAAACAACTTCTTCATCTCTACAATCAATCTTAGCATGATAAACTGAAATCCAATCTATTTCCATAATAACATAAAACTAGACTAAGGGTAAAACAACAAGGTTTGTAGTTAAATTATTTCCACATACCATAATAGAAAGATTCTTATAAATCATCTTTGCTTTAATATTTCTTCTTGGTGTTTTAACAATAAGACCATGTTTCATTTATTGAGGTGATATTTACAATTTACCCAAAAAGTTCTCAAAGATAAAGGAATGTGTAGACCATGTATTGTACAAAACATAAGATAAATATGATTAAAAAAATAAATTACCGATTAAAAATTCATTGGATGGCCCGATATCTACTGACATAGTCACAAAATATCTCACTACACCTTTCTTCTAATAGTATGTCTTATTTGCATCATTTGGATCTCTCTTTGGGCATACATTTTCATAATGTCCCAGCTTACCACATTTAAAACAATTTATAGTTTGTTTATCAAGATTTGTTCTAGGATCATTTTCATTACAATATCTGTCCATATGTCTAAAATTACCACATTTAAAAAACTTCCTAGTTTTGGTAAGACATTCCCCAGGGTGCTTCTTGCCACACTTTTCATGAACTAGTAACTGGATTTTCTTACCATCATATTTCTTTTGTTGATTCTTTCCCATCACATTCCATATTGACCACTTATTCTACTCCTTTCCAAAGTGAACATGATCATCAGAAAAATCCATATCTACTATCTCAACACATTAGAAAAGTTTCTCATAACTTTTGAATTCATGGGAGGCCAACTCCCTTCAATACATTAGCTTCAGTCCTAAGTAAGAGCGGTTGAGTTTTATATCAAGATCCATAAAAATATTTGGATCATACCTCACTAGTTGGGTGAAGTATGCATCATACATGGCCATTTAATCTTCCTCCTTCTATTTCAATTCAATTAATTGATTCACCATACTACTTCGCACCACCTTAGCAAATTTTTTTTAAGGAAAATACTTTTAAATTACCCCGACTCTAAGGCATAAAAATACACTCTATCCCTAATATTCTTTACCTTTTTCCAACACTGATCAGATTCACCTTCAAAACGTTAAATGGAATGACTTACCTTTTGATTGTCTGAATATCCCATATCATCGAATATCCTTTCATGTTATTTAAACCATCCTTCAGCCACTACAGGGTCAGAAGTCCCATTTAATGAAGAAGGGTGTTGTCTTATAAAATGTTCCACTATAGTCATGTAATACTATGGTACCACTGGTTGTTCTCATTCATGGATTCTACCACCATTTATTTCCTGCATTAGTTGAGCCATTACTATCACAAAAATATCATATCCAATCCCTACCATTCCAGGCTACAGATTCGGAAGGATGTCGATCATTCAGTGTGTCTCCTCTTCATTATCCCTTCTTCTTCTATGGAAAACCATTATGAACAAACATATCATAGAAAAAGAAACATGGTAATCATTAAATGCTATAACATTTCAAATTAATCATAGAGTAAAAATCATTTATGGTATTCTTTTAACATAATCATAACCCCTAATGTTATTTAAACCATCCTCTGATACCAACTATAAGGACACAAACTTATTACCTTACATAATATTGAATTTTTCCAATAATTAACATCCTTTAACATTAAGAATATTTTCATGTTGATAGATTTAGAGAAATGGGAAATAAAAAATACATAAAATTACACATTATTATAGAGTGTATATAATAAAAATAGTATTCATTTCTTATAAAATATAAAAATTTTCACATAAAAAATGATATCATTGACTAATATTCAAACATTCGACTTTTATTCCTTATTTTACTTACACATCCTTATAACCAATGAAAGTAATTTAAAAACATGGGATGAGAAAAAGATCAAAGTATATGATATAAAAAGATGGAATGAACACATTAGTCCATGAACACTTGTAACGTATGAAATCAGTTTCAAAATACAAACTTGTCACCCATATAAACATACTTTGTGAAACATGAGATTTAAAAAAGATCCAAAAAAAATAAGATCATAAATATAATCATAAAGGTATCTTAGGTCCTTACTTACATAATATTATATCCCTCCTGCCTACCAAATCATTTGAAACCCTCACAACTACCTTACAGTTTGTTTAACCATCACAGTTACACTTGGATTAACCATACATCCAACCTCCAAATTACACATAACCAATGCATTGGAGGGAAATATAAGTCCAAAAATTCATCAAAAATATTTCCCAAGAACCTTAACACAGTCATATAACATGAATAATTTCATAAAAATATTGCTTTTGAATTCTGAAAAACAGAATTTTAAAAGAGGAATTTAAAGGAAAAACCCCTTACAGAAATCATATAGTTGAAGAGATTCTCATTAGAGTGTATAGAATATGAATATAAACTGTAAATAAACATACTGATACTTAATATGATCAGAATTAATCACACAAATTTTTTTAGTACAATACATAAAAAGAAGAAGAAAGTTAACCAAAAGAATGGAAATCGAGTTAAGAACATTCTTACATCGGGCTTCTATTACTTCAAACTTGTTTAAAACTCATGTATAATGGTTAAAACAGTGTTATTAATATATTGAAAAAACATATCCATATTTATAAGACCTTATATTATCATTTCATTGCATCATTTAACCCTTTAATTGTTAGTATTATGTTCCTTTCACAGTTTTTGGGTGAGTTCTTTACATGATTTCCATGATTGGTTCATGATGGTTGTTCTTGAAAATTGGATGTGAAAAACTAGAATTAGGATGCAATGGTGTTTAAATATTTCCATTATCCATAAATTATACCATTTATAATTTTATTTCTTAAGTATGACGATTTATATGTTAAAACGTTAATCTTGTTCGTTTGGATCATTTTAGTGGTTCTTTGATAATAACGACCACATTTTGTATTATAATTTAGAACCATGTGTACAAAAATAATTCCCGCACCATGGATGATAAAAAACTAAATATATTATAACCTGATTCAACCATAAAAATGGTTTCATGACCAGTCATGAAGGAATTAAAACAAATTGAAATGACATCGTCCACGATGTCTGTAATTCAACACATCACGAACAATGTTTTTAATTCATTGAATACGTGGGGTCGATTTGAACATATGGGATAACATGAGGTCAATTTGAACATATGGGATAACTACCATTAAATTATAATTGATGTGTAGGAGTAGAAAAAATATACATCTAATGAGTAGTGTTTTATGAATGACTCAATGATATATTTTAAATGAAATCAACTTCCTTAAAAATGTGTTTCATGTAGTAAGAACAATAAAAAAAATTGGATATCTTTTAAATCATAGGATAATGAATTTATAATGATTTATAAAATGCTGTAATTTAAATCATGTTAATCTATGTAAAAATTTTATTGAGATACCTATAAGATATTTTTAGTGGTTTGAATCAAAAAAGTGCATGTAACATTAAAATTATTTGATAAAACCTTATATTTACAATAATATATGGGTCAAAAACCATTGAAATATTTTGGAAATATAGAATATCATGAAAAATCAACTAAATATAAATTTTTCTATGGAGTAATTTTGAGCATCTCACACATCGATTTAAAAATTGATGAGATTATTATATGATTATCAATATTGAGTTCCATGTTTTCAATTAATTAATAAATAAATAATTTTCATTTTTAAAAGTGTTATTCGTGATATATTGTTTGGTTTATGACAATGTGTATTCAGTTTGCTTAAAAAAAATTTATGTGCATGATTCTAAATATATTCATTGTCTATTACATTTTCTATTATATTTCATAAATGTTATGGTTTATATTTATAAGGCCCCAGCCTTAAACCTTACTTAATCTTGAGTTATTACAAGATTAAACCTTGAGGATCTTTTCGGGTTTAGAGTTTTAGAGAATTAGATCATAAAACTTTCATTACATTCCACATATAAACAAAGTGGTTACATAAGGATAGTATTCTTCTTTCCCATCAATGGAAACATATTTAAAATAAGACATGGATTCTTTCTTAACACTTCCTTGAAACTATCATCATATCATGTACCATTCCCTTGACCTGTGAAAAACATTTCAAAAAAACTTGGGATGAGCATAAAAAGCTCAGTAAGGGATATAAAAATATGGAAAGGAAACATAGGTACATATATACATAAGAATGAAATCATACTTTACCCATAAAACATAAGTACTTTAACATACCTCATCAAATCATGAATAAATCATAGAAATCATAAGACATAAAGGTAACTTGAGGCATTCATAACATTCTTACGTAGGTATTAACCCTCTTGGTTACGTTTGAAATACCTATCACATTATAATACCTAAATCTCTTCGTATAAACCTTAACATTTCACTCCTTCCAATTACCCAATGCATTGGAGATCTATATCGGGCTCGCCCGCCCTTAGTCAATCACAGAACCACCCATCATCTTAATAATGCCCAAGAACCTCAACATAATTGTATCACATAAAACATGCATAAAGGAAACATAACATTTCCCCCTTTCAATCACAAGATATCAAAACAACACATTGATATAAAAACAATATGAAAAAAATTTTAAATACCAAAATAAAATAAAAGTAAAACATGGTATTTATTTTTCTTTTAAAAAAAAGGTATGACTTGTAGAGGAAGCCGAAACTCAAATAATGGTCACGGCGGCAGAGAAGTCATTGTCGCCACATACGTACGAAAAAAGCATTCCCTTTTGTCAATTAGTAATCGCTTCATATAAAAAATATTCCTTTTGAATAAACGTAATAGTGAAAGGAGTTTATACACCGTATAAAAGAAGGTTGTGTATAAAACAAAATATGCCTCAATGAATGGAGATTGAGACGAAGTCCCATACCTCGGGTCCAACATGACTCGGTCGGTCTTTAATCTCCAGAATAATAAACTTGAGTTATTTTATACTTGTTTAAGAACCTTTTTCAAGTTCATTATTCCTTTTATATCAGTTATTTCCATGTCATGAACACTATGAAATTATTTAATTTAATAACGGTCGTTTTAACGATCATTGGTACTTGAGTCAAAAATAAGCCCTTTATAATTACAAGTTGTTCATGTATCCATTATATACAGAATTATAATAATGATGTATATATCATATATAACCAGTATATACATGCATTTATAATATTACATAATCATTTAGCGGTAAGAAATGAAATGAACCGTTCATGGAGACGGTAAGCCGTATGTACGCATGAACGCTACTTTAATTTGTATTTTGTATTTTATAGAATGGAATCATAATGATATAAAGGTATATTATAATTCCAGTATAATATAATATATAATATCATAGTTACATCCATTATACGTCCCACATATGGTATTTAATGAATCAAATCACTTTGAGGGGGCGGTAGTCCGCACTTCCTTAAATGAATATATCGCGTTTACCCATAATGGAAACCATAAAGGTATGCCCAAAATGAAAAATATAGAACCTTAAGGAAAACAAAATCATATTATATATCATATATAAATATAGTGTCATCTTAATGTCCACCTTTTAAGGTGTTAAAAGAATGTTCAACAATCATCGTTTCGGGAGGCATAAATTCACCATCCACGGAAAAAGTATGTTCTTTAACCATTAGATGTAGGTGTGTGTAAGTGTAGAGAAATACTTCTTCTAAGAACATCCTAGTATATTTATGATACTTTCTTTGTTACAAAAGAAATGAATAAAAAGAGTTTAGGGGGTTGGAGAAGCAAAATAAAACAAAAGGACTCAAGTGAAGACATTACCTTAAAATCGGGTAACTCCCTTTGGTTTGAGCTCAAAGGATTCCTTGGGAAGTCTTCTGCCAAAATTAAGGCTTCAAGGATTAATATAGGGATGTGGAGAGACAAAATGGATAGGGGTTGTCCGTGCCAAAGGCTTTGGGAGTGTGGGTAAGGAGGTAGAGGTGGGGGCCTTTTATAAGAGGAGAGGAGGGGCACTCTTGGAAAGTAAAGAAATGTTACATTATTTTAAAATGCGTTTCGGATTCAAAAGGTCCCACATTGATATAATTAGAGGGTATGGTGATAAGGGTTCGAAATCCTCCAATAAAATAGGTTTTGGACATGTGTAGTTCATAGATTTTACATTATGATTTCATTTTATTTAAATCCTTTATTAATGAGGTAATCGTTGCATCATCATGATGTCATAAATAATTTAATTTATTTAAAGTATAAAAATTATAAAAAATATACTATAATGTAAGAAATCATTTTATATTTCCAATGACTATTTATAATCAAAATTCTAGCTTTTATAACCCCAGCTAAAATGCTTTTTAGTAAAACATCTCATGTTTCTGTAATTTTTACTTTAACATTAAATAATAAATTATTTATGTCATTTTCCAACCAATGTTGCTCCATGGGGTCCCCAAGTTGACCCATGGATTTTCATGGTCGGCCATGACCCATCCAATGAGGGTAGGAAATGTGTCAAGCTCATCTCATATTATTAAAACATTATTTTTACCTTAAACTACACTAATTACCACTAATCGCGATTAAGAACTTAAAAGATACTATTCACCAAAAAATTATTTTAATCTCACTGAACCACATTTTACTTCCTAATGAAAACCATGTATGTCGGATTTTTGAAAATCAAATCACAGAAGTGGCAATGTTTCATTTAAACGAAAAATCAGTTTCTTTAACTACCACTTAGTGGTTTCACTATTCATCAAAAATTGAAGTTTTTCAGAAAGATACCAAAACTTCACCCTAAGCAATATTTGATATTCCGAATTCAAAAATGATGTCTATTTTAAAAAATTACAAACATTTAAGTTTTATTAATTAATTTAATAACTAATTCCCGTTGTCATGACAAATAGCGTGTTTTTATGAAACAATAAGTATCAAAATATTGACAGTAGTTGAAGTCCAATTTCCAAGTGAAATTGATTCCAATGACCACCATTGGATAAAAAGGTAAAAATATATTCTAATTTCACTTCAAAACAAATTCAAAAGATAATCTAATAATATAAATAAATTATATTAAGAAGAGGTTTGGAATTAAAATACAACATTTTTCACTATTCATTAAAAAATGAACTTTATCAGAAAAATACCAAAAATTCACACAAAGTAAATTTTGATGTCCCAATCATAAATAATAAGTTTATTTTGAAAAACATTGCTTATAAAATTGTCAAAAGATTGATTTAAAAATGTTTTGAAATCAAAAGGCAGTAAAACAATCCTTTAAAAAATATTAGTGTATTCCATGCTTAAGATTGGATTTATTTTCATTTTAAGCCTCTAAAACACTATATAATTAATTAATAGACATAGATAAAAATATCTATTATTCATTACTTATTTGGGTTTTTTAATCCTTCCCCCCTTTAGAAAATTGTGTCCCTGAAATTTATTTACTTATCGAATAAATGGGGGTACTTATCCTTCATTGCATTTTCAGAATCCCATGTTGCCTCTTCCATCATGTGGTTTTTCCACAAAACTTTTACCTGATTAATCAACTTATTCCGTAACACTTGCTCCCTATGGTCAAGAATCTGGACTGGTTTTTCCTCATAAGATAGGTTCTCTTCTAGCTAAACAACCTCTGGACTCAAAACATGAGATGGATCTGGCATGTACTTTTTCAACATCGAAACGTGAAAAACTTTGTGTACCTGAGATAAACTCGGAGGTAAAGCCACCCGGTATGCAACTGATCCAACTCTCAACAGAATTTCATATGGTCCAATGAACCTCGGACTCAGCTTTCCTTTCTTACCAAATCTCATCACACTTTTCCAAGGAGAAACCATTAGAAAAACAAGATCACCTACCTCGAAAGATAGATCCTTCCTCCTGTTGTCCGCATAACTCTTCTGCCTACTCTGAGCGGTTCTCATGTGTTTCTGTATAGCTAAACTTTTTCTTCCAAATCTTCTAAAAATTCTGGTCCCATCAACATCCATTCACCCACTTCATCCCATAAAGCCGGAGTTCGACACCGCTTCCCATATAGTGCCTGAAATGGTGCCATCTGTATACTAGAATGAAAACTGTTAATATATGAAAATTCAACCAAAGAAAGATGTTGGTCCCAAATTCCCTAATAATCCATCGAACAAGCTCGTAGCATATCCTACATGGTCTGAATTGTTCATTCTGACTGCCATCCGATTGAGGATGAAAAGGTGTACTAAATTTTAATTCAGTACCCAACGACTTCTGAAGGCCTTTCCAAAAGTTAGAGATGAACCTGGGATCACGATCAGATACAACGGAGAGAGGAACTCCATGTAACCTGACTATCTCTTTAAGATACAAATGGAAACGTTGATCTAGGAAAAAAGTATCTCGTTTAGCAAGGAAATGAGCAGATTTAGTCAAGCGATCAACAATAACCCAGATTGCATTATTACCTCGAGATGTCTTCTGTAATCCCACAACAAAGTCCATGGATATATTCTCCCATTTCCAATTTGGAACTGGTAAAGGCTGAAGCATCCCTTTTGGTAACTGCCGCTCTGCTTTAACCTGATGACAAGTCAAACACTTCATAGTAAAATCAGCAATATCTCTTTTCATTCCATCCCACCAGTAATACTCCTGCAGATCATTGTACATCTTAGTACTTCTAGGATGAACTGAAAACAGAGATTTATGATCTTCAAATAACAACTCTCTCTTCAACTGTGAATCACAAGGCACACACAATCTCTTCAAAAATCACAAAACACAATCATTATCAATGATGAATTTAGGAAACTTACCTTTCTGAACCAGCTCTACCTTTTTCTGCAACTCACTGTCTTGCTTCTGTGCTTGGTTGATTCTATCTGATAGAGATGATCTCACTGATACCTGAAACAAAACAGAATAACATCCTGCGTCAAAAACTTCTATGCCAAAGTTCATCAAATCCTTAACCAAAGGATCACGTTTCAAACACAACATTGTTAATGAAGCATTACTTTTTCGACTCAAAGCATCATCCACTTTATTTTCTTTTCCCGGATGGTAATGAATTGTACAATCATAATCCTTGATTAATTCCACCCATCTCCCCTGTCTCATGTTTAACTATTTCTGAGTTAATATATACTTTAAACTTTTGTGATCAGTATATATTTCACACTTTACACCATACAAATTATGCCTCCAAATTTTTAAAGCGAAAACAACATCAGCTAATTCCAAATCATGTGTAGGGTAATTTACCTCATGAGTTTTCAACTGTCGTGAAGCATAAGCAATTACCTGATCATTCTGCATTAGGACGCAACCAAGTCCTTTCAATGAAGCATCACTGTAGATAACAAACTCATCATTCCTGGATGGTAGTACCAAAACTGAAGCATTCACCAATCTTCTTTTCAATTCCTGAAAATAATCATCACATTCTTTTTTCCAGATAAACTTAACACCCTTCCGATTTAGCTTAGTCATTGGACTAGATAACTATGAAAAATTTCTAACAAACCTTTGGTAATAGCCTTCCAAACCAAGGAATCTACGAATCTCAGTTACATTTGTGGGTCTTGGCCAGTCTTCCACAACTTTTGTTTTTTCAGGATCAACAATTATGCCATCTTTAGAAACAATGTGACCAAGAAAAGAAATTTGTTGCAACCAAAGATCACACTTTCTGAATTTCCCATACAATTTCTTTTCTTTAAAGGTTTTCAAGATAACCCTTAAATGTCTTTCATGATCCTCTTTAATTTTAGAAAATGCCAAAATATCATCAATGAAAACCACCTCAATGTTCTGCAAGAACTCATGGAAAATTATATTCATTATGTCCATGAATACATCAGGTGTATTGGTTAGCCCAAAAAGAATTACTACAAATTCATAATGGCTATATATTGTATGAAACACAGTCATCGGAACGTCTTCTTCCTTTACCTTCAGATGATGGTACCCCAATCTCATGTCAATCTTTGAAAAATACTGAGCTCCCTAGTGCTGATCAAACAAATCATCGATATGAGGCAAAGAATATTTGTTCTTAACGGTGATGTTATTCAAGGCTCTATAATCAATGCAAAGTCTCATTGAACCATCTTTCTTTTTAACAAATAAAACAGGATCACCCCATGGTGATGTTCTAGGTCGAATGAAACCTTTCTCTACTAAATCTTGCAATTTATCCTTCAACTCTAAAATTTCAATTTGAGCCATTCGATAAGGGGGTTTTGAAATTGTCTTAGCATCAGGAACTAAGTCAACATTAAAATCAACTTCCCGATCTAGTATTATTCAAGGCAACTCATCAGGAAAATCATCAGGATACTCATTTACCACTGGCACATCATTAATCTGAACAGATACTTTATTTTTAATGATGTGTGCAAGGTAACATTAATTTCCATCTTTTACAAGTTTCTCGGCCTCTTGATAAGTTATCAACAGTAAGGGTTCATTCTTGTACTCAAACTGAAAGTATTTCTGAAAAGAAACTTCTTTATCTCTTCAGTCAATCTTATCATGGTAGATAAGGAGGCAGTCCATACCCAGGATAACATCAAACTCTACTAGAGGTAGACCAATAAGGTTTTCATGTAGGTTCTTTCCACAGATAAGGATAAGAAGATTCTTATAAATTCTTTTTGCCTCAACATTTCCCACAGGTGTTTTTACCAAAAGCTCAGGATTCATTTCTTGAGATGGTATTCCCATTTTACTAGAAATGTTTTCAGAGATGAAAGAATGTGTAGACCCCGAATCAAACAACACACTGGCATAATCTGAAAAAACAAACAATGTACCTGATACAACACCATTTGATGGCCCAACATCTACTGAAGTAGTTGCAAAGGAATTCAACACCCCTTTCTGCTTGTAGTCTAACTGCTTCCCATCACTAAAGCTCTTTGTCAGACACTCGTTTGCATAGTGACCCATCTCATTGCACTTAAAACATTTCACTAACTGTAAATCAAATTTGGTCTTACCTTCACCTTGATCATTTTCAGTGCAATCACGAGCCTTATGTCCCATCTTACCACATTGGTAGCACTTTCCTGAATTCAGAAGACATTCCCCAGCATGCCTTTTGCCACATTTATCACAAACTGGAAACTTAGTTTTCTTACCATAAGACTTTTTTGAAGAATTCTTACCTTTCTCCTGCCACCTCGGTATCTTCTTCTGTTGGTTGTTATAGAACACTTGATCATCGGTAAACTCCATTTCCACCTTCTCAGCACATCGAACAAGCTTTTCATAACTTTTAAACTCACGAGAAGATAATTCCCTTCGATATTATGGCTTTAATCCTAAGTAAAAACGATTGATTTTACTATCAAGGTCTCAGATAATATTTGGAGCATACCTTGCCAATCGAGTGCACCTTTCTTCATAGGTAGCCACTGAGTCTTCCTCTTGCCTCAATTTCAAGAATTTCTTTTCCATCCTAAGTCGAACAGCCATAGGAAAATACTTCTGAAGAAACATACCTTTGAATTCATCCAAGTCAAGAGCATCAATCTCATCGGCATCCCTGATATTTTTAACCATCGACCACCACTGATCTGCTTCACCCTCCAAACGGTAAATAGCAAGACTAACCTTTTGATTGTCTAAACACCCCATGACATTGAAAATATTCTCATGTTCTTTAATCCACCCTTCAGCTAACACAGGGTCAGATGATCCTCTGAATGACGGGGGATGTTGCCTCATGAAATGTTCCACCACTAACATGTTCCTCTGCGGTTGATCTGGCTGATCTCGTGCATGGATACCACCACAATTTATCGCTTGAGTCAACTGTACCATTACCGCAACAAACTGTTCAGTTACAATTCTGACCATCTTAGGATGCTGATTCGGAAGGTTATTTCATTCTGTATGCCTTCCTAGCACTGCTTCCATGTTTCATCTGCAGAAAACCATTCTAAACAAACTTGTCTTATATGATGCAACATGGTAATCTTCAAATACTATATCACTTCAATTTTACCATTAAAAAATATATATTTTTGGAAAATCATTTAATAGAATTATAACTCCTAAAGTTATCTAAACCGACCTTTGATACCAACTATAAGGCCCCAGCCTTAAACCTTACTTAATCTTGAGTTATTACAAGATTACACATTGAGGATCTTTTCAGGTTTAGAGTTTTCGAGAATTAGATCATAAAACATGCATTACATTCCACATATAAACAAAGTGGTTACATAAAGATAATATTATTTTTTCCCATCAATGGAAACATATTTAAAATAAAACATGGATTCGTTCTTGACACTTCCTTGACATTATCATCATATCATGTACCTATCCCTTGACCTGTGAAAAGCATTTCAAAAAAACTTGGGATGAGCATAAAAAATCTCAGTAAGGGATATAAAAATAAGGAAAGGAAACATGGGTACATATATACATAAGAATGAAATCATACTTTACCCATAAAACATAAGAACTTTAACATACCTTATCAAATCATGAATAAATCATAGAAATCATAAGACATAAAGCTAACTTGAGGAATTCATAACATTCTTACGTAGGGAGTAACCCTCTTGGTTACGTTTGGAATACCCATCACATTATATTCCCTAAATCTCTTCAGAGAAACCTTAACGTTTCACTCCTTCGCATTACCCAATGCATTGGAGAGCTATATCGGGCTCACCCACCCTTAGTCTATCACGGAACCACCCGTCTTCTTAATAATTCACAAGAACATCAACATAATCGTATCACATAAACCATGCATAAAGGAAACATAACATTCCCACCTTTCAATCACATGATATCAATACATCACATTGATATAAAAACATTATGAAAACAATTTTCAGTACCAAAAGAAATGAAAAGTAAAACATGGTATTTATTTTTCTTTTAATGAAAAGGTATGTCTTGTAGAGGAAGCTGAAACTCAAATAATGGTCACGGCGGCGGAGAAGTCGTATTCGCTGTATACATATGACAAAAACATTCCCTTTTGTCGTTTAGTAATCGCTTCGTATAAAAAATATTTCTTTTGAATAAACGTAAAAGTCAAAGGGTTTTTTACACCGTATAAAAGAAGGTTTTGTATAAAACAAAATATGCCTCAATTAAAGGAGATTGAGACGAAGTCCCATACCTCGGGTCCGACTTGAATCAGTCGTTCTTTAATCTCCTGAATAATAATCTTGAGTTAATTTCTACTTGTTTAAGAACCTATTTCAAGTTCATTATTCCTTTTATATCACTTATTTCCATGTCATGAACACAATGTAACTATTTAAGTTAATAACGGTCGTTTTAACGATCATTGGTACTTGAGTCAAAAATAATCCCTTTATAATTACAAGTTGTTCATGTATCTATTATATCCAGAATTATAATAATGATGTATATATCATATATATCCAGTATATATATGCATTTATAATATTACATAATCATTTAGAGGTAAGAAATGAAATGTACCGTTCATGGAGACGGTAGGTCGTACGTACGCATGAACTCTACTTTCATTTCTATTTCGTAATTTATAGAATGGAATCATAATGATATAAAGGTATATTATAATTCCAGTATAATATCATATATAATATCATAGTTCCATCCTTTATACGTCCCACATATGGTATTTAATGAATCAAATCACTTTGAGGGGGCGGTTGTCCTCACTTCTTAAATGAAGATATCACGTTTACCCATAATGGAAACCATAAAGGTATGCCAAAAATGAAAAATTCAGAAGCTTAAGGAAATCAAAAACATATTATATATCATATATAAATATAGTGTCATCTTAATGTCCACCTTTGAAGGTGTTAAAAGAATGTTGAACAATCATCGTTTCAGGAGGCATAAATTCACCATCCACAGAAACAGTATATTCTTTAACCATTAGATGTAGGTGTGTGTAAGTGTAGCTAGAAACCTTCTTATAAAAACATAATAGTATATTGGAGATACTTTATTTTTTACAAAAGAAATGAATAAAAAGATTTTAGGGTTTTTGAGAAGCAAAATAAACCAAAAGGAATCAAGTGAAGACATTACCTTAAAATCGGGTAACTCCCTATGGATTGAGCTCAAAGGATTCCTTGGGAAGACTTCTGCCCAAATTGATGCTTCAAGGAGTAAGATAGGGATGTGGAGAGACAAAATGGGCCGGGGTTGGCAGATCCAAAGGCATTGGGAGTGTGGGTAAGGAGGTAGAGGTGGGGGCCTTTTATAAGAGGAGAGGAGGGGCACTCTTGGAAAGTAAAGAAATGTTACATTATTTTAAAATGATTTTCGGATTCAAAAGGTCCAACATTGATATAATTCTAGTTTAATGTGATAAGGGTTCTAAATCCACCCATAAAATAGGTTTTGGACATGTTTAGTTCATAGATTTTACATGATCATTTCATTTTATTTAAAACCTTTATTAATGAGGTAATCGCTGCATCATCATGATGTCATAAATAATTTAATTTATTTAAAGTCTAAAAATTATAAAAAAAACTATGATGTAGGAAATCTTTTTAGATTTCAAATGACTATTTATAATAAAAAATCTGACTTGTATAACCCCATGTAAATTGTTTTTTAGTAAAACATCTCATGTTTGTGACATTTTTACTTTAACATTAAATAAAAATTTATTTATGTCATTTCCCAACCAAAGTGGATCCATGGGGTCCCCAAGTTGACCCATGGATGGCCTTGTTCGGCCATGACACATCCAATGAGGGTAGGACATGTGTCAAGCTCATCTCATATTATTAAAACATTATTTTTACCTTAAACTACACTAATTACCTCTAATCGCGATTAAGAAACATAAAAGTTCCTATTCACCAAAAAATTATTTTAATCTCATTGAACCACATTTTACTTCTTAATGAAAACCATGTATGTCGGATTTTTGAAAATCAAATCACAGAAGTGGCAAAGTTTCATTTAAACGAAAAATCAGATTCTTTAACTACCACTTAGTGGTTTCACTATTCATCAAAAATTGATGTTTTTCAGAAAGATACAAAAACATCACCCTAAGATATATTTGATATTAAGAATTAAAAAATGATGTCTATTTTAAAAAATTCAAAACATTTAAGTAGCATTAATTAATTTAATAACTAATTCCCGCTGTCATGACAAATAGCGTGTTTTTATGAAACAAAAAGTATCAAAAGATTGACACTAGTTTACGTACAATTTCAAAGTGAAATTGATTCCAATGACCAACATCGGATAAAATGGTAAAAATATATTCTAATTTCAGTTCAAAACCAATTCAAAAGATAATCTAATCATATAAATAAATTATATTAAATAGAGTTTTTGAATTAAAATACATCATTTTTCACTATTCATTAAAAAATGAACTTTATCAGAAAAATACCAAAAATTCACACAATGTAAATTTTGATGTCCCAATCATAAATAATAAGTTTATTTTGACAAAAATAGCATATAAAATTTTCAAAAGATAGATTTAAAATGGTTTGCCATCAAAAGGAAGTAAAACAATCCTTTAAAAAATATTATTGTATTCCATGCTTAAGATTGGATTTATTTTAATTTTAAGCCTCTAGAACACTATCTAATTAATTAATATACATTGATAAAAATATCTATTATTCATTACTTACTTGGGATGTTACAATATTTTAGGTAAAAATCACTTATTTTAGGAATTAGGATGAGAATTATCATCCCTAACATACTTCATAGGGAAATTTGGATAGATCATAAATGGGTTTTATTTTATTTATTTTCTAGTAGTTCATGGTAACCACCACTAGCAATAACCGTGACTACAGTACATTGTTATGATTATATTAATTTTCCCTATTTTAATTCTGATTTTTATTTAAAAACCCTATACCCAATGAATAAATAACCCCCAATATGTACCCAAAAAATGAAACACATTAAAACCACTGATGAAATACAAAATTCGTGGTTGAAGACAGAGAAATAAAAACGAGTTCATGTAACAATAACTAAAAAATGGATTAGCAATTTTATCCACTTATTATAGTGGAGAAAAATGGAAAGGGATTATTTTTAAAGTGGATTTATTCATTAGTTTTGAAACATTTTAAATTACAAATTCTTGGAAGAGATAATATATGGATTAATTTTTTTATAAAATTAAATTTTATTTATTAACAATGTTAATATGTAACATGAAAATTAATGGGTGGGGATATATTGGTTGAAAACCCAACCCCACATTAGTTTCCATAAAGGATGTTGGATCATATATAAACTTGATGGATAATTCCTCAAAGCACCAATGGGTTGTAGAATAGAACCCTAGAAGGACTTATGAATTGGGCCTAAAATAACACTGTGGTTATGTATTCATTTCATGGATTAGTGATCAAGATGGGAGACCCCCTCGGAAGATCCCAAGGGCATGTGTGAGTTAGGAAAAAGAACACTAAAGGAACTTGGGGTGGTCTGTGGGGAAAGTCAATTGTATAATATGTGACGTTAGTGGGTAATTCCATATAGTGTGATGTGAAGGAAACCAAGGTATTATAGGACACCCATGGAGTTAGTTAACTAAGTTCAATGACCTTGGAGGTTGGGTCTCTACTAGTGGGATTAGTGGAATGGTACTTACAAGGTATGATGTATGGTGGAGTATTCACCAAAACTATTATGTGAATGATAATGGATGCTCAGTTTGGAGAATGGGGATCAATGGTGGTTCTTTTTATCAATATTCAATATGATAATTTTTGGTTATTAGCTTGTCCCATTAGATAGAGAAACAATATTTCAAGTGGAAAATCATTTGGATCATGTGGATTATCATTGAAGAGACAACCCAGTTGGGTGTTGTTTGGTTTGAGGGGGGACTTATGGGTGGAAACCCAATCCCACATCATTTTTCATAATGGATATTACATCACATATAATATTTTATGGTTAATTAATCATATATTTAATGGGTGTTATGATGGAATCCAATAAGGGCTTTTGTTTTGGTCATAGAAGATTTAAGGATAGAGGAAAATTGATCCAAAAATATACTTGCGTGTATATATATAGTGTGATGACTCATGACCCCACTAACGTTTACACATTCAATTTCCATTTATGAGGATTTATATCCATTTATTATTTATTTGGATCTCCAATTAATGTTCATTATTCCACCTACTATCCATATTTCCCATGTGTCTTTACTTTTTTCATTAACGTCAATCAGGTGGGTGATATGCATATATGGGTGGTCGGGAGATAGAAGAGATTTCATAACATTTAATGAATTATATTTGTGGTTATAGTCTGGTAGAGTCCAATAGATTCTATATTTTGTCAATGGTATAAACATTATCGGAGGGGGATGTGGATTTTGAGCCACAACCCACAATTGAGCATATGGATTTCATATTTGATAAGATTTTTTTCAAGAGAAATCCCAATTGTTGGAGATGGTTTGGACACATGAATTTTTTAAAAATGGAATATCGTTCCATATATTTTTTGAGGTGATCAATGTTTCATAGATGGAAAATGTTCTGGGTAATTATATTTGAGGCTAATCAGTCAGATAAAGATGACTCAACTGCTGTTATGAATAAGATTTCTCATTTATTGAACATCATTGATAATATTTCAGAGTGGAAGTAAGGCTTGGATTCTTCTCACCATCATATATCCTTTATTGAAAATTAGATTGAGGAAGAGATATAAATTCCTTTATATTAAAATAATTTTGATTGTAATGATTACAATTCTGAATTTGATGAAATATTATCGAGACATCAGAGCCTATCCTAAATTCATTTTCTCATCCCAATAGTGAATCCTCAGTTCATCATACCTACCTAAAGACACTACATGACCCACTATAGTAAGCTAATCCAACCAATTTTCCCCTCTCTAGTCTATTTCCTATACATTAATTATATCAATGAATTTAATCTCCAATAGAATATTTTAACATGATGATCTATTTATTCTTAAATAATGGGAAAATTCATTTTCATTAGCTTTAGAGAGAACAATTATTTTTGGTTGTTGCATTGAGTATTATAATAAATAATTTTCAAAAAGAAACATTTCATACAATCGTAAATGGTTAGTCCAATTCTCCAAATCCCAAATATTGTAAATCACCAAACAAAATCATGTTTTTTATTTCATATAGAAGTGTAGATTATAATGGAAATAATTGTTGAACAAGCATGTAAAATGAACAATATTTTTGTAATTATTGTTTAATGAATGATTCATTAATGTTAAAGAATATACTGAATTAATATGATTCAATATGGAAGATAATGTAGAGTAATTTGGATAGAATAATAATCTTGTTTGCAAATTTCATATATTTTTATGGATTTATTTTCGTAATAATATTCGTAGTGCATTAGTACTATATTTGGGGTCCAAATACATCATTTTCATTTCATATATATATATATATATTATTTTGATTTATTCAATAATCCTAATGATAATGAGCTTTGATATTGGGATGTGTTATCACCGATACTCTATTAGTGATTGAAGTGATTTACATTTGATGAGTTCATAATTTATTTATGAAGTTTTTCTCTTGTTAGTTATGATTTTTTTTATATATTGAGTTCATTCTCATAAATAATTATGGATTGAACCTATTTTCCATTATAAAAATGTTTAATATATTAAGGAATATTTTTTTATCCATTCAGTAAGATTACATGAGATTTAAAGGTGTGGTGTGGATGGATATGTTATTATAAAAATATTAAATTTTTTAATGTCAAACATGTGTAGTTTTTCCAAAATACTTGAATAACCCCACAAATGGATTCTGTGGTCAGAAATTAAAGGAAATGTATGAATCTATAATTTGATGTGTTTCCAATATGTGATATATGATTGGTCAGAAATGGAATTATGGATGTGGAAGTCATTGGGATGTACGTCAAGTGGATTAAATAATTAATAAATTAAAATAGTTCATATAATACCCAATTTTTATTTATTTAAATATCATGTCATAGAAACTATCAAGAGTCATCCTAATAAACATAGGATATTTGATAATTGACTTTGAAGCTCCTTAATGATGGATCGTAATCAGAAGATGACTGGTTATCAGACTGAGGTGGATCTAGAGGTAATGAATGCAACAAGACTTCTCCATCATTGGGGAACAAATTCATTTCAAATGATCCATTACAAATAGAAAAAGGACTATTTTTTTTATTTCATATCCATTGAGTAAAATATTGAGAAATGTATCTTTTCTTTTTTTGATTCAGTGACTGCACATTCTTCACATGATCCCTATATAAATGATTCAATATTAATTCATTTTATTCTCAAATTATACCATGTTCACACCACAGTTTACCTAATCTACGATAATTTGAAATTAACACTTGAACAACAACAATTTTACCTATATTATTTATCCTTTTCCCAACCCTTTCTTTGTGATCTACACCACTATCCCATAGGATTGTAGTTTGAAATTTGCAGGGTGTGTTCTAATGCAATTTAACCCCCAAATACATAGTAGTTTGGTGAATAATGAACTAATCAGTGTTTTTAGGCATACAAGGATGAACTATGGGCAATAAATAATTTTAATTGGATCTAAAAACTAAAATTTTTGATGATATTCCTTCAAGGAACTTGAGTGAATAAACATATTATTTTTTCCATCCATTAGAGGTTGGGAAAATATGGTTCGAGGCTTTAACCATTAGTTTAATATGGAAAACATGTGAGATCTATAACAGTGACACAAGTTTTGGAAATCATGTAAAAATATGGATGATTTTGGGAAACAATAATTACTCATCATGTCCCCCAAAAGAATACAAAACCTATATCTACTGGCTACACAATTATGTCTTTTAGGGAAGTTAAGAATCACAAAAAGTGTGTCTGGACCTACATGTTGGGTTCCCTTACAATGGTAGCAAGGTCATGTACTAGCTGGAACACATCCATGACCCCTTGTGGTTGGAAATGCCATGTTCTCTAAGAGTACAAATACATGGACCGATATCTAGGTATGTATAGGTAAAAATCTAGGTACATGGTCATTTACTCAGGCATGACCACAATGGAATTGGTAGGTCCCGAGAGGATAAGACACACTATTGTTGAGCCATACATGTCATGTATGATTCAATAGTTTCTATCTTGTTTCTAATAGTGAAATATTTTTAGAAATAAGGTGGGGATATAAGCCCTATGGACCATCATACATGTTATGTATTCCCTCCATTGACATCATCATCTAATAAATTCTTCATTTGAACTCATATTTTGGCCAACATATAGAATACACTGATTATTTTTCCACATAGAATGCGAAGTTTGAATATTTTTTTCTAAGATGTTCCAAGCATGACACTTCTTTATGAAATGAAATATGATGGTATAGATTTTGACATAATAATTGTGGAGATTTCTAGGTAAGTACTTGTTTAGTTGATGCAATCTATAGATCAATACTCCCCCTTCTTCAAGGTCTGGTTCAGTGTGGGTCCTACATTGGATTTGGGGCTCCATCAGCTATGATGTGTAGTAGTGGGGAGTGGCCACCTCAACACATATTCTAATGAGGTTCTGTTTGATATTCGAAATTATTGTTGGAATTATAGAGCATCATGATTACTCATCAAACGTTTTAGAGATATGATATAGAGACCCAATTTCAATCCCATTTGGGATTGATTATAAGAATATATATGTGTATCTGTTGCATTTCAATTACCTCTTAATTTGGGTTGAGATAACTATTATTGGATTCCTCTATTGCACCCTTTTGACATTCAGGACATCCTACTAAGTATTTATATACTCACCCCTATATTGGTTTTCCCATGCATTTCATATATTATGTAGACAGTGGGTATAAATACTATGAAGTTGGTGGAGCATAGTGGTACCTAGGGTTAGTTACCATGTATAATTGTTGGTCCTAGAGATTCATAGTAAGACTCTCTCATAATTCTATATTGATGGAAATTTTCAGATTATGACTCAATTTTTGGCAGGGTGTATTTTTTCCCCTCTACAGATTGGTTTTACTCTACCATACTCTTATGCAATAATTAGACATTATTATAGTCATGGTTTAATCTCATTATTATTATGTTTTACTATTCATCTTTAATTTTTTATTGAGTATGTTGGAATCATACATTAAATTACATTAGAAAGAGTCCTCCCATTTTATATTATTCCTTCATGGAACTTGTCTCCAACTTCAAGCCTCTTATTGGTTGTATTAGGTTTGGGAAAACACATCATGATACTTGATAGGTGAACGCTGGTGTGTCACGTCATTACAATGTTCTATCAAAGAACTTAATTTGTTAGGTTGATGTTTGAATTTTTATCCTAAAAAGGGTTGTTTGGGGCATTGGGAAATAGATTCAAAGTGTCTCGAGTGTAAATTTCATGCCAGGGAACCTAGTTTTGGTATGGTGTCTGATGTATCCATACACCAAGACTCTAAAAACCTACTTCTTGATATTCTATATATCAAGTTTTTTTAAACGAAATAGTGGTATCTGAATCATATAGGATTGAGTCTTTTGACTATCATTCATCAGACATCTACCCATATATATATATATATATATATATATATATATATATATATATATATTCTCATCTTCTTTTGATTCTTCTTGATCACCTTCAATAGTCCTCCATGAACATAGCCAACTAGGTTACCCATTTAGTATCTTAATGATGATCAGATGAGTGATGAGGTCTCGGGACAATGACCATCCCATAAGGTGACTCTTCTAGGAAGTTTGGGAGAAGAATCACATCATATTTAGATGTAGATAGAATAAAATGTTCAGCCTTATAATACATACAAGATTACTACACTCTTCTTGTTCTATAATTCGAGATCATTGATGTTTCACGATGACCCATATCCTTAGTAAGTGAATGAATGGATTGAGTTGGTGATTTGAGTCTTTAGGCTCATACAAACCCTGAGAGATCAAATCGCTGCACTACCAAAAAATCTTTTATATGGATCAATTGGTTAAAAATTGAGTTTGTTTATTCATTCCCATAATGAGTGGAAGCTCCAATTATCTAATTTCTAGCAGCTATTTTGTGAGTCCTATTACAATTCATGTTGGGACTAAGTTCAAATCCCAAAAAATTCAGATCTATATTAGGGGGATATATCAATATATGAGTACCCAATGAGGTTAATTGAACAATTTAATTAGTAACTTGATATGGTACAATATTGATTCTTCAAGGTGAGGAAGTTCAAGAAGGGTCTCTGGAGATTCATTTGATCAATTATGGTTTCCCTATGCCTACACACTTTTTTAGAGTTCATGTATAGACTCTGTTGAATGATATCATCATATGAGAGGGACCATAAGAAGTTGGATATGGATGTGGTCATCATGTGGATAAGTCATCAACATAATTTTATTGGAATTATACATCATGATTCAAGAAGAGGATGAATTCTCCTTCTTAGACTCTGATATGAGTATCAATGGATTTAGGATTGAACAGTAGATCCAGTCTTTATGATGAGTGGATATTAATTGTTTTCTATAGGTTAGGTCATCTAGTTCATTATTTCATGACCCTTCGTACTAAGTGTGACATAAAAATAGTGGAAGACCTCCCACGATAGAGAAAACATTATGAGCAAGGATCTACAAGACATGGATATGGAAGCCGACGTGGGGTTTGTGCGAGAAGAGGAGTAGGGTTTATTTTGGAGGGAGGATCAGTTTATTGAGGGAAAATTTACAAATTTCTAGGACCCCACCACCATGTGGTTCAAATCAGGATCAGAGAGTTAGTGGTCAGGGTCATGGGTAGTTGCAAGCTATGGATGGCTATGACCAAGATGGAAATGAGATGATATAAGGTATGATTTTTTTTAATTTCATGTTTTTTTCAGTACAAGTAGAAAAAATGGGTGTTATTACATCATATTCTTAAACCTAATATGTGATATAGATCTTCCTATTACGATATTAAACCCACTAGTACAACTAGATGTTTCAACAAGGAAAAAATCCTTGATATCACTTGTCTTCTAGAAAGGATAGATATCATTTGGAGGAGAGAGTTTTACATGAGACCACTTGGTCATCATGACTAGACCTTAAAAATGATATGTGGTATAGAATGGTTATCAATCAAATGTATGTTATATTACATAGAACCTACAATATGAGATTTTATTTTTTGGGAAGGGGTGATATTTTGGCTGATTGAGTGGGCCTAATGAGGATGATATATCCCATTATTGATTAGATTTTGAGTTTAATCCTTGTCATAATATGATCCTCTACAATCTATATTCCATTGGTAGTGGAGGATTATATGGACACATTCCATGAAGATATTCCGAGACTACCACTATATCAAGGGATAAATACCTTTAATAAATTTCACTATTGTATAACACTGATACATTTAGAGGCATAAAAGATGTCCCCTATCATGTTTTTTGAGATGAGGGTGAACATGAAGGTTCACATTGAAAAGGGTTTCATCAAACAAATTTTTATCTTTATTCCACTCCAATTTTTTCGTGAATAAGGTGGATATAAGATTCAGAATTTGTGTAGATATTCATTACCAAAATCAATTACTGAAAAAGGAAAATTATCCACCCAAATAATTATTGATGACCACTTTTTCCAGTTATGAGGAGTGTGTAGATTGTCGAAGCACGTTCTTTGGACTTGCTACCACTAATTGAAGGTTCATGAGGCTAGTATCATGTAGAAGTAATTTTTATGTTTTTATAGACATTATGATTTCCTAGGTTTTCTTTTTGGTGTGGTGAATAACCCTATTGTGTTTATAGATTCTGTGAACTAGAACATCTATCCATTCATGGGACGATTTACAGTTGTCTTCACTAATATCATTCTCAACTACCCTACATCAGAGTTGGAGCATGAATATAATCTAATGATAGTCTTAGATTTAAACATGGAGAACTGACACTATGGAATTATTTTGAAGTGCTGATTTTGGATCCATGGGATTCACTTTTAGGGGAATTTCATTTATGAGAACAATTCAGTTGTTGAAATGGTGACGATTGATTCATTGCTATAATATTAGCCACCCAACGGTGTGATACTGGTGTAGAGTATTTATGGAATAGAGGGGTAATAAAAATGTTTTTGGCTGAAATATATGAAGTGTAAGCCCCTTTGAACACCCAAAAATGAAAAGGGAAACCTTTTATCTGGACTGTGTAGTGTTAGGGGGACTTAGAGAAGTTGAGACTAAGATTGAACGATGCTTCTCTATTGAGACAACCATAGGAGGGTGTGAGTATATAGTGTTTTGTGATGAATCTAGAGTTGGAATCAGCTATATATTGATTCATTGGTAGGAAGTGATTGTTTTTGTGTATGGGTTAAGGAAGTTGTTACACAAAGAAAAGATCTATTCTACTCATCCCTATATTTGGTTGCAATAGTGTTCTCTCTGATGATGTGGATGGATTGTCTTTTGGGAGTGTTATTTTCTATTTAATATAGTCACAAATGTCTCATGGAAATATTCATTTAGAGACATCTTATCATGATAAATAGGTTTTGGTTGTATTTCCTATAGTACAATGACTTCATTATAGTTTACACTATTGAGAACGAAAAAGTAGCGGATTATTCTCCGAGTAGGATGTCTCAATCATGCATGGTGGAGAAGGTGTCTAACAAATTGGGTACATTGTTTCTTATCAATTCATTTGATATGGGTACATATTATCATTAGTTAAGGGTGATGACTCTTCCACTTCTATAGTGTGTTAGAGAGGCCCGATTGGGAGACATTTAATATGAGGTTCTTCTAGAACAAATGTCCCTTGGGGACACACCAGATTTTTTATCTGAAAGGGAGAAGCATGAAATAATTTTACGAGGATGGAAAGTGGTTCTAGTCATGATGTGAGAGGAGGAGATGTGTGAGTTTCATACCACTCCATTGAATTTAAATCCCAGGATGGTGAACATATAAATGGACTTATAGTGGTACTTTTGATGGGCTGGAATGAGGTAGGGCATTGCTGAGTTCATATCCCAGTGTCTCAAAATTTTAGTAAGATAATGTTGAGTACTAGGTTTTGACATGTTTCATACAGCCTCTTGAGATCCATGAGTGGAAATGGGAGAAAAAAATCCACAGACTTTGTGATAGGACAACCATGGATAACATGATTCTTTCATTCCATATGGATTATATTTGACAAACTTTTCAGGTCACCACACTTTCTTTCTATTAGGAAGAAGAGTATAGTGTAGATATTGTGAATGTTTTAGGTGTGGAAGATCATTTGACTCCATGTAGTTCGAAAAATTTTCATCTCCGATAGTTAGGAGAGAATTATGATACTATTATATATAGGCATTCAGGTGGAATTAGAGACCAAGATGAGGATGAAAAAAAAACTATTTACTCCCAAATGGATGGTAAGAATGAATGAATTATCTTGGTATTAGAGGAAATACTGATATAAATTTATATGTACTTTATTTGTATCATGGAGGATTACATTCCACCAATTGAGTTTTCTTATAATAATAACAATCAATATAAAATCTTTGTGAAATGTTTTATGCTCATGAATGTGAGACCTTTTAGGTCACCCTTATACATGATTGATATTGAAAAAACCTCTCTTATTGGGTCCAAGTTGTTGTAGGTGATGATAGAGAAGGTTAAAGTGATTTGAGTTCATATATATGACAACACCGAGTTATGAGAAAATAAAAAACATATTGACTTCATAGACCATCATAGTTTTAGTTGGTAAATTATGTTTTACTGAGAGTATCGTAATGGGATGTATTAAAAAGGTTCATTCAATGAGACTAGATATAACTGAGGTTCATCAGGCCATTCGAGATCCTATAGAGGGTTATTGGGGTTTCTTACAACCTAACCATACCCACACCATTGGAGCAAGTTCATGATATCATCCATGTGTCATAGCCAAAAATCTATATGCATGATACGATGAATGTTATTGACTAGGGGGAACCAGACATCCATGATAGACCCAACTTCATAGATTACTAGGTGGCGATCAAGGATTGGCAGTTGAGTATCATGTGGGGATAGATAATTCAAATTTTTCGTGAGTTACAGTGAAACAAGAGAGTGAAGGAGAGATACTAGGAGTAGGAGAACTAGATTTAGTCATAGTATACCAAACTTTTTGTTTTGTTTATGATTTCCTAGATGAAAATCATTAGTGGATGGGATAATTCATGGTCATATTTTCTTATAACAACAAAATGAAATATATTAATGAATATTTTTTTAGTTAGATACTAAGATAGTGCATGATTATGAGTCCCTTTTATCCTATTATTTATTTTAGCAAATATTAATTTTATAAATATCATTAAAACACTATTTTTAAGAAATATCTAATTATCATCCAAAAAAGAGTATTGGATTACAATTTTGAGACATATTTTGAATCTAGAACATAGTGTTTACACTAAGCGTGACCTATATTTCATTTTCTATGGAATCTCGGATAAGGTAGTTTCTGGTGGTTATGTGAAGTGGAGTAATTAATTAATTAATTTAAATATTTTATTACCCTAATACATAATTTCCTCTTTAAATTGTTTTTATGTAAATTCTCATGGCTTAATAACATAACCCTGGGGGCTTGTAGAGGAACCTTCAATATTTTTATTTGAAGATTGATGTTGGAGGATGATAGTTGATCAAATCAAGTTTGATTGAGTGGTAGTGAATGCATCATGACATCTGCCTCACTAAAGAACACATTATTTAACAATAATTTTTCACAAAATGAGGTGGGACGCACCAATTTTCTATTTATCAAATTTTTATTAAATTATTTATTCTTGCTTAATCATATTATTTTGATAATGTGATACATAATTTTTTTCATGATCTATGTATATTATTTAAACTTTTAAATTCCTTTAATTTTCAAATAATTCTAGGTTCTCATCTTAGCTTCCCTAAACTGTGATCATTGCCCCTAAACAATTGGCGAGTAAAATTTTTACCATTGTTCTTGTGCATTTCTCCAAACCTTTCCTCATGTTTCTCATCATTGGACCATGGGATTTTGGATCGACATTGTCAGGGTAGGTTCAAGAATGACTATGCCCCCAAATTCATAGTGGTTTTGGAATTGAAAAAAATAGTGTTTTATAGATGTATTAATATGGATTATGGGTGATTGTTCATGGTTCCAAGATATGTGAATGGTGACGGGCAATGAAGAACAAAAAATATGATTTAGTGACTTTGATAGGATCATTATATTTTTTTCTCCAACTAATAGAATTCAATAAACGGTGGACGGAGGTATTCCCAATTAGATTTAGTTAGTAATAATTTGAGATCCAGGGTGGTGTGACTAAATCTGAAAAATAAGTGATGAATATGGCGATTCTATGAATATATTGAAATAAATACTTGTATCTTAGAATAACACACAATATTGAACCACATGGTTATTCTGATAGTGTTTCTATAAGAGTTATGGATCACACACTGTATGACCAGACCCACACACCATGTGACCCCATCCAGTCAACCAAAATGTTTATAACTATAACATGTCAAGGACTCATGTGGTTAGAACCTTACAATACTATGAGATTTCCCTAGAATGGGATAGCATCTGAGCATGGACTGGTGTGTGACATATTACTGAGGAATAATAAGTAGGACACATGTTGGTCCCATGTGGTAGAGACATACCCTTTTATATTTTTATAAGTATTGTATGAAGACATGTCTTATATTCTGTTTCCATAGAGTACCACAGAAAGGAAATGATGTAGGGTCATATACAATGTGGACCCCCATATATACCATGTATTATCTTATTTTACTTCTTCCCCTCATATATCCTTTTTTGGGCCCTGATTCTGGCCTGCATGTATACTATCCTTGGTAGCCTTCTGTGTAGAACATGATGATGGATTTTGTCATGGAATGTGATGCATGACACATGCTTTTAGAGCATGAATATTATTTAGATGATCCTCAACAATAGTAGAGATATAGAAAAGGTCATCGGAGAGTTGGTAGGCTCAATACCCCGCTTTCACACTAGGTTGGGTTCCCCATATGATCAGAGTGATTTATGGATCAATACTCCCCTGATTAACCATGGAAATGGTTCCCCATATTCTTTATACATATAGATAAGGTAGACCCCTAGGTATAGGTTCTATATCTATTGATTATTACTCCCACAACATTGATCATGAACTTGGTGCAGGTACTCCATGAGATTTTGGGTGCCCTCTAATATGGAAGATAGAAATAAGGAGCAGGCCCCTACACACGTATTCTAGTGAGATTTTGATTTATGTTTTACATTAGTGATGGATATTTGTATATGTTGTCTTACTCATAATATTTGGTTCGGTTGTGAGAAAGAGGTCCTATTTTTTCACATATGGTGTTCTCTCGGATAATATATATGTGTATTAGTTGAGTTGTTTCCATATTCATTTGGGGTGAGTTTACTATCATTTAATATTTCCATTACAAACTTTTGGTTTTTCAGGTGTCCTAGGGTGTATGTATATACTCACTCCTGTATGGTAATTTCCCACAAGTTCCATGTCTTTTGGAAATGATGGAAAGATCATCAATGAAAATTGTGGATCATAGAGATACATGGGTTAATTGACTGCGTATGGTTTTTCCCATCAATGACAGTGTTCACGGCGCTTCTTCTTCCCCCCTAAATAGAAACAAAAGAAGAATAAGGACTCTATCATAACATATGGACATGTGGGATTCTTCATTTTATATTTCTTCTTATGTGTCAATTAAACATATCAATTTAAAGTGACATGAATCCCTCTATAATGAATTTTCAATCCACAGTTTTGGGACTTATATTGATGTTCTAGATTTAAGGAAGGAGGAGATAGTGACCCTAGTTTTTTCTAACAACAGTTTCAACTAGAAAGTCAAGGTAGTATACCATGATCTAATATGTGTGATGTCATATGAAGATGATTGATAACTAATTAGTTACATTGGTCGAGAATATATATACATGGGTGAATTGATTGCATATGGGTTTTCCCACCAATGATAGTGTTCAATGTGTTGCTTCTTCCCCCATGAAAAGAAATAGAATAAGAAGAACTCTATCATAACTGATAGATATGGGGGATTATTAATATTCAATTTATTTATATGTTTCAATTAATAATATCAATGTAAATGGACATGAAACCCTCTATAATAATTTTCAATCCCCATTTTGGGGACTTATATTGATGATCTGGACCTAAGGAAGGAGGAGGAAATAACCCTTGTTTTCTCTAAAAATTGTTTCTCCTTGAAATTGAACGCAGTATACCAAGACCTGACATGTGTCATATATTATGAAAATTATGGACATATCATTAGGGAATTCAGTAGAGAATTGAGATACATGGGTGAATTGACTACGTATGGGTTTTTCCCACAAATGATAGTTTTCATAGTGCCACTTCTTCCCCAATGAATAGAAATAGAAGAAGATAAAATATATTATAATTGATGGGCATAATAAATTCTTCCTTTTCAATATATAAATACATGTAAATTATACATATCAATTTCAAGTGACATGAATCCCTCTATAATCATTTATGAATCATCATGTTGGGGACTCATATTGATATTCTAGCATTAATGAAGGAGGAGGCAACATATTCCATTTTTTCTAACAATCGCCTCACATAGAAAGTACAAATAGTATACCAAGACCTGACACATGGAAAATAGTGGAAGGAGTTATGAGAATCTTTTTCCATTGATTCAGATCCCCACTCTTACTCTCCACCTCCCTATTTTGTTCTTTTGGAGTAAAATTTATACGGTTTTGTATATAAATGAAACTATGTAAGAAATGAATCAAAATGGGAGTTAGTTTCTTGAATCTAAATATGTATCATGGAGAGATATACGTATGGAAACATAATGATGGGGAATATAGTCAACTTGATATAGAAGATGACTGTAAAAATGATAATTCTTTTTAATCTAAAATCCCCTCCCACTTCTCCATCACCATAAAGGACATGTTAGAAAAGAGCCCCATGACCTGACACGGTTTTCATGATTTGGGATGTTTATATTATTTTTTTAAAATTTTATAGAAATTTTTATCAGAATTTGGTATCTTGAGTTTTCATAGAGGTAAAGGTAGTTATTTAATCATGGTCAATATATTACTATACACATTTCTTTTTTTATTATTAATCTTATTTATAATATTTGACAAAATCAATTAAAAAATGATCAAAAAAAGAATATATATTTTGGTATGTAATAAAATTACCAATTAAACTAAATATTATTTGATCAAACGATTGAAATTAAGAAATTATTTTATTAAAAAAATATTTTTATACTAAAATTATTAGGAATAATATAATTATGAATTTAGATTTCATAGGACCTAGCAGTACCCTTTTAGCATCGACTTGCAAGAGGACCGACTCACTTAATTTTTCTTTTTTCTTTTTCATTTTTCAAGTTAGGGAAATAATATTATTATTATTTTATAGGTTTAAATTTATATATAACAAAAAAAATCAATAAAAGATTCGAAAAAAACATTTATTATTTCTAAAATAAAATATAATATAGAAATTGTAATAAAATTCAAAATAAATCATATAAATACCTATAAATTACAGAATATACATTAAATTAGTGAACAGTTAACCCATAATATTTTTTGTTCTATATACATTGTTAAAAATTGAATCTTTCACATTTATAAAAAATAGTTCTCATAATAATATACCAAATCCCTAAACAATAATGTAGTTGG
Organism: Viscum album; assembly: GCA_963277665.1. NCBI lineage: Eukaryota > Viridiplantae > Streptophyta > Magnoliopsida > Santalales > Viscaceae > Viscum > Viscum album. The sequence continues at coordinate 712,366,056 of OY728134.1, read as the reverse complement.
TGTTTGAGATTAATGATTCACCAAATATCGTTTCTCTTTCACAAAATCCACACCGTGCGTCCCTCAAGTTTGACTTTGGAATGAGACCTAACCATATATTACCCCTCCCTATTCTGTAGATCTATCATGTTGAATAAATGTGGTACATATTTTTATTATCATAAATGAGCATCAACATCCCACTAACTTATAAGAAATCCAATACTCATCTAATGGTGTACTAAATTCAATTTTTAATTGGGGTTATTGATGTGAAATTTCACTACAGCTAGAACACTTTTCATCATAAAGAAATAAATGTTGGAAATTAATCTATTCACGTATTATGAATTTCATTATGAATATTGAAATAAATTCAAAATAATGACTTGAAATCAATATAGTAGCTAATTAATTTTAATAAATTTTAATCAACACAATTAACATCATTTATAACGAAACTGAATGAGATGTTTGGGGAAAACTATCATGAGGGAGATACCATTTCTACCTCTATAATCAAATGATCCATGTTACCTAAATCATGTGAAAAATGGAAACTATTTAAAATCTATATCATTTTATCAACAATAATATGGAATCTGATGGGGATAGGCTGAGAGACTAAAAAAACATACATTGATATTAAATAGAAAATTGTGTTATGAGTAGCCAGACACAGATGAAATTAAATTCAGATATATATTTTTGTAGGAAAGTGACTCAATGTGTTTTATATGGATTTATTAATTTTAAAAAATTAATTTAATTTATTTAAATGAATGAAAATTAACTGTCCTCCAATAATCAATGAAGTTTCACACTAGGTAAATAATGTAGTTCATGATTAGTGGTTTGGTTTGAAGAAATTTCCAAATTCAACTTTCCAAAAACATATTCATTTTTTTAATATGAAAATCCCATTAATGACCATTTTTTAAAAATTAATTATTTAAAATATAGAGTTTCCCCCAACATAGAATACTCATTATACTTGAAAATGATGATCAAAGGGTAACCACCCAATCCTAAGATCAACCAAAACATTATATTTTTTTTTGGAAATCTATTTTTTAGAATTTCATTCATACTAAAATTTCTCTGCTAGTGAGAGGGTGTTACAAGTTTTTCCTAGGTTTTAGATATTCATTGGGGTTTCATATTTTTGGAGGTACTATGAGGTGACATAACAATAGTGAGTTTCCATATTGTTTCATTCACAATGAAGATGACTACTTCTCTTCTAGATAGGTGGTGTGATGGAAAATAATATGATTAATCAAGGGAAGAATATCACACTTATAGATAAGGAAAAATAACATATTTTTATGATGATAGATGAATATTATTTCATGGTGTGTTGAATGTATCTCCTAATAGTAAGAAAATCATCCTCAATCAGACATTCATTCTAATTACCTTGGTAAATATAAGTCAATCTATATAGCACTCAGGGGATAGTGTGAAAATAATAGAAACACCATTAGAGCATATAATCATTTAATTCTATGATCAAAAAGACAAACTTAATGTGTATCTTAGGAGACTATTGTCACATGATAGTTTTGTCATTCTAATAGAGGATCTACAACTTGATGGGAATGATTAAAAAATAATTTTCTCTACATGAGACTTTTTTTATAGAATTATATTCATCCCTTTTTGTGTATGATATGAACAAAATATGTTGGATATTGGGTGTCTGTATTTGGGAAATTGTGTAACCATATCTGTCAGATCCCATTCTCTGGGGTATTTTTATACATATTAGGGTTCTAGATTACATCTCACAATATCTTATCAAGGGAAAATTACTTTATATATAACACACAAGTTCATAGATAATGTTTTTGTATAAAAAACTACTCATTGTTTGTTTCACATGTGGATTCATCTAACACATAGAGAATTATTGTATATCTGAAGCTGCAGATGGAGAGTGAAATATTGTTAATTAGTATGGTCCAAAAATTTCAGAAAACTTTCATGGGATGTATTTTTTCCAGAGGAAAAGAGACCAATGGATAATGATATTCTCATTTATTCCATATACACAAAACTATTCTTGATTACAATAAATTCATTAGGATTGGATAGATAGATACATTTGAAGATAAGATCATTCTAATGAAATCGAAGGATTTTGAGTACTACTAAAAAACACACAATAAAAAGTGGTATTCATTAACATTACCAGATAAAATAGTTGATAAATGAAATCTTTTATCTAGTATTGATAAAGGCTATCCTTTATCAACACTTTTTTAGTGATGATAAATGGCGGTCTTTATCAATTATTTTATTTAGCGGTCATGTAGTGTTTCCCCACATGGTTTGTCCCACATAAAACATATCATTTTTCTTACACTATCAGTACATGAAATATATGCGGGGTAAATACACCAATAAACAACATCACACACATGGGCCACATGGGACAACACCACCATGTTCTGGTCCACCTACCCAGTCAGTATAGTCGACCCATCTACGTCCAAGATCACACGTACCCTTTCTCCTAAAAGCCAACACATGAACTAACACCATAAGTGGCCCAATTTACCCATTGTTTGTATACTCCAATATAAAAACCAATAAAAATATTAATAGAAAATTTCTTTTAATATTTAATTAATTATGAAAATAAAAATTATTAATCACTAAATTTAAAAATTTTATTAATGAAATAAGTATGCAAAAAATTGAATAATTTTAACATATATATATTATAAATAGTAATAAATATTATATATTAAATTTATATATTTAAAATGAATACTTTCTAATTATTAAAAAAAATAAAAAAAATGAATAAAAAAATTATAAAATAATTTATTAATGGAAAAATTATTAGTAAAGAATAATAAATTTAATATATTTACATATATATTAATTATATATAGTAAAAAATATTATATATTAAATATTACTATATAAAATTAATAAAATATAATAAAAAAATTAATCTTCTATTTAATTTTATATAGTTTATCTATATATTCATATTTTGAATAAATTTCACTCATTTTTAACATGAATTAATTTAATATTATTTATTCAATGACAATGATATGTGTATTCTTAAAAATTTTATAATTTAATATTTTTAAATATTTTTTAATTTAATTCAATTTAATTTTTTTCATTTTTAATATTTTTATATATATTATTCCTCAGTAATATATTAAGTGTTTTTAACAAAGAAATATTTTCATTCACACACACACACATATATATATATTTCAATATATACAATATTTCCATAAATTAGATTTCAATAATAGAAAATATATATGATTACATTAAAGAAGTAATATATTTTGTGATAGTGGTTTCTTATAAAAAAAATACAATAATTAAAAATATTGAGTAATTTTATCGAGTAATGGTTTTTTAATTAAATGGTGTTTGTTTTTTACATTAAAAATATATACAATGTCTTTTACATTAATTTCACACATTTTTTCCTTGAATGGCCCATTAATTAAGAAATTGAAAATCCAAAAATTCAATACAGTTCATCCATGATGGGAAACCACCCAAACAAACATGAAAAACACAAATGAGACAATGGGTTGCCAAAAAATGAGTGACCCTATTCACCTGTATTTCGATGAAAGTGAAATATCATGGAGAGAAATAATGTGAGAGGGAGAAGATCTTAATCATCAGTAATCCATATGATTTTATACCACTTGGCATTTCATGGATGGGGTTAAAAATGGTGAGTCATTCTGACTCCAAAATGATATATTTCCATTTTCTCTCAATGGAGAGATTCATTCTCACACAGAATGTACTTTATCCACTAGTGACTCCCAATGAGCTTCCACCTATTAATTTTAGGCCAAAAAAAGTGTTTTAGGGAGTGAACAACCATATCACCAATAAAAATAGATCCAACTTTTGTGAACACCAAATAAACATTAATCTTCAACACATTCATTATGGGTGGCTTCCATATGCAAATATATAACGATTTTTTAGATTCTAAAGATAGTAATCATTATGTTTGTAGAATTCTAATAAAGACCCCCCCACTTGTCGAGCTCAGAAGTTGGCTATAAATATGGTTTTAATTTCTAACCCAAAGAATCTAGGCTATAGTGTAAAGTGAACATATTATTTCCATTGTAAGAGAGGATGAAAAAATCATCATAAGTGTCGAAAACCAAGTCATTGGGACCATAAAGAGATATATATTAGAATCCCACATGAGTAAGAAGGATCTAGCTCCAGAAGAATAAATTATTGCATGCAACGTAGGCCCAGACAAAGTCACACAAAAAAGGAATAAGGGATCCTCTTATGCGTGATAAAATGTGAGAAACTACTTGTTTAAGAGGATTTCATATCATATTTCAAACCATAAATGTTGGACATTAGGATATTATTTTTGAATCCTAGGTATCATTTAGACCGTAATTGCCATTGGGATTTGAATTTAAAGTGTTGTCTTATAACCTAATTTAACTAGGCATATTCTCAAGATCTCTTTACCCTAATGTAATATGTCATCAATCATATCCTTTATGCATGATATGGTGAAAATAAATCGTCCTCATAGATCATTGAACCATAATTATATGTTATCAATTAAAAAACCATTAACTACAATTTTTTAAAATAGATCATACAGAAGCATTTCCCCATCTAGGAACCTGTTGGTGGTCAATCCTTTTCTCAGGATAGAAAATATTGCGAAACCATTTTTGAGGGACATGGGAAAATATTGAATAGACATATAATACAATGAAAAAATCATCAAGAAATATATTTAATGTAGGAAAACCTTAAAATTATAGGATTTAAAACCAATGGGGAAATTCCACAACATAATCAATAATTTGTAGTGTAAAAAATCTAGGTAATACTTGAAAATGAATTATAAAGATAACCTATTGTACACTAAATTTATATATACATTCTATATTTATTTACATAATGATAATTCATGCATCCTATATAATGTATTGGGTTGCATTTATATTTCATAGGAATAATGAATTCTCGGATTACATAATGAAATGATAATTTATTATTGAAGAATCATGATTTATGTGTCACGTATCACATACACAAAGTGTATACCTCATTCATAGCAGGATTTTATATCCATATACCATCCTATGAGGTCTTTACATGATCTTAATACAATTCATGATGTGTACATTCATTACATGATTTGATTATTTTAATGATCACAATCTCTCTAAAATTAAATAACATACACTTCATGTATACATTACACTATTTGAAAAGTTTGATGGATCTATCGATCAAAGATATGAACCCATTATTTAATAGAAATTTTTGATCTCAAATACATTACCTTCAGGAAACTTACACGATGTGAAGATGTCAAGATAGTAGCCACATATGCATGTACTCAATGTGCATGGCTAAATTTTTTTCACTTTTATATCCTATTAATATATCAGTGCTCATATAAATATAATGAGTGGCAGACACTTTAAATTTCTCTTGTTTTAATTGGATGTTTTCTCCCTTTTTCATCTACTTTCATTATGAAAACATTTTAATTCATTAATTTTTTTGTTTTGTTGAATACTTTTGAGTTTTTGGTATGTCTACATTTGATTTACTATGTTCTATATTTTTTGTGAGTCTTATTACATTTCCAACATCCATTTCATCACTTCTCACCATTAATCATCACCACTTATAAATTTCTTCATTGTTTATTCATGGGTAGTGAGGTTTTATTGGATTTATTATCACTTATGTTTTTTAATTTTGATTCATATTTTTTAATATTGAATTTATTCATTCACAAGTTCTCATGATTATGCATATAAGTTTTAGAATTACCTTACTTTTTATCATCACAAACATGTAGGGAAAATCCACCTAGGGTTAAGGGTCAAGAGTAGGGGTGTTTCTGATCCTAATAAATCAATTATTTAAGCCTTGGTAACCCTATGTCTAGTAATCAGTTTAATAATAATTATTCATCAAATTATGTTGAATAACACTAACCATGGGATGTGTAATTGAATGGACCTTGTGTAATTGAATTTGAGATTTTTTATGAAGCTTTTAAAATTTATGTATATAAGAAAATCATAAGAACCTAGTTTTTCCGCTATACGTTGACCTTGTGATAGTTGCAGTATGGGTAGATCAATTTTTTTACCAAAACCAATTATGAATCTTACACTGCTTCATTGCCTAAGCTATAGGACTAACCCAATGTAAATATTGGATTTTATTTTATCATGAACCTTGATATTGACCCCAACCCCTTATATTATTATTTGAATTATATCCAATCTTCATAACTATAGAAAAATAAAAACCAGAAGAGTGATCATGAATAATAATTTCAAATAATTTTGTTCGATTATTTACTAACCTTCCAGTTATCCCCATGGGCCCGACCTCACACTGTCACTTTACTACAACCTAGTAGTAACTGAAGTTTTGGACTACAAATATCTAATATTACCACCCTCCGTGCAAATTGAATGTTGTCTTTGGGAATGTAAAACTATGGGATCGTTTTGGGAGATTACTTTTGATCAGGAAAAGTGATCTTCTAAAAAACCATGATTACCTCAGCCTCTCCCTCTTTTTTCTATTTTCCTTCCCCATTAACAATTTACTTTTTATCCTTCTTGTACACATGTGTCCTCTATCTCTCTCTCTATCTCCCACCCTCTATCTCTCTTCTTCTGGAATAGTGTGTGCTTCAGGATCCCTTTTGTTGATCACCAATCTTGGATGAACTGCAAAAAATTATTTTTCATCATGAGAATGATAGAAAATTTTCTACATGTCAACCATCTACAATGGATGAGTATAAATATCTTGTGATTCCATACCAAAAAAATATGCACTATGTTCCACCTACCAATCAGGATTAGAAAACTATACTACATGAGTGCACCATAATGGATTATAACTTTCTGTCTATTAGATGTGTTATGCCTAGGATTTTGCATTTTCCTATTCAATATCACACTTTTGATATTTATTATGAAACCACTCATATGCTTCATAATATGTGGAATTTCAGTTGACAACATAGTTCTTTCCCCCATTACCATATTTCATATTTTCATGTGGTTCTTGATACCATTCACAACCACATTGGATCATCATATTACATTTTATTGGGTATTTTCCCATTCTCCATGCACGATAAAGCCATGTATTGGCTAAAAATTCCTGATCATGAGTTAATCATGACTTGGGATGAACCAAAGAAACTGTTCCTAGATAAATATTTCTCACCCATACAAATCAATAAGATATGAAATGAAATTCAATATTCAAACTTGTATGAATACGAATCAACCTAGGAATCATGTAGAATATTCAAGGAGATTACCTGAAATTTCCCACAATATATAATAGATGTGTGTCTTCAATTGAATACATTTTAACAAGGATGCAACCTACTACCCTTAATATGGAAGATGCCTTTTCTGGTGGATGAATAATGATAAATATGCTTGTACTGCGCCATGAAATTATTTATGAAATATATCACAGTGCTAGTGTTTGGAAAAACTACAGAGCACCACCTCATCATGGAATCCAACAACTGGATGTGACCACCCACTCTACAACCCATTTATAGGATCGTACTAAAAATATAAAAATATTTTCAACTACATGTTACACCAGAAGAGGATACCAGAAGACACACATTGAGATTATGAGCCACCAGAGTTCAGGGGACCATGGTGATCAACCCATGGACTTGATTTTATGTTCTGAAGAATAAACGGTTTAGCATGTGTTGTTTCTTAATGCAAATGATGATGAGGAAACTAATATGATTGGGATGTCTCTAAGGTTGACTCTAAATGAGGATCAACACTATCTGATTGATAATCATGACCTCATTACTGTATGGGGCTTCAATAAACGGAAGATCATCATTGAGGAGTACATATGGTCTGGGGACCAACTATAATATGAGTTTGAAAAGCTAATGATGGAGGTACCATGATTCTAGATTTCATCTTTATCATGGAAATTGTTTATGGAAACAGATTCAGGGAATCTAAAATTACTATTTAATGACTCTATTTAATGAATGTAATTTGTTGTTTTGTTTTGGGAAGGCGGGTTTGAGTTGTGTCTTATTCTGGTTCAAATTTATGTTTGGATGTGATATGATGTTCCAGTGCTACAATTCAAGCACTCTACTTGGATCTAATTCAGATGGGGTTCAGAGAAGGAAATCTTCAATGGTTCATGCCATATAGATTTGGATGATCGAGAGGGTAAGGGTATGCCATCGGTACAATGCGTGTGCATTCCTACACGGGACTGCAAGCTGAGCGGTCATGATTTGGTGAAGGCTTCTACATGGTAAAAATTGATGTGGAGGGGAAGATCCTGTAGTTTTTTCGGGTTGTTCTCTTTTTTGGTTTTATGTGTTTTTAATGCTGGATCTCTTCGTTTATCACCTATTCGTCAAAGAGTTTTTATAATAAAAAAGTTTATTTTCAGTCAGCCAATCCTCGGATCTGTGAAGAGGTCTACGCGGGTACCATGAAATATGTGAAGGCTCAGATGAAATCTAATTCAATGATTTAAATGAAATCATTTTCAATCAATTAATTCTGCGTTATCATCATCCCAAATAATTTCAATAGTATAAAAACTATCAGCATAGTCCAGCTGAGTAAAAGATTTAGAAAAACCAAGGTTATTTTCGTTATAGGAGTGGATAGGTGCATCCTTGAAATTATGGACCATATGTGTATACACAACAAGGTCTAGCTCCTCAAGCACAGTAGCAATTCCAATAAAATTTACATAGAGCTCTATAGTTTCCCCATACACAATAGAAAAAAAGAAAAATTCCCCAAATGTCAACTAAGACAACTATAATAATACAAAATTCACAAGAACAATATTGAAAAATTTATCTCTGCATTTTCTAATAAAGAAGTTGATACAAATAAAAATTAGGAAATAGAGATGAAAAATCACGATGCTTCACTACAAAACCTAGAGCATAAAATGGGGTATCACTCTAATAACGTATCAGATCGAGTAACACATACATTCTATGTTAATACCAAAGATCATCCATGGTAATAGGATAAATATATAGTTGTTAGAATGGTTAATGTGTCGTATATAAAGAAAAAATGTAGAGTTGAGAATAATTAGTTAATGAAATCTAATAAAAATGTATAGGGGAATAATTGAGAGACACAAATTCTAGTAATTTTCTATTTAAAGAGAATTATGAAAAGGGAAACATATGCATGGTAACACAACTATGTATGCCCCATTTTACTTTTCTTGAGCGGGTGAAAAAAGATACAAAATAGGGAGAATTTTTTATGTGGTTTTCATGAAATTAAAAATCAATATACCCTTATTAAAGGAAGTTTCCCTGGTGCCTTACTATGAGAGACTATTTAGAGGTGTATTTTTTATAAAAAAATGAAATTGGAGGACTTAGTAGTCATCTTTCCAACTGAATAATTCCACGTCTTTTTCTAATGGAAGAACGTTGGAAAATGAATGTCCCTAGTAATTTTTAAATTCCGTGAAATACAGGGGCATGATTTTTTTTAAAAACCTTATACATTATATGATAATGTATCTATCTAATTCACCTGAATGATTACAACAATTTTGGATGCAAAGAACTAAAACCAATAGGGGTGAAACTCTAACATGAAGACCTCTCAGTCCAGAATTATATATTATTTACCAAGTACATCTTAATAAAAGTCATAAAATTAATCTTCCCTACTAATTTTCTCATGGTTATGGAAGAAGGAGTTGTTAATATTATTCTAGGAAGACAGTTTATCTTCATTATATTTCTATTGATCAATGTTAACCTAGGGATATGGAATTTTATAATGGATAAATAAAAGTAGTGTTTGATTTTGAGAATGATACAAATAAAAGAAATGAGTTTTCAAATTTCCAAACCATATATCATGTTAATAAGGTAGAGGATCATGTGAAATATGAATATGATAATAAGAAATTACCTCTTATTTAAAATAGATCTAGTTATCACAATAGTTCTAAAGAAACCTAACCTCTAACAAGAAAGGCCATCCCACCTTCGATTACATCTATTTTAGTGAATAATTCTATAAGTGGTATCAATTCAAAGATAAAGTCAGTATATATAAAAAATTACTATCTAAATATAATAAATGAAGAACTAAATATGAGGCAAGAATGGGAAAGAAAGATAGGCTATGAAAAGTTAGTATTATATTTTGGAATATCTAGTTTTCTAAAATATTTTTCAATAAATCCTTGTACAGTTGGGGAACATGGTTCAAAATAAACTTCGTGTAATCTATAAACAATGTCTAAATTTTGAGAATGTAAAAAAGAAACAAAATAAATATTTTCACATAGTGTATTAATTATATGATATTTAATTATTGGGGATGGTTTTAAAATACCACAAACTTAGGGTTCATGACAACGCCCACCCATGACTCTCTCTCTTCTGTCCCCCAATTTCCTGATGCCTCACCTCCTCCCTCCATCGACAAATGGAGTTCGTCTACATTTCCCCCTATTTTCATCCATCCCAACTCCCCAATAATATTCACCTTAATATCCATCATCATCCACACCCCATTTCCTCTGAAATAGAAATAACCAAGACTATTTTCACCCAGCCTGTCAAATGTTTTCTAGATCACAATGACTATTCTCTTCCATACAAAAGAAAAAAGGCTTATACTATTATAAAATGTGTTATGCCCTCCACCTAATCATATTAATACGTCACTACATTCTATTACACATAATGTGATATCTATTTATCATCCAATTGACGATACGTCCATGATTATGTCGACCTTCACCCTACTTCAAATTCCCAAACCCTACAAACCAAATTCTCTTGGTCCTTTCCTAGAACAATAAGATACTGAGCAATAAGACATTAAAAATCACTGTAATCATGAAAATTCACATCCATTAGGTGTCCCTTGACCTAATAGGTTAGATCAACCAGACCGTGATAACCTTGGTGTGAGAGGAGACCTTTAGGGATCTCTTACATAAGTTCATAGCCACCTTGGAGTTCTCTATCAATTCAACTATCCTCAAATATAGTGGTAGGCCATGCGATGTCACCCTCAGGGAATTTGGAATCAATATAGGAATCTATTATATAAGATTTTTATCTTCTATAATCTTCTTATCATTGTATCATGATTCTAAAAATGACATGGATATGAAAATTTTGGACATGATCATCAAAAGTTGTTTGATTTTTTGTGATCCTCATACTACAAAGAGCACTATGCCCCAAGGTTCATCCCTATGGAACAAACACAATGAAATTTACCATGCATGGAAAAATTGTGGGGATGATTGTGTGTGTGTGTGTGGAGGGGGGGGGTGATGATTCGTATTGAGGTAATCATTCATACAACATCCATGAGTTTCCCAACTATAAGCATGGGCAGGTAGTTCTACGATTTATATATAACCCTATTGAAGTGGAATCATGTAATATTGATGAGAGGATCACTAACCACACAATTTTCCAGGCATTTCAGTGTCTTTGAGTCCACCCTAAACCACCCTCCCTCAGTCCAATAGAGAGTATTAATGTACTGAAATTATAGAAATGAGGATAATAACAATGGATAGTTGCATCTACTAATGGGAAACAACATACATGGAGGATGATAAAGAGGCCCCTACTAAGCATTCAACTAACCGAACTATAGAATACTCCCCTGATCATTTCCCTACAATCACCACTATCACTATAACAACCTCATCCTATCCCCATATAACTTCCATTCCACACCATCTCACCGTCACTGCCCATCCCTGACTCCTTACCACACTCATAAAAACCCTTGACACCACCAAATATCCCTTTCGAATCCACAATGAACATACATAGACAATCCACCACCCCATCATTCCCTAAATATCACTAGAACCATTAATCGTATATATGGGAGAAACTACGTTAGATCATTCGCCCCCTGGGAATCCAATTCACTAGACCATGAGGATTCCGCACCCCACCATGCAATAAACCCATAATAAACATGAACTCAGAGAACACTGACCTTAGAGAGAAATTTGGTTTTCGTATGGAGTAGGGTTAGCGGGGTAAGACACTAGCCATCCCACCATCTACCAAGGTTAATTTCCTCTACCCTACCTCTAGACACATGACCACCATGATGATCAGTACCTCACATCCACCATATATAGAAATAACTATTAGAAATGTGAAACCATCAATGTCCATAAATGATTATATGACTAATCAAAAGAAGAAATCGATATGGTGGGCCACTCTGAGATACCTAGTGTGTGAGAGGGAACATCATATGTGAAAGCTGTCAAGTTTTCCATTGAGTCTTAGTTTTACCTTTTACCCATACCTTGTTGTACAATGTATTGTTCTTTTTTCATTGTATCTACAATTCCCTATTGTAATCCATTTTACACATTTATGGATGTGATAAATTTTTTGGAATCCCTTGTATTATTTCTATTTATCATATTTATTTATGCACTTTTATAGACATGGGTAGCTCTAAGGAATGCTATATGGTTATTGATACACCTATAACACAACCATCTACACTACTTCTTTGGATGTCACAAAATATAACTAACATTAAGTACCATCTTGAGGATTTTTTTTGTTTATTTAGATGCTCAATAGGGATACCCATCATGATGATCAAATAGGATATTTTTTCCTTGTTAGATTCTTTCTTGGTATGCTACCAATGTGGTCAATCCACACAAGTGTCCCTACAATATTGATAACGGATAAACCATTTCATGTCGAAGGTAGCATAATTATGGGACAATGGATGACACTACCTAATCCCTTTTTCTATATGTATGGATAATTATGTTATATTTATCACTTCAGGTGAGGAAAATAATATTTCTGTTTTCTTTATTTTTATTCACCTCGTAAAGATATTTTCTTTTTATTTTAATGGAAATCTTTTTTATAAGTAATTTGTAATCAAAACCAAAAAAAAAATATTTATCTTAGTTAATTTCTCAGTGTATTGACTATATGACACTACCTATTTTACTTCTTCCAAACTGGATAACCCTTTGAAGTAATGTTTTATCAAGAGAAGGTTTGTTCATTATACCAAATGTTTCAGGTAAACAAAATCCACTCTGAATGCAACTTGTTTCCCCATGTCATAACATTCACTAAAGGGAGATATTAGTTCCCTAATATCAAATGAAATTTCCCATCCATTTATCTCCAATGATGTTATTAACATCAATCCCGTATTTTTTTCTAAATCAATTTGCATACTTTCTCATATTATATATAGTGGTGTATTTCTTGAGATTTATTATCAATACACTTGAATAATTGAATGTTTTCATGTACCTAGGAGTCATTTATCACTAAAATAATACTTTAAACGTGAAAAATAAGAACACCCGTTTAAATAAAAGATTTATTTTGGATAGATAATGTTGAAGTACATTTTATTCCATTTTATATTTTTAGCATTATTGCAATGTTTTTTATTTGAACTCTAATTTTTAATTATAGGAATTACTTTTGAATGAATTAATAAGGGATTTTATACCCTGAGTAATTTCATGTTACATTTGTGTAATCTCATTCCTCAGAGTATTCTATACATATGATTTCTTATTATTTTATGAGAATATTTCTTATGATCCACCTAGGGCATGTAAACCCATCAAAACATGCATTGCGATCTTATTTAGGCTTTGAAAGAATAGATACACTTTTAAAATGATTGAGGAATTTTTTGGGATCCACTTTTTCCTATGACCCACATATACATCATTCTATTTTCAGACCATAGTATCTATGAATAACCTTGTTAGAATGATCTATTTCAAGTAAATTTTCCATTCCTACCCTACCCTTTCTACAAAGCATGATTATAATTTCAAAAATTATTTGAGTATTCTCACTCCTGATATACATGGGATGTTGTTTTTGGGGAGATGTACTGTTGATATTTTCCAGATATATGATGTTTTCAAAAATTAATTTTGTCATTTTCTATGACCACTATATTCTTTAGAAAAATTTATTGAATGAAAAATTAATTGATATTGGGTTTTGTATTAGAAAGAAAAAAAATCAGCATTACCATACCAATGAGTCCTATGAGGGATCATATGTGTTTATTGGATGGATGTGAGACATATCTGAGACATAATATTTGAAAAAAATAAAAAGAAAAAATGAAAGGAACAAGGTAATTTTTTATACTTACTTTATATAATCATGCTCCCACTATGAGATATGGATCATGGAAAAAAATATTCAAGAAGAGTCACTTTATTACACTAATCTCATTTATTATGAACTGTACATTAGACCTTACCTTGGTTTTCAGCCTGATTCTTATCTCTTTACCATTTAACATTATCCTCATAATCATTTGATTTATTTTTTTGAATCCATCATGATTGATTTTTTATTTTTCTTTACTAAGTATATATGATAAAACCAATAAAAGATTATTATTAGGAAGAAGTATTTATTGTAATTTCATTACTATTGTTACATTTTACAATGAATGATGAGTGAAAATTTATTGGGTGATAAATTGAAAAATGGTTATAGAATATAAGGAATAGTTATGTAATTATAATTAATGGAAAAAAGAATCTGGATAATGAACTCAACTATGAGGAATGAGTGATTTTCTCTACATGATTGATTCTATAGGAGTGAACTTTTACCCTCACAATGGGCTTTGTTTTCCATGTTTTATTGAATTTTGTCTTATTTTAAAAATGGGATCATTTCAAATCCCTATTTATATGGTTATTGCTTGAGGATAAAAAATTGTACAATTGTATGGAAATTTGAAAATATAAATTTATATACACATATTGGATTTATTTAATTAAATATTAATCATGTTTTATTCAATATTTCAATATATTTTCATTTTATTTCACTGAACTTATGAATTTTGGACATAATGGAATAAATTATGAAAAATTCAAAAAACATGCTATAATACCACGTATCACATACACGACATGTATTATTCATTCATAGGATGCTTATAGATACAATAACTAGACCATGAAGCCATTATAAGATGTAATTCCAATACATGGTGTGCATATTCATTGCATGAAATAATGATTTCAAGAATTATAATACCACTAGTGTAAAATCATAAACATATAGTGCATTGATTCCATGATGTGAAATGTTAGAAGGAAAACATGGTAAAAGAAACACGTGAATTCTTTGTCTTGAATTGTGGATCTCAAATATATGATGTGTACACAACATACACAATGTTCAATTGTTGAGACACATGTCACCTAATCCAATACATGAAGTGTATGTCTTAGATGTTATTTAATATTCCGATATATTAATATTTTAGTGATCCTAGTTTTATAGAGAGTATCACTCACATTCTTTTTATCTCATTTTATTCTATAGTTTCCTCTTTTTTTCAAGTACATTTTTCCAAACCTATTTTAATTAACCCATATAGTTTTTTGGTCAAATCCTTTTTGGTAATTTGATTATTCTCCACCCATTCGACACCTACTCTAAATCTATGGCAAATCAGATTCCATTTGGGATGTCTATTTCACCACTGCTCCCTATTCTTCACCAATTCCTATAATGTTCTTGTTTGTTTCTTAATTTGTAATGTGTTTTTGATTGGATTTAGGTTTATTTAAATGGTTTGATATTTATTCCAAGTTTTCGTAATCAGGGATTTCTTTTTTTTTCTCAACTATTTATGATTATTCATTTCATAGTTAGTTTTTATTTATGTTTTATTATCACCAGAAGGAATGTTTTATCTGGTATCTTAGTGTCAGGATCATGTTGATAAATAAGATTATCATATTCAATTATTGTCCTTTTATTCAAGAAATTAATATATAAGGAGAAATCACCTCACACTATTTTTGTTAAAAATTAGAATGACCATCTTATTCAAGAAATCAGACTCCCAATGCTTATGAATGTCCATCGTAAGGGGAATAAATTTTCTAAGAGAAATGGATCATCAGACTCGCCTTAGGGTTTGCATGAGGTTCTAATCGGAATGAGGATGAGAATAAGATTAACATAGATCTAATATGAAACTAATGATGCTTTTCAGTTTTCTATTTACCAAAAATCATAATTATGTTTTAATACACGTGATGAAATCTTGGTCAAACAAAGGGAGAGATAAAGTGATTCCAATCATATTCAGGTCAATCATATTCCGGTGTATTGACATAAAGATGTTGCAGGATGAATGTGATGTTATAAATCTTACATTATAAGTTAGAAGATTCTAAAGTTGATCTTCAATGTAATTAATGACATGACGAAATTCATGATTATAAGAGAATGTTTTGGAATAAGAATTTTAAATTGTTGAATATGTTGGAACGAATCTATTTTCTTCATCATAATGAAAAAATAAGAATGAGAGTTCGTTTCAATATTTGTAATGAGGGGACAAATGTTTTCTTTCATACATTTTGTGTATAGAAACATAATGACGAAACTGTTGTTTAATATATACCTCCATCGTAATGAGTAAATTAGAATGGGATGATAGAATTTTAGGTGGGTCAGATCAACATAATGAAATATATTTAGTTCTAATTTGTTTCCAACTGGGTCAAGGAAATTGGAGTGACCATAAAGCCTTTAAAAAAATAAATAAATCATACTATGAAATCGATATCAGTAATAAGAATTATATTGAAGTTAGATTAGAAGTATTATGTTCTAGATTTATTAGAGTGTCAATAAATATAGAAGACCATTATAATGAAGAATCATAAGGGGAATATTGAATTAAAAAATAAGATTCAGATTGATGATTTTTTATAATAAAAAATAAGGATAATGTTTTGAAAATTTCATAAATTCATGTAAGGATGTGGAAGTCAAATAAAGATAAAAAAATTAGTAATATTTAAGGATTTAAGAAAGAGTTGAGAAATTAAATGGGATATCTGAGATTTATGGAATTTTAAGGATTTTGGAATATTAGTGAAGTAGGAATTCTATTTCAGGATCCCACCAAAATCATTCTTTCCCTCCTACAAATGGAAGATAACACTTTTTGATTTTATGACTTTTATTATTCATAAAAAAAGAGAGATATGATCCATAATATATTCCAGATGAAGTTTCTATAACGTGTTTTCTTGAAAATGTTTTCTAGATAGAAGAATAAAGTTGGAAGATAAAATATTATATTCATATTATCCGAACTGGATAGAGAAATAAAATTTGGTTTTCCAGTCTAAAGAAGAAGTATTTTCAATAAAAATCAACGTATTTTAATAGAGTTATATTTTTTATATTGAGAAAATAGGCTGAAGAACCAGAAACTATGATCAGAATGAGTATCAATATGAATTCTAGGAAGAAATTACCAGCTTTTAGGTAATAATGTGATGAAAAATATTGAAATATCATATTTTTAGATGTTGATATTGAAGAATCATAACATTTTTGTTGCAAAAATTATCTTATATTATTTTTTTTCTATATAAAGAAGATTCCTTTTTTATAACAAAGCTATATGATTTTATGAGAATATCTTACTCGTTATATTCCACAAAAAATGATTGTTTCATAGTCTATTGTGTGGTATTGGATTGTTTCTTTACCATAAAAAGGACATAGAATTTCTTGTTGAATAATGAACCTTTTAAATAACTGTGTTCTTATGGATGTGTGTTTTTTTTTGGTAGGTAATGCAATCCTTAAAAGGATTTGATATTTTTTTCATAAATAAGGAAACATAAAAGAATATTTTATCACTGATTCACCCCATCCCCTCTAAATGATATGAATACATTACATAGGAAATTAAGAGAGTTTTTAGATCAAGGTACCCCTTATTTATTATTTTCTGATGTTTTTAACAGATGCTGATAGAGAATCTAAATTGTGTCAACAATAATTTTATTCCAATTTTTTATGGCTAAAGTTATCATATATGGAAATATAAAATGTTTCATTATCTTATGTCTCTTTGATATGTTGTTCTTGATGCCGAAAATATGGATTTACCCCAATTGATGATAATGTTCATCTTATATTTGTTGATAAGAAGAATATTGAAAATAATGAAAGGTACAATAATTATTTACTATCATCACTTTATGATAGTTATTTTTTAATTGTGATGGTTATTTTCATATCCAATGGTATATAGGATAAGTTGAAAAACAGACATGAAGGTAATACAAAAGTTAAAAAGGAAAAATTATAGATCGTGTGGATGAAGAATGAAGATATCAGGATGGGTGAATTTGATTCTGTTAGCGACTTCTTTTATTGGGTAAATGATATTTTCAGCACTATTATGTGTCTAGGTGAAAATGTAAATGATTTTTTAGTTATTTAGAATATTATAATAATCCATCCTAAAAAGTATAATGAGATAGATTATTCATTTGAAGACAGATATCCTGAAACTGTATCTCCTGAAAATATAAAAATTACTATAAATACTTATAAAATTATAAGGGAGAATGTAAAAAAGGGAAAAACAAAACATAATGAGGAGATTCCATTTAAAGCTGCCAACCATGGAAAGAAAAAGTGTAATCTTGATAAGGATTATGCTTTTGACTGTAACTCTGAAAATTAGGTATATAAAATGTTATGAAATTATATCCCTGATTTATAAAAATGATAAAAGAGTTATAAAGGAATATAAGGGAAAAATATATTAAAATTATTTAAATATGGAGCCATTATATGTTTTGAGTCCAATTTTCCACAGATAAATAAAAAATAATATATTGACAATGAATAAAGAAGGCCAACAACATCATATAAGAACTATGGTTAGAAAGATAAATCCATCACAGAAGGAAAATATAAAAAATTATCCAAATTTAAAAGGATATGTTTCTTATCTAATTATGATGAAGAAGATGAAAGTGAGGATTATTATGAAAATTTCAATTATATTATTGGTTTTGAACACTTTTATTGCAACAATGAATAATTGATAAATTTGGGGAAGAAATTATAATTAAGAATAATATCAACTTTAATTCTATTTTAAATAATATTTAAAAAAATGTTTTATAAAGATTATATTGCATGAAAATAAAATCATGAAGTTGAATGATTAATTCAATTTAATAAATATTCATGATTTTTCTATAAATGAGGAGAACAAGACGCTGGTGGAGATTTAATATTTAAAGAAATCTCCTGAGAAATAAACTAATCAAAATGAAAATATAGAGATCACAATTAAAGAAAAAGAATATAAGCCAGAACTTATACAGTATAAACTATCTAAAGATTAACATGGTGGTATAAATTTCATAAACTCCATAAATAATGTCAGATAAAGTTATCATAATGGTTGACCATAGAAGGATCAATTGAAGTTACCTTCAATGGTTGATAAGAACGATAGAGTTGTCTTTGTGAGAATGAAATCTTATAATGTTAAGTATGCGGCCAAGATCAACAATGTTGAGATGAAATAATTTACTAAACCTGATGAATCCCAAAATGATATTTTTTACTTCTGGTTCTAAAAATGATGAATAGTTGTTTTTGCTAAATAAGAATTTATTTTTGAAGACATAAATGTTTTTGATCAATAATGTCTTTTTATGAGTGTTGCTGAGATGTGTATTCACGACAGTACTTTGTATGGATGTTTCAAAGTCAAATGCACTTTTTATGGATATTAATGGCATTTTGGTGGATTCAAAAATTCGACCAATATGTTTTTTTTTTCAATAAAAAATATTACTATTATCCTACATGATATTTATGGTAGTATTTCAGGGGTATTTTGTTCCCTCGAAGAATGAAGTTTGGTAAGGATATTTCAAAAAAGACTGAGAATGATGTACAAAATAATTCTGAGAATGTATGTGTAAAAATTGGAAATAGTTTCCAACCTTCTGAAATATTTGTGAAATATTTTACCAACTAAGGAATATTGCTAAGGGTATTATTTTATTATTACTGGATGAAAAAGGTTATTAAATAATATCATAATACTAAAGATAATACTGATAAAGTAAAAGAAAAATATCTTTTTTTTGTTTAACTCTTCTTCAATGATATTAAAGGATAATGACTATGGATTCATGATAGTGGGTGTTCTTAACATATTGGGGGAGACATGAAATTGATGATGAATTTAAATGAGATCAAAGAAAAACTATAACATTTGGTAGCAAAGAATAATTAAGAATCAAAGTTGTTGGATCAGTAATCATTGGGAATGACACATTTAAATACATGAATGATTTATATGTTGATGGGATGAAAAATTAACTACTGAGTGTTTCACAATTTTGTGATAAAGGTAAAAAATTCACATTAAGGAGTGAATTTTTTTTTTTTGAAAAGTGGGAAGGATGGGTACATAGTTATAAGATGACAACATACAAAGAGAAACTTATTCCAACACGGTGAGGTAAAAAATTCTTGTTACTTAGACAGGGTGGAGGAAAATAAATTATGGTATATATGTTTTAGAAACATGTGTTAGCGAAACATGAAAATGTCATCTAAAAAATAGTTTCCAAGATATTATTAATATGTCAATAAGAAGAAATTGGGGATGCATTTTTTTTTCAGAAAGGAAGGATTACAAATTCAATGCATAAACATGTTGATATTTGTAAAAAAACCATAAAATATAAAAATTCAGATATTTTTGGTCCAATGAGGAAAAATATTAAAAAAATAGATATAAGTATTTCATAACATTCCTTGATGACTTTAATAACATTACTTGTGTCATGATTATAAAACATAAATCCGATGCTCTTAAAATTTTTAAATGTTTCAAGAGGAAAGTTATGAAAAATGTTAGTATTCATTGAAGAAGACGAGAATGGAATATGGTTTTGAATACAAATAAAATAATTTTAATGTTATTTTGATAAGAATGGAATTTTAAATGAGTATATTCCATCATAAACTCTTCAACAAGACATGGTTGTTGATAAGAAATATATAGGTCTGGTGGAAATGGGGAGAAGTGTGTTACTTGAGAATGGTATTTCTCATCAAATCTAGATGAAACTAATGAGTTCTATTATCTATATTCAAGATCAATGTGTCTATTATCCATGATCTGAAATGACCCTATATGAAATGTTTTGTGATAAAAAATCCATATTTGAAACACTAAAATGTTTTTGTGAGTCCAGGCATCATAAAGAAGAATGGTGGGAACCTTATAATGCTTGAAAAAATGTTGACATGCAATTATTCTTAGATATGATCTGTAAGGAAGAGGATACAGTTGTTTCAAAATAGAAATAGGGATAATTGTTGATTCTTGTGATGTGAATGTTTTTAAAATGGATGAGGAATACAAATTTCCTTTGTAAGATAATGAATTTGAATAAGTATAATGAAATGTTTAAGAGGATTATGATAAGGATATTTAAAATTTTAATAATATTCAAAAATCTAATTCATATATTTCTAGTGATGTGTATGAATTTCAAAAATATCATCCCTAGATGATGAATCAAGTGTAAGATAATAAAATTATTAGTGATTGTTATACTTAGGTTCAAACAAGATTAATATCAATTAGAATTAAAAAAACATATTTGTATTCCAAAGTGAAACAAAAATATGTTTATGATGATTTGGAGTATCCATAATGGGTTTAAGCCATGAATGAAGTGTTTGATCAGATTGAGAAAAATGATACTTTGGAACCCATACCAAATTCTAATAACAAATATGTTATTTGTATAATGTGGGGTTTCCATAACAAGATAAATATAGATTGTGAATTCATCTGGCATAACCTAATACTTGTTTAAAATGTTTATTCATAAATTGATGTTATTGATTTTAATGAAACCTTGGATTCCAAAATAATATTAGAAATAATCAGAATATTTTTTTTTCAATTTCTATACAACCAATTTATAAAATATTCTAGGTGGTAGTTAGGTATTCATTTTTTGAATTTCAAACATAAGGAGGAAGTCTACATTGAAAAACCTTATGTCACATTATTGGGATAAATTATATTTTCTTGTTTAAAAGTTAAATAAATTGTTGTATGGGATAAAACATGATCTGAGAGAATGGTATTGTAAACTAGATAATTTCTTAAGAAAATGTGTTTCATGGAAGGAATAATTGACATAAATAGTTGAATTAAAGGAAGTCTGGAGTTTCCCTCATCATAATTTTTTATATTTATTATATTATCTTTACTAGGGACGAGGAAAGAACTTTGGAATGATTTTCTAAATTGATGAAAAGTCATTTTAAATGTATAATTTCGGTTAAATTGAATACATTCTTGTATTAAAAATATTATAAGAAAAGAAACACATATTTGTTTCTTAAGAAATGTATGCTACGATATTTCTTATCATGTTTGGAAAGGATAATCGAAAATATGATTCCTCACCCATTTCATGGGGAACAAAGTAGAGTAATGATGAGAAGGAAAGGACATTGATCAGAAAATACTTGAAGCTAATATGATGTTTTTTATAATTTACTTCCTCTATAATAAAAAATTCTTATGTTGTTACCTTATGTGAATGATTTTAGATTTCACCAGGTGATTCACATTGGATGGATCGAAAAATAATTCTGAGATATATCAAAGGCATTGAGAATTTTCGAATCAGGTATGAAAGCTTAGAATGTATTGATTTTTTTATTCATGTATTGATTGGGTACGGAATGTTGATGATATAAGATCTACATCATGTGATTTTTTATTTTTTGGAATGATCCATGCATGTTGGAATGAAAATAAAAAAATAGTAACTCTTAGTATGGGTAATGATTATTATATTACATCCACTAATGATGCTGCTCAACTTATGTTGATAAAAAAGCAGTTAAAAGACTTACTCATTGAAGTGAAGTTATCCATGCTCTTGGGATGTGTTAATCAAAGTGACATCAACCACACCAAGAACTGGAAAAACATTCACATTCAAAAAATATTCATATGAAGTACCACTTCGTCATAGAGAATGCAGAGAAGAATGAGTTGATGTTTGAGTATGTTCTTACATTGGAACAAGTTGCTAACATTTTGACAAAACCATTACCAAATGAGAGTTCTTAAATATTTATGTTGAACATGGTCATGTAACGTTTTTCTCATCATGGTTTAGGTATGTTATTTCGTCCTATATCTTACCTTATCTTTGGATATTTATTTCAAAGATAGATAAATTATTCATAATTATATCATTATAAAAGAATGTAAAAATGGAGAGTTGTGGGTAAGTGGTGAATTCATCATGTAAGTGTGTGAACTATACTGACTATTTTTCGATTGGTTGTATAAAAACACTACTGCATTGCATAGATGTTAATGTATTGGAGACAAAATAAGTATGAAATATAATGAATAAAAGTTGAGGAATAAATAAGAAGAATCAATATGAGGAAGAAAGGATGAGGCAAAAAGCTCAGGAAGAAAATATGAGGATGTTTTTAATGAGTCACTAATTTTGGATAGCATGGTTTTGATGTCAATTATTATTGTTTCCTATAAAGAGTGATCTCACATGGTTTATAATTGTTTATAAGTAATCCAATTCATGAGATTACAAAAATCATTGATTTATGAATCCTTGGTGATAAAAAAATCCAACAAAGGATTTTGTTTAGACCAAGTAGATAAGGAATATTATCCTATTCTGGTGTTTCCTTTGGTTTTCATGGAAATAAAAAAGAAATAGAAGTCACCCCACGTTGATTTTGGTAAAAATTAGACTAAAAATCATATTCTTAAAATTAGACCCATATTTATTATGAAATCCTATCTTAATGGGAAGATGTTTTGAGAAAAGGATCATCAAACACAACTTGGGTAAATAATGGGGTTCATATCTTAATGAGGATGAGAATCTGATTCAACATGGATATAATATAAATATTATGATTAATTTCAATTTTGTACTTCCCAAGAGACATAATTATGTTTTAAAACTTGCAAGGAAAGATTGATAATGCAAAGGGGGATAAGGTCTAGTGCCGATCATATTCATGAAAATTGTATTCAGGTGGTTTGAATGAAATATGCTACTGAAGGATTGTTATGTACTAATAATTTTCATTATAATTCAGATGATGCTAGAGTTTATCTTCAATTTTATCAATGTTTTGGACGATTTCATGCTTAAAATAAAAACATTTTGGAAGAAGTATTTTTCAAAATTAAAAAAATTTCAATGTTAGATCATTGGATTTAGATTTTTTTTAAGGTTGTGAAGGTTTACTTGATCATAATAAGAGAAATTGAAGGTGGTAGTTTTTATTCAAATTAAAAGGTAAAACATTTAAAAATTTGGGTAAATAAATTTATAATAATAATAATAATAAAAGAAGAGAACCAGAGGATGAATATGTATGAAATAATATTTTGTGATCATTATAATGATAAAATCAGAATGAAATTTGGTTCGGAGAGTATTAATGTAAAGACATATCTTTTCTTTCTTATATTTTGTGGAAAGAAATATAATTATGAAACTATTGTTGAACATATACTTCCATCATAATGAATATATTAGAATTGGTAAATAGTATTTCAGGTAGTGAAG
Organism: Viscum album; assembly: GCA_963277665.1. Taxonomy (NCBI): domain Eukaryota; kingdom Viridiplantae; phylum Streptophyta; class Magnoliopsida; order Santalales; family Viscaceae; genus Viscum; species Viscum album. The sequence goes on along the minus strand of OY728134.1, from coordinate 712,341,507 downwards.
TGAAATTTAATGACATATCATGAGTTCTGATTTGTTTCGAAGTTGGTTAAGAAACTTAGAGAGAAAAAAATCCCTTATCATAATGAAGAAATTGTAATAACTAATCAAAATAAGGAATCATAATAAGGATAAAGTTTGTTTTCAAGTCCTTATATCTGGATATACTATTGGATCAAGGAATTGGGATGACCATCATAACAGAGAATCATAATATTAAAATCAGATTGAAAAATAGAAATCAAATTAAAGATTTGTTAGAAATACTAAAGAGAGATGAAGTCAAGGAAGGACCCAAAATTCAAGGAAGGTTGATAAAGTCAAATAATGATATGTGATATATGGTTATTTGATGATTCAAGAAAGAATGAATAAATTCATATACTGATCTGAGAAGTAAGGATGATTTTAGATTTGGTAATTTTGGTGAAGTGGGAAATCATTTCCAAGATCCCTCCTAAAATATTATTGAGTGAAAATAAAACAAGGAGAGATCGTTGTGTTTTCATTTAATTTTATTATTTTTGAAATAAGAGATTGAATATCCACAATTTATAGATGAATAAGTTTCTGGATCATGTTTTTTTGAAAAAGGTTTTCTGGAAAGAAGAATGAAAGGATAAGAGGGAGGATCATGTTTAGAGTTTCTAGACCAGACTGAGATTTCATTTTAGGTTTTCAAAATTGAAAAATAAGTATGTTCAGAATTGTTTCAGAATAATTATGACAGAGTTATATTTTCCATATTGATAAATTAGACATTAAATTAATACCATGTATCATTTCAATGTCAAGAAGATGTTTCTATCTTCTGGGTATTAATGTGACCAATGTTTTTGAATGTTCACATTTGTGAAAGTTTATCAAGAATAATCACAACACGTTTGTTATAAAAATTATCGTAGATCATTTTTTGATAATTGAATAACATAATATATTGTATTTATCATAGTGATAAATTTGTGTAAGGTTATATCCTACTAATTTTTTTCCACAAAAAGTATTGTTTTCTAGTGTATTGAGTGGTATTGGATTATTTTTCATACTATACCAAGGAAATATCTATGTTTGTTCAATAATGAACCTTGTATAATTTTTTTCATTATTTGGATGTATTTTTTATTTATTTTTAACTGGGGAAAATCATTAATAAGTGGAAGAGTCTATATAATATGTAAGGGAACATAAAATAAAAAGTTACAACTGATTCACCCTATCCACCTCTCAGGGAAAAAATTTTCATACAGATGCAATTACCATTAGTGGTGTATATTAAGAGTGTTTATGAGCCATATAAATTTATAGAATAAACCTTGGAAACACTATGGATTGTAATTTGGTTAATAGTATTTGTTCATTACTTGCAATTACACAACCATAACCATGTGAAGTTAAATTATATGATCCAAACCTAATTGGAGTTGAGAAGGAATATAACCATTAGCCTATAATGTTTTCTGTATAGATGATATGTGTAATTATCCTAGGTTTTCTATTATACCTTGATAATGGGATAGATACAACATGGTTATACCCAATTGGATTGACCAAAACAAATTGGAGAATCTTTCACTGCTTCACAGCCAATGAAATTGGACTATCCCATGAAAGATCTTGGATTATCTTCCTTCAAGAGACCTGATATTAACACTAATACATTGATTTATTATTTTTATTAAATTAAAACTACTTGGACTTAGGGAAAAACAAATTTGAAAACTGAATGTGAGGAATCCATTCCATGTTTTTTTGGTTGGTTGTTGACTTGAAAGCGATCCTCATGGGTTCTAACCCACAATGACAGTATACTATTACCTATTTTTAAGTGTATTTTTGGATAATAAAATTCTAATCTAATCACTGCTTGTGTGTATTTGATGATCTATGTTGTAATTTCATGGATAAGAAAAAATCTTTGAACATTAAACTCAAATACACCACTAATACATCCCACAAAATCATGATGCTCAAAATGAAATGCTGAATGATCTATCTATCAAAAACTTTCACCCTTATGTAAATGAAATTCCATTACCTCATATATCCTTATCTAAACATTTGTCAACCTCACATCATCCTAAAACACCTTTATGATTTATCTCTCTCTCATTATCTCACCATCATGATGAACTATCTATCATCAACTGTATCACAAAACCTAATCACCAAAATCAAGAAGACATTATACATATATATCTGAACATAAATCACAACAATTCAACTTTTCACTAGTTTCATATCAATGTGCATCACCTAACGCAAAAAAATTGGTATAAAATCACATATGATATCAATAATTGATGTCATATTTTCCACTACTGAATACCCACATGGGCTACTAAAAATTCATTTTCCCCTTTCCCCTTAATCTTAGTGGATAAAATCTTGACCAAATCCCTCACTATTTATTGAAAAAATCTATATATTCATTTAAACCATTCAATATTTCCTCTTTCAATGATAGATAGAAAATAAATTATTATATTTTAAATACATGGAACGCTATGTATATTCAATGATAAGAATACAACTATTATTTAATCTAAATTGATAAAAATGATATATCACCCAACACATTTATCCTTATCTATGTGATAAGATAAAAGATATCTCAAATTAAAATTAATATATTTTCAAAAATTTTGAAACACCCACAGGTTGAATTATATCAATATTCCCCTTTAATCTATCAATGAAGATAACATCCTAAAAACTCAGTTTTATAGAAAACTTATTAGAATTTCACGAAAAATTATACTGTATAGAAAAAATGATGAAACCCTTTTGAAATTATAATAGAAACCTAACTACTCCCCCAAAAAAATAAATCCACACACTAAATTATTTATCACATACAAATTTTCACTCTCCATTCAAAATTTACAACCAGAAAAAAAATATTGTTCCCTAAAATAATTTTATTTCCACATTATCTAGAGAACCCACAGAAAGAAATTTATCCCCCGGTATTAAATCTTTAGCATCTAGCACATCACATTGATACTTAATTTTTATTCTTTCATCATCAGCCACACATTATCAAGAAAATAATTAGGATCATGACATGAAATTCCTTTCAAAACATTATTTTTTTCTAATCCCAATATTCCTCACATTCCATCAATACTCTTGAAAAGCAATCAAAAATTATCACTGTAAATAGAGTTTTATACCCATTACCATTGATATAAATTTTTTGGGGGAGAATATCAATATTAGGATGGCAATTCATCGAAAACAATTTATGAGAAACTTGATGAAATATTGAAGTGATATAAATCATAATTAATAAATCATTAAAGAATATTTTTACCATGAAAAAACACTCTGATGTGGAATATTGAAAAACAACGATGAAATTATGAAATATCCATTATGAATATGAAACAAATTTCATTCCCAAATATAAATTACAATTCCATCATAGATAAACCAATGTATAACCCGTACCCTGATGCACATTCTTCATCTCCATAGAAAGAGAAATGATGAGATTTTTTGGCATTGAGAATTTTCATGAACAGAGAGTCTTGGTTTTGTAATAGCATCCATACTTATATAACAAGTAATGAATAGTTGAACCATCACATATATCAGAACTAATTTAACTAACTAGAATTTGGTTGGAAAATATTTTCCAAATAAAACCAATGTAAAATATTTCCTAAATTATTATTGTGTGGCTATAATTTTTCAATTTGGGAATGGATTTGGTCCGGGAAAATTCTAGAGAGCTTAAATAAGCATATAGCATATGTTATGTTCGCCTGAACCACCCCCTTGATAAAATTTCCATATCTACTTTAAATATTATCCAAAAGAACCATATAAATATTTTATTGACACTATGTAAAATATACCTATAAAATATCAATTTTAAAACATCAAAAAATCATTGGAAGCCCAATGTATTTAATATGGCTTCCAACCACCTGAATACCTAATTCCTTATTGAGTTCTTCCTTCATACTAATGAGGACTTCCGTACTGAAATATAATTTATATTTATGAAGGTTAAAATATTTTTTGAATTCCCTCTCATAATTGTGAATCATTTGGCCATTAGAATTGAATTATTCAATGGTGATCCTTGAAAAGGGAATGATATCATCAAAGAAGTGATCAGAAATTGTAGGGCATCATATACAAAACTACTCCCCATTAACAACATGATCCAGTGATCCAACATTAATATGATTGGAGAAAATGATATCCACCAAAATAAAATAGAAAGGGGAAATAATTTCCCCTTGATGAATACCATTCAGAGGGGTAAAACTCTCAAACTGGCCACCATTGATTTTAATCAGGAAATAAACTGAAGATATGTATTTCCTGATAATATCAATCCATGTTGTTTAGGATTATAATTTACTTATATAAACGAATGTGGAGCCAATACACCCTACATTTGGCCTTATATATATATATATATTAAGAAACTCATAATGCGTCTTATTTTAGTAAAAAGTGTTTTCATTGATTGAAACACTTCTTTGGGGATAATGGAATTATCATAGATGAGTCCCTTCTGGATGAGTGAACTCTAATTATCCCAAATAATGGATGGAAACCCTGAACGTACGTCTTTAACTAAAATCATTTTTATATGTTTGTAAAAAAAATTCATCAGATGATTTGTCTAATGTATCAGATTAAATAAGAGTTTTTGATCATTGGAATGAGTTTAATAATAGCTACATTTAGCACATAGAAGTTATACTTACCCACCCAAAGGTGTATCACGAGCCCCGATATAAAACACCCTTCAAAATATGAGATATTTATAATATATAATTTGTGGAACCCATCATGCCCTATCATGTTGGTTGAATGAGTTTTTTAGGGTCCATAAATATTTCATCATCAATTATGTCATGAGTACGATAGAGGTTTATTGTAACTTCGACCACAATTGAAATGCATCATGAATTGTTAGATGAAATTTTATATTACCTATTCATAAAGAGATATAGGTAATAATAAATGATAATATATTGGATGCCATATCCAGAGGAAATGGTTCTACATTTTGAATTTTTGAAATAGGTTATGGAGTTCTTTTTTCATCTTTTTGAAAACTTCTAATGAGAGTGGAATGTATTAGAATTACCATACATGATATAGTTTTTGTGATCTTATAGTTCCCAATATAATTCCTAAATTTTATGTTCCACATCATGTTCTGCTTCAATGGATGTTATACAATGAAGATATTATTTAGTGGTGATTAGAGATTATAACTAAGTAAATTTCCTTTTGATTGTATCAAAAATAAAATCTATCTGCTAGAAAAAAAAATTTCTCTAATTTTTCAAATTTCATTCCATAAGGTGTATATTTTATTCAATATTGGGATCCCCTACCATCCATCATGAATGAATAATTTCCTGACATTCCGTTTCATTTTCCAAGATGAATTCAAATCAGAATAGTCTTTAATTATTGAGATTACATAAGACAAATCTTTGAGGATAGGGAATTTGGTTGATGTTTCCAGATAAGGGTGAGAATCCTACAAGGATATAAAAATATTAATCCACTCACTCATCCCCATGAGAACATCCAAAAAATCTGTAACAACCCAAAGTTTCATTAATTGAAATACCTCTTGATCTAATTAAATGTATCTTTATGTTTATAAAAAATGTCAACTTAATTGGTTTTATGTTATAAATTTTGATTGTTGCTAATATAGAAATTGAACAGTGATCACATGATTAGTATAAATACAGGGCCTTAACACATCCAATTTTACTTAGACATAAGAAGCGATGACCTCATCCAGAATAATTGGTCCGTATGAAGCCCATTTGTCGGAGCTCGGAAAAGAGGTGGCATCTTTGGGCTTTGCCCTTGACCAAGCCCAAGTTGAGCTTTATCTTTTCAAGCTCGAACATGACCGTCTATGGGAAAAGTGGAAGTTGATTGAAATTACCACTCGAGCGAGGCTATCCGAGCCACCCCAAGAGTCGGTCACCATCACACACATTACCCTTAGGTCCTAGGCAGTTGTTTTAAGGGGTTATGTAACAAATAAGTAGTACTATGTTCATGGACATTATTTTTTGTATATAATAATGAATATAATTTCTAGTCATTTTTTGTACATTATAAATAGTTTTTAATGTACAAATAGTGTTTTTAGTTAATATTTAACAAAGAATTATATTTTATTAAATTATGGTATTTTTTAATTAAATAATATTTTAATAAAATATTATTATTATTATTAAATTAATTTTTATTAGATATAAAGGATATTATAATTTTATGAATGCAATTATATTTTTTATTATGGTTTGAAAGCCATTTCTGTCCAAACCTGTGAATTTTTAATAAATGACAGTTTTTATTTTAAAAGTGAAAATTAACATATTTAAAAAAAAAATTAAATAAAATAAATGTTATTCTTGGAATCAGGACGTCGAAATTATCCAACAGTGAATTTTTCTTAATTTTCTGAGATAGTCAAAATTTTGAGTAAAAATTAAATACTGTTTAAATATATAATGTGTTTTATGACATCATAATGACACAATAGTGAAGTAATAAAATACTATAATTTTAATTTTCGGCCAATATATGTTTTAACATTAAAATAATGTGATTTTGGGTTTGTTTAACTTACGTTTCAAAGCATTAATGGACCCCTCAAGACTTATTCAACACATTTCCTTTTTAAATTAATTTCCATGGGAGTGTGACTCACTTCCACATAAGAAACCCTAATATTTTAAGAAGTTCGGATTTTGGACTTATAAAATATTGATTTCCTCTTCCCTTTTCAAAAACCCATGGGAAAAAACCATGGGTTGGATTGTGGTTTGGATTAATTTAATATAAGGGGTCCCAAACCTAAATAATAAAGAATTCTTTCACCTTTCCTATATAATCCCACCCAAGATCCCACTTCATCCTCACTAAATGCCTTTGGAGTTCACCCAACCTCTTCCCCACTCTCTCTAGAATCCCCCCAAGGTTCCCCAATCCCCTAAGAAGCCTCTCACAAGCCTCTCTCTAGCCTTTGGAAGCACAATCCCAAGTAAGAGTTTTTTCTTCCTTTCTCATTTTTGTCCAATTTTCATTAAGTTGTTTTGCCTTTTTAATTTCAATTATGAATGTTTGGGTATGGTTTCACACCTCCCTAATACTGAATTATTTATGTTTGAATTATGGGAGACTCCTTTCTCTCTCATTAAATGCCTCCCATGTACACTCGTTACTATGCCGAAATTATGAAATGAACTTCTCTCTCCTCTTTTACATTCAAGCAATACTTTGGTATTATGAATCTAAATTCCATTAAAATTGTTGGAACATGTATATATATGACCTCCTTACTATCCCATACATGTAAATATGATGAGGAACCTCTTTCTCTCTCATTAACTGTTCTTATGAATTCTTATGTCAGGCCGTTACGCTGCCGAAATCGCACCGATTTTCTAATTCAATGACATTGTGTAGTGAATACCATGCCCATTTCTCCATCAAGGGTATTCACCATTATGAACATTCACTTATTGATTATAAATTTTAATGTATGAACTCCACATTCCTTTATCATGGAATAAATGATTATGTTTTATGAATCCATGTTTTATGATCCATGGGGCACACTTATGCATGAAATGAAATGTTTAGGAAGGGTGCACCCTTATAAAGCTCAAATGCATTGGGTAAAGTATAGTATCATGATAAGTAATGTGCAATGAGTGTTGACTCATGATAATTCAATTTCAACGAGGGTTTACCCGTTCTTTATGTGTAATGAGTATTTACTCATCCTCTATGTGCAATGAGCCTTGGCTCATGCTAATTCCATGTTAAGTGTTGTTGTCACATTTCCATGTTATGATTATCATGCTTTATCATTACTTTATGTTCATGTTTCGTTTATGCCCTATTCATATTCCTATTGTCGAACATGAATTTTACTCCTCATGTTATTCTATGTGTACTCCTATACTGGGATTTATAGCTCACCCTTTTCTTATTCATGTCCTCAGGTTATCCCATGCAATTCTAAGTACGAGGGAATGTAGTGGTCATGTAAAGGATGTTTTAAATAAAGATGTTGTATTTCATGTTTTAAGTTTTTATGTAATGGTCCATAGCCCCAAAGACACTAAACCTATCGATCTTCATTTTGTATCAAGTGATGTTTTATGTAATAAATCATGTTAAAGTTTGTAATAAAAGAAGGGTTGTCAAAGATGGTATCAGAGGATAGGTTCAGTTATTTTTGGGATTAAGAAACCATTTTAAGGCCTTAGAGACAAGAATATGGATAATAAAAACATCCCTAAGTTTTGGTAAGTACTGAGTAAGTGGTTTATCAGACAAATACCTCCATGTCTGGATACGAGCAGGTAGAGGCGGCTCTGGCACAGATGTATCCTAGGGGTAAAACCCGATAACACCTCTTTGAGCTAGAATCGAATGGGAACTGGTGCACGACAACAGGCCTTGATACACTATTGGTTACGAAACTCCCAGGGGATATGTTTTGATAAATTCACAATCTTAGTATGAACCCTTATTACGCAAAAAATTCCCCTATGAATATATGCTAGAAAGTAGATCATGAAAAGCCTATATTGAAGCCTATAGACTCATGAGTTAAGGAAATGAAAGTTTATTTATAAGTCATAAACTTTTGTCTTTGGATTACTCTTTATGTGTTACCCTTAACATTCCTTTTATTACAGCCAATGTCCAGTAAAAGGAGGAATCGGGCTAACAATCGTTGTGAAGATCAGTGTGATGACTGTACTAATGAGATGCCCAATCCAATGGGAGCGGGAATCACAAACTTTGTCACGCTTCTCTCTCAGCTAACCCAAGCATTGAATAGAAACACGGGTCAAGAGGAACATTCAACCCCCATAAGAATGAACAAGTAGCTATCGAGAGCTTCATGAGACAAAGGCCTCCTACTTTTAGTGGATCATCTGATCCCATGATCATTGAACAATGGATCAACTCCATTGAAATGATCTTATCCATCCTTCAATGTTATGAAAAAGAGAAGGTTCTCCTGGATGCCTATCATATGGATGGTGAAGCTGATCAATGGTGGATGTTGATCAAAAATACGAAGCCTGAGGAGGAGATTGAGGCGTTGGAATGGAAGGATTTTCGGAAGATGTTTTTCGACAAATATTTTCCGTGCAACCTCCGACTTAAGATGTAAAGGGACTTCCATTCCCTCAAGCAAAAAGATGAAGAATCTGTTTGAGCGTATGAGGAAAACTTCACAAGGCTTGCACGATAATCTTTCAGCTTTTTCATTACCCCCGAATGCAAATTTGACCGCTTCATTGGGGGGCTGATGCCTATCTTGTGGAAAGCATTAGCGATTCGTGACTTCGACAGCTATGAGGAAATTTTTGGATGTGCCCTCAAGGTCGAAATGGAGATCGAGTAATCACAGGGGTATCATGGGGACAAGAAGCGTAAGGTGGACTTCAATGATGTTGGTCCGATGGATAAATCCAACGGTGCTAAGAAGATCCAGCACCCCACATGCCAAAAGTGTAGAATGAAGCACCCTGGAAATTGCCTTAAGGGGACGAGAAAATGTATCAGGTGTAGAAGAGAAGGACACCTAGCTGTTAACTGTTGGCAAGAAAGACCCATGGTTGTGATATAGGAGAGGAACTATCTGTTAGAACCTCAACGCATTGTTCAATACTAAAAATTCAAATAACCGGGTCATTTTTCAAATCAGTGCCCTAATCCAAGGGTTTTCGGTGGCGACCAAAAACCTCCAAGGTAGCAAGGAAGAGCATTTTCCATCACTTCTGCCGAAGTGAACCCAGACAATGAATTGGTGACAAGTATGCTAGTTATTAATTAAAGAATAGCGAACGTACTTTTTTATTTAGGTTCTACACGTTCTTTTATATATTAATAGTTTAGTAGAATAATCCCAGCACCACCACTAATCATGGAAGTAAAGATGTTGGTGAGTACGGAAAATGGAGCAATCATTGCATCCCATGAATATAAGTCCTCCCATGTTATAATCTGTGGGTTGAATTTCCTGGAGAACCTCGTCATACTCCCTCTAGTGGAATTTGATGCAATTATTGGCATGGATTGGATTTCTTTATATAGAGCCAACATAAATTGTCGGGAGAGGGAAATCGCACTCCATATGGAGAATCGACCCCCAATTCATTACAAGTGTCAGGAGGAAGATGTATCTCCTTTAGCTCCATCATCTCAAGCATGGATATTACTGCCTTATGAGCACGCATATCTAGCTCAGATGATTGATTCCAAGGAAGAAACCATCCTTGAAGAAAAGCCTATTATGGAGGAATTCACTGATGTGTTTCTCGAGGAACTGCATGGTCTTCCTCCAAGAAGAGATGTTGAGTTCTCAATTGAACATATACCTGGGGAACTACCAATATACAAGACTTGATATAGAATGGATGTTGTTGATCTTGAAGAGCTGAAGAAACAACTACAGGAGAATCTAGATAAAGGGTTTATACGCCCAAGTGCTTCACCATGGGCTGCACCAGTCCTCTTCGTCAAGAAGAAGGATGGGTCAATGAGGCTTTGCATCGATTATCAAGAACATAACAAAATCATGATAAATAACAAGTATCCTCTCCCAAGAATCGATGACTTGTTTGATAAGCTGCGTGGAGTAAAATACTTCTCAAAGGTGGATTTGCGGTTGGGATATTATCAAGTTATGGTGAAAAAGGAAGATGTCCCCAAGACTGCTTTTCGTACAAAATAAGGGCACTATGAATTCATAGTAATGCCTTTAGGACTCACCAAGGCTCTATAAATATTCATGGACATGATAAAAAGTTTCCATAGAGATTACCTAGACAATGTTGTGGTAGTCTTTATAGATGATATTCTAATATACTCCAAACCCAAGGAGGATTATGAGGAGAATTTAAGAACTCTACTGGAGACTTTGCAAAAGGATAAGCTCTAGGAAAAGTATAGAAAGTGTGAGTTCTAGTTTAAGGAAGTCTCATTCTTGGGCCATATCATCACAAGCAATGGGATATCTGTGGATCCCTCCAAAACAGATGCAATTGAGGGATGGCCGAGGCCAACATCGGTATCAGATATCCGTAGCTTCTTGGTGTTAACTGGATATTGTCGACGATTTGTGAGAAATTTCTCACGATTGTCCAACCCTATTACCAATCTAACTCAGAAGGGAGTAATGTTTGCTTAGAGTGATGAATGCGAAGAATGCTTCAAGGAGTTGAAAAGGAGGCTTATCATTGCGCCCGTGCTCACTTTACCCACAAGTGGGGATCTTTTTGTGGTATTCTGTGATGATTCAAAGAAGGGCTTAGGATGTGTGCTGATGCAGAATGATAAACTGATATCCTATGCCTCAATTCAGTTGAAAATCCATGAGCAAAACTCTCCAACAAATGTTGTGGAGTTTGCGGCTGTGATCATTGCCTTGAAAATCTGGCGGCATTATTTATATGGAGAGAAATGTGAGATATATACTGACCACAAGAGTCTTAAATATATATTCACGCAGAAAGATCTTAATAAGCGCCAAAGAATATGGATAGAGCTCATCAAGGATTATGACTGTTCAATCCATTACCGCCCTGGGAATGCGAACAAGGTGGAAGATTCCCTATGTAGAAAGGATCCAGTGATTCTATCAATGATGAGAATTGATAAGGATTCAATCTTCTAAGACTTGATGAAGATGGACTTGGGAATCATAAATAAGGGAACACCATCAATCCTTTCACAAATGATTGGTCAACCATCTCTTTTGTAAAGGTTAAAGGATGCTCAAAAGGAAGATGTGGGAATTCCGGGAAAAGTGGAATCTATCAAAAAGGGAAATCCTCAGAGATTAATGTTAATGAAGAAGGAATTGTGCGGTTTGGGAAAAGTCTATGTGGTCCATCATGTCCGGAGCTGAAGAAGGAACTTTTGGATGATGCACATAGTTCAAATTTCTCTATTCACCCAGGGAGCACAAATATGTATCGAGATCTTTGAGAAAACTAATGCTGGGATAATATGAAGAAAGAGATTGCTGAATATAAATCAAAGTGCCTGGTGTGTCAGCAGGTGAAGGCAGAGAGGTAGAAGTCTAAGGGGATGATGGAACCATTGCCCATACCCGAATGGAAACGGGAGAACATCACCATATACTTTGTCACCGGACTTCCAAGGACATTCAAAGGCAACAATGCAATCTGGGTTATTGTGGATCGTCTTACAAAGACTGCACACTTCATTGCTATCTGGGAGGATTTATCATTGGATCAACTGGAACAGATATATATTAGGGAAGAGGTATGGTTACATGGAGTACCACTATCTATTGTGTCTGACCGATATCCAATATTCTTCTCTATGTTTTGGAAGAGTCATCAACATGCTCAGAATATTGAACTAAACTTCATTACGGCCTATCATCTTCAAACTAATGGAAAATACGAGCAGACAACCCAAACACTTGAGGATATGTTGAGAGCCTGCTCAATGGACTTTAAAGAAGGATGGGATCAACATCTTCCTCTTGTTGAATTCTCTTATAATAACAGTTTCCACTCGGGCATCCAAAAGGAACCATATGAAGCCATGTCTGGGAAAAGGTGCAGAACACCGACATGTTGGGATAAGGTCGGTGAACGTAAGCTACTTGGACCAGAAATGGTCAAGGAAATGGTGGAGAAAGTGAAAACCATTCAGCAGCATATCAAGCCAGCTCAGAGTCGACAGAAGAGTTATGCAGATAACCGTCAATGAGACCTTGAGATTAATATCGGAGACATGGTTTTTCTACGCATATCTCAATGGAAGAAGGTCATGAGTTTTGGAAAGAAAGGGATCTTAGATCCAAGGTACATCTGCCCCTTTGAGATTCTTTATCGTGTCGTGGTTGTGGCCTATCGACTAGTACTTCCACCTACTATGGCCAAAGTACATGATGTCTTTCATGTATCCCTCTTAAGGAATTACATACCGGACCCTTCACATGTACTATCTTATGAGGTGGTACAATTGGAAGATGATATTTCTTATGAGGAGCAACCAGTGATGATTTAGATCATAGAGAAAAACTTCTACAAAATAAGAAAATGCCCCTCATCAAGGTATTGTGGAGAAACCACAAGTTTGAAGAAGAAACTTGGGAATCAGAGGATATGACGAAGCTAAGTTACCCACATTTGTTTTAGTGTGGGAAAAGGAAAATTTCGAGGGCATAATTTCTTAAGGGTGGAATATTGTAACGAACCAAAGTTTCATTAATGGAAATCCCTCTTAATCTAATTAAATGTCTCATTATGTTTATATAAAATTCTAAATTCATTGGTTTTATGTTATGAATTTTGACCATTGATAATATAGCCGTTGTACTGTGATCACATGATTAGTATAAATATAGGGCTTTACCACATCCAATTTTAATTAGACAAAAGAAGCGATTGCCTTGTCTAGTAGAATTGCTCCGTAAGAATCCCATTTGTCGGAGCTCGGAAAAGAGGTGGCATATTTGGGATTCCCCCTTGACCTAGCCCAAGCTGAGCTTCATCTTTTCAAGATCAAACATGACCGTCTACGGGAAAAATAGAGGTTGATTGAAATTACCACACGAGCGATGCTATCTGAGCCACCCCAAGAGTCTGTGACCATCGTATAGCTTACCCTTATGTCTTATGCAGCTATTTTAAGGGGTTATGTAACAAATAAGTAGTACTATGTTCATGTACATTATTTTTTTATATAATAATGAATATAATTTCTAGTCATTTTTTATACATTGTAAATTGTTTTTAATGTACAAATAGTGTTTTTAGTTATTATTTAACTAAGAATTATATTTTATTAAATTAATGGATTTTTGAATTAAATAATATTTTAATAAAATAGTATTATTATTAAATTAATTTTTATTAAATATAAATGATCTTAAAATTTTATGAATGGAACTATAATTTTTATTAAGGTTTGGAAGCCATTTCTGTCCAAACCTGTGAATTTTTTATAAATGTCGAGTTTTATTTTAAAAATGTAAATTAACATATTTAGAAAATTAATTAGATAAAATAAATGTTATTTTTGGAATAAGGACGTCGAAATTATCGAACGGTGAATTTTTCATAATTTTCTAACACAGTCAAATTTTTGAGTAAAAATTAAATACCCTTTAAATATATAATGTGTTTTATGTCATTATAATGACCCAATAGTGATGTAATAAAATACTATAATATTTATGGTCGGACAATATATGTTTTAACATTAAAATATTGTTATTTTGGGTTTGTTTATCTTACTTTTCAAAGCATTAATGGACCCCTCAAGACTTATTCAACACTTTGCCTTTTTAAATTAATTTCCATGGGAGTGTGACTCACCTTCACATAAGAAACCCTAATATTTTAAGAAGTTTGGACTTTGTCATTATAAAATATTGTTTTTGTCTTCCCTTTTCCAAAATCCATGAGCAAAAACCATGGGATGGTTTGTGGTTTTGATTAATATAATATAAGGGGTCCCAAACCTAAATAATAAAGAATTCCTTCACCATTCCTATAAAAACCCACCCAAGCTCGCACTTCCTCCTCACTCAAATCCTTTGTAGTTCATCCAACCTCTGCCCTACTCTCTCTAGAATCCTCCTAAGGTTCCCCAATCTCCCATGAAGCCTCTCAAAAGCCTCTCTCTAGCCCTTGGAAGCACACTTCCAAGTAAGGGGTTTTTCTTCATATCTCATTTTTGTCCAATTTTCATTAAGTTGTTTTTCCCTTTTAATTTAAATTATGAATGTTGGGGTATGGTTTAAAACCTCCCTCATACTTCCCTCTTTATGTTTGAATAATGGGAGACCCCATTCTCTCTCATTAAATGCCTCCCATGTACACCTGTTACTATGCCGAAATTCTTAAAGGAACTTCTCTCTCCTCTTTTACATTCAAGCAATACTTTGGTATTATGAATATAAATTCCATTAAAATTGTTGGTAAATGTATCTATATAACCTCCTTACTGTCCATTACATGTAAATATTATGAGGAACCTCTTTCTCCCTCATCAACCGTTCTTATGAATTCTTCTGTCAGGCCGTTACGCTGCCGAAATCACATCGATTTTCTAAGCCAATGCCATTGTGTAGTGAATACCATGCCCATTTATCCATCAAAGATATTCACCGTTATGCACATTTACTTATTGATTATAATGTTTTAATGTATTAATTCCACATTGCTTTATTGTGGAATAAATGATTATGTTTTATGAATCCATGTTTTATGATCCATGTGGCACACTTATGCATGAAATGAAATGTTTAAGAAGGGTGACCCCTTATAGCGCTCCAATGCATTGGATAAAGTATAGTATAATTATACGACATGTGAAATTAGTGTTGACTCATGATAATTCATGTGCAACGAGGGTTTACTCGTGCTTTATGTGAAATGAGGACTTACTCATGCTCTATGTGCGATGAGCCTTGGCTCAGGCTAATTCCATGTTAAGTGTTGTTGCCACATTTCCATGTTATGATTATCATGATTTATCATGCCTTTATGTTCATGTTTCTTTTATGCTGTATTGATATTCATATAGTATAACATGTCTTTTACTCCTCATGTTATTCCATGTGTACTCCCATACTGGGCTTTATAGCTCACCCTTTTCTTATACATGTCCTCAGGTTATCCCATGCAATGCTAAGTACGAGGGAATGTTGTGGTCATGTAAAGGTAGTTTTCAATAAAGATGTTGTATTTCATGTTTTATGTTTTAATGTAATGTTCCTAAGCCCCAAAGACACTATACCTCTCGATATTCTTTATTGTATCAAGTTATTTTTTATGTAATAAATTATTTTTAAGTTTGTAATAAAATAATGGTTGTCATAAAATCTATAATGGGGGTAATATCTACGTTCCTATAAAACCATTTGTGATGATTTTTTGAATACCCTAGATCTTAAAGTCCCCAAATAGAAGTTACATTCTAAAAAATCCTCTCTCACCTGATACGTATGATTCCTCTACCCCATATTTATCTCATATTGGAAGAAAACTTCATTTGATTCCCTTCAAATAAGGAGAGGTACATGTATTCTCTCACATAATGTCTTGAGTAATTTCAATGATTTTAATTTATAAAACTGATAGGGCCATCCATAAAAGCCTCAAAAGTCACAATCCTATTGTGTTATGCTAGTGGATGCTTAACATAATTTGATTATGAGAGAAAAAATTAAACATTATGTACATGTATTCCCTCGAAATAATACCCATAAATACCAAGCATTCTTTATGGGGATGGGGAATAAATTATGAAAAAAATGTTTTTATCAATTCCACGCTTGACTATTCTATATAATATGGTTTTAGATAGGTAAACAATGCTAGGGAGGATTTCAACACACCATCGATATAGTATCCAAATTAAGCATGGATTTCTATGACCAAGATAGTTCCAAAATCAGGTTTTCATTGTGATAGGGAGGTCTAGTCTAGGCTATCATTTTTCACGAAGAATTCAAATAATTTACTATATTACATTTCTTTCTATCTTTTGGTGTGCCTCTCATTAACCAATAGATCATAAATTTATTTTTTTGATATTTAGGTCTCTTATGCAATAAAATCAATTCCATTATCCTATATTTCTTTTCCTCTACACATTAGATATTTGTTAGGGCCATAAAATGAAAGATCAACATGTTCTTCATCATACATGGAGGTATGATTGGTAGCATCCAATATCTAGGGAATATACTATTTTGGTGGGTCAGAATAAAGCCTCTTATTGATGACAGATATTTTAGCATCATATTTAATGAATATTGTACTCTCTATAAGGGAGAAATCAATTTACAAAATTGATCCATAAAAGATTTTGTGAATTATTTCCCAAATCATGTGAGATATCTTTGATGGTGTGAGTCTCATTATAAATTTATCCAACTGAAACATGTTGATCTACAGGAAAGACTGGAAACTACATCATTATAATTTTACTCAGATTTGGTTATGTGTTCATGCTTAAATCCATAGAATCTAAATCCTTATAATGTTTTCTTATTATTCCATATAGAAGAATGAACAAATATTTTTTCCTTGAAACCAAGTGACATATTGAAAAATAATGTTACATTCCCCATCTCCCAACATCGAAGAGAAATCATTCTCGGTATTTACAATGCACGAACAAAGGAAAAATAAAAATATGGGTAAATTGTAATATTCAAAAAAAAATCACGGTGTTTAATCCCTCCCTAGATATAAATACACCAATTAAAAAATATCATAATAATATTGATTGTCTCCATAATCTATAGGTATGAACCCAATTGAATAGGATCATATTGATCCCTTCCAATAAAATCAATGATTTTTCCACAGATATTACACATAATATGTTCCACTATTCTAGAAAAAAGGTATTCCAATCATTAGAATATAGAAGGTGGTTATTTTTTAAAATCATTTTATTTAATATATCATCACCATTTTCCTAATACATTATCAAAAAAACGTGGTTATCTAAGGACTAAAAGCTACCGCTATGAACCTTCTTATTATTCTTTTATTTAAAGAGCTCAAAGAATAAAAATTCCACCTTAGTGTCCCTTATGGATACTCCATCGACCAAACACCATACATTTTGAGACATATTTGTTTTTGGAGTTTTGGTTGAATGGTCATTTGATTATGAATTTACAGAAGATAAAGAGTGAAATTTTATAAATTAGGATTTAATTTTCATCATTTTTATCCATAATTTAATATTTTTCCTTGAATATTTGTACTTGATATCATAATCATGTTATTAGATCAAATTATATTATACTAGATACCAGAATGAAGAGCAGGATGTTTCATCAGTAGAGGAGTCACAAACTGTAACATGACCATAGATATACCTATGTAATACCCCCATACCCATAAATTCCAAAGGATTGAACCCCCCTAGAAAACCATATGAAGAATATTTCATCCTAAAGATATAATCCTTTTGTTCCCTGAGGGTGTTATTTATTTCTTCAGAATAATTAATTTCACACATTCATTTATGTAATTAATTCATTTTTAAATTGATGAAAAACTGTAATAATAATTTAATATTTTATTCAATTTTTAATATTTAATTTAAAATAATATTTACTAACATAATATATATATATATATATATATATAATGTTTCTAATGGTTAAATCATATTCAGTAATTATAATTGTATTCAATATATTCTATTTATTGCCTTTCAATATATTTTCAAATATATTCATATTTAATATTATTTACTTAATATTAATCATAATTATGTTTTAATGTTACTGTAATTTATTTCATTTTAATTTTTCATTATTCAATATTTTCGATATTTTGAAAAATTATTAATATTTATTTATACATGTTTATTCAATAAAATTTAATGTTATTATAATAATAATAATTTATATATATATTTCATTTAAAAAAATATATTTATAAGTATACATTTTTATTTTTTAATAAAATGTATAATTAATAACACATTTTCAATAGTTAAATTTATCCATTATTATTATTATTATTTAATTTATTAATAGATGTTGAATATTATTTAATTCTATTGTTCAATTTAACAACATAACAATCATTTTTTGTGTGTGTGTATATATACATATAAATATTTGTATTCATTTATTAATTTCATCCACACATTTACGTAACTAATACAATATTATAAATATAAAAAACAAAGTATCATCTCAATGGGAGTATTATTATCCTCTCCGTAGAATTCTATATCTAGTGATTCTCATAGTTTCTGAATTTAGGGAATTATTTTACTAGTTTTTTTGATTCGCACGATGTTTTGTTCCTCAATTTCCATGGATCATAAGAGGTCCCTATACCTACTAGAATTCTCAATTATGTATGCACCTATGATTTTGTTCTAGATCATCTGTTCTTGTTTGGTGATCGGTACTCCCATATCATTTTTCATATTTGGATTCATTTGTTTATTCAGACAAATAAATCTTTTAGTTTTCTAAATTATTTTTTGGTTCAATGGATTATTAGATAAGAGGATCTTCAGACCGTGATATGTGAATAAAATATCACTTCGTTTTTTGGATAAATGTTCCATATTATAATAAGAGAATCACCATTTCTCATGATATTTAGGCTTTTGATTTATTCAGATTATTGGTTCTTCATATCACTGGAAACAAATTTCATCAGATTTCTTTTCATCATTATTTTCATTAATTGTTTTTTGTATCCACAAGTTATACATCATCATCATCTGTATTCTTGATTCACCTCCAAAAGAATATAATTTAATTCCTCAAGATATGATATTGTTTGATTGTTTTGTGATACATACATCTACAAATGAAAAGGTATATAAAACCCAAACACAAATGAGAAAATTAAAATCAATTACTAGAACTGTTTGGGTTCTTATCAATTCCCAATCGATTCATTTTCTCCATTTTTGCAGATCAAAATACCACTGTAACATTGTTTTCATATACCAAACTATATGGGAAAATATGGATTTCTTAAATTTATTTTATCTATTTGGTTTTTGTAATTTCGGTCCATTTGGATGGTAAGGTCATGATTGAAGTCCTTTCATATTCTAGAATGTGAATATGGATGTAATATTTTTTAGCTACTCTTACAATCATATTGAATCTTGTATTTCTATACATGGCTCCCTACCTTTCACCTTTTTAGTATTTTCTGGTTGGCTTGGACCTACCTATAAAAACACAACCCAAAAACTCTTCAAATAGTTATGTTATTCCCTCCCTAATCCTCTCATAATTAGGGTAGATTTTAACAAAACTCACATTTTATATAATAAATATGTTAGAGATTTTACGTGTAATGTTACAATAGAATTGTTTTGGAACACACCTCTTTTAAATTCCTTAAATGATTCATAATTCTTTGCAAGCCTATTCACAATGTAAAAATGTCGAGACGTTTATTTCTATATTTCTGAACTCCAGGATAGATTTATGGGATATGATGATAGAGATAGTATTTTTCAATAATTTTTGATTTATCAATTTTCCACTATATCATCAGATTACTACTCATTTAAAAATTAGATGATTTCTAATGGGGTGTATGGGATACTAAGACTGGGGATCCGCTTTGAATGTTTTTGGATTCAAGATAATATATGATATCGTATTGTTTAATCATAATAGGTTTCTTCATTCAATAGATTCACTTCTAAAATATTTCATGTGGAAACCAGAATTTCTTGGTCATGTTCTTTTTGGTATGGAGATATTGATTGGGGAATCAATTATTTAGATAAATATTTGAAGAAATTAATATATATTCCTTGAAGTGATTCGGTTCTTAGAAAGATCTCCTATTTTGAGAAGGAGAAAATTGTGTATTTAATAGATAATGATATCTACTCTTATATAATGGCGAAATAATATCATATTCAGTATAGAAATCATAATACTACATTTATAAACCAAAAGCATCTTTATAGAGGAGGAAAAATAGATCTCTCAAGTCGAAGATCTAATGAGTAGAGTTTATAATGATGTCATATAAATACATTATATCATTCAAAATATATTTCTAAATCCATATAGAGAAAAGATCAATGATTTCCATTATATTTTAACTAATAGAATTTAAAATGTTTCACCTAATAATATGAATTGGATTAGGGAAATGAATATCCCTCATGATGAAAATTTCAATCCTCTTCAACATATTCATTTTTCTATGGCACATGATTCTGATGGGTTTCACACCTTATTCTTTAAATATTTGAGGGAATATTATTAGAGGTGATGAGTTTTTCTAATTAGTGATTTGTGCATAGGGTGAATTTCTATATAATATAATGATTGGGATTTGAATAACCTAATTACAAAGGACCATTACCCAAGGAGAATCATTGATTTCTGGCCCATTAACCCTTTCAATGTAGTTTTTATCGTTTTTAATAGATTATGCTGGATTTTCTATGGGTCTTCCACCACTGAATTGTGATTTAAAATAAATAAGTTTTTGTTCTATGTAAATCTATTACAAATAAATCAACTATTGCGTACGAGTTGTTTCACAACTTGAAAACTTATTATTCTTCAAAAAGATTATTTAGTGTGATGAATCATGATATTATGATATATTATAATTAGTTTTAAAGGTCCTCTCTTGACTTGGTCCTTATGATAATAGGTATTGGGGGAAAACTAGTTAATAACGTAATGAATTTTTTTTACCTTGGTTTCTTTTAGGATTATTGTTAATTGGAGGAATTTGAATTATTTCACACCATCATGGTGATTATGGAAAGGGAATACTTTTTTACCATTAATAATGTAAATCAGTTTTTATTTTTTTTAATATGTACAAAATGGATTCTAGTCAATTGTTAGATCTTTTCAAGTAAAACAAATCTCATATTAATGGAGTTTTACTATCAAATTAGGAGGATATAATGAAAATATGTGTATTTATAGTTGTTGAAAGTCACTAGAAATATCATGAACATATGAATATTATTGGAATATTCAAGGAAAAATTCTTTTATTATATTTTTAATAAATTTGATATAATTATTTGTTTTTGGTAAAAAATGATGTTTTTAAGAGAATGAATGAAGAATATAATTTAGGGACAAGCTCAAGATATTCCATCATATAAGATTTCTGTATTCACATTTCAAGATATCCTTATTGACAGAAATTATTTTTGATTGGAAAATATTTGATAAGACTCATATTTTGGGATGCATAGTATTCAATAAGTATCATGGGAAAAGTCTTATATCTAAAGTTTTTCAAATGGGCTTGGTTTTAGGAATTTGATGATGTTTAGCTAAGGGTTTTTGGATGAAAAGATTGTCATCTCCTTTCACGTATGAACTGCATCCATTCATGGGGGTTTCAAGGAAAATATTTCTCCTCTACTAATTTTGTTCATTATTGTTTGGGTCTTATGCTATGATATTTGTAGAGGATTATTTTGGGAACTAATTTCCTACCTGAGGAAGAAAATTATTAGCAGATTTGAAATGGTTATTATGTTCATGTTTGGAGATATCTCTAGATTGTTTATATAATTGAGTTGGTATTTATATATCTTGTTGTCGTGAGGTTGGAGAATTCATGAGAATGATATTTTATTGAAGATTCAATGTATGTTTGGAATCAGGATGTGATTTTTAGTTGGTTCAATGTGACAGATCATCACCTCATTATGGGTATTCCTCTAACAAAAGTTATTTAAATGAATTAATTAGGTCGGAAATTGGAAAAATTGTAGATTATTTATTCAATTAATGATATAATATTTTTGTGGGGCACTCACATTGT
Organism: Viscum album; assembly: GCA_963277665.1. Lineage (NCBI taxonomy): Eukaryota > Viridiplantae > Streptophyta > Magnoliopsida > Santalales > Viscaceae > Viscum > Viscum album. Next base: position 712,319,162 of record OY728134.1, on the reverse strand, counting down.
GTTATATATAATGGTGTTTGGAATGATATTTTTTCTTTTAAGCACCACCCAATGTGATATTTTTTCAATGGGATGCATGTTATATTAGTCTTATAATTTGAATGATTCTTGATTCTTTCTACCTCTACATGGATGTTAAATTTCCAGTATATATTTGTGATGTGGGATCACTATTACATACTATTATTAATTTTCATAAAGAATAAGGGGTTTCAAAGGAGTGATGGAAAATTTAGAAGACTTTATTAATTAATCTCTTGATCTTGTTAGTAATTTTAAGAACCATATTTCCTCTATTGATTCATGATTTTTGGGAATAATTTTTACAATCACATGTTTGTTGTCACGACCCGCCCTCGGGGTCCGTGCCGTGACTACCCCAAGCCCGCCTTCCATAGGCCAGGGGCTGGCGACTAGCACCAAGGCGTAAATCCCGGTAAAAAGGGAAGGCATTGCCTTTGTAAAGTAAACAAACACCACAGAGTAAGCAAGCGGAAAGTAACACTAAGTAAAAACAGAGTACAACTAAAAGTGCGGAAAGTAAAAAGGGGCCGGAAATACAAGCCCAACTGTAAAGTACAACTCGAAAGGAAAAACAGCAACTGAAAAGTAAAGCTACTACACCGAGCTGTCCACTGGAAATCCCACCTGAAGGGTGGGTACAGATAGCTCCTCTGCTCCTCGGGTCCCGCCGTCTGCTCCGAGTATGTCCCGCCCAGTGGTCTGCCTCTGGGTACCGCCTCGTCGTATAGTCCACCTCCAGGTACCGTCCAGTCCTCGAACACTCGGCCTCTGCCACTACTGGCCGTCGTCTGCAACCAACACAACGAGGTGCGGGCATAGCCCGTGCAGGGGTGAGTATAACGATACTCAGTAGGGACCCCGAGACCCTCAAGGTCTCACTAAAACCAACAAGGTTAACCACAAGAAGATCTCAACAGTTAAACTCTACTTAGGTATATGCCCATACATATACCTAAGTTATCAAGTAACCCATCTCAGTCATGAGGAAACACAAGGATCATGAGATCAACGGATAACCACTACCCAGGTATATGCCCATACATATACCTAATTTATCAAGTAACCCATCTCAATCATGAGGAAACACAAAGGTCAAAAGTCTCATATAAAACCAGGATTTTCATTATCGAAACCGTAACTGCTGAAGAGCTCCGTCTCTAGAGTGTACAGTGGTCCTGTCACGACTCCGAGGCCGCCGCTCACTAACCTAAGACTGCTGAAGTACTCCTCCAGTCGAGTACTGCGGGTCTGCTGCCAACTACCGGGCGCTCCGTCCGCTGAGGGTCTGCTGCCAAATACAGGGCGCTACCCAGATAGCCTACTGAGGTACTCCTCCTGTCGAGTACCGCGGGTTTGCTGCCAACTACCAGGCGCTCCGTCCGCCGTGGGTCTGCCGCCAAATACCGGGCGCTCCGTCCACTGGGCTAGTCGACTCACTCCAAGTCGAGTCGGTCAAGCAGTCGTCAGGTCTCAGCCGGCTACACGGTCTCCGTACTCTGCACGTTCGTCTCCGGGAGGGTCTGCTCCACGAGCTACTAGTCGATACTCCAAGTATCACAAGGTTCCGCGAAGAAGTGTCTCAAAGGACCGTCTCGTCACAGGGGTCTCAACGCAACAGACGGCGCGTCGATCGGACGCCCGGTCTGTGAGTTATTAGCTTTTTCGTCCCAGGGGCCCGGTTGGTTTCGAGAGCGAAACCAATCCCGGCCGTATCTCAACTGTACCCCAAACTCCCATAGGGTAAACTCAAAGGGACCGTTACTCAACGTAACCACCAACGCCGCTGACGGTTCGTCAAACTGACGTCCTGTCTGAAAGATATCAGCTTTCCGTTCCAGGGGCCCGGTTGGATTTCGGGTGCGATCCAACCCGGCCACTACTAACTGTATCCAAAACTCGGGCGAAGGATACCAAAAGTTCCGTATCGTAAACAGGAACTCAACGCAACAGACGGTGCGTCGATCGGACGCCCGGTCTGAGAGTTATTGGCATTTTCGTCTCCGGGGCCCGGTTGGTTTTTAAGGCAAAACCAACCCGACCGTACTCCACCTGCGTCCAAACCTCGGGCGGAGTATGCCAAAAGATCCGTCTCACTAAGAGGAACATAACACAGCTGACAGCACGTCAACCGGACACCCGTAGCTCAAGATATGAGCGTTTCCGCTCCGAAGGCCCGGTTGGTTTCGTGAACGAACCAACCCGGCCGAACTCAAAGTAAACCCAAACCTTGAGTGCGATATACCGAAACGACCGTCTCGATCCAAGGATCGCGTTTCCGCAGACGGTTCGTCATTCGGAGGTACGAGGCTCAAGATATGGCCCAAAAACCGATACTAGTTCGAAACGGGGGGGTCTGGGTCCGGGCCGACCCGGCCCGACCCCCCCTGGGGCGGCGCGGGGGGCCGCGGCGGCCGGCGCCGCAAGGAGGCCGCGCGGGGGAATTAAATCCCCCGCTGATTGATTAGGCGGCGCGGCCTTGTGCCGCGCCATTTGCATGAAACGGCCCCCGCACGTGGGGGCCGGCTGGACAGGAACCGGGGGGCTGCTGCCCCCCCCCCCCTCCTTTAATGAACCGCCCCCCTCTTAAAGAGGGGGGGGGGTTTTATGGGTCGGCCGGGGGATTAATTCCCCCGGTTTTTAAGGCATCCGGCCGGCCAGCTGGCCGGCCGGTTTTCTCAAACGGACCGGAAATTCCGGTCCCCCCTTCAGCTTCCGACGCCGGCGGCCCGGCCGCCGGTCTTCTCTTCCGCCGCGGCCCGGAACCGGCCGCGGTCTCCTCTTCCCGCCGCGGCCCGGAACCGGCCGCGGTGTTCGTCTTCCAGCGCGGTGCGACGGCACCGTGCCCCTTTCGCCGTACCTTGATTCCTTTCAACGCGGCGCGACGGCGTCGCGTTCTTGAAGATTCTACCTCGGCGTGGTGCGACGGCGCCACGTAAAATAAAAGTACGATCATCCGCATGGTGCGACAGCACCACGCCACTTGCTTCCATCCGCAAGAATAAACAAGAACGATGGAGGGGGGTTCGGCCGTGTTCGTGCGGTCCGGCCCCCCTCGCGTTAACAACAACACTTATATAAAATATTCAAAAGCCTCACGTAGACATGCGATCCACGAGCAAGAAATGGAATAAATTAACAATATTCAACAACCCCTACCTTGGTATAAGGTTCGAAGATTTGTCTACGTTCCGCGGAAGACGACGTTGCGGAGGTCGGGCGTCGCGGTCGTCGTTCGTCAAATTCGACGACGAAGAGGCGCGTCCGAAGAGGCACGTCGTTGGCGAATCCTTGTACGCCGACGAAGGTTGTCCGAGGAAGGTGCGGTGTTCTCCCTCGTTGACACCGAAGACGAAGAAGAGCGGAGCGGCGTTCTTCGTCGGAACTTGAACGTTCTACGTCAAGTCTTGAGGAAAGTCAAATAAAAAGGAAACAACGAACTCAAGAACCCCTACCTCGAAAGTCGCACGTTGACGGAGTCGTGGAATATCGGTGTCGATTCCTTTGACGTCGGAGGAAGAGTCGTTGTCGATGGCGTTCGTCGCGGAAAAGATGATGCGGAAGAAGAACGTCACGTCGCGGATATGGCGTCGCGGATGGACCGTGTTCTTCGGCGGAGAAGTTCTTCGTTGAAGAACGACGTTCTTCGCGTTCTTCGTTGAGTTTGAAGAAGAAGAAGAGCTCTCCACCTCTCAAGAAGACAAACAAAAACACAAAATAAAATAAGCTACACCTTATTTTATTTTCACTTTGCCAACCTTTCAAAATTCAAAAGTTGAATTCAATACATTAATTAAATATAGAGTTGACAAAATTAAGTGAAGAGATAGGTTGGCAAGAGTTAAAGTAGGGAAGAGTTACATAATTAAGAAGGGGTTTAGAGGGGTTAGGGAATTTGAAAAGAATTAGGGGTTCGTGTGGGCCCCACCCCACTTAATCCTCCCAAGGGAGGTTAAGTGGGGGTGGGTCCCACTTCCAACCTCCTTTGATAGGTTTTAAGAAGTTATAATAAAATTTTTTCTACACAAATTTTATTTAACTCAACTAAAAACCTCAAAAAATTAACTTTCAACCCGCAACAAACGCAACTCCCGAAAAGGTCTCTTTAAGCGAATATCGGTGCTGCGAGTTCATCGGTGCCCTCAGATTTCAATTCCGAGCACCGGATCAAAAGTTAGAAATTCCCGCTCGTTCGTTCACTGAACGTACCCGAGCCAAACTTCGGAAATTAATTCCGGGCACTCCGGACCTCGGAATCAGGTGCCGTCTGAAACCGTGCTCTTGTAAAATTCTAAAGAAAATTAAGAAAAAAATTTCCCTTGAATTTTACGTGTCTTTACATTACTCCCACCTCAGGGTTTACCTCCCCGTAAAGATACAACAAAAACTAGGGAAAAAAATGAGGGTACTGATCACGCATCTGAGCCTCCCGCTCCCATGTGCTCTCCTGGAGATTCCCATGCTGCCATCTGATGCGCACAAGAGGAATCGATCGCCCACGCAGGACCCACACCTGTCGATCCTCTATCTCCACCGGGACCTCCGTAAAAGACGCCCCATCGTCAACGTCAAGCTCCCCATGATCAAAAATGTGCATCGGGTCGTGCACGTATCTCCTCAGCTGAGACACGTGGAAGACGTCGTGCACCCGGTGTAACTGAGGTGGTAGAGCCAGGCGATAAGCCACCTCACCAACCCTGCTGAGGACCTGGAAGGGTCCGATGAAGCGCGGAGATAACTTGCCGCCTCGGCCAAATCTCCAAATACCACGTCGAGGTAAGACCCGCAAGAAGACGTGGTCCCCATCCTCGAACTCAAGTGGCCTCCGCCTCCTGTCAGTGTATGACTTCTGCCGGCTCTGTGTTGTCCTCATCCGCTCCTGGATGACATGGACCTCCTCTGACGTGGCCCGGACCATCTCTGGTCTCACAAGAGCTGCAAGATTTCTTCTTTGCCGATAAGAGAAACCTGGTCTCATCCCCTGGATGAACCACATTCTTTACCTAAAACAGTCAATCCTAATATGGATGATACTAATCCATACCAAGGATGACGTCGTAAGGCCTCGACGCTACTACTATGAGATCCAACCGTTACTCTCGCCTCCATGGGTTGAGTCACACTGTCGGCATCAGTGTGTGGTAACTGGTCTCCTCCAGTAGATGTCTCACAAGTGAGGGTCAAGTCAACAGTCAACTGGAACCTCTTAGTAACATCACAAAAGAGGACAGGAATGAAAACATCACAAAGGATGCGTCTTTTATTATTGAAGCTCATAATACAAGACGCTACACAAAAGCAACATCAACATGGAACTAGAAGTACAAAAGACGTATCCACTAGTTCCTCCCCTGTCCACTTGCTCCCAGAGCTCCATGATCGTAAGCTTCAGTTGCCTGAAGCTGTGCTCTCGCATGTTCACCTACTCCCTGTGGTCGGGGTGGACCTCCTGGTGGTGGTGGTGGCAGAACCTCAAAGCGTCGTCCACCACCTGCTGCTCAGCCAGCTCCTCTGCCTCGTCAGCCTCCTCCCTGCGGACCGCCACGGTCGAACCTCTGCCTCTGCCTAGGTGGTTCATCAACCGTCTGCTGCTCCTCCGCATGGCGGGTCGGGCAGTCACGAGCCATGTGGCCTTGCCCGCCGCATGCAAAGAAATGTCTTCCACTCAAAAGACTGACTCCGCGCTGTGTGCCCTGCACTGCTGAGCCAGTGCCCTGAGGTCGTCTGCCTGAAGGTCTGGTCTGTCTGGACCCCTGAGTCATCTGTCGGCTACCTGCTACCGAAGACTCCGCTACGTGCTGCCCTGCGGTGGGTCGTTGCGCTGGTGAAGACTCAGCAAGGAAGCTCTCAATCAGAAGGTCCCGCTCCAGTACTCCTGTCTGAGTCGGTAAGCTGAGGGAGATCAGCGATGCCCTGATCTCGTGTCTCAAACCCTGCTCGAAGGTCCGGGCCCGGAAGAATGGGTCCCGTACCATGTCGGTCGAGTAGCGCGAGAGATCGGTAAATCTCGCCGAGTACTGAGCGACCGTCATGCTGCCCTGCCGCAGCTGCAGAAGCTCCTGGATACGCACCACACGAAGGGTGGCTGGGACGAACTCCGAGCGGAAGAGGCTCTCAAAGTCCGTCCAAAGTAGAGATGCCTCATCGTGCACCTGGAGCATCAAGCTCCACCATCGTCCTGCTGCTGCGTGTAGTAGGCTCGCAGCGAGGATCACCATGAGGTCTGCTGGTGTCCTCACTAGCCTAAACACTCATACCACTGCCTCCAGCCAGTCCTCTGCAGCCTGGGGATCTGTCTCCCCGTGAAACCTAGGCGGTCGCTGGCGCTGAAACTCATGCAGTGTGCTGAGGCGACGTGCATCGTCAGCGGCTGCTGCTGGAAGCATCGGGGGCTCGGCGGATAGAGCTACCGCCGGTGCCACTACTGACAAAGGGCCATGCACCGAGGCCTCGTCGCTCGGTGGGCTGTCGTCACGTTCGATTCTCGGAACCCTAGCTGGCTGCCGTCGTGGGGCCATCCTGAAAGAAACAACGTAACACGGTCAAATGATTATACCTGGTGAGCTGACCTGGTTTGAGCTGTTTTAAGGGGAAAAACCTTTGAAAACACACACTCAATCAGTGTTTTCATGCACAAAGTGTGAAATCAGTTGTCAGGGTCCTGCTGTATGGATACGTCGGCCGCCTGCACCAACACTGGACTCCTTGAACTGAAAACCACACTCGGTACCCTTAACACCATTGCTTCACAGAAAGAAAGATCAGAGTCTGCGGTAGAACCGACCACCTCTGATACCAATTTGTCACGACCCGCCCTCGGGGTCCGTGCCGTGACTACCCCAAGCCCGCCTTCCATAGGCCAGGGGCTGGCGACTAGCACCAAGGCGTAAATGCCGGTAAAAAGGGAAGGCATTGCCTTTGTAAAGTAAACAGACACCACAGAGTAAGCAAGGGGAAAGTAACACTAAGAAAAAACAGAGTACAACTAAAAGTGCGGAAAGTAAAAAGGGGCCGGAAATACAAGCCCAACTGTAAAGTACAACTCGAAAAGAAAAACAGCAACTGAAAAGTAAAGCTGCTACACCGAGCTGTCCACTGGAAATCCCACCTGAAGGGTGGGTACAGATAGCTCCTCTGCTCCTCGGGTCCCGCTGTCTGCTCCGAGTATGTCCCGCCCAGTGGTCTGCCTCTGGGTACCGCCTCGTTGTATAGTCCACCTCCAGGTACCGTCCAGTCCTCGAACACTCGGCCTCTGCCAGTACTGGCCGTCGTCTGCAACCAACACAACGAGGTGCGGGCATAGCCCGTGCAGGGGTGAGTATAACGATACTCAGTAGGGACCCCGAGACCCTCAAGGTCTCACTAAAACCATCAAGGTTAACCACAAGAAGATCTCAACCGTTAAACTCTACTTAGGTATATGCCCATACATATACCTAAGTAATCAAGTAACCCATCTCAGTCATGAGGAAACACAAGGATCATGAGATCAACGGATAACCACTACCCAGGTATATGCCCATACATATACCTAAGTTATCAAGTAACCCATCTCAATCATGAGGAAACACAAAGGTCAAAAGTCTCAGCTCAAACCAGGATTTTCATTATCGAAACCGTAACTGCTGAAGAGCTCCGTCTCTAGAGTGTACAGTGGTCCTGTCACGACTCCGAGGCCGCCGCTCACTAACCTAAGACTGCTGAAGTACTCCTCCAGTCGAGTACTGCGGGTCTGCTGCCAACTACCGGGCACTCCGTCCGCTGAGGGTCTGCGGCCAAATACCGGGCGCTACCCAGATAGCCTACTGAGGTACTCCTCCTGTCGAGTACCGCGGGTTTGCTGCCAACTACCAGGCGCTCCGTCCGCCGTGGGTCTGCCGCCAAATACCGGGCGCTCCGTCCACTGGGCTAGTCGACTCACTCCAAGTCGAGTCGGTCAAGCAGTCGTCAGGTCTCAACCGGCTACACGGTATCCGTACTCTGCACGTTCGTCTCCGGGAGGGTCCTCTCCACGAGCTACTGGTCGATACTCCAAGTATCATAAGGTTCCGCGAAGAAGTGTCTCAAAGGACCGTCTCGTCACAGGGGTCTCAACGCAACAGACGGCGTGTCGATCGGACGCCCGGTCTGTGAGTTATTAGCTTTTTCGTCCCAGGGGCCCGGTTGGTTTCGAGAGCGAAACCAATCCTGGTCGTATCTCAACTGTACCCCAAACTCCCATAGGGTAAACTCAAAGGGACCGTTACTCAACGTAACCACCAACGCCGCTGACGGTTCGTCAAACGGACGTCCTGTCTGAAAGATATCAGCTTTCCGTTCCAGGGGCCCGGTTGGATTTCGGGTGCGATCCAACCCGGCCACTACTAACTGTATCCAAAACTCGGGCGAAGGATACCAAAAGTTCTGTATCGTAAACAGGAACTCAACGCAACAGACGGTGCGTCGATCAGACGCCCGGTCTGAGAGTTATTGGCATTTTCGTCTCCAGGGCCCGGTTGGTTTTTAAGGCAAAACCAACCCAACCGTACTCCACCTGCGTCCAAACCTCGGGCGGAGTATGCCAAAAGATCCGTCTCACTAAGAGGAACATAACACAGCTGACGGCACGTCAACCGGACGCCCGTAGCTCAAGATATGAGCGTTTCCGCTCCGAAGGCCCGGTTGGTTTCGTGAACGAACCAACCCGGCCGAACTCAAAGTAAACCGAAACCTTGAGTGCGATATATCAAAACGACCGTCTCGATCCAAGGATCGTGTTGCCGCAGACAGTTCGTCATTCGGAGGTTCGAGGCTCAAGATATGGCCCAAAAACGGATACTAGTTCGAAACGGGGGGGTCCGGGTCCGGGCCGACCCGGCCCGACCCCCCCTGGGGCGGCGCAGTGGCCGGCGGCGGCGCGGCGGCCGGCGGCGCGGCGGCGCGGGGTGCCGCGGCGGCTGTCGCCGCAAGGAGGCCACGCGGGGGAATTAAATCCCCCGCTGATTGATTAGGCGGCGCGGCCTTGTGCCGCGCCATTTGCATGAAACGGCCCCCGCACGTGGGGGCCGGCTGGACACGAACCGAGGGGCTGCTGCCCCCCCCCCCCTCCTTTAAAGAACTGCCCCCCTCTTAAAGAGGGGGGTTTTTATGGGTCGGCCGGGGGATTAATTCCCCCGGTTTTTAAGGCATCCGGCCGGCCAGCTGGCCGGCCGGTTTTCTCAAACGGACCGGAAATTCCGGTCCCCCCTTCGGCTTCCGACGCCGGCGGCCCGGCCGCCGGTCTTCTCTTCCGCCGCGGCCCGGAACCGGCCGCGGTCTCCTCGTCCCGCCGCGGCCCGGAACCGGCCGCGGTGTTCGTCTTCCGGCGCGGTGCGACGGCACCGCGCCCCTTTCGCCGTACCTTGATTCCTTTCAACGCGGCGCGACGGCGTCGCATTCTTGAAGATTCTACCTCGGCGTGGTGCGACGGCGCCGCGTAAAATAAAAGTACGATCATCCGCGTGGTGCGACGGCACCACGCCACTTGCTTCCATCCGCAAGAATAAACAAGAACGATGGAGGGGGGTTCGGCCGTGTTCGTGCGGTCCGGCCCCCCTCGCGTTAACAACAACACTTATATAAAATATTCAAAAGCCTCACGTAGACATGCGATCCACGAGCAAGAAATGGAATAAATTAACAATATTCAACAACCCCTACCTTGGTATAAGGTTCGAAGATTTGTCTACGTTCCGCGGAAGACGACGTTGCAGAGGTCGGGCGTCGCGGTCGTCGTTCGTCAAATTCGACGACGAAGAGGCGCGTCCGAAGAGGCACGTCGTTGGCGAATCCTTGTACGCCGACGAAGGTTGTCCGAGGAAGGTGCGGTGTTCTCCCTCGTTGACACCGAAGACGAAGAAGAGCGGAGCGGCGTTCTTCGTCGGAACTTGAACGTTCTACGTCAAGTCTTGAGGAAAGTCAAATAAAAAGGAAACAACGAACTCAAGAACCCCTACCTCGATAGTCGCACGTTGACGGAGTCGTGGAATATCGGTGTCGATTCCTTTGACGTCGGAGGAAGAGTCGTTGTCGATGGCGTTCGTCGCGGAAAAGATGATGCGGAAGAAGAACGTCACGTCGCGGATATGGCGTCGCGGATGGACCGTGTTCTTCGGCGGAGATGTTCTTCGTTGAAGAACGACGTTCTTCGCGTTCTTCGTTGAGTTTGAAGAAGAAGAAGAGCTCTCCACCTCTCAAGAAGACAAACAAAATCCCAAAATAAAATAAGCTACACCTTATTTTATTTTCACTTTGCCAACCTTTCAAAATTCAAAAGTTGAATTCAATACATTAATTAAATATAGAGTTGACAAAATTAAGTGAAGTGATAGGTTGGCAAGAGTTAAAGTAGGGAAGAGTTACATAATTAAGAAGGGGTTTATAGGGGTTAGGGAATTTGAAAAGAATTAGGGGTTCGTGTGGGCCCCACCCCACTTAATCCTCCCAAGGGAGGTTAAGTGGGGGTGGGTCCCACTTCCAACCTCCTTTGATAGGTTTTAAGAAGTTATAATAAAATTTTTTCTACACAAATTTTATTTAACTCAACTAAAAACCTCAAAAAATTAACTTTCAACCCGCAACAAATGCAACTCCCGAAAAGGTCTCTTTAAGCGAATATCGGCGCTGCGAGTTCATCGGTGCCCTCAGATTTCAATTCCGAGCACCGGATCAAAAGTTAGAAATTCCCGCTCGTTCGTTCACTGAACGTACCCGAGCCAAACTTCGGAAATTAATTCCGGGCACTCCGGGCCTCGGAATCAGGTGCCGTCTGAAACCGTGCTCTTGTAAAATTCTAAAGAAAATTAAGAAAAAAATTTCCCTTGAATTTTACGTGTCTTTACATTACTCCCACCTCAGGGTTTACCTCCCCATAATGATACAACAAAAACTAGGGAAACAAATGAGGGTACTGATCACGCATCTGAGCCTCCCGCTCCCATGTGCTCTCCTGGAGATTCCCGTGCTGCCATCTGATGCGCACAAGAGGAATCGATCGCCCACGCAGGACCCGCACCTGTCGATCCTCTATCTCCACCGGGACCTCCGTAAAAGTCTCCCCATCATCAACGTCAAGCTCCCCATGATCAAAAATGTGCATCGGGTCGTGCACGTATCTCCTCAGCTGAGACACGTGGAAGACGTCGTGCACCCAGTGTAACTGAGGTGGTAGAGCCAGGCGATAAGCCACCTCACCAACCCTGCTGAGGACCTGGAAGGGTCCGATGAAGCGCGAAGATAACTTGCCGCCTCGGCCAAATCTCCGAATACCACGTCGAGGTAAGACCCGCAAGAAGACGTGGTCCCCATCCTCGAACTCAAGTGGCCTCCGCCTCCTGTCAGCGTATGACTTCTGCCAGCTCTGTGTTGTCCTCATCCGCTCCTGGATGACATGGACCTCCTCTGACGTGGCCCGGACCATCTCTGGTCCCACAAGAGCTGCAAGATTTCTTCATTACCGATAAGAGAAACCTGGTCTCATCCCCTGGATGAACCACATTCTTTACCTAAAACAGTCAATCCTAATATGGATGATACTAATCCATACCAAGGATGATGTCGTAAAGCCTCGACGCTACTACTAAGAGATCCAACCGTTACTCTCGCCTCCATGGGTTGAGTCACACTGTCGGCATCAGTGTGTGGTAACTGGTCTCCTCCAGTAGATGTCTCACAAGTGAGGGTCAAGTCAACAGTCAACTGGAACCTCTTAGTAACATCACAAAAGAGGACAGGAATGAAAACATCACAAAGGATGTGTCTTTTATTATTGCAGCTCATAATACAAGACGCTACACAAAAGCAACATCAACATGGAACTAGAAGTACAAAAGACGTATCCACTAGTTCCTCCCCTGTCCACTTGCTCCCAGAGCTCCATGATCGTAAGCTTCAGCTGCCTGAAACTGTGCTCTCGCATGTTCACCTACTCCCTGTGGTCGGGGTGGACCTCCTGGTGGTGGTGGTGGCAGAACCTCAAAGCGTCGTCCACCACCTGCTGCTCAGCCAGCTCCTCTGCCTCGTCAGCCTCCTCCCTGCAGACCGCCACGGTCGAACCTCTGCCTCTGCCTAGGTGGTTCCTCAACCGTCTGCTGCTCCTCCGCATGGCGGGTCGGGCAGTCACGAGCCATGTGGCCTTGCCCGCCGCATGCAAAGCAATGTCTTCCACTCAAAAGACTGACTCCGCGCTGTGTGCCCTGCACTGCTGAGCCAGTGCCCTGAGGTCGTCTGCCTGAAGGTCTGGTCTGTCTGGACCCCTGAGTCATCTGTCGGCTACCTGCTACCGAGGACTCCGCTACGTGCTGCCCTGCGGTGGGTCGTTGCGCTGGTGAAGACTCAGCAAGGAAGCTCTCAATCAGAAGGGCCCGCTCCAGTACTCCTGTCTGAGTCGGTAAGCTGAGGGAGATCAGCGATGCCCTGATCTCGTGTCTCAAACCCTGCTCGAAGGTCCGGGCCCGGAAGAATGGGTCCTGTACCATGTCGGTCGAGTAGCGCGAGAGATCGGTAAATCTCGCCGAGTACTGAGCGACCGTCATGCTGCCCTGCCGCAGCTGCAGAAGCTCCTGGATACGCAACGCACGAAGGGTGGCTGGGACGAACTCCGAGCGGAAGAGGCTCTCAAAGTCCGTCCAAAGTAGAGATGCCTCATCGTGCACCTGGAGCATCAAGCTCCACCATCGTCCTGCTGCTGCGTGTAGTAGGCTCGCAGCGAGGATCACCATGAGGTCTGCTGGTGTCCTCACTAGCCTAAACACTCGTACCACTGCCTCCAGCCAGTCCTCTGCAGCCTGGGGATCTGTCTCCCCGTGAAACCTGGGCGGTCGCTGGCGCTGAAACTCATGCAGTGTGCTGAGGCGACGTGCATCGTCAGCGGCTGCTGCTGGAAGCATCGGGGGCTCGGCGGATAGAGCTACCGCCGGTGCCACTACTGACAAAGGGCCCTGCACCGAGGCCTCGTCGCTCGGTGGGCTGTCGTCACGTTCGATTCTCGGAACCCTAGCTGGCTGCCGTCGTGGGGCCATCCTGAAAGAAACAACGTAACACGATCAAATGATTATACCTGGTGAGCTGACCTGGTTTGAGCTGTTTTAAGGGGAAAAACCTTTGAAAACACACACACAATCAGTGTTTTCGTGCACAAAGTGTGAAATCAGTTGTCAGGGTCCTGCTGTATGGATACGTCGGCCGCCTGCACCAACACTGGACTCCCTGAACTGAAAACCACACTCGGTACCCTTAACACCATTGCTTCACAGAAAGAAAGATCAGAGTCTGCGGTAGAACCGACCACCTCTGATACCAATTTGTCACGACCCGCCCTCGGGGTCCGTGCCGTGACTACCCCAAGCCCGCCTTCCATAGGCCAGGGGCTGGCGACTAGCACCAAGGCGTAAATCCCGGTAAAAAGGGAAGGCATTGCCTTTGTAAAGTAAACAGACACCACAGAGTAAGCAAGCGGAAAGTAACACTAAGCAAAAACAGAGTACAACTAAAAGTGCGGAAAGTAAAAAGGGGCCGGAAATACAAGCCCAACTGTAAAGTACAACTCGAAAAGAAAAACATCAACTGAAAAGTAAAGCTGCTACACCGAGCTGTCCACTGGAAATCCCACCTGAAGGGTGGGTACAGATAGCTCCTCTGCTCCTCGGGTCCCGCTGTCTGCTCCGAGTATGTCCCGCCCAGTGGTCTGCCTCTGGGTACCGCCTCGTCGTATATTCCACCTCCAGGTACCGTCCAGTCCTCGAACACTCGGCCTCTGCCAGTACTGGCCGTCGTCTTCAACCAACACAACGAGGTGCGGGCATATCCCGTGCAGGGGTGAGTATAACGATACTCAGTAGGGACCCCGAGACCCTCAAGGTCTCACTAAAACCAACAAGGTTAACCACAAGAAGATCTCAACAGTTAAACTCTACTTAGGTATATGCCCATACATATACCTAAGTAATCAAGTAACCCATCTCAGTCATGAGGAAACACAAGGATCATGAGATCAACGGATAACCACTACCCAGGTATATGCCCATACATATACCTAAGTTATCAAGTAACCCATCTCAATCATGAGGAAACACAAAGGTCAAAAGTCTCAGCTCAAACCAGGATTTTCATTATCGAAACCGTAACTGCTGAAGAGCTCCGTCTCTAGAGTGTACAGTGGTCCTGTCACGACTCCGAGGCCGCCGCTCACTAACCTAAGACTGCTGAAGTACTCCTCCAGTCGAGTACTGCGGGTCTGCTGCCAACTACCGGGCGCTCCGTCCGCTGAGGGTCTGCTGCCAAATACCGGGCGGTACCCAGATAGCCTACTGAGGTACTCCTCCTGTTGAGTACCGCGGGTTTGCTGCCAACTACCAGGCGCTCCGTCCGCCGTGGGTCTGCCGCCAAATACCGGGCGCTCCGTCCACTGGGCTAGTCGACTCACTCCAAGTCGAGTCGGTCAAGCAGTCGTCAGGTCTCAGCCGGCTACACGGTCTCCGTACTCTGCACGTTCGTCTCCGGGAGGGTCCGCTCCACGAGCTACTGGTCGATACTCCAAGTATCATAAGGTTCCGCGAAGAAGTGTCTCAAAGGACCGTCTCGTCACAGGGGTCTCAACGCAACAGACGACGTGTCGATCGGACGCCCGGTCTGTGAGTTATTAGCTTTTTCGTCCCAGGGGCCCGGTTGGTTTCGAGAGCGAAACCAATCCCGGCCGTATCTCAACTATACCCCAAACTCCCATAGGGTAAACTCAAAGGGACCGTTACTCAACGTAACCACCAACGCCGCTGACGGTTCGTCAAACGGACGTCCTGTCTGAAAGATATCAGCTTTCCGCTCCAGGGGCCCGGTTGGATTTCGGGTGCGATCCAACCCGGCCACTACTAACTGTATCCAAAACTCGGGCGAAGGATACCAAAAGTTCTGTATTGTAAACAGGAACTCAACGCAACAGACGGTGCGTCGATCAGACGCCCGGTCTGAGAGTTATTGGCATTTTCGTCTCAAGGGCCCGGTTGGTTTTTAAGGCAAAACCAACCCGACCGTACTCCACATGCGTCCAAACCTCGGGCGGAGTATGCCAAAAGATCCGTCTCACTAAGAGGAACATAACACAGCTGACGGCACGTCAACCGGACGCCCGTAGCTCAAGATATGAGCGTTTCCGCTCCGAAGGCCCGGTTGGTTTCGTGAACGAACCAACCCGGCCGAACTCAAAGTAAACCGAAACCTTGAGTGCGATATACCGAAACGACCGTCTCGATCCAAGGATCGCGTTTCCGCAGACGGTTCGTCATTCGGAGGTCCGAGACTCAAGATAAGGCCCAAAAACGGATACTAGTTCGAAACGGGGGGGTCCGGGTCCGGGCCGACCCGGCCCGACCCCCCCTGGGGCGGCGCGGCGGCGCGGGGTTCCGCGGCGGCTGTCGCCGCAAGGAGGCCACGCGGGGGAATTAAATCCCCCGCTGATTGATTAGGCGGCGCGGCCTTGTGCCGCGCCATTTGCATGAAACGGCCCCCGCACGTGGGGGCCGGCTGGACACGAACCGAGGGGCTGCTGCCCCCCCCCCCTCCTTTAAAGAACCGCCCCCCTCTTAAAGAGGGGGGTTTTTATGGGTCGGCCGGGGGATTAATTCCCCCGGTTTTTAAGGCATCCGGCCGGCCAGCTGGCCGGCCGGTTTTCTCAAACGGACCGGAAATTCCGGTCCCCCCTTCGGCTTCCGACGCCGGCGGCCCGGCCGCCGGTCTTCTCTTCCGCCGCGGCCCGGAACCGGCCGCGGTCTCCTCGTCCCGCCGCGGCCCGGAACCGGCCGCGGTGTTCGTCTTCCGGCGCGGTGCGACGGCACCGCGCCCCTTTCGCCGTACCTTGATTCCTTTCAACGCGGCGCGACGGCGTCGCATTCTTGAAGATTCTACCACGGCGTGGTGCGACGGCGCCGCGTAAAATAAAAGTACGATCATCCGCGTGGTGCGACGGCACCACGCCACTTGCTTCCATCCGCAAGAATAAACAAGAACGATGGAGGGGGGTTCGGTCGTGTTCGTGCGGTCCGGCCCCCCTCGCGTTAACAACAACACTTATATAAAATATTCAAAAGCCTCACGTAGACATGCGATCCACGAGCAAGAAATGGAATAAATTAACAATATTCAACAACCCCTACCTTGGTATAAGGTTCGAAGATTTGTCTACGTTCCGCGGAAGACGACGTTGCGGAGGTCGGGTGTCGCGGTCGTCGTTCGTCAAATTCGACGACGAAGAGGCGCGTCCGAAGAGGCACGTCGTTGGCGAATCCTTGTACGCCGACGAAGGTTGTCCGAGGAAGGTGCGGTGTTCTCCCTCGTTGACACCGAAGACGAAGAAGAGCGGAGCGGCGTTCTTCGTCGGAACTTGAACGTTCTACGTCAAGTCTTGAGGAAAGTCAAATAAAAAGGAAACAACGAACTCAAGAACCCCTACCTCGATAGTCGCACGTTGACGGAGTCGTGGAATATCGGTGTCGATTCCTTTGACGTCGGAGGAAGAGTCGTTGTCGATGGCGTTCGTCGCGGAAAAGATGATGCGGAAGAAGAACGTCACGTCGCGGATATGGCGTCGCGGATGGACCGTGTTCTTCGGCGGAGAAGTTCTTCGTTGAAGAACGAAGTTCTTCGCGTTCTTCGTTGAGTTTGAAGAAGAAGAAGAGCTCTCCACCTCTCAAGAAGACAAACAAAATCCCAAAATAAAATAAGCTACACCTTATTTTATTTTCACTTTGCCAACCTTTCAAAATTCAAAAGTTGAATTCAATACATTAATTAAATCTAGAGTTGACAAAATTAAGTGAAGAGATAGGTTGGCAAGAGTTAAAGTAGGGAAGAGTTACATAATTAAGAGGGGGTTTAGAGGGGTTAGGGAATTTGAAAAGAATTAGGGGTTCGTGTGGGCCCCACCACACTTAATCCTCCCAAGGGAGGTTAAGTGGGGGTGGGTCCCACTTCCAACCTCATTTGATAGGTTTTAAGAAGTTATAATAAAATTTGTTCTACACAAATTTTATTTAACTCAACTAAAAACCTCAAAAAAATTAACTTTCAACCCGCAACAAACGCAACTCCCAAAAAGGTCTCTTTAAGCGAATATCGGCGCTGCGAGTTCATCGGTGCCCTCGGATTTCAATTCCGAGCACCGGATCAAAAGTTAGAAATTCCCGCTCGTTCGTTCACTGAACGTACCCGAGCCAAACTTCGGAAATTAATTCCGGGCACTCCGGGCCTCGGAATCAGGTGCCGTCTGAAACCGCGCTCTTGTAAAATTCTAAAGAAAATTAAGAAAAAAATTTCCCTTCAATTTTACGGGTCTTTACATTTGTTGTGGAAAATATGAAATTAATTGGGTTTCCAAGAGTAGTATACTCAAGATCGCATTTTATATCTGAGGGCCTTGTAATGGAGATGTCCCTGGAATTTGAATTATAGTATTTCCACTGATGAGTGTATATAGTAAGAATTTTTTTACGCTCCTCCCCGAGATATTTTTCTCATGGTCAATACTAATGATTCTATTACTTTAAGATCCCTGGAGGGTAATGGGATCATTGATTTCCAAAATAATAGGTAGATTTTTTTACCACAATATTTGTCTATCGAGGAGTTTTTGTGTTCCATTTTGATGGAAGTTTCATCAATTCTTCATGATCCTCTTCTATCTCATTCCAATCAGTGGGATAAATTGACCGTGGAATTTGATTTCACTTATGTGGTTAACACTATTTCTAAACATGGAGTAGACTATCATCCTTATGGAAATATTCTATGGAATATATTGTCCTTATTTGATGATTTATCTTACCGTTGGTTCTATTTCATTAAGGTAGAATGAAATCAAGTGAATCACTATTTGGATAGCTTTAAGAAAGATTCGGGTGACCATTTTTTGATTGATACTTTTCTTGATTGGCTTTAAAATTCTATTTTGATTGATTAATAATATATTCCTATCATTTTTCCTTACTATATTTTAATATTTAATATGATTCCCACTTTATTTCAATATGTATCAATGCATAATTTTTTATAATTTAAATAACTAATCAAATTTATGTATTTTTCAATATTATTAATGTAAATTCATTAAAAAAAATTCATATTTAGTCTTGTTTATCATTCATGATAATAAGATTATATATTCATTAATAATGTTAGAAATTAATTTATTAAATTATATTTTCAAAATAAATATTTTTAAATATATATATATATATATATATATATTTATAAATGTATAATTACTATAATTATAAAAGTATATATTTATAATAATGATTAAATATATATAATTTTTAATGGTGTTTATATAATTATTAATAAATAATTATAAAATTATAAGAAATATATTTAAAAAATATGTATATTTCTATATGTATAATTATATTCAAATATATATATATATATATTTATTTACGAATATATTTATTTATAAATATAATAATAAATATATAATTATAATTATAATTATAAATACGTATTTTAAATTATATTAATATATTTATACTAATATAAATTATTATTTATTTATAACTATATATATTTATATTTCATTATAAATATATTTATAAATACATATTTACACACATTAAATATATTTATGAGTATATAAAAATTTATTTATAAGTATATAAATATTTATTTATAATTATATAATATTTATTTATTAATATATACATTTTTTATTTAATAATATATGCATTTAAATATCATTATTATATTGATAAATATTAATTACATAGGTTATTATCAACACTAATCTAGTGCTCATAACGACAGGTAGCTATCAATGCACTAAAATAACTTATAAAGGAATATATTTAATAACGATATAACGTAAAGTGCTTATAAAAGTTATCTTTATCAGTGATAAAATACCTGTTTTGAATATTACATACCTTTATTAGTACGTTTTGAGCATTGATATAGTGTGGTTCTATGAGTACTTATTTTTTAGAGATGATAAAACACCAATTTCTTTGGGCTTTATTAATAGTGCTATTAAAACCCTTTATGGTCATATAATATTATCACTTACCAAGCCTTTTTCTCTGGGATTGTTCAACCTCTTGCGGAAGGATATCATTGTCACCACTCGCCCTAAACCTTCTTGAAAACGACAAGATTTTCAAAACCAAATCGAAGATATTATATGAACTCCTTTATCATTTATTTTCATTTTTATTCTATCCTCAACACATGTCACCTTCCTCACACATACCGTAAACCACCATACAATTCTACCTTTGATATCTCATTCTTACAGAAATTTTGGTATGGATGATTCCAAAGAAATTGAGATACATTAGAGGGATTGAAATATATTTCACTAATAAAATTTTTTCCGCATGAATATGTTGTGACATTTTGTTTTCATCTTCCCTTATCATGTTCTGTAGCATTAAAAATATATAAAATGTGCCAAATATATATATATATATATAGTTTGAAAAACTCATTTTAAATAACACAAGACCCAACATCATTACCTTAGGATGGATTTAAAAACATATTAGTCAAATCTGGATACCTATTATATTGATATCATTTACATCCACTGTATTAGTTTCACCCAGAAATAAAGCATGGGATGTCTATAATAAGTATTAAAGATATTTTTTATTTTAATTTGCATATTCATGCTTTTACATTCATATTTGATTTATCTGCCCTAGTATTTCACAATATATTGATACATTATTTGATACATGATATGTTTAACATCCAAACAAATTACCTCAACCTTAAACTATCTTATTTTCAAAAACTAGTAAATTCATTATTACAAATTTTGATATGACTACATAAATTACTTACATGTGGAAAAAATAATTTTTTTATAAAATACATAGAATCTGTTTTTGATTTTGTAATGGGTTTCACACAAACTGGGTTGAATTTTCCTTCCTAGTATATTCATTAATAGATTAAAGTAGGAAAGAAATATTTTAAAATGAATACTTAATGATAGATATTTCATTATAACCCATTCTATCATAGTATCTATGACCATAGTTTAAATATAAAACTATTTATAAGTGGTTTTAAATTTTTGGGATAAATTTATAGATGATCAATGAAACTGATGTAATGATTGGAATCATGGAATTTGATGATAAAAAACATATATTTTACAAAAGATAATATAGATATGTATTTGGGGAAGGTAAACCATGATCATTGTAAATCAATGATATATTTACATCATGCCCACCCAATAAATTAATGATTTTATTTTAAATTCATAAAATATATTAATGATTATCATTATAAATAAAAAAAAGTAGTTTTATTGATTATTTGTTAAAAATTAAAAATCACTTTTATGAATTTTTGAAATTATTATCATTTTATTTATGAAATTTTGTAAAAATAACCATCTATTTGGATTAGTAAAAATGGTCAATAAATATTTTATCTATTTTATATAGTTATATGAGGAATAGATTAAGGAAATTAGAATTTATGTATCGATTTCGAACTCAGTTATAATTAGTAAGCATGTTATTATTTCTGTCCAATCATTCTCTTTTCCAAACTTTCATCTATTCATATCCCCATTGGATATCTTTACATCATCATTATTTTGATAGTTTTTTCTAGTTCAATTTATCTATCATTACCATTGAGACATACCTAAAATTTTATATAAACATGGGTCCTACTAAAGAGGACTCCCAAAACTCTATTAAAAGAACACTTCAAACATCCCTTCACTTAGTAAGAAGGATTCATGACTTGTATTCAAATCAACCATATCTCTTTCCATAACCATTATCCAAATTTATGAAGTAATATTTTTCTAGAGTTTAATCTCTCAACTGGTTTTGCTAAGGTTGATTTTTATTTTCAAGTTTTACCTGAATGATTTAATTATACACCAAACATTAGTTTTCGATAAGGGTTTCCAATAATCCCATAGGAACATTTACTAAACCTTTTTAAGGATGATTGTTCCAAAATGGGATAAAATTGCATCATCGTTTGTTTATAAGAACCCTGTAAATGAAACACTACCATACCCACCATGTACAAAGGAAAGAAGTGAATAAAGATCAACAATTACCTCTTGATTGGATTCCACCTATAATGGTTAATAAAACAATCATTATATTACCTCATTTTTCCCACACAACATCAAATTAATAACATGGAAAAATAGCCACATGTTTACCCCATGTTGATTCTTTTCATGAAACACATGTGTAAGATGATAAATTTTCATGAATCATCAATAAAAAAATTTCATTCATTAGGTTACCCATAATATAATTAACTAAACGTTTCTCCTTTAAAATTGAATATCTTATGTGAATTTATTTTTTTGTATACCCAATGAATATTTTATTAACCAAATAGGATGGTTATGAATTGAGAATATATGCATTCTAATCTTATTAATAAAGAGTATGAGTATGTAGTTAAAGAGTTATTCATGTTTTTAATGGAGCATGGATATGACCATTATCATGTCCTTTTTCTATGTCTGCATTTTTTCTATTTAATAGATATCATTCCATAAAACTTGGAAGAATATTTGATTCTTCATGGAATAGATCAAAGCTGTAAATGATGGACTAAACCTGGGGGGTAACTTAGTATAAACATAGATCAGGATGATACATCATTTTGTGGATCATTTTATATGAATACCAAAATAAATAATGATGGATATAAAATAATATAAGTGAAATTTGAGTTTTGATATGAACATCATGATTTGATACATTTGTTTGAGAAGTTAAATATTTGTGCTAATAGAGAACTATATACACGTTTTACTAAATATAAAACATAGACAACATTATTAAAGTTATATATCTTGAAAGATGGCCATGGATGGATTGTAACATTATTTATAGAAAAATTTTGAACCCTAAATTCAAATATTATCAATAAAATAATATTTATTATAAAACATATAATGATAAATTAATCCTTTATTCGATTGGAATTATATCTAAAAAATAGATTCCCTTACAAGTGATTGCATGTTGTTCTGTAAGAAAGATGAATCAATTAGAAAATTACATTTGTATGGAATGAATTGACATAAGAAAGATTATTTTGTTCCTTCAAAATATGAATCGTACATTCCTATCATTCGTTGGTTTAGAAGACCATATTTATTACATGAAACCATAAGATAATTTCCATGAATATCAGATATAAGAAATAAATATGGGTAACAATTTCATCATGTAAACACTCCTCAGTTGTAGAAAATTTATCATGATAATATCAAATTTGTAAATATGTTTAGAAACATGAATCATTATTTATATATAGACATAATAAATCATTTTATAGTACAAAGTATTACAAAGATAACATCAGCAGTTATGTTTCTAAATTAAAAATATTCATTATAATTTTTTGTGAATTGATCAAACAGTATGTTGACACTAAATATATCTAGAAAAAATTACATGATAATTATATTTATTACTTCTTGGATCCATTAATCCAATAACTAAAATTTGATGTGGGATAAAAATTTTAAATTATATGATGGTCATAGATTTGAATAATTTACCTTGAGGTTTAAATTTTCATGTAATATAAATTAAATTCCTACATATGGGAATTTCACAGGCTATAACATTAATGGAATGTTGGGGTGTCTCAATTTTGAATAATTAAGACACTCAGTTCGATTGAAACATCCCTCAAAGTTTTTATTTTTAGAAAATCAATAATATTTACCTTATCAACATAAATTATGATCATCAGAAAAAATATTCAAGTGCAATACTGAATCATTTATGATATTTTCTCCACTAATTTCGGATTAAATATTTATAAAATTTAATTATATCGACCCTATTTTAAGTAAACATATATCAAAAAACCATATGAAACCTAAATGAAAAATAAATCACTTTTCATTGATTTATCACATTAAAAATGTATATAGGTTATACTTTTTAATTATGTATTGGATGTGGAAACCTCTTACATCAATAGTATTATTGGAATGTTACTAAATGTTCATGAAAAAAAAACATGGAATCAAGGTTTTTTATCGACATGATTTACACAAATATTAGGGAAATGTTGGTACCAATGAAGGGTAAAAGCTATAATTTTATTTTTCCAATAGCTTACATACTATCTAGACAAGAAAATTTTCATATTATCAATTTCCATTATAGTGTAATAGTTGTAATGGGGTATTTATCAAATCTCCGGAATTTTAGTTCATTGACTTATTCATTGTCGCGTGGTCTAAAATAACATGATTTCAATGTTTTGATGCATGATTAGATTCCTTGCACTTTATATTTAATCCATCTAAAAAATGTATGACATACATTAACATGAAATTGATTTATTTTCAAATATATGTGTAGTAAATTCATAAAACTAGTTGAATTTCCAATCATGAAGAATCAGATTGCAGTCATCTATTTTGAATTAGATATGTTCTTCCCATCATCATTCTTTGATATAATGGGATAACTGATAGTTTAATTTCTTAGATACTTTCAACGATATGGTTATACTTGTTACAGATTGATGTACCCCATTGAACGATATATGACTCTTTTGAAAGGGTATATCAATAATTAATATAAGATATAATGTTGTGTTATATACTGATATATATATTTTTAAAATATATTGAATTTGGTATTTATTACCAATAATATGATTACAAAATTTCGCCAACAAATCTCATCAGAGTGGATTCTTTATGGGTAAAGAGAATTATTGAAGAGGTATATTTATAATTACCACCAAAGTGTAGGAGAATGATCAAAATTGCATTTTATATAATAGTTGATAAGTTTCTCCCTATATTGATTCCCACATACTAATTCATATGTAGTATAATACATCCATGGTTGAAGGATGTTTATCAAATACACATAGAATATTGTTTATTTGAAGTTTACAAGACCATATTTATAAGTACTTATGAATAATTATAAATTCAATTTCTAAAAGAAATTGATGTCTAACTAGTAGAACAAATGTAAATTTGGTATCATAAATATGCATTGAAATTAATAGTTATATGTTATATAAAAAGGAATATGATTAAAATAGTGATATTCATAATGGTGGAGTTAATTTTGTGATAGGTGTGATGGATGTATCCCGATCCAACGATAAAGAATCATATTTTTCTAGAATTTCCAATTTTTGTGTCATCGAATATATATAAAATTTAGAATATTCAGAATTTCAGGGGTAAAGTCTTATACCAAATAGTTTGAGTGTATGAGTTCAATTAATTTGGATAAATTTTGATTTTTGATGGTGAATTTTAGTGAGTAAGGGTATAAGAAAGATCCATTCCGAAAGGAATCACAAGTAGAGAAATTTTATATGTCTATGATTCAGTTGAATAAAATTAGTCAATTATCTTGTTGGTGACGTAAACATATGAATCCTTATATGATAATTCAATTAAGAATGGCCATCTCATTGGTAGATCATAATAATTTGATGATAGTCCCAATGTCGAAAATTCCTTGTATGTTAATGGGGACAAAAATAAAGGATTTTGATACTCAATAGATGAGGAAATTTACTTGATCTACTAATAATGAAATAGTGTTCATTTAGAATGTTAATTTATTTTGTTAATATACTATTCATCTACACACAATGTTTTGTGTTATATACTAAATTTTAATAATTAAATTAAATGTCTAACTACTCATGTAGATAATTTAATTTTCAAATGATTATGTTTTCAATCCCTTAGAAGAATATACAGTTAGTGTTGAATCATTATTATTATTAAGGATCATTAAAAAGTTCATGGGAAAAAAAGAACAATATAGAGTCAAAAAGTTAAAAATTATATCATGCAATGGAAAATGGGTAAAAAAATCATGGTGATGTAGAATCAACACAATATACCTGATAACCCTAAAAAGTAAACATTATTTTGTAATATTGGAGTCATAATTAGAATTCTTGTGCCCTTTGATATTGATACATGTCGTCATGGACATCTTTTATTAACGGAAAATATTCAGGATGATTTTGAAGTAATGTTATGATATACATTACTTATGATATTAAAAAATTACATAATAAAGCATTGGTTTACACTTAAATATCCCATAGAGAGTTTTTTTACTCTAGATGATTTTCATAATTAATATATCATTAGGGCCACTTGAAAACCATATAGAGGCCTCCCAAAACTTCTTACAATGAATCATTTTAGGGACATTATTGGGAACATAATTCCACACCACTAGCTATGTATGAAAACATTATAAAATACATTTCTTGGAAATAATTAATTTTTCATGATGAATAAAATAATTTCTAGTATATCATAGATCAGAATATTTTATTTGAAATTAATTTATTATCCAAATTGATTCAAAATAATTAATTTATAAAATATTAAAGTTGTTATGAAAATAACGATTTGTAGAAAAAACAACGTATCTCTATGGTAAATCATGAATGGGGTACAATCAACATTTATTGAAAATGTTTTTTATTTTAAATCTATTTTTGTGTGTGACATGAATGAAAATATTAATTCTGTCTATATGAGGATTGATAAATAAATATATGAAGTTTCTTCTATCCCATGTCCTGTGATATGGATGTTGGCATGTGTAAATATTAAGTCTAAAGTAGTTGATGAAAACGAAAATAATTTTGAAAATCATGTATAAGTATGAAATTATAGTAATTCATTATGTTTTATAATAGTATTACATAAAAATATCTATTTTTTTCATATGTTTTCTAAATGAATTATATACAATAATTTTTATTTACAATAACTGATGAAAATATACTTTCATTGTCATTGTTGTTCCCAGAAGAATTTGGCCACCATAGAGGTGTTTTTTTGGAGTTTCACCATAAACATGTTTCTTGAAGATAAAACTACAGATAGATACATATGTTATGATGAAAGGACTGTAGGTCCTGAAAGATACATTTAAAGATATAATTGTTCAGTATGGTTTTGTAGATCGATATGTTAAAATATAACAAATTGAACTATTAGTGGATCAATTATTAGTAAATGAAAATCCAAATGACTTACTAGCTTTGAGTATAGTTAATCCCCTCAACCACCAAACATAACCAAGGAAATCAATTTTTTCATTACCCATTCTAGAAAATATTAATATAAAAATTATTGATAATGAAATATTACTAAAATTGTATAGATTGATATTTTATGTGATTTATATCTATCAACACCTAGAAATCAAATTATTACAAGGGGCATGGTGTATAATATCATCGAAGACATGCTATAAAACAACGACCTCCTAGAAGATTACAAGAGAGTGGGGATTGATGTAGATCAGGAGCTATGTACTGATTTGCATGTTTTGCTTGATGATCTAGTTGTTTCAATGGGAAATGATGCAATTAGAATGTTCATAGAATAACAATATAATATTAAAAAAATATACTTGAGGTATTTCCATAATTTTTTCAAATGAATATCCATTAATATATTATAAAAGTACTATGAAATGATATATTATATTACATATGGACAAATCGATTGTGAAATGGAAGTGATGGTTAGGAAAATATAGTGAATAGACAGAGAAAAAAATGGACCTTCCAAGAGTACCTTATCCCAATAAGTTCAACATCTGTATATATTAATACTACTTGTTTTTTGGAAATAATAAATTTTAAAAATAAAATGTTTCATACAAACTATATATAAAGTAAAAATATTTGGAAGTACAGTTATAGTCATGGTAGTTCTAATAAAGGTAGATGAAATTTTCAGTTTGAACGGATGGGAGTCTCAGTGGTGATTAGAAACATGAGGTACATTGAAAATAACAATATTTCCAAAAAAGTATCTACCATGATAATTACATATAATAAATATTAAAATTCTTTACATGCATATATATTAACATCATATAATAGGATAACACTATAATGTCGGATTTGGACTCTTTAATCTATGTATCATTTCTATATATATAATTTTTTGGAAATATAATAAATATAAATGATAAAATATAAACCACGTGAGGCATTTAAGGAGGGAATATAATATGATAGACTTTTGTTTATGCCTACAATATAGGGGTACATGTCTAAAATTTAATAATATAAATTTTATATTTCTTTTTTTCATTACAAATATATTTTTTATCAATCCCTAAATACTAACCACAATCAATTTGGAAACCCTGCATATTTATTTATTTGTTACAATGTTTGTATTTCCATCAAACCAACCACAAATGATGACTACAATGATTTTTAATTACATTGTGATCAACTGTTTACAGATAAAAATAATTTTAATTTTTTTAATTTATGTAATAAAGAGAATTTAGTTATAATAGGGTGATATATAAATATATGATAAATCATTGTATATGGTGAGTTTCAAACCTTTTGAAAACTATAGATTTCATCACATGGAAATAAATTATGGTTTATATATAATATTTTACTGTATAATCATATTTAAATAAAATTTAATTATTTCTATCAATGGTTATGTAGTTTCAAAATAGAATTATGAAAAAAAAATTGGGGTATTGTGTATGAAAATTCATGAAAGATATCATTACCATAAAAATAGTTTCATTCCTGAAAACGAAATTTTCAAAGGGAATTACAATTTCATTACAAATATTTATTAATCATTTTTTCTCTATCTTATCTACAATACTAGTACTTCCGACCATATATTTTTTGAAAATAATATTTTTAATTTTAAGATATGAGTGGGAAGATTGTGTGGTGTGAGAATGTTTTCTAAAATCAAAATTAGGTTATTACACATTATGTTATTGATCATATGCATGTTATTACCATAATGATACATTTGGGATTTTAATAATTTGTATTTCAATTCTTATATGCGATTTTTGAAATATTTTTGAAATATTTTTGAATTATATGAATAATTTAGGGTTATATTCTATGGATTATGATTGATATTGTGAAATGTTTGAATCTACTCAATATCTAGAAATATTAAACATTGAGGACGTTATTGAGATAATGGATATAGGGAAATATGTCATTTATGTTTACATACAACAATAAAAAGTAAATCCCAAACACTTATTTATTTAATTTTGTCATCATTGTTTTCTACTTTTATAAATTTAATTTCATTGTCATTTTTATCTGATACTTTTTGATTTTTTCCACTGATATTTTGGGAAGTTTTACTTTACGTTCAATCGTATCCAATAAGGAATAATAAAGATAACATGTACCATTGATATGGAAGAGTAAACAACAAGATTCCTAAAATTTGAAGTTAATCACATGGATTCATCTACAAAATATATGATCACAATAATTTTCATCAACTCATTTTGGAATTATTCTTTTTAGTTTAAATATAATATCTCACATACCAATGTATTTTCTATTGTATAATAAATATTATGGGTTCTTAATATATCTATTATTGGAATTTTCAGAAACAACATTAGAATAATCCTCTCCATAATTACACACACCATAATCTAATACACATTGTGATGGAAATTACTAAAATTGTATGTTTTTAGTTTATAATTTACAATTGGGTCAAAAAAATGACATACTCAATACTAATCAAACACATTTAGATTATTTTGATACCTTAGGAAAATTACTAAAAAGTTTTTTGTAATGTGTTAGAATCAACCACACATTAATTTTATATTCACAATGTCTGATATGCGTCCAAGAGTAGGTTTTTAGTCATGAAATCATAAATTAGTTCATAACACATGAGACATACTCAAAACAATGAAAAAACCATGAGATTGTTTTTATATATTATAAAAATGACCCATATGTAATTTTTGGACATATAGGAATCAACTAAACCTCAATATGCTATATGGTGTGTTTGGAAAGACTCAAAGATTATGTTTTTAATTTATAATTTTTATTTAAGTTCAAAACAAATATCATATAACAAAAAATAATGAAAACGAATTTATATTGTCTTTATAAATTAGGAAAATAACACATAAGTCGTTTACAACATGTAGGAATTAGACACAACTCATCCTAATAAAAATGTGTATCGTATGACACCATGGTTTTATTTTAGTTTAAAACATAGAAGACATACACAAAATCGAACAAAAACATTCATTATGATTCAAAACAATAACATAAAAAACAATAATTAATTTTTTACATATAAGAATCATCAAAACATTAACATAATACATAATTTGTTTGATATGATTAGGAGTGTTTATTTTTACTTAATATTTTATATTTTAATTCAAAATAAACACCACATACTCCAAAATTAGAAATTTTATTTATTTTTTTGATACATTAGAGAAATGATCCCTAGGAAATTTATGATGTGTATAAATTATCCAAACATCAATTTGATACATAGTTTGTTTGGTATGATTAAAAATGAGTGAATTCATTTTATTATTGACAATTTTTATCTTAAAAAATGTCATACTCAAAACCCAAAAAAAACATTTAGATTGTTTTGATACTTTAGAAAAATGATACATAATTCATTTATGACGTTTAGGAATCAAAATTAACCAATTACTATAGATGGTGCATCTAGTATAATGAAAAATTTATGATTGTAGGTTAAAATTGACAGTTTGGTTTAAAACATCAAATTTATACTGAAACCAAAGAAATATATTCTTATTATTTTGAAAAAAATAGAATAATAAACCATAATATTTTTACATGTATTAATCAATCATACCTCAATCAGGTTTATGGAGTAATCGATATGACTCAAAGGGTATTTTTTTAATTCGATATAGATATTTTTTTGAAAAACACAAATGAGTTACTCAAAAATGAGAAAACACATTTGGAATCATTTGTTACTTTAAGATAATGATCCAAATGAAATTTTTATGTATAGAAATCGACATTATGTAAATCTATGACATGATGTAGATTGTATGACTCAATGTTCATGTATTTATTTTTGGTTCTACATTTGTTTAAAATGAATTTAAAATATCTAGAATAGAAGGAATTATATTTGTTTTTGTTCAAACATGATAAATGAAATTAATTATTCATTTATAATATACTAGAATCCACTTCAGGTCAATATGATACATTATGTGATTTTTAGGAGTTGAAGTGTATGATTTAAATAAAAAATTATCATTCAAGACTAAAAAATGTATCACATAGATAAAATAAGCGAAAACAAACTTTGGATATTTTCAATGATTAATAAAAAAATCCATATTTAAGTTGTTATACTTTGTAATAAATAATAAATCAATCTAATAGATGATATGGCCAGTAGAACCTAAAGTGGGTGTTTTAAATATAGAAGTGTAATTTTATTATAAATCATACCACATAAAGTGAAAACCATGGAAATGAGCTTCGATATTTTTCAATACTTATGAGAAAAATCAAAACTTCATCTTGAGGTGTTGTAAATGACTACTTATCAATATGACAGATAATTTAAATGGTATAACTCGATGATCTTGTTTTGAACTTAAAACTAGTAGCTTAGTTAAATCAACAAGAAATTATTTAAATAAATAAAACAGACTCGAATTATTTTGATCCATTATAATAATTATCTATAAAACATTTTTTATGTTTATGTATCAACCACACCATAATCCAAATCACGATGTTCCTGATATGACAAAATGTATATATTTTTTTTAAAATAAAATTTTAGTTCAAAATATACATGATGTTACAATATTAAGAAAATGAATTCATATAATTCGGAAACATTATGGATGTGATCTATAAGTAATTTTTTAACATGTTGGAATCCACTGTATGTCCATCTAACATAGGTGTACCATGTATGACCTGAAGTTCATGTTTTCAATATAGAATTTCCATTTAATTTAAAACCACATGTTACCTAAACAAACTGAGATGATGAGATCTAATTGTTTTTAAACATTTGGAAAGAAAATTGATATTTAATTTCTGACATGTAAAAATAAACGACACATCAATCAGACATAGGATGTGGGTTTTATGAATTCTAGTATGCGATTATAATATAAAAGTGTCATTTTAGTATAAAATTAATTATGTTTATATAACTAAGAAAAAGTGATTGGATCATTTTCAAACATTATGAAAATTTTCTATAATTATTTTGTGATGCATAGGAAATGACTATTCATTAATCCCACAAATAATGTGTCATGTATTACTATAGGTGTTTGTTTTCATTATTGAAGTGTCATTTTACATGGTTACTCGATTCACATTTCCAAAAAAGGGAAGAAAGATCAGACTGATTTTGATCATTTGGAATATGAAACATAATTCATTTCTAATATATAAAAATTTATCACATGTAAATATTGCACATGATGATGTTTGTATGAAATAAAGTGTGTGTTTTTAATATAATATAGTAATTTTTGTTTAATAATTACATTATATATTCAAAACAATGTGAAATAGATAATATTTATTTGAAGCCTTAAGAACGCCATTCCTAATTCATTTTTTACGTGTCGGAAGTAAATGCATGTTAATTTTGACATAGAATGTAGTTGGATTTACCCGAAATGTCTTAATTCATTATAAATGTCTAATTTTATTTTAAATAATGTATCAAATATCCAAAATTGAAAAAATTAGTTCAGAATGTTTTCAATCATTTGGAAAATAATACTAATTTTTTTGAGACATATAGGAATTAACCACACATCAATCCAAATCAAGTTGTGTCCAGTGTGACTTTAGGTGCATGTTTTCAATACAAAAGTTCCATTTTAGTTTATGACATGTATCACATAGATAAAACAAATAATATGAGATCATATGGTATTTTATTATTATTACATATATATTTTAGTGTATATATATATATTTGTCTATTTATATTCTGATTTTGTTTTCTATTATAAGGATAATGAAAGGTGTCCCAATCCATGTAGCAGCTTCATGATCATTACTTGTGCTAGTAAACGTGATGATAAAGGACCAATTTATCAGTTCTTTTACTAGAAATTATAATTTTTGAGCAGTTTTAATGTCTTTTATGTGGTTAAAACATTCTTTTTATGACAATTTTTTTATTGCTAATAGGTTTTCATTTTTATTATTAGTGACTCCCACCTCCCAAACTATTCCTAGTGATTATGAGAAGGCTTGTGATGAATAGGATATATTTTTCATGGAAATAACCATCCCTCTTCAATACATTTGTAAAACCATTGAGGGTGGCTCAGAACTTATCTTTAATAAAAAAGGATATGTTTTAATCCTCTTAACTGAGTTTTCAACCCAAGTTCTAATTCTTCTTTTCACTCCTCCCACTCAAGAACGGATTAGAATATGATTATGATAATTGGACAAAGAAATCACCGGGAATGGAAGAGGATATATTGATGAGATATTAGTACTGATATTTAATATCAGAACCATACTACGCAAAAGTATTATGAAGGCTCCAAATGTTATTGAGAGATACTCTAAAAGGTAGAAAATTGTAGTGGATGGATCCACTCATGAATATATAGATCCAAAGGTTATAGTGAGCCAACCAAACCTACCTAAATGAAAATATTATATTGTAACTTCTGTGGGCATGGAAACCCATTCACAATTTCGATTTTCTAGCACGAGAGTATGAAATTTTGCCTCAAAAAGTTTTTTCTCTAAAACAAAGATGCATAGTTAGGAAATTTCTGATATTTTGAAAAATGTGGCTTTCCATGGGTGTCTACAAGTTTCTTTAAACGATCAACCTAGTGCCCTATGCGTTCTTTGGAAGTAGAATATTGATATCAAGGGTGTGAGTTTCTCTTTGAAACACATTGGTTCATTTATTCATCATCATGATTCCCTTTCAAGGGAATTCTTGGGATTCAATGGGTTGACATCTCAAAAGTATATATTTAAATCGTGAAGCTTATGATGTCTTTGTTGTAGTTTCTATATGGAACACATCCATTCACTTTATACATTAATAAAATCATGCACCAAAGTGAAAATAAATGGGGGGTATAGTAGGTCTTGGGATTCGATTATGAATATCCATACATGAAGTATAGACTACAAGTATTTTTGATCAAGGTTACATGATTTAACCTTTTACTTGGATTAATGGGAAGTTATAATTCTTTCACATAATGGAGTATTTGAACATATTTTTAGGTTCGATAATATGTATCAACCTCTTTAATATATTCCATGTTTCAAATCTTTCTTCCAATATGTTGGATCACTATCCCATCCTCATTAACCTTTCCATAGGGTAAAAGAATCCTAGAAATGAGGGTCTCTCCATGTTTAATTTTTTTAGTCCATATATGTGCATTGTAAAGGGGTGATCCATTAATTTTTCATATAGGTGAGATTGATATAAAAATGAATTATTTATCTGGTTTCTATGCCAAAAAATTATAGTGATAATTAATTTCTCTATCCTGAAATCCAATACGATGCCATTTAATGGAGGATGAATGAGATCTTCTCTCACCCCCTTTCAGATGCAGTGTTATTGATAATTTATTCTTCTGATGTGGAGTTTTATGTGACCCCCATAATTAAAAAGACCTTATGGTCCATCCATTAATATGATTACAATGTTAATTAATGTGATTCCAACACACATTACATCCACCAAAAAGATTATTTTATATCCCGCAAGATTTTTTTATACTATCAATCTATTATAGATTTCATAGTTTCATTAAGCGATAAGGATAATCATGTCATTATAATAAATTTTCTAAAAAATTGTAATGTATATAGGGATTCAACTATATCCTTGGATATCATAACATTCATTATACTAGTGGTCACATATGAAATAAAACACCATCTTTATCATGACATATAAAATAGAGAAGCCCTCTTATGCCTCAAACAAATCTATTCATTATAATTATCAGTACCTGATGATTTTCACACCCTTTTATTTAAAATTTTATTCCACATTGCCGATCCAAAAATCTTGGGGCTTATGAAATATCTTCTGATGGTTATTACTGAATTCTCTTATTTTAGTGAATCCCTTATTTACTTAATCACTATGTCAAAAAATATACATTGTATTCATACATTTGGAAGAATAATTGGTGTAATGTAATATATTTAATATTATCATAGGATGTAGTTAAAAGTTTCTATATTTTGATTCAATCTATGATTTCAGAGAACCAGATTAGTTTTTTTCCTAAGAGACTAACCTCAGATAATTCTTTTATCACTGAAGATATTTTTCACTCCTTGTAATTATAGAATCTTTTGATAGTGGGTAATAGTTTTTCAATATGTTTGTGATGAATGAGAAAATATTTGTTTTTAAATGGATTGAGTTTATCAAGGATTGACATTCATCAGTTTCCATTATGAACTAAATGAAAGAAAATATTACTCATAGTTTTAACACCTCCATGTTCCTCCATCATTGAGTTCATATGAATACTATCCTTTTTATTTTAGTGGATTATATTTTCCATATTATGTTTTTAGTTTTATATAATGATATATTTATCAATTTTGTACAGGGTCACAAACAAGTTCCACTTATTTTTCATCTCTTCTTTATAGATGATAGTTATCACTTATTAGGAGATACATTGGAGGAAAATGTTCCATTTTATCACCTTATTCTTTGGATTGTGATGGATTCCTATTAGTCCATCAATTCCACAAAATCTACAATTTATTTTATATTTGGAGTACTGTGGAGTATACAAGAGCACCTTCATAATTATTTTTATTTCCTAGTAATTGGTAAGTATCTGAAATAACACAGCCCTCCAATAATATTTTCTCATTCTAAAAAATGTGATGTTATGAGGTTTTATATATGGGATGGAAAAAATATGGAGGGATGGACCATTAAAAAGGTTTCTAAAGTAGTAATGTTAGTTCTCATCACAGACATGGTTGTTACTAATGGATTTCATTTTCACACTCATTATGAGTTAATGTAGATCGACATTCAAAAGGTTGTTGGTCACTTGGATTTTTCTAATGACATCTTGGAATATGTGTTTTTCAAGAGGATATGAGGTTGGAATAATTGAACCTTTTGGGTGGAATAACTTACTAATTTTTTACTCTTCTATAGATTAATGAAGTATTCATTAACTGTTTATTAAATAGTAATATTAACATGGATTCCTCTATATTAACATGTTATTATTATCATGTATTAATATTAGAATCATATATACATATTTGTTGTTTTTAATCATTGAAGGTATTTTTATGTGTCTGAGTTTCTCAATTTATGGTAATATTTTATAGTAGGATTAAATTTTTTTTTTGTTTCTTATTATCACGATGCTAGTTTTACGTCGTGAATCGGGTCGCTGTGGAATTTAACATCATCCAAGAAGTGGGAATAGGGGTTGATTTTGAGATCAGGCACATGGGATAGTATTCCTACTTATAATTTTGGACGGAATAATAACCCATACAGTTTGATGCCACTTAATGGGAGACATAATACCTTCTAAGGCTATATAAAAATGTCCAAATCATCCAGTTTAATGTAATTCTATGAGGAGCACTGTGTGAAAGGATCTTTATTAATAATTTTCATTGGATTATGGAAAATCATCCCAAGAGACCTTGAAGGGATGTTTCATCCGAGGTGGGATGTGGCCCTATAGGCAATATGACCCATTGTTGATTTGGGTGAATTATTGGTGAAGATTTTGGGCCTTAGGGAGGCTTCCAATGTATCTCATTTGGAAGGTAACAAAATACCTCATAGTTTTTAAGGTTCATGCTTACACATATAGAGGAGACCTAATCAAAACATTTCTCATATGGAATACTGACCATCGATAGAATGGTGATAAGTCTTTGGTGATTACACTGAATAGGAGTGCCATACTGGAAGGTGATATAATGATCCAAAATTGGAATCCCCTCCCAATATTTGTATTTGATCATGTGGATGTGATGACCATTACTGACCCATAATCCCACGTGATTTATGCTTGGTGTGAGAAAAAAGTGGTTGTGAAGATTTGTAAAACCCCACAACATCCTTTATCTACTAGTTAATGGGATTGTAGCTATTGGAGAGTGAAATGGATTTTTTGTTCCTATATGCTATTTTTATTTCATAACTAGGTTCGAGACATATGATAATGTATGGATACAACCAGAAGGAAATCTAGGGGCTTATTCTATAAAGAAAACCCAATCACTGATTCCAGTGAAGATTAGTGAGGGATACATCACTAACCATCATAAAAGGGAAAGGTAAGTGGACCCCCTCACCATAAAAAATGTGGAGGTCCCTAGAACATCCACCAAGGTTGGGATTCGCATTATTTAAGGTATTCACTACAATGGGCATTGAGTGGACCTTACCAATTATATAGGATATGTGTGGGACAACATTTATAGAGGGAATGTACAATGAAATGGGGGACATGTTGATGTGTCTATTTCACTAAGAATGCATGTCTAGAGCACTTTAATGATTATATTATTGAAATTTTCATTAAGGGACCCTTATGGGTCCTAAAACATCATGCAAGAGGTATATTGAGAGGATTGTATGAATATTTCAAGGAGGGATCATGGTAAAGCCAAAGACGAAGATAAATGGTACTGAGACTAAAGGACTCCATCCCTCATGAAATTTCTATTAGAGGATAGTGGACTAAAAAAACTCAACCTACATATAGTTCATAGAAATGTGGTATGTAAAGGGGTTTTATATTCATATGTATTTCAATGAAATATTTTTTTTGTAGATGGACTCTTCTTCCCGTAATTAAATTATGATATGTGTTGAATGCTTAACTTCTCAAATCTCTATCTTATACTATTTATCTCTATTATTCATCTATTTGGACACATGTATCAATTTATTTATTTTTTCATGCCTCCATCAATGTGTGGGGTTTTAATTATGTTCGGATGTAACCATCATATAGGGTTGATGTCAATTTGAAAGAACTCGTCATTTGAAGGATTTTTCATTGCCAATGGACTAAATGTAACACATAATCCATCAAATGAAATCTAATTTTAAGGGGGACATGAAGTCACTCATCACCCTAGAAATTATTTTATGTTTATGAGGGCATGAAATTAAATCCTCACCAGTAAAATTAATTTTCATTTATGGTGGGTGGGGGTGTGAAGACATTCCATGAAAATGAAATTTCATTTGTGGGGACTGTGATGTCATGTCTCACCCCACAAACAAAAGTGTCTTTATATGGGCACTCTATATGGATGTGTAATGAAAAAATTCTATGTAGAAATTCTATACAGGTTATAGACTAGAATAATGGGAGTGTTATTTAGAATATAGGTTTTCTATGCCACTTTATGTCCTTACCCCTTTAATCATTAACAAATTGATGGATTTATTTTATTATATCCCCTAGAAATGCATAAATTACTTCTCATCTTCCCTGTGAAATTTTTCTACTCTAACAAAATGTGCCCTCTAAAATGGGTTATGATTGGAATGAAGGTAATTCCATTACATGGAATAGAAATTTTCAGATATAATCATCATGGTGGAGAATGTGAAAAAATATAAGGTCTCACAACTATAAAATGTGATAAACATGAGACATTTTTCACCTAGAGAATAATGTTCTTTATGGTCTTGTCCCAAATTTTGAGATATAATCATTCCATGCTTATTAATTTTTTTTTTGTGAACAACCTTTCAAAAATAGTTATTTTATTTTGTGGGTAGTTTTCCAATGTTGTGAATAATATCATTTGTGAACTAGTATCTTCTAAAAAATATCTGTTTTCTTTCAAGGTTTAATTTTTCCTGAAATGCGATTAAAAAATATTCATAATATATTTCATTTGTCATACTGTTCATGTAAAACATAATAAGGGTTTTTGTAACTTTGATGAGTTTGATATCATTATTCTAATGTTTCAGTGATAAAATGGATCTTAATAACACACATTTACCCATGATGATTAAATCATTAGTGATCACAATGATGTGGAGAATTACTATTTTCAGGAATATTGAAACTATCCTCTGATATCATATCATCCCTAAAGTGGGTATTAAAAACAATACCCTTTATCAAGATCCTTAAATTATCAATTTTGAATAATATTACCCCTATACAACCTCATCATTTAATAAAGTGATACAATTCTATCAGATGATCAAAACTCCACACCCATATGGGATGAAGTACTCTCAGATCATGTTTATGTGAACATTTATATTGTAGGAAAAATCAAACCTGAATTGAACTAGGAATATTATACATTTTTAATGGTTCCTTATGGAATCATTGAAATAAAAAAAATAAAAATATATCCTTATAGACTTATATTTATGTCTAGAAATTACTTTTTAACCTCTCACATGATGATCCTAATGGAGGGAGGATCTCCTACTGGGGATTGTAGTTATGAGGGTGTTTTTTGTGATGAATGGGACTGATTATTCATATTGTGACTGAATTAAATGAAATCTATTGAATGTTTCTATGTATTTATCTTATACGAGTTGGCATGTATTTTCTATTTTAATTTCATTTTACAACGAGGATTTCTCTAGAATTAAACAACCATTGGTGTTCGAGAACCGATACCTTACACCTACCACATGGTAAAGATGGAATAAGTTTGTGTGATATCAATATATTAGGTTTAATTCACAATATTATTAGAATTTATGATGAGTTCCTTCCTATATTTAACACTTCTGAAAAAATCAAAAACATTTACCTATTTGTGAGATGACGATTGATCGTGGTGGAGATGTTACTCAGCCATCCCCTTCACACCATTTAAGATAATCCATTCAGTTAATAGATTAAGATATTCTTGAAATCTAGTGGGATGAGTCTAATGGTTTGGAGTATCAAGAAACATCTGACTCAAAAATATCAAGGTGTTCTAAGATCATACTGGGACACTATATAAGTAGGTTATCTTACCACATGGTGTTGTAGATTTGGCCAGATATATACCCATTCATTGAGACGACAAGATATCTCACCTTGTTTTTTAGTGAATATCTCATTCTATATCATGATTCTTATGTTTGTGTTAGGGTCTTAAACATGATTATGGAAGCCACCATAGGGTAGGGACAACCGATAAACCTAGTTGTACTCACCCTCACTCGTATTTATGAGTTGTTTGGTTATATATATGAGGGAAGACCCCCATCAGATTGAAGAAAAATTAACTTTCTATATTTATCTACATGGAATAATTTTAATTTTTTGAATATCAGTATACCATGGTGATCCCTCATTCCTCATTTTCCCTCTGAGGCTCAATATATTAATTATTATTCGGACATACATGTGTTACGATAGTTCAAATTAGTTGTTAAAGGATCCTAGATATATTTTTCACATATTATCTAACACCTTATGGTGCGAATATTTATAATTATGTACTGAATTTAGAAGATAAATCATATATTGTATCATATTTATACGAGATTCTAGTTTCTCAGTTACATGGGGTTACCAATTTTACTCCTTATACTCCATACATGTTTAGACCAAATTTTAAAATCAATATCAGGTTACATCCTTATATATTGTTAGGATTAATATATATCACAACTAGTCATAGTCTTTTATCTATGTTTGATGTTGATACATGAGGACTAAATCTTTGAAATTTCATTACATTTCATGGACAATCCAACCAACCTGCCATGAGGTTTTATTAAAATGTGGGTGGAATACTGTCTAGATGGGGTTTTGGGGAAACTAATATTATTGGTGAGATAACCATTTTATTCTCCTATATCCTTTCCTTTTATGCTTACATAATTATTTTTGAGTAAAACAATCGTACATGAAAATTATGAAAGAGTTTTGAGGAAGTGGTAACATCCGTATTACATCATGATGGGAGTGGTGAAGACCCAACAATTTGGTTAATCTTATTAACCATCCATCCAATATTTGGTCCCTATATAATGGTGGTAGGCCCTTATATGATGTACACCAGCCATACCAACTCAGTCCCTGAAATTAATGAGGAGGCATTGGTGGGGGAAATCCCTAATATTGTAGCATAATTTGGAGATATGATATACATAGAGAATGTGAACCCATATTATATACCAATAATTGTAGCTGAACAGTTCCTAGAACCCAGTGTTATCATTGATGATTAGGTTATGTGAATATGGTTGTGGTGTAAAATTTACATGATCATAATGAATAATCCTTTATAAAAGATAATTGATAAAGTGGAAAACATTAATAAAATCTTCCTTGGATTAAGAATAGGTAGGTTAAATCACCACAATGTGAACATACCAATTCATCAAATTATTATTTCATGGGAAGGTATTCTTACAAATGATTGGGATCTTATCTAGTATAATATTTCCAATCATCATACATAATCATTAAATTATACTACCACTGACCTGCATTATTTAGCTGTTGAGGTAGCCCAACTTCATTATTGGGTCACTTTAATGATAGTGGATCTATAAGAATGTGAGATTATAGTAGCTAGAAAAAATCCACAAATATTATTGAAAAATACAGAGCTATAATTTATTAGAATGAAAATTCATGAGTTAAATGCATTTTTAATGAAAATTATTCCATTAGATGAATCTGGAGCTATGAGAAGAACCAATCTCAAGTAGGCACTTGATCCCCAATGTCAGGAATTAGTCAATCTATTTAATAATTAAGGTCAAATTTCACTTTATTCACTTCATTTGAATCTCATTCCCCAAAAATTTAATGTAGGTGATCCAAGATGATGATATTCCTCCAAAAAAAAATTTAAGAATGTAAATGTTTTCTCAATCATCTCTCACTTCAATATGAATTTCAATTATGATTTTAATAACAGTTTTGATTGTGTTTTTCTTGTTATAATGACCATGTATTATTGTATTTAACAAGAAACAATAGGAAAACAAGATTGATCTTAAATGTTTCTTTGTTCATATGAACTAGAGTGATAGGAGTCAACATTTCCTAGGTCACCCTTCAAGATTTTTTAAAATGATGATTTTTACATCTCATTCCATTTATAATTGTAGAGTATTTCAATAGAAACCAATGAAATATGTTTTTTAGTTTTTATATATTTTACCAATAGTTTTGAGAGTAATAATACTAACAGAGGGTTTAATCTTGTGAATATGAAACTCCATAAATAAATTAGGCTCGTGTGAAGGTAGAGGGCTGTTTGATTCCTTGAATGAATCTATACATTATATATCATGCATAAAAATATTCTATGTAGATAAAATTCATTCATTGGGAAATTTTTTTTTATAATTTGAGGTGTTGATGATTTTTTTCTTCCAAATACTTCTATATGGGTCATGATATCATGTATTGAAGGAGAATGTCACAATATATGGGCCAAATCAGGGTATTTGAGTCATATGGGGTGAATTTTACCTCTGATTATAGGTTCATGATATGGGGGATATGTTTCCTATTTTTTAATAGGAAATACAACATAGCTTATTTTAATCAAGGTTACACTCTATGTCTAATAATTTCACATGAGTCATTGTCACCATGATATAAAATAGGAAACATGGGAAATCATTTAAATCCATAAGGGACTGAATGATTGGGAACATTTATAGGAATGTTCAACCAAAAAATATTTTTTAGGGGGACTGGGATTAAGGTAATGAAAACTAATGGTTAGGAGTGATATCCATTACCAATGAATCATGGAAAAATGATGGTTCCCCTATATATATTGAATTATTCTATAGGGTAAGGTAACATTCATATTTCATTCTGTTATGGGATTAGAATAATACGAGACTTAAAATCCAGTACCATGTAAATTTTCATGAATCTGTATATCATTTTGATAATGGGTCATACCGAATTGACAACCTGTCATGCAGTTTAATGTCATTCTATAAGTACATAAATATTCTACAGTTATTGGTCATTTTATGATGGCCTTTACTTACAATTTAATGTTGTATGGATTTAGTGAGTTTCATATAGTTTAATTTCATTGTAAAAAGAATAATGGACACATATTTTAGCATCACTTAATAAGGAAATATGATTATTTTGTTTTAATTGCACATGGATTTGACCAAAATATTACAGATTTTATACTCCATGGCTATATTACTGAGAATTTTCCATCACCCTTTAGGCTTGAAAAGTGAAGTTTATATGCGGTATACAAGGGGAATAACGATACAAAAAGTGGCCTGGGATAAGTACGAATTGATAGTAAATCAATTTTTTTGAAAATTGGATTCCAGTATAAAAATTTCTATACTATAGGAGATAGAAGATGTCTCTCTTATGGATGAATGTGCCTCTGGTTGACAAGAATTTTGAGGGAGACTATTGGGGTGACAAAATGGATTATATTATGTATTATAAAAATAAGTGCTTCCTTTAGAATTTAGAATCCCATAACTGATGGCCGGGGGAATCTTATTTAGATTTGGATTTTATTACATACAGAATTTTAAATGTGCAAGGAAGGTGCATGAATATGGAAGTGAATTTCATGGAAAAATCACTAATGAATTGGAAGATATGTTTTTTATGTCAGTCTAAAACATACATAGGTAGAGGAAATGTTTTTTTACTATGTATGTGGTTATGACATATGTTACATTCATTTCTACATATCTTGTCAAAGAGAAATTCAACCCATAAATAGTTCTCAAAATTATTCCCCACACTGATATATTTTTTTGGAGAAGGTATATTTTTTTAATACAGGTTCATGAGTGGGTGAAAATCCATATTGGGACCTCCTATTAAGATTTTGATCATGCATATGATAGTAGTGGTGTGTTATTTTTATATTTAATTTCAAAATGGATGTGGGATCTTAGAATCACTATGTATCCAGTCAAAGTGAGAATCAATCCACAGATAGATCTTGGAAGCAGGGGTGGTAAGAGAACAAAAACCCACATCTAAGTGGTCTTAGTTGTCGTCCATGGTGACGAAAAGTTTTCCACCATGAATGATATATCATCCATTCAATTTAACATCATATAGTACCTAAATTATTTTTTACTTTTAAGGACTTTCCACTAGGACCATTTTAACCTTGATGAAAAAATGATGCATTGACTAAGATTAGAATCCATTAACAAAAATACTATATCCACATGATCTTTTATCTATGTGGGAAACGAGGAGTGTAAAATGATTCATTTAACCTGCATAGATAAGTAAAATAAACTACAGAGGAATTCAAGTAGGTGATGGATGGCCCAAGATGTATGATTCAATCTTATCAATATAGGTTAGTAGGATGATAATCATGTTGTACATATTTATTATAATCCCAGTAAGATAACATAAAAAATAATGGATGATGGTTACCCAATTTCATGGCAATAATAATTGATAAACGTTTTATTGGACATGGATGTTATGACAATCTTTGTATATGAGAATAAAAAATAAAACCCATAATCATAGGGTTTATCAGATCAAGAGAAGTAATATGGGACACATATGTATAGAATGACCATGGATCATGTTAAAAATTAGTTCTAGACTAATATTATTGTGGTTACAATGATAGAAGGGGTCACTCTTTAAGAAGGATGTTCTTTTGGTTGATTGGACATTTGAGTGAGACATATGAATAGAAAAAATGTGGCATATTATGCTTATTTAAAAATGTTATTCTCGTGAATCTTACATACTATTACCAGTGGGAATGGAATGCTTTTGGAAATCCCAATTTTCCAAAGATAAGGATTATTTTGTATGTATGGAATGAATACCTGCATAATGGAATAATTTCAATCGCCATTGGAAATGGGTTTTTGAGTCACCATTATATATCATTCTTTGTATGTATTAGAGGGTCCATTTTCTTTACACCATTATTTTTACCGACAAATAAGGTCCAAGAATAACTATTTACCACATTTAGACTAGAATCATGCCAAAGGATGATTTATAATTGAGGTGTGGTAGGATTCCAACACTAAGGAGTTTGATCCACTAATGAATGAAGAAAATTGTTATGAAGTTTTATGAAGTGGAATTAGGATGTGAACCATGTAGTTTCGTTTCATGTGTGACAGAAATTTGTGTACAATTTATCATCTTATGAATAGTACATTAGGTTATTTAGTTTAGAGTCGTACATCTCAGACCACGACAC
This sequence comes from Viscum album, assembly GCA_963277665.1. Classification (NCBI taxonomy): domain Eukaryota; kingdom Viridiplantae; phylum Streptophyta; class Magnoliopsida; order Santalales; family Viscaceae; genus Viscum; species Viscum album. The sequence continues at coordinate 712,275,083 of OY728134.1, read as the reverse complement.
CTTGTAGTATAAGTTCATATTACTAGGACAATGTGTTGTTCCTTTTAAATTTTCAATGATTGGAGAAATGATTCAATATATTTTAACATCATGAAGCTAAGATATTTCCCTAGATATTAAAATCAAATGATATTGAAAAAGGCAAATGTATTTATCACATTATGTTTTTATTAAAAAAATATTACATTAGTAGGGGAATAGTTAATTCCCCATCAATTATGGTTAAAATGTATTCTCTATTGGGATATAATTTATGTATGATGTAAATTAATACCCACATTGGTTAGAGATTTGGAGGTTTTTCCCTATTATCAATAAATTTTTCAATGCAAAAAATAACTCTCATTGAATGAAGTATTGTAGAAAAACATTCTTATTGAAGGATCTTGCAATCATGTTTGGGAATATTTACTAAAAATGCATCGTATAAATTCTTTTATTATCAAGTCTCCCAAACATGTAAACTCACATAAATGATTGTTCATCATATGAGATATTATCATTGATATATATTCAATGTGGGGGAACTTGGACCTCAATGTGTAGAACTCTCTCTATTATATAAGTGAAATAATAAAGGTTTGTCGGAGTTGTTGTGTATGTAAGTGTTTGGTAGGTTGAGAAGGTATGTTGGAGCTTGTAGAGATTATTATCTATTCCTTATCCACCATTATTTGGAGAGTTTAAGATAGAGTTTTCTTAAAATCCTCTATCGATCCTTCTGGGACTGCATGATAGTGATATGAATTGTTTGATTTGATGTATTATTACTGAATAATGTTATTCAATTATGAAGAATAAAATATCGTGTTGTTATTTTTCAATAATATGCGGGGGATGAAAAATATGATGATGATTAATAACATTACGAAATTTATTAATCATTGGGTACATTATTCCTTAAGAGGCATTGAATCATCCCATTTTGAGACAATGTTGGTAGTAGTAAAGGTGTGTCTGAACTTCTTGGAAATAACTAGAGGGAATGACCTTACTTCATCTATTACCTATATAGAGAAAAAATTAGAGTATTTAGAAATATTTTGTACCTCTCTGGGGTGATGGATAAAGTGGGAATTTATTTGGAAGAAATAATTTTTTACAAGAAAATTGGGTGTTATCTTGTGTCATTAATATCTAGAAACACATGATTTTCCAATTTTGGTGAGAAATATCTGTTCATGAATAATGGGTACAACAAGAACCAATATTAACTTCTTCAATGGGGGTAGTGTATCCTCTTTGTTAGTTATTATGAGTAGTTTTCATCAATTCATTACTTATAAAGAGTCTTCTGATGGTCTTGTCTATCATAATGGATGAAACTAAATTCCAATCATAAGATCTATTGTTTTATAGCTCAATTTGGTGTAAGGAACCCATTTTGGAGGTATTCTAGGATATTTTTCATGAACATGTTTGAGGAATATCTATTTTAGAGGAGGAACTGATATCATTGATCTCTTTTTCAAAATGTTGAACTAATGACTACACTCTTCAATGATGGCTGATTTTGATAAATATTTCATCCCAATCAAGAGGTTCCAATGCTACACCACCATTTTCTAAGGCATCTTCCAGATCACTTTGTGAAAATAGTAAATGAGTTATTATTGGATTCTATGGTAATTCTTACATCAAACCTTAAATGTAATTTAGTAAGGGGACCAAATATTATTTAATAATGGTGTAGTAATCATTAAACTTGTTAAATACCAACTAAAAAACACATATGATTTGAAGTTGAGTCACCAGTATTTGAAATTCTATATCCAAACCTAAAATAAGTTATTGGTACTCATCCTCATTAGTATTTTAGACTTATAACAGACAAATGGTGTTTATAAGAAACAAAATTGTCTATTAAATGAAAATGATACCCAACATGAATGTGTTGATCTTGGAGACTTTTATTCTATATGTGATTTGGATACTTTATTCACAATAAAATTATAGTTCATCATCTATATGGTATCTTATAGTGAGAATATTCCCTCATATATAAGTTTGGAACACATTTGGTCATCTTCCAATGTTGATGTTATGTTAGAAAATTTTCTAAGGCTGATCATTTATTTCCATCTACAATATGTACTAGGTCTTTAACAGTTCCAGATATTCTACCCATAATTCCAAACATCTAGTCAAAATGGGACGATTGAGGGTATTTACAAGTGGTTAATCTTGAGAGTTTAGAAAGAACTCGTGGTGCTGAATGTAATGCAGTAATTTATTAATTGAAAAAATCAACGAAAAGTGGTTTTTATTGACATCAAAATACCATGTATTTGTGTCAATCATGGTGTAACTGAGATAATAACAATTTTTTTCTCTGCAAACAAAATTTTTCATTTCAAGAATAGAACCCAATGATTGTTCTAGGGATTTCATGTATAAGATGACTGGATTTCTATTGACTGGAGGAATCAAAACTGATTGGATCAAAAGATAATTATCAAGATTATTGTATTAGTTTTAGAATTCATTAGTTCACTAAAACAATTCCCCTCCCTTTATTAACAAGGTGAAGGGAAAACACATTCCTCTGAGGTTTTTTATTAAAACTATAATGTAGACATGGTACCCATGAAATACTATTAACTATAAGAGGTTTGTATAATGTGATAATCCAATAATTTCTTTGGTCTTTTTACGATCGAATTCAATTCCATGATGGAATATGATGATGTCGAGAAATTTTCTTGAAGTAACACCAAAACAAATTTTCAAGGGATTCTTCTCCATACTATACTGTTGATGTTCCTCATAGTTAATATCAATATTGGAAATGTTATTATAATTTTCCATGATTTTACCACCAAATAATTTACATAAAACTTGACTAATTTTTTAATTTACTATGTCTGGTGCTTTTATATGTAGTCTCTTCATTCAATACACTGAATGGCATTACCCGATTCCAGAATTCTCTCTAGGGCCCCTAAAAGTTGAAGATTAATCAACTAATGGGTATATATGTATTTGATTATACCCTAAATATCCATCCGTGATATATATGTATTAATATTCACATGTTTCATCGATAAGAAGTTTTTTGATCAAAACCGGGAAGTAATCATTTAGAAAATACCATTTAAGGTCTCTAAAATTGATGAAAAATCTGATATTCCCATTATTTTTCATGATGGGTAAGATTTTGGTGATCCATTTCAAGTACTTAACTTCCAAACTGAAATCCAATTTTATGAGTTTCATATTTCTATATTCCTCCAAGGAATCATGAGTCATATGCGTCCTTCGTACAGAATGCCTGATACAATGATGGTCACCATGAAATCCAATGTAATGGGTATCCACATTTGGATCATGATTTGAAATGTACTTGTAATTCCAAGAAAAAATGTCCCACTATTTCTTTAGGAAATATGTTTAAATATCATGTTCTTATAGGGACTTATATTAATTGATCAGTGTTAGTAGAAGATCCTCCATTACACCCATATATATTTGTCAGAGTTCATATATAGTAGTAGATACTATATCCTTAAATGACAGAGGAAGAACATTTAGGTCATTTTCTTTTTCCTATTACTCTTTAAGTTATTCTTAATCTATGACCATATTATAATTTATGAGAGGAGAAAAATAATTATTCTGGTTAAAGGAGTTTCCTGCATCATCTGATCTATCTCCTAATAGTGATATCCTGACTTCCACTAGTTTATTTGAGGTTGTAGTGTCATTATAAAATTATTATGATAAGGTTGGATTTCTTCCAATTTGTTTGTCTCTACCAATAGAGGAATCGATAATTTATTCCCTTCCCATGGATTCACCTGACATGGAAGATATGCTGATGACTAATGAACACATCTATGAATATGAGATTATGTATTCGACTAGACTAATGTGCAACACATATTCATCAGTGAGGTCTTTGAATAGGTTATCTGGGGTCATTTACACACTATATAAAGTGGTAAACATTGTGACACAATTATTTATGGTTTTATTCTTTTATCTTTAGTGTAATCTAGCATCAATATATTAATATTCATAAGAATAAAACATAGATTTCACACTATGCAATGACCCAATCATCATGTTGCTATAGTATTTATGATATTGATCATATATTGAAGGTATCTCTACATACTAACACGTCCCTCGACATACCTATAAGAAATTTAATGTTTTATCTTATCGGAAGACCAAGGACATTGATTTGGTAACTAGATCCCAAAACCATGTTCTGAGATTAATTTATCTAAGGGGGTTTCATTCAAATTTATCATAACCATGAAGTGTCAGAGAGATAGGGGTAGATTAAATTCAGTTAATCTTAATTATTGTAGAATTTTTAAATGAATTAGGTAGATTGATAACTCATTCAAACTAAAATTTTTATGGATTCCAATGGTTTCTAATCATTGGGATATGTACAGGGATGGATGTGTCTATGTATAACATCATGTCTATCTTGTTCTATGAATGAGGTAACTCATGCCATTGTATATGGTATACATCTAGATGATATGAGTTAGTGAAAGAAACTTCATATTCAAAATATTGATGTAATAGAAGAGTGTCTACATGTATATCCTATAGATCCATTGATAGTTTGAGAGTGTATACAATCAAAATCTTCATAGGAACTATGGCTGGTTTTTTCAAGATGACATATTTTTGGGTCAAGGGTCTACATTTCCCTAAAGGTAACTATTCCATGTAAGGTATTTTTAAATATTACTTTCTTTTGGAAGATGACTCTTGTTGTTTTCTAGATGTGTAGGTCATTTTATCTACTAATTGATCAAACCAAGTTGTTCATACCACTTACTTGGGATGGTAATGTTATCACCTATTTATCAGTCGGTCATCCCAAAAAATCGACTCCAAGTGATTTTTTACATATATGGAGGCATATTACTACTTTTTATAAGCTTGTAAAAGTGCATTCACATGTGTTTCAATTTAATTTCTAGCACCATTAGAGAATTATAGTCATATTTTTTCAACTGAAGATTCCCCACCTTCTTTTTCCATGACTCTTATGGCCTCTAATCACGTCTACCCAATTTGGTGCGGGAAGATCATGTTCATAAAAACAATAATCCTCAGTTAAGGGATAATTTAAATAAATTAAATTAATTTATTGGAAGATAAATTAGTAATCTAATGAGGACTCTCATTGATGTTTATGTTCCCATTGTACTATTTGGTAGGGTATATCTCATTGTATAGTTCTGCAATACAATACGTGTTTTATTGAGACTGAGGGTATGGACACCAATAGAATCAATGAGAAGTTAATCATAGATATAAGTTATTCCTTTTATTTTTTATTCCCATTCTTCCATACTTTCCATTTATTTAATGATTGTTCATTAGAGTATTTTGTGTGTGATGTAGTTAGACATTCCATAGTGTATAATAATGGGTTCACAATTGGTTGTTTAATAGTGATCAGAGGATAGCATGAGTCTAGTTAATTATTTTTTTAGTCACCCAATCAATAAAATTGTTATCACTTTTTTTTGGAAACATCTTACCATTCACCTTATCCTTATAGATAACTAGTAAAAAAATCTATATGTGTTGGTGGTTTTAAAAATTTCACCTACAATGAATAAACCACCATTTCTATGTTATCATTGAAAATTAAATGGTATAGGATATTTTTGACCAATATTTACTGAATGAGGATATAATTTGGGAAATACAAAAGTATTATCTAATCGGGTCATTTGAGGTCCGACAGATTTAGTATGTTATTTCCCAAAGCATTAAAAGTTAGCCATGAACCTATTATTACTGGAATGAACATAAAATCCTTCTATGGTCATTAAATTTTGAGAGTTTCAACTATCATATCTAATCCATGAAGGTTATTTTTTACACTATTTTCACACATAATGTGGTGCTACATGACGTGGTGGTGGCTTCAGAGTTGGATTTGGTGTGTGAACTAGTTTTTGAGTGACAATTCTAGTTTCTTCTTTTATGGTCCTCTTTTCATGAACTGTTGATATTGTTTTAGATTTTGGGTTTTGTTCACCAGATTGAGTCATCCATTATTTTTCCAGCATCAATAATTTCTTATACCCCCTATTTATTTTAAGAGATTGAGTTGTTTACTCAACTCATCAATGTCATTTTTTATTCCAAGACACAACAAATAATCATTTAGAAACTATAAAATTAGGTAGTAATTTGGAGACTTCCTCATATGAATGAAGTCTAATACACTCTCTCTCTAAATGTTTTCAATTCGACAGATTGAGAACCAATTTCTTCCAAAGTCTCGAGGTTAACTAATAATGAAATTACATGAAACTATCTTCCCATCTATTGATAAAAACGATAGGAAATCTGGTGTACCATACGACCGCTAGTACTTACATGGTCTTCAGAAAACACTATAGTTTTGTTGATTCTTGTTGAAAAAATTTTATATCATGAGGCCACACCATGATAAATAATGTGTCAGATGCTATTTTGAATCTCTTTAATAATTGCATGTCAGAAGTATTATATTTTTAAAATTAGGTAGGGGAAGAGTCCCTCATACCCATTTGGGGTAATATTCTCTTTCCAATTGTAATGGAGCATGTTGTCCGACCATAACTTTTAGTTAGGATTCCAAAGATTTAATATTTTAAAAAATACATGTTGGGTTTTATAACTAACTATGGGCTTTAGTAGGGTGAAAAATAGACTATACTATATAGGTTGGTCATATATGCACTTGTACCTAATCCATATACTTGTAACATGACAATCATTGGTCATGTTGTTTGGGAAATGGATGGAAGTATCAGTATCCCAATATAATTGTTTCCAAATAAATTTGTATCCTTACTCCAACATTGAGAGGAAATTCTACATTCTATAATATGTTGAGAGATTCTTATAGAGGGATATCGATAGAGGAAGTGAAATGAGATTCTAATTAGAGTACATTTCTATAAAGAATATTAAAACAGAGTGATTTGACATTAATATATTCTCGTTTTTTCATTTTTGGTCATACTAATCTAGTTACTACTTGATTATGTTTGGTTAGACACCCTTGGGTAATATTTGGGATTAGAAAATAGCCTTATTATTTTAGTTAGATGATTCTCATTGAGGAGAAAATATAGAAATCGAATGATTTCCCATTTTTTGGTAAATCAAATGATTTCGATTATCAACACCATATTTGGTCATATTAGTGAGTCATATTTTGAGGGGACATATCCTACTCTTGTTATCTAGAACTAGCTTCCTGTTATGCGTCATTATCAAAACTATTTCTAATTACCAATTATGATGTGAACTACATCCAAATAATTTAACCATTCTATTAATTATAGGAGAACTATTTATTCCTGGGTAATATACTAGAATAGATTTGATTATTTGGAGTTTTTGAGTTATTGAAATGTCATATTTATTTTAGACTATCATGGGAAATAATCCTTTACATTAGGAATCCCTTCAATTCCTTTTGATGATGGTAGTTCTAAAAAAACATCCAAATGATTTTTTTTTTCATATCATTGACGGAGAAACAACATCATGGGTTAGAATGAATTGGTAACATAAAATTTGAGAAACAACTCCCAACTGATTAAAGAACCCCTTTCAATAAGTTTGAGGTAAAAATTATCCCATCCATGTGGGTTGGTGGTGCTCCTATTCAATATTTACAACATTTAAATCCTATTTTATCAGCCTCGGGGGTAGTGTAAAAAATTCCCCCATAACTGTGGGTGGTGGTTTCTCTTGTACTTCCAAAAATACAGCTTTTCTATATTTTCGTCTGAATTTATAGATATTTTCTCTAATATAGGATACTTACATTATTCCATTTGTTCCAAATCCATCAAAATTTTATAATATTTGCGCTATATGATGATTAACATAATTAAAGAGGAATTTTTGTTAATATTATCATATAATTGATCAAAGAGTCTTTTGATTTAATTCACTCTTCTATCCCAACATCATTGAGAGTTTTTAGGGTCTAGTTCTGGTTAATCATACCAATTTTTATTAGAAGATATTTCTTCTCAAAAGTCATTGTATGTTTATTATATTTCATGATATCCCCATTAGTTAGTCTTTTTGATCAAGGAGCGATGTAAAATTAAATACATAGTGGTGTCCCTATCGTAGGATAACAATAATGGATGTCGCATCAATGATCTTTTATTCAAATAATTTTATTACATTGAATCATGAAATCTAAACAACCCTTATTATTTTACAAACATTATTTGTTTTCAACTAGGATGGTTTTCAATATGATTTGACAATGAATATATTCCATTAAACTGATTCTATTTGGGTATTCATCACAATTCAGATCTATTTGATTTAGTTAATAAAGTAAAAAAAGACACTCTGGAGAATCCCTTACATCCATTCACCCTATGCTCTACTACACCATGTTTTCACAGTCCTGTGTAAGTCAAACGAGCATAGAAATGCAATACAGACAAAGTAAAACTCAATAACAACTTGGATAATAGACTACAGCATAACATCTTGTCAGATAAACAAATAATCCATCTTACAGTACTATGCATGATTAAAAAGAAGGTAGCATAATAGGCTAAGCAGGACCCAATAGTCATAAACAAATCATGCATGGGAAAACACTTCCATATCAAATAAATTAACCTATTCACATTCAAATAATCTCTATTATATCATACAATCATAGAAGGAAATTATTTGGAATAAAATAGTAAACACACAATACCCCGTTCAATGGTATTAGGAAATGTTTCGTATATAACTCATGTAATAGCTACAGAAAGGCACAAACCACATACCTCGGTATTGTAGGATTATTATACACGAAACTCAAGCCTTGAATCTCACAAGAACACCATATATCATCAAAAATAGATAAAAATTTCAATAGAGGATAACTTGAGAAAGTGGAGGAATCAGGAAATAATTCTCTAGAAGAAGAAAGAGATTACTGAGGCTATCCCAATGCAATATACTGCTGTCGATTTGAAGAACCGATGCTCGATCAGGTTCATGGGAATGAAATCAGGTTGTAATAGTTCTCTCAGTCGAATAAGGTGAAGAAGAATGTGTTTCTGTTGATAAGATGTGACCATGGTCTATTTAATGAAAAAAGTACATAGCGTGAACTTTTTATGTACATTAAATGTACAATCCCTTATTGAGCCCTACATTAGGCGGCCTTCAGGTCCCCACACACGGCCGTGTGCATGAAAATTTCCCGACCAGAACTCGACTACCCATGGTAACTGAGTACATGAACTGTTCTGATAAAGTAAACAGTGTGTACTTCAAAAATTTCAAGAAACTCTTCTTTTCTTCAAAAACACCAAATAATTAAATACATACCTGAAATAATGATCCGAGTTTTTTTAATTATTCCCCCTTAAAGAAATTCATCCCCGAATCTCCCTAGCAAGGCCACATAGAAGAAGAATCCTTGAACAACTCCGACCACTATGATCGTACATCTGCCTCCATCTCCCATGTATCATCATGTACATGCTCGTGCAACTATAACACTCAAACCAGCGGAGCAGACCAGCCACGAAAAACCTTCGCACTTTGATCAAAAATCTGGATAGGATGCTCCTTGAACAAGTCATTCACCTCAAAATCAACCACCTCAGGCTGAAAAAGGTGAGACTGGTCTGAGATGTAATGTCGATGCTAGGAAACACGGAAGAGGTCATGCATAGCCCGGAACCTCTGAGGTAACTGCAACCGATAGGCATCCAGACCAACTCTTTCCAACACCTCGAACGGTCCGACATACCTTTGGAAAATCTTACCCAACCTCCTAATCCTCCTATGTCCCTACCTTGGTGTGACACATAAAAATAAATGATCCCTGACCTCGAACTCTATAGGTCATCTCCGTCGACCAGCATAAGACTTCTATCGTGACTGCACATTATCCATCCACTTCCAAATCAACAAGATCTGCTCTATGGTATCCTGGACAAGACAAGGTCCCAGCATAAATCCCTCTCCTACCTCTATCCAACATAAGGGTGATTGGAATATCCTACCATACAAATCCTCACAAGGTTTTATCTGAATAGTTTCTTGAAAACAATTATTGTAGGAAAACTCCACAAGAGGTATGTGCTTCTCCGAAGAACCTCCAAAATCCAAGATACAAGATCAAAGCATGTCCTCATGACTCGGGATCATATGATTGGACCTACCATCTGTCTGGGGATGGTAATATGTACCCAAAAGTACATGTGTACCCAAAGCCTTCTGAAGCCCCTGCCAAATTGGAGAAGTAAAACGTGCATCCCTATATGAAACAATGGTGTTTGGCACTCCATGTTGACATACAATCTCAAGGATATAAAAACTTCCTATATCATCACCACTAAAGGTCTCCATGATCTGTAAGAAGTGATAAACCTTCATGATTATGTCAATGACAACCCATACCACATCATTCCTTCAAGGATACCTTAGAAAACTTTTCATGAAATATATCACGACATCATTCCATATCCAATCTTGAATGGGTTACTGCCGCAAAAGCCCAGTTGGTCGCTGATGCTCCACCTTCACCTGATGATAGGTTGAACATCTTAGGACGAAACCAAAAATATCCCTTTTCATAGTTGTCCACCAACACTGAAAGGGTAGATCACGATACATATTTATGACACGAGGATAAACTGCTCAAACTAAGGAATAAAAGTCCAGCACCAGCTCCTCACATATGTCTGCTGACACCCATACACTCCACTAGAAATGATAGATATCAACATTAGCTATAGTCCATCCCAGAATATGGTCCTCTCCTGAAACACTCTTCCTTAGGACCATGAATTTAGAATCTGGTAGCTGCCTCATTCGCACTCGATCAAGAATAGTAGAGGTAACAACTACGGAAGAAAGAAAATTCTACCCATGTCTATCATGCACCTCCAAATGCATCTAAGAGAACAATGTTATAAGTGCCAATCACTATGGTCCTCCTAAACTTCTTGTATATGAGTTCTCCAACCCAACACATCAGCTATTTTGTTGCCTTTATCGGGAGTATAGGAAAGATCGATGTCAATGGACTGAAGGGACTCAACCAACCTTCGCTGTCTCAAATTCAGGTCACGCTGAGTGAACATGTACTTGAGACTTTTGTGGTAGGCGAAAACCACCAAATGATCTTCCAGAAGATAATGTCTCCAACAACATAAATCATGAACAACAACAGCCATATATAGATCGTGTGTTAGGTAGTTCTTCTCATGTGGCCTCAACTACCGAAATCATTACACAATGACTCCTTCCACCTGCATAACCACTACTCATAGCCTGATACCGGATGCATCACAATACACAGTATAGATCTTTCATGGCTCTATAAATTCTATTATCGGTGCTGAAGTCATCCTCCCTTTCATCTCCAAAAAGTATGACACAAAATAATATGACCATAAGAACATTGCACCCTTCTTAGTCAAACCTTTCAATAGTGCTTCTATGCGTGAAAAGTCTAGTATAAAACGTTTGTAGTATTCAGCCAGCCCTAGAAAACTTTGTACCTCAAATATGTTCTTCAGATGCTCCTAGAAAAATACTTTTCTCACATTCTCTCGGTCTACTGATACTCCTGCCTCTTAGGCAACATGAACCAAAAAGTGAATATGGTCTATCCAAAAGTGGCATTTTGAGAGCTTAACATATAAAGGATTCTCTCTTAGTTTACTCAAAATGATCTCAAGATGGGTAGCATGGTTTTTTAGAGTTTGAGATTACACCAAGATATCTTCCATGAAGACTGCCATAAAGGAATCCAGGTATGGATGAAACACTTTGTTCATCAATTCCATGAAGACCGCATGCGCATTCCTGAGACCGAACGACATAACCACATACTCGTATACACCATACCTACTCTAGAATGTTGTAAGTGTTATATGACATGGTCTAAAACGTAATTGGTGATAACCAGATCTCAATTCAATCTTCAAGAACACCTGGGCTTCTCAAAACTGATCTAAGAGATCATCAATCCTTGGCAAGGGATATCAGTTCTTGACCGTCAACTAGTTCAGCTTCTGATAATCCACAAAAAGCATGAGGGTACCATCATCCATCTTCACAAATAGGGAAGGAAAACCCAAAAGAGAAGTAATGGGTCGGATGAAACACTTTACCTGCAAATCCTCCAACTACTTCTTTATCTCCTGTAACTCTTGTGTAGCTATACTATAAGGAGGAATGGACACTGATTCCACTCCTGGATCCAGATCAATAGAAAACTCTAACTCATTCTGTAGGGGAAATCCTTAAATGTCCTTTATAAAGATGTTGCTGAAATGATCCACCACTGGAGGAAAGTCCATATGTGAAGTCCCATTGTAATCCAGATATAGAATATCAATCTGGGCTGTAACTCTTACTAACCCATGATGCTTGCGTCCCGCTCTGCTTGCCTAGCCATCCCATTTACCGTTATGAATAAATGATCCCCCCTATGGTGATGTGAAACTGACTCTATGATGATATATTTAGGCAACATCCTTGAAGGGAACTAAACATTCCATTCCAAGAATTACCTCGCAGCCTGTCATCTCTAAGACATAGAGTTCCAATAAGAAGTGGAACTCACCAACCTAAAGACGAAATTCCTTGCACTGTCGTACACTATATGTTCATTCCACCAGTGGAGTTTCTAGCATCATGATATCTACAGAAGAAAAGATACAGAGCCCAAGCCTCTCCAAAACAGTAACAAATATAAAGATATGGGAAGCCTTGATATTGAAAATATAAGAAGTTAAAACAGAGGCAACTAGAACCATACATTGAACTATTTGGGGTCTGGGATCTTGATCCTGCTAGGTCTGCTCTACTATAAAAGTCTGACGTACATTGTGGCCCTGTGACCCTACCTGACCAATCTGAGCTGGTCCACACTATTGTCTCTTAATGCCTGGTGCACTAATGGAAGTAAAATATATACCAATTGTTTCAAACAATTTTTATAGGCTTCAAAACCATTGGTATACTATAAACCAATAGTTTTGAAAACTGTTGGTTAGTAAGACATTATGAAAGGCTTATACCAAAGGTTTTACTCTAACCGTTGGTATTTGGCAGTTTAATCTTCAGTATTCCAATGATTTTCTTGAAAAAATTGGTTTATATTTATACCTATGGTTTATTAACTATTGGGATATATATTTTGCATGCAGTTTACTAATGGTTTAGAAACCATTGGTGAAAATTATTACCAACAATTCTTTCAAACTGTTGGTTAAAATATTCTTGAAATATAATTACCAACAGTTCAAAACCGTTTGTATTGTATTTTACCAACGATTTATTCAAACTGTTGGTAAAACAATTATCAAAATAAACTTCGCCAATGGTTTAAAACCATTGGTATAGTATATTTCTAGAAATCATAACAGTAACCATCACAAAAACCACCCATACCCTCCAATGAATACAACGACAAACACACCTCCAAGCAACACTTGTAGTAGAAAAAAACTACATGCAATAGAACATAAAAACACCACACTCTTCCGACCATGAAATATACCACAACATAGGTTTACCTATTTAAATATTCACATGACAATAGTCTGAGTTACATACAACATAAACAGAACTAACACATTATTCAAAAGGTAATTACATCAAGTATACACATACAACAAGTATACTCATACACCATTAACACATAATTTATAAGTTAATTAAATAGATAAAGTATTTAATTCCGAATTTAGGGGGTTGGGGTTGCTGTCCAAGGGGGGTAGGGGCTGTCCGGGGGGTGGTGTTTTCTAGGGGTGTCTGGGAGGATGAGGGTGTCTAGGGGGGAGGGGGTGTCCACAGGGGTGTCCAAGGGTGGTGGGGGTGGTGTCCAGGGGGTGGGGGTGTCTAGGGGGGTGGGGTGGGGGTGGGGGTGGGTGGGGGTGGTGGTGGTAGGGGGGTGGGGGGTAGAGGTGGGGGTGTGTCTATGGGGTGGGGTGGTGTCCAGGGGGTTTGGGGCTGTTCAAGGGGGGTGGGGTGGTGTCCATGGGCTGGGGGTGTCCAAGGGGTGGGGGTGTCCAGGTGGTGGGGTGATGTATATAAGAGGTGGGGACCGTCCATGGGGTTGGGGGGCGTCAAGGGAGTGGGGGGCTGTCCAGGGTGGTGAGGGGGGGGGGGCATGGCGGTGTATAGGGGGGGTGTCTAGGGTGTTGGGGGGCTTTCCAAGGGGTGGAGGTGTCTAGGGTGTGGGGTGTCTAGGGATGGGGTGGTTTCCATGGGGGTGGGGGTGGCTGTCCATGGGGGTGGGTGTGTCTATGTGGTGGAGTGGTGTGTAGAAGGGGTGGGGTGTCCAAGGGGGTTGGGGGCTGCCTAGGGGGTAGGGGGGCTGTCCATGGGGGTGGGGGTGTCCCGGGGGGTGAGGGCTGTCCATGGGGATGGGGGTATCCAGGGGGATTTTCCAGGTGGTGGGTTGGTGTCTAGGAGGGGGGTGGGGGGGATGTAATGGTTTTAATGGAATGCATTTCACGGATTTTAAGATCATTGGTATTTTTAAGATGGTTTTGGATATCATGTTTATTGTGGAACAAAAATACTATATGATTTTTGAAATGGAACCTTAAATGGAATTTTTATAAACCAGGTGGATGAGAGGGTCTATCCATGGGGGTGGGGGGGTATCCAGGGGTGTCCATGGGGTGGGAGGGGCTGTCCAGGGGGTACATGTTGTCAAGGGGGGTGGGCGGGCTATCCACGGTGGTGGAAGGGCTGTCCATGGGGTAGGGGGTGTCCGGGGGGGGGGGGGGGCTTTCTAGGGGGTCGAGGGTGTCCAAGGGGTGGGTGGGGCTGTCCAGGGGGTCAGGGGTGTCCAGGGGGTGGGAGGGGTGTCCAGGTGGTATGAGGTGTCCAGTGGTGGGGGAGGGCTGTCCACTGGGGTGGGAGGGATATCAAGGAGGGTTGGGGTTGTCTAGGGGGTTGGTGATTAGTCCATGGGGGGGGGGGGGTTCCACTGGAGTGGGGGCTGTCCACAAGGGGAGGGTTTGTCCAGGGGGTGGTTAGGCATCCCACGGGGGTGGTTGGGCTATCTAGGGGGTGGGTGAGTTGTGGGTGGGGGTCTATCTGGGGGAGGGGTGAATCAGTCACAAGAAATCATCAAGTCATGTTTTATTATTTATAATTAAAAAAAATAAAGATAATGTGACCTACCTAATCACACATATATTCAGGAACAACAAATCAATAATCATAAATGGACAGTAATATCAGTCAAAATAGTAACAGATCAATATGTCCCTCATCACCATCATTATCACCACTATCATCATCAGCCTCACCCTCGTCTTCATCATCATCCCCATCATTGTCCTCGCCCACCTTAATTCCCTCCTCCTCGCCCTCATACTCATCCTCGGACTCCTCACCTCCCTCCTCCTCCACCTCTCCCTCCTCCTTGCCCTCGTACTCAGCCTCGCCCTCCTCTACCTCTAACTCTCCCTCCTACTTGCCATCGTCTCAACCAGAACATGAACTGAAACCTTTTGAACTGTATATATAATGAATAGAAGAAATGTATTCCTCAGATTCTATGCTAGCCTCTTGTGGAAGTGTTCGATGTAAAACATCCATCTGTTTCATAAATGCAGTGTTTTCCCTAACAGACTGCTCTTCCCTCTCTATGGACCTTTTTCAGTATGTTCTAATTGTGGCTTAACCTTCTAGAACTCAATGGAACTACAACTTGTACCTGAGGAGGTCCAATACCTCATCAGAACTATACTCTTCTTAGGTTGGCAGGGTACTCTACTAGGGTGCTCATCTCCCAACACCATGTGTAAGTGATTCATTGGCCCAAAATTGTTAGGTTCATGGGAATCAAGGGCCTCTAAAGAATTCTATTACAAATATTAATAGATTATTTAGTTATAAAATAGAGACTAAAATTTTAAATTTACAAATTAAAACTTACAATCTACTGCTAAGTCGGTTCATTAACCACACTTCCATCTTTCTAACTTCTACTCGAGCAAAATAGTTTTGCTCATGGCACATGTCCTCTATATTCAATTGATGCCTATATAATGACATTTAATGTAGGAAACCATAATTAAAATTAGAATACAAATAATTAATTGCATATATAAAATTATATAACAAATTTAACAATCGGATAAATTATTGTGGCAACAATAGAAAGTGAAATTTGTAATGAAAAATTATAAACTATCATACATATTTCCACTCATGATATGGAATCATAGTACATCCCAATTTGTTGAGGTATTTTTTAGCATCAATATTTTTTTTATTTCTTCCAGATGAATCCTAAATAAAATTCAATAATTAGTATTAATGGAAAACATGAAAATTTTCGTTTTAATACCTCTAATTTGGTTAATACCTTAAATTGTCTAGTCGTCCAATGAGTAATCATCTGTCAGTACTGTTCAAACAGACAATCATCCACAACAAGGACCACCTCTAACTTTGTGCCCACACTAGCACACCATCCAATGTACAACTCATCATTATAAGCTCTCCAAAGCTCACTTAAATCCTTTAGACTTGTTCGCCATGCACCCTCACCATCAGGGAAATTAAAACGTAGATGACACCAAAATATTAATTCATATAAATACAAAAATAATATATTGCATAAAACACAACATATTTTTTTACCCATATCAGTGCCCAAGCTTTATCCTTGACTTCATTTGATATATGTCTCCATGAGAGCAGGATGACAGGAATAATATTGGAATATTTCGAATGCGTCACAAAAAAACTCCGACATTGATGCCCTGATTTTTCAATCATTTGACTATATTCATTGTAGTCCACCATCAACTGTGTGCAGCGGTTCCACACCGAACACATTCGTGTATTCCCCTACCCCCACCTCCTATCAGTATATCTTTCTGTTATGAATGAAAAATGAATATTTTTTTAATACATGTTATAATGAAAATAAATAATGTTGTAAAAATTTGTTCGGGTTGTATTTGAATACCTGAATTAGTCTGATCAATGGGAACAATGGGATCCCCAGAAACTGAAGGAACACCCTGTATAGATGGAGTGGATCCCAATGTATGCTCAATAGGGACATAGTCATGTGGAGCAGGAGTCGATGAAGATGAAATTTAATTCCTGGAGAGAAGGAAGTAGATGTAAAATAAATGACATGGATGGCTAGATGAATGGTAGATTGGGAGTGGGAATAATCATCGGATATGGTACAGACGGGCGAGGAGGATCAGTTGTAATGGTTGCTGAAAACATGGGAGGCCTTAAAATCCCGTGTTTCCCAAACGACACACCAGGATCAGACTATGGGATGGGTGGTTTGTCAGTGGGAGGGGCGGGGTCTAATTAGGAATGCCGACCAGATCGTCTAACTCTCATACCTCCCCCTCATATGAACACCCTGATTCCTGGGACCACTAATAGGATGCTCATCAAATAAATATACCCTAATAAATGGATCCTGAAAAAATGAAAAAAAAATTTAATCACATGACAATATATATTATTTAAATATATAAATTTGAAATAAAATACACACTTAAGGTACTAGTTGAGGAATTCCCAGCTCATCCATGCGGTGATTTTTTTTCCATAATTTGTTTTCATCACCACTCTTCAATTGGTTTCATTTCCTGCATTTGAAAACAAATATGGAAGTAAATAGAAAAGGATAACAATGGTGTTACCCAAAAAAAAATGGGGGGGAATTAGGTGATTCATGGATAATTTAACTATTCATTGTTTTAGGTGATCTTGAATAGATATATAATGTTGTAAGGAAATTCAATGTTTAGTAGGATAGTTATTTACTCTGTGTCATTAGTTTTTTAAAATCATGGATCATTGATTCTACCGGATTCATAATGGGTAAAGCAGTTGTAAAAAGTAAAGAAAAATTTAATTTCTTTAGCCCATGTAGATGACGCAGGTTTGAAGACATGTTTTGAAGAAGAATACAAACCATCATGTTTATTACCTGGTAAAATGTTAAAAATAGGTCTTATAGTTTTACAAATTTTATAGAAATCACAATTGAAGCATTGAAATGTTCACAAAGTTAGAAATGTTGGTTTCCTAGGTTTGAATATAGTTCAATTCCAAATTAGAAAATGAAATTCAAATAAAATTACAACCAATAAACATTGAAAATTCACATAACAGTCTAGGAAGATACAACATATTTGTAATCAATATTAAATCAATTTTAATAGTTCCAACCTTATAAGCCCAAGTCAAGGTAAACCAAAAGGATTGAGAACATTAATGGATGATTTTATATATTTCCCACCACAACTTCAAGTTCACTATCAACTCTGACAATTGAGCTATCAGAGTCATCAAATGTAATAAATGGATCATTTCCAATGGCAGTTGGGATGATGTCAAATCCATCATCCCAATCATGAAAAATATTTCGTAGAATTACTTCAATAATGACACCAAATTCTGGTCGGAGATGGTATTTGACATAAAAAACATGTTTCTCCATTGATACCAAAATATATGGTTAATCAGTAGTAAGAGTCTGAGTCATATCAATTACCTGAAATACAAAATCATCAAGAAATGTTCCATGTCTCATCATAGAATCATACCACTGGCATTTCGTCATCAAGACTCATCCATGAGAATAACAATCCAAAATTATTATTTTTTCATCCACTCTATAATAACCTACATTTTCAAATCGTGGTCAAGTATGTGATTAACTAGAATAAAAGTCTATTATGGACGTAACCAAAACAACATCATGTTGTGCTATCATGTTCTTTACTCATTTAGTGATAACAAATCTATACTCGTTGATAACAATTGATTTACAGTCACGAACCATGGTATTAAGACCAAAAGACAATGCTCTTACTTCCTCAAAGACAAAGCCAATAGGAAAACTCAATACCTGAAATATAAATCAATATTAAAATTAAATAATTATTGTTTTAATTATTTTAAATAGTAATATTATTACCTTCAATTTTATCCAAGCAGAATACTCTTTGCTATGAAAAGTCGCCCTCCTTCTCAAAGATAAATAATGATACTTTCTATTTATCATCGCTTTATGTTCCCTGTAGATAAAAATTAGAATTGGTTAATATATAAATATAAAAGATATTCATATTCAATTTACATACAAGATGTAGTCATCAAAAAATTCACATTTGAATAAAACTGTGCGATGTTCCATCTCCCGATCTATAAGGATTAATGTCATCAATGTATATGATCTAGGAATGGATCCTATTTGAAGAAGTGATGAAAAAATGGGTTCAATTTTATAATAAAATTCTTCTATGTTTTTCATTGGTCTGTTCAATCTTTTTGTAAGATCGGAAAAATACATAGAGAGGAAATCTATACATTCTTGATCCAAGTAACCATTCACGATAGAACCTTCGAGAATACTTTTTTTATGGAAACAAGACTTTAATGTGATCATATTTCTTTTAGTTGGATACATAAAAAAAAAAGAAATTGGTTCTCCAAGAAATATTTCTGTTGGAATATGGATAGTCAGATGCAGCATGCATGTGACAAAATGATGGAGGAAAATTTTATTTAACTCACTAAATTAATGGGGAATATGCTGGCATTTTTTTGAAATAAAGACATGGAAAAATTCTTATTACAATGACCACTAAAAAATGGCACAACCAAATAATAGTCACCCATAAATTATTAGACAAAAGTTGGAAAATTTCTTTTGGAATCAACTCATGTAGATGGATGTGATAATCAAGCATCTTCAATGATTTTAGATTCAACTCTCTTCTATTTACCCATTAAGATATGTTTCTTTAATAGCCATAAGGAACATTATTGTTTCTAGTACTTCTATAATTTTTTTTTGTAGGTTTCATCACATAATAAGAACATGGAACTTTCCATCTATTATCACTGATACGCACAAGATGCAATTCTGTTCTGATGCACCAATCCACCATGTCACGCCGAGACTATAAATCATATTTAGTATTTCCCATAACATTTAAAAAAATTGATATCAACATTTCAGATATTTTTTTTCAATGTACATTACTTCTATACAATGACGTACCAAATTGTTTGACCAATAAGGAAAATCAAAAAAGGTACTTCTCTTCTTCCAATTGTTACAAGTTTTAGTGGAAACATTATTTCTATTCCTAGATTTCATTTGAACCTTCCCAAATGAAAAAAATGTAATTTTTCAATTCATTAATCACATCAGTTCCAGACATACGCTGAGGTGAATCATCAGTCTCGATGGTATTGTCAAATCATCAATGATTATTTCTATATGGATGTTCCATTGGAAAGAGTCATTTATGTCCCATAAAATTGAAAGTACAATGATGTTTCAGTCTCCTAGATTGTGTATTAATCATACAAAAAGGACATGATAGTTTTCCCTTTGTGCTCCATCCAGACATCTTTGCACATGCAGGAAAATCATTGATCTTCCACATAAGCATAACACGCATATGAAATATTCCTTTTGAACATTCATCGTATGTCCACACACGCACATCCCAGAGAAGATTCAACTCTTTTACTAAAGGATCCATGTATACGTCTATATCATTGTCGGGATCCGAATGGAAAGATATGAGTATACTCATGAAAGTGAATGGTTTTTTCATACACAACCATGGGGGAATATTATAAATGTGTATAAAAATCGGCCATGTGATGTGCGACATAAATATCATCCAAAAAAGATTAAAACGGTCACATGCAAGACCCAACCTTACATTACGCACGTCAGCTGCAAAATCAGGATATCGAGCATCAAATCTCTTCCCTGAATATCTATTTTCAATTTGAACCAACTCATCATTAGTCTTATTTCTCTCAGTATCATAAAATCACATTTTTATTGATATTTCATCAGAAAAAAAAGAATCTAGTGTCTGGGGATCAATGGAAAGAGCCACATAACTTTCTGTGGCACATAGGATGGTGTCGTGTTACCTTTTGGCTTCTAGTGGGATGTGCTGCATTTTATACAATCATTTCGTCCAACATTTTCCTCCCAGAATAAACAGCATTCTATCGGGCAAGCATTATTTTTGTTTCTTGAAAATCCAATTTCCTCAACTAACTTCTCTGCTATATAGTTGTTTGAGGGAATACATGCATCATATAGAAGTATGCCCTTCATGAAGGTAGTAATGTAATCGATGGAAGTATTAGAAATTCCATACATAGTTTTCCCATGAAACAATCCGATTAAAAATTATAGCATTTTCATTTTACCACATCGTCGATATACTGGAGTCGTTGCTACATCATTTAATTTTTTTCACCCTAACAACAACATCCTTTTCTTTAGATTCATCATGTGTTGTCATATAAAAAACTTCTTAGGTCGGAATCCTTTCATTTTCATAATGATGAGTAAAGGGAAACTAGTTATATAAAAAAATCTCCAATCTAGTCCTCTCATTTGGATCATTGGCAATTTGATATGTCATTTTATCCCTATTTTGACACCACAAAGATTATTTTACTTTAAAACCATATATAGTTATGTGGTAGCTAACTTTTTCATGGCTCAACCAAGGTATTCCAACACACTGGTAACAGGGGCAGTGTATGTGACCATTATTTGAAGCATTATGAAATGAAATATCTAGAAATCCCTAAAATGTTTTTTGAAAATATCATAAAATCCGATCGGTTTCATACATCAAGTATCTATCAATTCTGTAAGAAAATTGTTATAATTCATTTCATCAAATGAAATTTAATAAAATTGATGTTTCGTCGAAAATATATTTAATTAAACATGAATTTATCACCTTATATAAAACCATTACTGAAAAACTAATCTATATGAGAGTCATAATATAAGTGACAAAAAATAGTATATTTAAAACAAAATACCAATGAAGAACTATACATGAGTATTCAAGATCATGTACACTTATATAGGATAATTATTCTAGAGTTGAGTAAATTCTAGATCGAAGAAATTTTATATTTTAGTAGATTTTTTGTGTGATCACATACATTTCACAAGGGGGTGGGGGTGTCCAGTGGGGTGCGGGGGTGTCCAGGGGGTGGTGGGGCAGTCGAGGGGGTCGGAGGTGACCATGGGGTGGCAGGCTGGCAAGGGGGTCGGGGTGTCCTCGTGGGCAGTCTATCCAAGAGGGTGGTGGTGGGGGGGTCAATCTAGGGGGTACAATGTGTCCTAGGGGTTGGCGGGCTATCCATGGGGGCGGTGATGCTGTCCAGGGGGTGGGCAGTGTACAGAGGGTGGAGGGATTTTGGGGGGGTGGCTGACCAGGGGGTACAAGATGTCCAGGGTGTGAGCGGAGTGTCCAGGGGGTGGTCGGATTTTTTCGAGGGGGTACGGGGAGTCCGTGTGGGAGGGGGATATCTATGGGGTGATGTCGATGTTCAGGGGGTACGGGATGTTCATGGGGTGGTCGGTCTATCCACGGGGGGGGGGGGGGGGGGGGGTCAGGCTGTCCACGGGGGTGGTGGGGCTGTCCAGTGGGGTTGGGGATGTCAAGGGGGTGTGGGGGCATCCGTGGGGATGGGGGTGACTGGGGTGTGGTGGGCGGGTGCCCAGGGGGTCGGGTGGGCTATCCACTGGGGTGGCAGGGCTGTCTTGGGGGTCGTGGGTGTACGGGGGGGGGGGGGGGGGGGGCTTTCCTCAGGGGTGGGGTTAGTCCTGGGGGTACGATGTGTCCATGGGGGTGGGCGGGCTATCGAGGGGGGGGGGGGGTTGGCGGGTGTGGTGGGGTTGTTCAAGGGGGTTAGTGGTGTCCATGGGGTGTGTGGACTATCCGTGAGGGGTGGTCGTGTTGTCCACGAGGTTGGCGGGGATATCCAGTAGGTCCGGGGTGTCTATGGGTGTGGATGGGTGGGGGGTTCTCAGGGTGTGGGGGTGTCCGGGGGGATGGTGGGGGGGGTTTCTATGGGGTGGTGGGCGGGTGTCTACGGGGTTTTGGTGGGCTATGCACAATGGTGGCGGGGCTATCGAGGGGGGTCAAGGGAGTCTAGGGGGTGGGGGATTTCCAGGAGGTGGGGGGGTTATCTAGGGGGTATGAGGTGTCCAGGGGGTGGGCGGGCTATCCAAGGGGTGGCGTGGCTATTCAGGGGGTATGGGGTGTCCATGGGGGTTTCATGGGGGTGGGGATGGGGGGCTATCCAGGGGGTACGAGGTGTCCAGGGGTGGGTGGGATTTCCATGAGGGTGGTGGGGCTTTCCAAGTGGTCTGGGGGTCCAGAGTTGGGGGGGGGCATTCCATGGGGTTGTTAAGTGGGTACGATGTGTCTAGGGGTGGGTGGGCTATACAGGGTTGTGGCAGGGCTATCCAGGGGGAATGAAGTGGGTTGGTGAGCTTTCCATGCGGGTGGAGGGGTTGTCCACGAGGGTAGTGGGGATGTCCAAGGGTATGAGGTGTCCAAGGGGTGGGAGGCCTATCTAGGGGGTGGCAGGGCTGTCTAGGGGGTACACGGTGGGTGGGAGGGCTTTCCAAGGGGTTGGCAGGGCTGTCCAGGGGGTCTAGGGTGTCCTGGGGGTGGGTGGGAATTCCACGAGGAGTGGGAGGGCTATCCACGGGGGTGGAAGTGTTGTTCACATGGGAGTTTGGGCTATCCGGGGGGGTGGGGGTGTCCATGGGGGGGGGGGGCTGTCGAAGGGGGTGTGATCTTTACAGGGGGTGTGGGTGTCCAGCCCCAAACTAGGGTCGTAAAATCTAATATTTATCCAATTGTAGCATGATTCCATGGATATTATATATGAACGAGAAAACTAATGGTGTAAACCACGAATATAATACTTATAAATTACAACGCACCTAATTGTAAACACACCACCAAATATTATGGGTGGATCATAATTTATGAGCCATGATTCTATGGGACACTACTCATAGGTGTGTGATCCTTGTTATATCATTAGGTGATATAGAATTGTACGGATATTATATTTGTATGAGATAAATATGGATAGTGGATACGAACTTGAGTGAGATTCCTTTATAGATATCACTTCTTCTTGGAAGGGTAAGAGTGAGTGTTGGTATGATCTTCAAGAACAGTCTTAACGTGTGAAAAAAACTATACATTGGATATATTTGATTCCAATTTTTTTATAGAGTAACGAAGTGGACAACCCACACCCTCCCAAGATACCCCACACCCCACACCCCTGCAGCCCCTACCCTCCTGCACCCCCACCGGGATAGCCCCCTCAACCCACTTGGACACTCCTACCACACATGGACAACCCACTCCCTGCTCCCTAGAGAACAAACACCCCTCCCCCAGATAGAATGCCCACCCCTGGACATCCCACCCCCTTGACAGCCTACACCCCCTCCCCCGCATGGATAGCCCACCCACCACCACCCTGTGGACAGCCCACCCCCTCCATGGAAATTCCACACCCCTTCCCCTGCAGGCACCTACCCCCACCACCTCCCCGACAACCCCCCTGGACAGCCCCCCCACCAAGACAGCTCACCCCACCCCCACTAGACAGCCCCCCCTCCTTGGACAACGAATACCCCCTCCCGCACTGGGATAGCCCCCCCTAGAGATCCCACCCCATCCTTGGACATCCCACATCCCATCCCCTACACCCCCCCTGCCTGGACAGCCCACCCCCACCCCACCTGGACATCCCACCCCCTTCCACCCTCCTTGTACAATCAATACCCCCTCCCCCACTAGGATAGCTCCCCTGGACATCCCACTCCCACCTTGGACATCCCCCACCCCATCCCCTACAGCCCCCACCTAGATTGCCCCCACCTAGACAACCCACCCCAACCCCCAACCTAGACATCCCACCCCCTGCCACCCCCTCCTAGACTCCCCCACCTGGACAACCCACCCCCACCACCCCCACCTAGACAGCCCCCAACCCCCACCTGTACATCCCCCTACCTAGATATACCACCCCCTCCATGGAAACCCCACACCCCTTCCCCACATGGACACCCAACCCTGACCCCCTGGACAGTCCACACCCCTCCTTGGGCTGCCCATACCCCCTACCCCACACCCCTATATCCCCCTACCCGCCTACATCCCCCTACCACTTCGACAACCCACCCCTACCTAGATATTCCCCACACCTGGATATCCCCCTACCCCTCCTAGAGCCCTAATAGGGTAATTTTGTATAAAATCATTTTTTTCATTAATAAAGGAAAACCATCGTGCATTAGCCATTTCATTCCAAACAACCCATTCAATTAATCAAAAGACGAAAAATTCAATTTATCAAAACAGGAAAAATTCAATTTATCAAAACATTAAAAATTCAATTTTTCAAAACATGATAAATTCAATTTATAAGGCTCTATGGGTCACTTAGAATATGTCATTTTGGAAAGGGGAAATCAACTACATTGTTAATTCCAATTTAAAAATTGGGTTAGCTACTTAAGAGGTGTGGTGGTTTCTAGGAGGTGTGGTGGTGTCCAGGGGGATGTCTAAAGGGTTGGGGTTGGGGGTGTCCAAGGGGGTGGAAGGTGTCCTGAGTGGTGGGGGTGTCTAGGGGTGGTGGAGGAGGTAGTGGTGGGGGTGTCTATAGGGGGTGAGGGTGTGCAGGGAGGGTGGGGGATGGGGGTTTCTACGGTGGTGGGGGTGTCCAGGGGAGTGGGGGGAGGGGGTTTTCCAAAGGGTGGGGTGTCTATGGGGGTGGGAGGTGTCCGAGGGCTGGGGGGAGGGGGTTGTCCAAACGGTGGGGGTGTCCAAGGGGGTAGGGGGTGTCCAGGGGGGTGGGTTGTCAATGGGAGGTATGTGGTGTCCAGGGATGGTGGGGGTGTCCATGGGGTGGGGGTGTAAGGGGGTGGGGGTCTGTCTAATAGGGGTTTCTATGGGGGGTGGTGGGAGAAGGTGGGCTATCCTGGGGGTGGTAGGTGTCTTGGGGGGTGGGGGTGGGGGTGTTCACTATTCCAATCCAATACCCAACCAACGCCAGAGTACAAATCCAATTTTCAACTAAACTAATGTCCACAAAAATTACCATATCACCCAACTAAAAAAACCCTTTACCATGTATGATGTGTAGAAAAAAAATTAAAGCAAATCAAAGGGATTGGTACACCACAGACAACACTATAATTTAGCTGAATTCAAAACAACAAATAGAAAAAAAGAGGATGAACATTAAAACTAAGATAACACATAATAACTTGATGTTTAGAAATAATTTTTTTTGATTGAAGATGGATATATGGCTTGATTGAGTTTTGTGGACTAGAAGACTTCTGTAGGAGATCTAGATTATGTTCTGAAATCAGGTCGACTAGGAGGTGGGGTGCTGGGTATTTGGGGGAAATCATTCTCAATGGTTTTTAAGAACCATTAGGAAAACCTCTCTTTACAAACAGTTTATAAAAATTGTTGGTATATCTTAGAGAAACTAATTATTTCTCAATGATTTTGGAAATCCTTTGGGAAATCCTATGTATATTTATAAATTGCCAATGATTTGAAAAAACTGTTTGGAAATGTTTCCTTCTATTGCAATATTACAACGGGTTGAAGAAACCGTCCATATATTACCATTGGGAAAACACGAGAGTACAGTAGTGGCGACTTGCTACCTTGGAAACGACTAAAACCATAGCCTGAACTACCAGAAGAACTCCAGTTCCTAGACTGATGAGAAACTGGTGGTGCTGATCCTGAATGAGGAGCCATTGAAGATCCCCTATCACCAGTTGTTGCTGAAAAGATCTGGCATAAGAGCTGAAGATGGCTCATCTTGCCGAAAATCGGTACTCTACTAGGTCTCTCGGGCAATGTGGCCTCATCTTCCTAACCTTACTCCACTGGTATCATAATACTTGGCTACCAGAAGATGTTTGTCTCCACCTTGGATCTTAGTGTGTAGACTCCCTACAAATCTTCCTGCTGTTAGAAGGAGGGATACCAACTCTGGATGTCGAGCCGCCCTGGCTCACAACAACAGAATCCATCAAGTTTCGCTCCATGATCAGTTCATGGTAGACTATAGAAGATATAGAAGTCAATAAGAAGATGTTCATCTGTGATCAGATGTTCTACTTGATACCATACAATAACTTCTCTTCTAGGAATAACTTATAACCTCTTAGAATAGGAGTGAAGCACTGAAGCTCTGTAAAGCGAGAAGGATGCACTATAACTGAAAGAGTACCCTTCTCTAGACTCATGAACTCTCGAGAAGGATCATACCTCAATGTCTACAGGGAGTAGTAGTCATAGAAGGAACACTGGAACTTGTCCCAAGCCATAACCTACTGGCATCCTGCTTGTGAGATCACATCCCACCATCTCTTCGCAGAATCACGAAGCATATGCATAGTGAGCTTCAATCTCCTCTCTGGAGATTTATTCAAATGCTCGATGATTGAAAGCATGGATTATAACCATTAATCTACAACGTAAGGCCCTCCTTCCATTGAGATGGTTGGAGGAAAATAATACAGGAAGACCTGCATCAACTCTTCCATAGATGAGGCGTGATGCGGTCCTCCACCAAAGGTCTGCATAAACCTCATAAATACCTCTCAGAACTGTGCATCAGCACCTGTGTCCAAAATGACGGTTGGTTCCAAGACTAGCACAACTAGAGGAACAACTATTTGTCCATGGATAGCCATGTATTCTGTCTAATCACTGCCCTGTAACTGGAAGACAACTGGAGGATGTCTCGGTGGCATGAATCTGCATGATCAAACACACACATTAGATCATGATTAATATGGACTGAAAACTAGAAGTGTAAGAAGAGGACAGGATAAAGAAAGCATTCATGTTTTTCTAAACATGAATACATGGTGTATATAATTCCCACACGGCTTGTTCCCTTAAGTATTCTCATGGGTGTCTAATTATTGTAAAATTGGTCGTGTAACACCCCATACACACGGCGTGTTGTCTTAACACATATCATGTAATTGAATCCTATTTCCCTACCTGAATTCTTCGACACAGCTAAGCCACATGACTCTCCCAGAAAAATACTACACAACGTGTTAGTACCAGACACGGTGTGTACTAGATGAGATTTACTGACCTGTGTTGTTAGTGATATAGTTGGATACACGGGTCACTCTACACAACATGTTCTAGATGGACACGACATGTACTGCATAGGTTTCAACTGCCCATGTTGTTAGTTACACGGGTGAACACACGGCTGACTATACATGGTGTGTTTATACCATACACAGCATGTACAAGAGGATTTAACCATCCTGTGTTGCTCATTACACTGACGAATACTCAGGTAACACTACACATCATGTTCCAGTGGGACACAACGTGTATTAGAATGGAGTCAACGACCTGTGATGTTAGTCAGACAGCTAGTTACATGGTTCCACAACATGGTATGTACATCTGGTACATGGCGTGTCCTGCCAAAGATTTCCAAACCCCGTGTCTCTACCCACACAGTCTAAGACATAGTTAGAGACTACATGACATGTACATATGGTACACAATGTGTACATAAGGAAAATAGTTTATTCCCAAATAGAAAAACACATGGTGTGCATTCAACAATACACATTGTGTATTCTGGGTTTTTCTAGGTAGTAAGGCTCATAAAATACTCGAGAACCCATAAAAACACTGAAACAAACCTTTAAGTGTCAAATTCCTATCCGTGATGGCCCACACTCCATGCGTATCAAAGTATGAAATCTTATACACGTTATATAAAAGGAATCCAAGGCAATGATCCACCAAATTCAGGTCCATGAGGGACCATAACACCTCAAAAACCCATGTTAGGCAGTCATTCAAACAAAACCATATCAAAAGAAATACCCCTTCAAAATCATGTATTATATCAAGGCATGTATCACAATAGATTGCATATCTTGCACAACATATAACACAACAACATGAAATCGCTAATGCATCGTTAATGGAATGGAAAGAATGCATGACATGTGAATTCTAACTAGGGCATGTTCAATGCATGAGATGGAATACCCTCATCTCATCGAGTGGTAACAGAAAATAGAACCTCAATAACATCAACGATAACAACACAAAACATGTGAATCACCCAATGGTGAAATAAATTCAACTTTAAAATTGAGAATCCAAAAAATTACAATAACGAGGTAAATTAGATTTTCTATGTAAAAGGGTTAGCTACTCCTTAAAATAGATTATTAAAAAGTACATATTTCTTCTTATCCTTGGCTATAGGCTCCAAACAGCAAGTCAAGAAGAAAATAATTCCTCTTATACCATTTTGTAACTTACCGGTTTTAGAATCAACCCAATGGCATCCCATACCTGGTTGGTCACATGGCCTCAAGCGCATTTCCCCTAACGCCAGAGGCTATAAACATGCAGTGAGAGACTTGTGTGGGATAGTGGGGAAACTATGCCCTCATTGGCAGAGTACACAATGGAAGTAAAACAAATATACAATAAACGAAGTAGTAATAACACCATAGAGTAGTAAACAACAGAAGACTGAATGTATGAAACAACTGAAGCACATATATTAACGATGCATGATAAATATGTCTATGAAAATATCCAAATGCATCACAATAGTAAAATACAGTACTAATCCAAATTAAAAAAGAACAATGATAGACTCCTCAGCATCACAAGACTTAGTTTGGTCCCATGCTCTCCAGCTCCAAAGCAGACAAGTGCATGAAGTAGAAGGGAACTTTCCCTTATCTATACCTGCAGAAATATAATCATTTTGGGCCCAAAGGCATAACCCAACAGGGTGTGAGAATAATCCCAGTAGGCAACCACCAAAAGATATGTGCCTAACTATCAGTGAATACATATGGAAGGTAATAACTAAAAAGAATCAGTAAATAAGGAAGTACTCAATTGTAAACATTCATACAGTTCAATAGGATTTGATTCCTTATATTAGTATATACCTATAAAGGCCTGTAAACCTATGGGAAGTACTCTCAACCTAACTCATCTAGTTCAACCAAACAACAGCAGCAATCCTATGGGAATTACACACAGTATAACCCCTCTAGATCAACTTAAACATAGACTCTCTGAGGAAGCATTCGCCATCAATTTCCCGTATAGTCACGTATCGGTAACTATAATGTGCTCTGGGAAGCACTTACGTCACATTACCCATGTGACCCGCATCGAGGAACTAAAGACACTCTGAAGAAGCACTTTCTTCAATTTCCCTATAGACTCGCAACGTAAAAGTAAAAACAGACACTCTAGAGAAGCCCTTACGTCCATTATCTGTATGGTCTACTACACCAGGTTCTCACGACCCTATGTAAGTCAAATAAGTACAAAAATGAAATATGACCCATGAAAAATTCATGAAATACTTGGATAACTATCTACAAGATAAAATAATGTCATATAAACAAACACTATATCCTACAGTTCTAGGCATATTTAAAAACAGGGCATCCTAACAGGCAAAGTAGGACTAAATGGTCATAAACAAAACATTCGTGGGAAAACACTTCCAAATCATAGAGATTAACCATATTCACATTCAATTAACTTCTATTCTAGCATACAAGCATAAAAGGCCATTATTTGGTCTAAAAGAGTAAACATGCAATACCCTGTTAATGAGTATTGGGAAATTTTGCACATATACCTCAAATACTAGCTACGTAAAGGCCCAAAACAACTACCTCAGTGTTGTAGGATCATTATACGTAAACCTCAAGCCTTGAATCTCACAAGAACACCATAGATCTAAAAAAAGAATAAAACAATCATTGGAGGATAACTTGAGAAAGATGAGGTATCAAGAAATGAAGCTCCAGAAGAAGGAAGATCGTACCAAGGTGATCCCAACCAAATCGACTTCGGTCAATTCGGAAAATGGATGATGGATCGGGGGATCAGGAACGAAACATGGTTGTGCGATCACACTTAGTTGAAGAAGGTGAATAAGAATGTGTTTCTGTCGATAAGACGCAACCCCAGACTGTTTAATGAAAAAAAGAATGTACACGATGTTTAATTTTGATGTACATGACTTTTATTTTCCCTTACATAGACCCGCTTTAGGAGGCCCCCAGGTCACCACACATGACCGTGTGCCCGACCGTTACATGGCCAGAACATGGCTTCCCATAGTAACTGAGTACATGACGTTTACTAAAGATGTACATGGCATGTACTTCAAAAATTTCCCCAAAACCCCACTTTTCTTCAAAAAACCCAGAAAAATGAAAACATACTTGAAAAGAAGATCCAGGTTCTTACAAACCAACCACATTAATGAAATTCACCCATAAATTTCTCTATAACGGCGGCATAGAAGGAGAAACCCAGAATATCTCCGATAACTACGATCGAATGTCGTCCTCCCTATCCCAAGTCTCAATCTCTACTCGCTCGTGCTGCCATAGCACTCGTACAAGAGGAACCTACTATCCATTGAAAACCATCGTACATCGATAAAAAATCCTGATTGGATGTTCCTAGAATGATTCGTTCACCTCTAACTAAACCTCCTCAGGTTGAAAAACATTCAATGAGTATGAGAAGTAACATCGAAGCTGAGAAATGTGGAAGACGTCATGCTAATCCCGATACCTCTGAGGGAACTACAACCGATAGGCAACCAGACCAACTCTCTCTAACACCTCAAATGGCCTGACGTACCATAATGAAAGCATACCATGTCTCCAAATCCTCATGTGTCCCAACCTCGGTGTGACATGAAGAAATACCTGATCCCCCACCTCGAACTCCATAGGTAATCTCCATAGACCAGCATAAGACTTCTTTCATGACTGTGCAGTTTCTATCCTCTTCCGAATCAACATGATATACTCTGTGGTCTACTAGAGAAGACGAGGTCCCATCATATCCACCTCTCCTACTTCCATCCATCATATGGGTGATCAGCATGGCCTACCATAAAATGTCTTACAACGTTCCATGTGAATAGTTTATTGAAAACAATTATTGTACAAAAACTCCACAAGTGGTATGTGATTCTCCAATGAACCACCAAAATCTTGGATACATGCTCAAAGAATGTCCTCATGCACTTGAATCATATGCTCGGTCTGGCCATCTGTCTGGGGATGGTTATCTATACTCAAATGTACCTTTGTACCCAAAGCATTCTGAAGCCACTTCCAAACCCGAGAAGTAAAATGTGTATCCCTATATGAAAAAATGGAATGTGGTACCCCATTTAGATGTACAATCATGCTGTTGTAAAACCTTCCCTTCTCATAAATTCTAAAGGTATCCTTGATCAACAAGAAGTGAGAAACCTTTATCAGACTGTCAATGACAAACCATACCACATCATTCCCTCAAGGAATCCTCGAAAAACTTGTCAAGAAATCCATTTCAACATCACTCCACTTCCACTCAGGAATGGGTAACTACTACAAAATCCCTAATAGTCTCTGATGCTCCACCTTCACCTACTGACAGGTGGAACACCTAATGACGAAACAAGAAACATCCCTCTTCATACCTGGCCACCAATACTAATGATGTAGACCACGATACATTTTTGTGACAACAAGATAAACTTCCAAAACAGAGGAATGAATGCCCCATATCTCCTCCTCTCGTATGCCTATTGACACTCATATGTTCCCCTGGAAAATAAATATCTCATCCTTGCCTATGGTCCATCATGGAATAGGGTCATCTCCTGAAAGAATCTCTTATAGGACTAGGACTTCAGAATCTAATCGTTTCATCATTCGCACTCGATCAAGAAGAGTAGAGGTAACAACCACCAAAGAATGAAATGTCAGCCCCTATCTATTATGCCGCTCCAAATGAATCTCAGAGAAGAGAGAAATAAGATTCCACTCACTACTGGACTCCTAAACTGCCTGTACTTATGTTCTCTGGCTCAACGCATCGGCTACAACATTGCCATTCCTAGGTGTATAGGTTAGATTGAATTGAAAGGATTAAAGGTACTCAACCCACCATTGATAACTCAAATTCAGGTCACACTAAGTGAATATGTACTTGGAACTTTTGTGGTTAGTGAAAACCACAAAATGCTCTCCCATACGATAATGTCTCCAAAAATTTAATGCATGAACAACAATGACCAACTCCAGATCATGCGCTGGGTGGTTCTTCTCATCTGGCCTCAACTGCCAAGACCAGTACGCAATGACTTCTTCCCCAAACATAAGCACTACTACCATCTTGATATCTAATGCATCATAGTACCCAGTATAGCTCCTGCCTGGCTCTAAAAATACTATTATCAGTACTTAAGTCAACCACCCTTTCAGCTCTTGAAAGGCTGACTCACAATAATTTGACCATAAGAACTCTGTACCCTTCTTAGTTAGAACCATAAATGGTGATTATAAGCATGAAATGTCATGTATAAAACATCTTTAGTATCCATCCAACCCTAGAAAACGTTGTACGTCAATGAATTCCTTCAGCTGCTCCCAGGAAACTACTTCTATCACATTATCTAGGTCTACTAATATTCTTTCCTCTGAGATATCATGGCCCAAAAAGTGAATCGGGTCCATCCAAAAGTGTCATTTTAAGAGATTTTCTTATAACTGATTCTCTCTCGGTGTACTGAAAATGATCTCAAGATGGGTATCATGGTCAAGTTGAGTGTGAGAGTACACCAAGATATCATCCATGTACACTAGCCATTCTTTCCCCCAACAGAGTGTCTAACATCAAGAAATCGGTATAAGAAAAGATATAGATCCCATGGATCTCCAAAACAACAACATATATTAAGATATGGGAAGCCCCGATATTGAAAATGACATAATCTAAAATGGAGGAAACTAGAATCGTACCTCGAACTGTAGAGGGTTTGAAATCCTTCTCCTGCTGGGTCTGCACCAATGCATAAGTCTGACCTACACTGTGTCTCTGTGACTCTACATGACCACTATGAGCTAGTCCACCCAGTTGTCACTGAAATCCTGGAGATTTTCTACCACAACCATGACCTCCACCTCGGCCTGAATGGATGGAAGAACTCCAGTTCCCAAACTGTTGAGAAACTGGTGGTGATGCTCCAAAATGAGGAGTCATAGAAGAACCCCTGTCACCAGTTGCTGGTGAGAAGATATGTGAGAAGAGCTGAAGATGGGCCTTCTTTCCTCAAGATCAAAACTTCGCTGGGTCTCTTAGGCAATGTGGCCTCGTGTTCCCAAACTTACTGAACTGGTATCATACTACCTGGATACCATAAGATGTATCTATCCTCCTCATATATCCATAGGTAGAATACCTACATCACTTCATGCTGTCATAAGAAGGGATACCTACATTGGATGTCGATCCACCATAGATAACAACTCCAGAATCCCTCATGTTTCGCTTCGTGATTAGCACCTCGTTGACTATAGATGTGATAGAAGTCAACTGAATGATGTTCACTTGAGATCAGATATCGTGCGTAAGACCATCCTAAATCATCCTTGCGAGGAATAACTCATCATCACCTTGAATAGGCGTTAAGTGATACAAATATGTAAATAGAGATGAATACTCCATAACTAAAAGAGTACCCTGTTCCAGACTATTTAACTCTTAGGATTGATCGGTCCTCAAGGTCTCCAGGTAGAAGTAGTCCTAGATGGAATGCTGAAACTCATCACGGGCCATAACATGCTAGTGTCCCACCTGTGAGATCACATCCCACCATCACTTGGTGGAATCCCGAAGCATATACTTAGTGAGATTCTCCCTCCTCTCTAGAGGTGTCTCTAGTTGCTCGAATATAGAAAGAATGGCTTCTAACCATGACGATGCAGTCTGAGTTCCTCCATCCCCTGAGAAGGTTTGAGGATGATACTGCTAGAAGACCCACATCAACTCTTCCATTGATGGGACAAGATGCAGTACTCCACCGAAGGTATGCATAAACCTCATAATGCACCCCTGGAACTATGCATTAGCACCTATGTCCGGAATGACGTCTAGTGCCTAGACTGGCACAACTAGAGGATCTGAAGGTAGCCCCTAGTCATCCATGACTGTTGTCTGATCACTGTCCTATAACTAGCGGACAACTGGATGTCATCTCGGTGGCATGACTCGGCACAGTGAAG
Source organism: Viscum album (assembly GCA_963277665.1). Lineage (NCBI taxonomy): Eukaryota > Viridiplantae > Streptophyta > Magnoliopsida > Santalales > Viscaceae > Viscum > Viscum album. The sequence goes on along the minus strand of OY728134.1, from coordinate 712,240,087 downwards.
CACACACATTAGATCATGATTAACAGGGACTGAAAAAGAGCTGTGTAAGAAGGGTAAAAAGAAAAAATCATTCATGATTTTCAAAACATGGATACACGATGTGTATAATTCCTACACATCATGTTCCCTTAAGCATTCACATGGGCTTTTACTTCTTCCAAAACAGGTTGTGTAACACCCCATGCACCCAGCATGTTGTCATAACACACAGCTTATACTTGAATCATCTTTCCCTACCTGATTTCTTCTACACAGATAAGCCACACGACTCTCCTAGAACAAGAATACACGACATGTTATTTCTAGACACGATGTGTACTAGACGAGCATCACTGACCCGTGTTGTTAGTGACACACCCTGATACACAGATCACTCTAATCTTTGTGTTCCAGATGGACATGGCATGTACTGCATATGTTTTAACTACCCCTGTTGTTAGTTACACGGGTGAACACACGAATGACTATAAACTGAGTGTTTATGCCAGACACGACATGTACATGAAGATTTAGGTGAACAGTGTTGCTCATTACCCAGATGGATACTTTGGTTACACTACACGGTGTGTTCCAACTGGACATGATGTGTATTAGAAAGGACTCTACCAACCGGTGTTGATAGTGACACAACCGGTTATATAGTTATACAACACTGAGTGTACATCCGGTACACGACGTGTCTTACCAAAGATTTCCATACCCCGTGTCTCTACCCACATAGTCTGAGACATTGTTAGAGACTACACAGTGTGTACATAAGGTACACATCATGTATTTAAGAAAAAAAATTTCTTCCCGAATAGAAGAACACATGGCATGTATTCAACATTACACGCTGTATATTATGGGTTTTTCCAAAAATTAAGCCTCATAAACTACTACAAAAAACAGAAAAATACAGAAAAGAACCTTTAAATGCCAAATTCTGATCTTTGAGGGCCTACACATTCTACGAATCAAATCTTGTCATCTTATACAATTTATATAAAAGGAAAACAAGGAAATGATCCCCCAAATTCTGGTCAGGGAGGGCCCATAACACCGCAAGAACCAATTTTTGGTGTTCATTCAAACAAAAACATACACAAAGAAATACCCTATCAAAAGTAGGCATTCTATCAAGTCATCTATCACACCAACATGCATATCGAGCTCAACATCTAACACAACAACATGAAATCACTAATTAATCCTAAATGTCAGGGAAAGAATGCATGACATGTGATTTCTAGAAAGTTCCTATAGGATGCCTGAGATGGAATACCCTCATCTAATCGATTTGAAACAGAAAATACATCCCCAATAACATCTACGATAAAAAAAAACATGTGAATCACCCAATGGTGATGTCAAATCAACTATAAAATTGAAAAACTAGAAAAACTACAACAACAAGGTAAGTAGGCTTTTCCCGATATACAGGTTAGCTACTCCTAGGCACAAATTATTACCTTGTAGCTATTCATTTCTATCCATAGCTATTAGATCCAAATAGAAATTCTAGAAGAAAATAATTCATCTGATGCCAAATTGTAATATATCGATTCCAGAAGGCACCAAAAGGCGCTTCGTACCCGGTTGGTCACATAGACTCCAGCGCATTTCACCAAATTCCAAAGGCTACCGACTACCAGTGAGGGCATTAGGTGTGATTGTGGGGACACTATGCCATCATTGGTAGAGTAAATTGATGAATTAAAACAGATATACAATATAAGAAGTAGTAATAACACCATACAATATTAAACAATAGAAGACTGAAAGTAAGAAAAAACTAGAGCACATATATAAAAGATGTATGATACATATGTATATGAAAGCATCAAAACACATCAAAATGATGAAAAATAGTATTAATCCAAAGTACAAATTAAAACAGATAAACTCCTTAACATCGAAATCCTTAGCTTGCTCACAAGCTATCCTACTCCAATGAAGTAAAGTACCCGAAGTAGAAGCGTGCTTTCTGTTATCTATACCTGCATCAATATAATCTTTTTGGGCCTAAAAGCATAACCCAAACAGGATGTGAGACTAATCCCAGTAGGAAACCACCAAAAGATCTATGCCTAACTATATATGAATATATATGGAAATAAATAAGTAAAAAAGAAGTAGTAAACAAGGATGTAATCAGCAGTAAACAATCCTACAGTTCAATAGTATTCAATTCCATATAACAGTAAGTAGCTAATCAAGGTAGGTAACCCTCTGGGAAGTACTCTCAGCCTAACCCTTATGGTTCATCCAAGAAACACAAGAAAGCCTCTGGGATGTACAGACAATCTAATCCCACTAGTTCAACTTAATCATAGACTCTCTGAGTAAGGAATCGATGTCAATTCCCCCAATAGTATCATATTAGTAACTAAAACGTGCACTGGGGAAGCACTTATGTCAAATTACCCTTGTGGACCACGTTGAGGAACTACATACACTCTGAGGAAGCACTTACATTAATTCCCCATATGGTATCACATCGTAAAAGTAAAAGAAGACACTCTGGAGAAGTCGTTACGTCCATTCTCTTTGTGTTATACTACACCATGTTCTTACAGCCCCTGTGTAAGTAAAATGTGAACAACAATGCAACACGTCCAAATTAAACCTCACGAACTACTTGGCGAATAGTCTATAACATAACAACATGTCAGATAAACAAACACTCCATCCTATAGTATTAGGCATGGTAAAAAACAAGGATTCCTAATAGGCTAAGTAGGAAAAAATAGTCATAAACAAAAAATGCTGGGGAAAAAACTTCCAAAACATAGCAATTAACCCTTTTCACATTCAATTAACCTCTATTCTAGCATACAATCATAGATGGAAATTATTAGGGCTAAAACAGTAAACATGCAATACCCCTTTCAGGGGTATTGGGAAACATTGTACATATAACTCAATGACTGGCTACAGAAAGGCACAAACCACCTACCTCGGTGTTGTAGGACCGTTATATGTGAAACTCAAGCCTTGAATTTCCTAAGAACACTATAGATCTACAAAAACACATAAACAATTCAACGGAGGATAACCTGATACAGAGGAGGAATCTGGAAATGATGCTCTAGAATAAGTAAGATCATACTGAGGAGATACCAACACAATCGACGATAGTCGATTCGGAGCACGAATGCTCGATCAACGGCTCGGGAAAGAGATGTGGTCGTACGAGCACTCTCGATCGAAGAAGAAAATAATAAGGTGTCTATGTCGATAAGACGCGACTCTGGTCCGTTTAATGAAAAAAATAAAGTACACATCATGCACTTTTGATGTAAAGAGTGATTAATTTCCCTTAACGAACCCCGTATTAGGCGGCCTCCAGGTCACCACACAGGGCCGTGTGCATGCCCGTTACACATAAATCACACTGCTACCCGCGATAACTGAGTACACGATATGTACTCATAATGTACACTGTGTGTACTTCAAAAATATCCATAAACTCCTATTTTCTTCAGAAACACCAGAAAAATGAAAACATACCTGAAATGAATATATGAGTTCTTACACACACTCTCTTTAAAATAGTAACTTTTATTCACCCTTCAAGACAATTCATTCTGGTGTTTCCCAAAAAGTACTACATATATAAATACCATCACATTTACAATATTTAAAAACATAGCAGACACATACTCAGGGCCATTATCTGGAATCATGGTCTTAGTTTTTATCCCAATCCAATTTTTAGCTTACATTTTCTAGGACTAAAAGTTCTGGAAGACATCACATATATTTTTTAGAATATAAATCCTAAATTTCTTGATAATACATATATAAATTTGATAAAAATGAACCAGGAACATATTATGTTTTCCATACTTGTTCCCATATGTCAAAATGGATATATTCTATGTGGTTGGAAGATTTAAGGGGGGACCTATTAAAGGTGACTCCCATAGACTTTCCAAACACACAATGCTCACAAAATGAAAAATTTGTTTGTGTTATGTCACTCAATAAAAATTTATTTTTTTTATCTAGGAAATTGGATCTTAAATTCCTGAGTCTCATAATCCATGATATATTATTATCTTCATTAATGTTCTATGACCTCCTGAATTTCCTCAAATGGGTCCTTCCAATCATTAAATATAACTAATTAGTGTGAGACCCATTTATGATAGTTTCAGAGCCTTTAGAGATTTTTAGACAACCTGTTTCATACCTAAAGGTGACGTATTTTGGTGTAGGATTCCAAAATTAATAGGGTTTATATAATGGTTGGGAAACCACCTAGCATCAATAAAAGTGATAATGGAATAGTCAACTAGTTATAGTAAAACAAAACCACTTTCATATAACTTACACAACTTATTACGTACTATGAGGACATATTATTCTACTAATTATTATAATTATAGAAATTACTCTCTAAAGGGAAACATGGGAAAAGAAAATCATTAGTCAAGGACCCACTCATGATTGATTGAATTGATGGGAATTTCTAATACTTCAGTTGTGTCCAAACCAGAGTAATCTATATGGGCTTGTTCATTGGGATATTTTCAACCATGTTCTTTATTTAGTTTCCTGCATTCAAGATTATTATGTCCATGTTTTCCATAATGGAAATAAATAATTAATCACTTCCTATAATTAGACCAAGTTTTTGTGTCTTTAATATTTTTTCATTTATCATTATTAAACTAATTATTCGTTTATCATTAGAATACAAGACACCCTTTCTGAGAAGGCTTTCCACCTCACCATTTATTCATGTATTATAGTGTAATTCATTGATGATAATGAAACAAAAAACATCATAAATTGTTAATGAGTCACAACTAAAAATCATGGTTTCTAAATAGGTGTTGTATGCATTGTATAATAAAATTAGAAGGACAATTTATTAATATTCATTATTAACATTTTCATTTTTTTATGGTATCTCTAACAAAACCTCATTAAATTTATGTAAAATATCCCTTATATAACTATTGGGATTCAAAATAAAAGTGAACATTCAATGTTTTTTATAAATACAACGAACTATGAACGCCTTCATGAAAAGGTTTTCTAATTTAATCCATAAACCCTTAGTAGTAAATTCGTATGTAGCCTCCCTAGGAATATTATCACCTAAATAATGTAAAAGATAAGTATTAGCAGTTGGGGTTATATCCAAGTGTCCAAAAAACCATATAATATTTCATCCAACCTGGGAACGAATCTAGGAAGTCGCACAATTCAGTGTGGTGTGGTTGATTTGCTGGGTATCCCATTCAACCAGTAAGGCACTTCATGGCATCAGGTGTAGAGGCTTGTTAGATGTGGGGGGATCCATATATGGTGGGACCTACATCCATCCAAAACTGATGGAGGGGGATCATCATCAGGTGAAGAAGGCCAAATTTCGGGTGGAGGTGGGGCTCGTAATGTTGTGGAAAGCTCCATAGTGTGCATTAGGGAAATGAATACGTTAAAGGTAGGGTTGGTGATAGTGTCAAAGGAATCGATGTAGTTCAAGAAGTAACGGTCCTTAGTTGAACTTCAATGGAAAAATTAGTGGTTGGTTGATCTATCTGCGACGCAATGAAAACTATGTAAAAAACAAAATGTTCGATAATATACAAAGGTGTAGTCCCAATTGAGTTCAGATCCAGGATAAACCACTAGCAATGCTCACAATTTTGGATGAATGAGAGGGTATACATTTTCTGTTGGAAAAAAACTCAAGAAGTCATGCATTGAGATTTCTAGCTAACATGATTTTTAGGTCGGTTTCATTACAACAACTATTAGCATCTTCTGGGTGGGGGAATACTATTTGGAGTTTGGTATTTAGGCTAGAAGGGAAATATATTAATTCCTAGTGCCTCTCGGTCTATGGACTATGTTAATGTTATCCCATAACCAATAAAAGGCGAATATAAAAATTGATAATAAAAATATAAACCCTTGGGGATTTCAAAAAAGAAGGGAAATACGAGAATTAACTAACATATATAGGTAAACATATTTATATTTTGTAATGGATTGACAGGATTCATTCACAATAACATTAGTTTTATAAGTCCCACAACGGGAATCAATTAAGCCTTACTGAACTAGCAGGGCTCTCATCTTAATTCAGCAATGATTCTTTTCATTATCATAATCTAGAGTCTCCATTTATATCCACGGTTTTTCATGACTATAAAATGAGTAGGTGAAGAGTTCTTGTAGAAAATGATAAGAGTATACCCCCAATAGATAACCAATCATAAGGGAAAACTGTGTTTATCAAAATAGATTCGAAATGAAGAGGAATTATTAATAGGAAAATGTATCAAAATGAATAAAACAAATAAATAGAGGCTATTTTAGAAGATATAATAATGCATAAATTAATCCTAAATAATTATTGAAATAGGAAATGAGATCAACATCAATGTAGAACCATTAAAGTAGCAATACTATATTATGAGGTGTATGGTTGGAAAAAACAAAAGTAGATAAAAGAACCCTAATAAGACAGAACTGGGGATTTTCACAAAGATGTATACATCAATATAATTTATACATTAAATATGCAATAATTAATGAAATCAATAGAAAATAAACTATTTATGTTCTTTTTCCCCATTGTGAACTACATTCATGGCACAAAAACCTCCCAAACTCCCATATTTTAATATGATCAACAAATGAAATGTTTCATGATGAAATCCATCAGATACTAAAGTCAAATATAAGTGTATAATATTTGCAATATTTTAAATAAATAAATACTAAATTAAATACTTATAGAGTTGGGTGGAAATCACTATGGTTTTCATAATCTCTTGAATTTAGAAGCTGGATGCACTGAACACCACAATTTGGGGACTCCTTAATAACATTATTCTTGTTTAATTGTCACTAAAAATTCCAAATATATTTTATTGAAGATGCACATATTCTCAAACTTAAAATATACAAGAGGTGAAACTGAGGAGGAAAACAGTCCATGATGGTTTTACAACAAAGAAGAATGATGTTGGTGAGGTAGGGTTTTTCTAGATGGAACTAATACCCAATCCAAGAGAGGGATACCCAAGATGATTGAATGTTGATCCGATGAAGGTATTCCTAGTTCAACAATACCCTATCACCATCAAACAAGAATATCAAATAGGAGAGGGCATGATACCATTCCAAGCTGAAGTTCTAACTGCATACTCAATTTGAAAGGGAAAAGTGGGAAGTGTAGGTCAATTTGGTTACACAACAGATCAAAATCTATGAAAAAATTTCATGCTGATAAGTGACCTAGCATAAGAGAGATCCAAAAATTCAATTGATGCACAATGACCAAATATGAGGCCCACAATAGTAATAAAAATACCAATAGATATCATAATCCCAGTAGAAAACATTTCATTCATATAAAATGAAATAATAATTTTTTTCATAAATCTAATAAAAAAATTAAAATTAATAATTAATAATATGGTCTAATGATTATTAAAAGATATCAATGTGTACTATAATTTACAATCCAACAAGAAATTTTTTGAAAATACTTCTTATCCCATGAATCGCAATGAAAATTATTCCTTTCATCATGTTCCCCCACGAAAAATTATCCAAAAGAGAATGGAGTTGGTTAAAAAGGAAATATAGGAATTGGAATAAATACATGGAAGTTGACCCAATTTCAATACCTACTACCCTAATAAGACTTTACTTACCTTCTTCAAAAAGCATCTTGTATTACCAGGAAGAAATATTTTTACAAAATTTACCAATAATTTAATAGAATACTTGTTTCTATGATATTCCAATAATATTCCAAAGTCCTAGATATTTCTGATGTTTTTTAACCACTCTAAAACCCCATAACTACTTCAAATCCTCCTTATTGGATGACATGACTACCTTAATAAAAGGAATTTCTGATATTGTATGATTATGTAGTTAACCATAATCACTTTAGTAAATAATGATAATCTTGAAAACTGAACATCATTCTTGAGGGGTGACATTCATGAAGAGAATATTTTCATCTAAAATCATGAATTGAGAAATTAGAGGATGTTATGAAATAACATTTATCCATAAATGTACCTGTACCCATAGATTTTAAATGAGGATGAGAAAATATATATTCCCATATGATAAAGTGGTATGAAGATTAAATATCCCCTTGCCCAATACCCTATAAGGTTTAAATTTTTTTGAACATCCGATTAAAATTATTTCTAAAAGTCACTAATATTACACAATTCCTTACTATATCACCCATATATACCAAACTCTAATATAGAAATTCACATCACAAGAATATCTCCTCCATTAATACAATATATAAAAAATGTACTGCAATAATATCATAAACACACTACTGTAACATTTTCATTGGGTCCCGGACTGCCAGGTGCCACCAGTTTCCCCACAGACGTAAGACCCCCTCCCTATGGCCCACCCATGTGTCCAAATAGTTTATCTGACTAATGACTGTAGCCACATGCCCACAAATGTTCTTTTTAATTTTCTTTTTTCTCACTCATACACATCCTGGGAAACATTTCAAAGGTTCATCCATCTTGATCACTAATCCAAATAATGCTTTCTTAATGGTTGGGTTCTAATCTGGTGGGATCTTAAACTGATAGGTGCCAATTGTTGAGATATGTCATATCATTTATTAATTTGACCATTTATAATTATATGGTGTCATATTCAATGAAAAAATTAGAAATATGAGGTTGTTATGACATTAATTTTATCCCTTAATGACCCCCTTTTCCACATAGTATAAATTCAGATTATAAATCAGGTCTTCCCATTTGATAATTAAGTATAGAGAATAAATACCCACTTTCCCCAATACCCCATCAGGTTTAAACTAGTCTAAATTTCCCATTAATATTATTGATTAAAGTCTTAAACATTTAAAAATTCTTTACAACATTCAACCACATATACCAAAACCCCATTAAGGAAATTTTAATCCCATGAATAGCCCATTCATCCATAGAATATGTTCTAAAAAGACCCCATTGAAAGCATAAACACCTGGCCATAACATTTCCATCAGGACATATCCATCGAGGCACCACCAGTTTCCCCACAGAGAGGTGGGCCCATCCCTGGGGCCCACCCATATGCTCGAACGGGTTATCTGACTAATGAATGTCCCCACCGACCAACAAATGTTCTTTCTAGTGTGGTTTTCCCTTAATCGCAGACATCATGGGAAACATACAATAAGGTAACCTATCTTGATCTCTACTCTAGGACTATCATTATTAGATGTGGAGTTCTAATCTGCTAGGATCCTAGAAAGAAAGGTGCAACTTGATGAAAAAAGTAATACTACTTAGTCATTTAACCCTTTATCATTTTAGGGTGTTAAATTCAACCCACCATTAAAGAAAAAAATCCTCGTTGTGGACTCTACATATCAACCTAGGTTTGGAAACCTCATTTAATGTTGGGTTACTTATCTAATACCAAATGTAGCACCTTGACCCCATTGTCACCACAAACACCCCACCTTAACATGTCCATCAGGTCTTGGCCTTCCAGGTGTCACTAGTTTCCCCATATATATGTGGTCTCATCCCTTAGGCCCACCTATTCCCCCGAATAGATTACCTAATTGATGATTATCCCTAAGGGAAATCACATTTTCTTTTTAGTGTTCTTCTTCCCCACTCAAACACATCCATAGAAACATCCCCTAAGGTCACCCATCAGGATCGCTAGAACAAGTAAAACACATTTAACTATGGAGTTCTAATCAGGTAGGCTCCCAAAATGAATGGTATACCGTATTGACATCAGTCATATCATTTATTCATTTATCCCATTATAATTCTAGTGTGTCAGACAATATTAATTTATCATATCATGTTACATTACCACGAAAAAACTTTTATAATAATGATGGCTGTTCCTAGAGTTGAAAAATTCATACACAATAGCTTCATTATCTGTATTAGAGCATCTCATGAGAAATGTAGTTTTGATTTTTAGTCACAATATAAGGGAGGAGGACATGCATCCAAAAATCTAAAATCATAGAGAATATATTATAAATATTATTCAAATGACTCATAGGAAAGAGTTAAATGATTTTCTATGGATTAAAGAATATTATAAATAGAGAAATTTATTTCTTATTTAAAGAGTCAGGGGATGCATGACCTATCAAATGATCCTTCATAAGAAAAATCCCATAAGTTCCAATAATATTACAATTTTTTCCCAAATAATTAATTAAAACAATCAATACCAAGAACCTCAATATAAATAATATGATAAAGGTAAATTAGGATTTCGTTATCTGATATATTTTATTTTAACTCTTAATTCTTATCATTAGTGAAAACAATTAAGATGATAATAGTCATCTAAAAGAGAAATTAAATTAATTTGGAAATGAAAATATTTGAAATGAAATTTAGAATTATGTTTTTTAATTAACTTTCATCATTAAAATATCATCCCATTATATCCTCTAGCTGAAAAATCAAGTTTTCAACCTCTATGCATATTATTTTTAGTGGATGATGTTCGTATTTTGATCACCATCCACAATATTGTACTCCATATCTTTTAAGAAATAGTGTATCTCCTTTTACCCTAATGCCTCATTAATCACCTTATCGAAAAATATATATTCTTAAAAAATAAATCATGCACATGTGGGAGAAGAGTGTCCTCAGTTGGTTCTCTATTGATTTGATGTAACATTAAAAATATCCAAACCTTATCATTCATATCCAATATATATTGGTATCCACATTTTTTTAGATGTGAAGAACACTTTCCATACATCCCATGAAGATCAAAAAAACCTCATAATATTTGTTGTTTTGGACCCAAAAACATTCATGTAAAAATACCCTTTTAGTTATCCTCCTTTCACCATGAGAAAATATGGAAACATGTACAAAGCTATGATCAGAGGAAACCTATGATAAATAAAATTCATAAAATGACCAAAAATGGAATTAAAATATTTATATCCAACTAATATATCAAGGAATTTTTCTATATAGAAAATTACAATTCTACCACCTGACCAGGGGAATGATCTCCAAGTAAAACCATTATCATAAAGATAATTGAAAATATCAATGACTTGAAAGAGTTAATTATTATGTCAGAGCTGCATATTATATAATAATTCTCATAGCATAAAATAATGTTAAAATGTCCTTAAATTGGTATAGGTCATTGAAGGGAATCATGTAGAACACTCGAGAGGATCTAGTTCATGGTGTTATAATAGTTGATTGGACATTCATAAACTCTTACTAAAGTATATGATATGGACCCTAGTACTAAAATAAAAGTTGAAATGTGATTATAATAGAAATTAGAAATTCTAACATCCATATCCATATTCGAAATGTTTACGGTTAGCAGTGGAATACAACCCCAAAAAAATTTTCCAAGGTCCAAACAAATAGAAACTTTGATTCAAATTATTTTTTATAAACGAAAAATATTCTTGAATAAACTAAAAATGATAAAAATTGAGTAAACATCACTGAATAATGAATTATTTCAATTTTAATGAAATAAAAATAAAATAGCGGTAAAAACAGAAGAATTTAAATGTTTTAGTCCCTTTGGGACCTACTGCATGGATAAAAAACCAACAAAACACAATTGTATTATTAATGATAAAAGGGAAATGAAACCTTATTACATGATAAAAATAAATTCAACTAACCGAGAGAAAAATAATAAAGAGAATTCACCATTTTATCATGAACAAATTAACAGTGAATAAACATCAAGAACCGATCCATGCAATATATGAAACTGGGTTAGAATGGAACTCAAAATTTCGGACAATTTCCCTCCATCTATATTGCTTCCAGAGTTTTCTTGATCATATTTTTAACCTCCCTAATGTCATCAGTGAAGTAGGTAATTGTTGAGAATGTAGGTCCTGATAGTGAAGTAGATCCTCTTCATGATGCATGTCATCATTGTGATGCTCCCAGATCTAATTCATCAAAAAAAGGAGGACATTAAGTCACGGTCTAGGAAAATTCCTTCACCAAAGAAACCAGAGTCAATGATCAACATGGTTGATGATGAGACCCAAGAAATTCCACACAATAATCTAATCATAAAGGAGTCATGAACCATTAACTGTGTCATAGTAATGAGCCACCTTGGTGATTATACCTCCTAATAGAACCCAAATAGAGTATTAGAAACTCCAAAAAGGGAGATAAATTAAGCATACATGGAACCGAAACCCCAGGGGCATGACTAACCACTAAAGCTATGTATAGATGGGATTGAAATGGTGGATACTTCAATCGAAGACCAGATAAAACATGGATTTTTTAGTGGAATGAAGGATCCAATAAGTCCATGAGTCAGTAGCCTAGAAAACACATACCAAATAATCAGACCCATAAAAAAATAAAATAATAAAATAATATTGATCAAATTAATTAGAAAATGAAATCTTATAAGAAACAAATAAAATGATGAAAATTTTAAGTAGAATAATTTTAATTTTCGATATGAAAATAAAAAATAACCAAATTAACAAATATCTACCATTTTCAATTGAAAATTGGTGATGCTATTTCACCTAAATATTATTCAAATTAGACAAACTTCATGATATCTAAGAAATGAATTAACTTGGATAATGTTACAGGCTTAGTCAAACTATTGGCTGGATTTTCATCTCTGCATATCTGAGTTACACACAATCTTCCACTTAAATATATTCTCTAATAAAATGAAGTCTAATATCTATGTTAATGGACCTACTATGTAATACTAAATTTTTAGATATATAAAGAGAAGACTAAGAAAAAAAATGTATTGTAATAACTAAATTTCAGATACTATTATTATAAATCAAATCATTAAGACAAGTTGATTCTTTGATAGCTTCTATTAGTTCTATATTCTCAGATTTAATGGATTGGAGGGCCTCCACCTATTTGATATTCCACTTACAAGGTATATTTCATCCACATGCACACAATACATAACCTATTAGTGACTTCCTTGTATTAACATTTCCTGTGTAGTAAGAATCCACATGAGCAATATCTAATTAGGAAGAATGTTCATTCTTAAAATAAAAAATTTAAAGAGATGATATGGAAGAAATGTAAATTGAAAACCATTTAAGAGCATGTCAATTTTTATTTCCCACAATTTCAATAAAAATGGTCAATGTACATATATAGAAAGAAACATATATTTATCTGTAAATCATTGCATACACAATACATTCTACTACATTATCATATGTGATTGAACACATATATTCAATAATCGAAGATGAAGAAGGCAACTAATATAAAGATAGTTTAAAATGATAACGTAAAGGAACCCTACTAGGATATAAAGCATAAAAAATACAGCTTATGAACATTAATGAAATAAGAACATTGAGATATTTAGAGAATCACATGCTTTCTCTCTGTAATAATTTACCTGCCCAAAATTATCTTAGTACAAACTAGATCTGTCATTTTAAAATTTTTATTCAGTTGTATTTTAATTTGGGAAATTAATTTTATATTATTACATATGATTGACTTCCAAAATATATAATTTAGTAAATAAATCATGAATTTTATAAAATATTTAAAATATACAAATGAATCAAACTAAATCCTACTAAAACCATTCCCTAACATTAATTAATCAAACATTTTGTACCATTTCCTTGAATCTTGCATTAGCCCATAAAATGATTTACTAAGTAGAAAAGTTCATTAGTTTTAAATTCACATTCAAAACTAGTAGGAGGCTTCATGTATAATTTTTCAATCAAATAACCATTTACGAATTTTTTTTTGACATAAATCTTTTATATATGAGAATCTAAATGGGACTCAAATGCATGAAAAATTATTATAATAGAATGTCTCAATATAGAAGAAAAAATATCAGGGTAATCAATTTCTTCTCTTTGAAAGAATTTTATAACTAAATGTCTATATTTAAACTTAATCTTATTCCATGTGATATTGCATTCTTTTGTTTTATATATACATTTACCACAAATCACCTTAGTAGTAGTTGGTTTGTTTACTATGGAATATGTATGGTTCCTTATTAGGAATGTCACATAATATTCCATTTATGAAATTCAATAAATAAATTTAGTGTTATTGTATGCATTATTGAATATTTGGGGATTTTTCTACCATGATCTACTGCTACATTTAAGGAAAAAGTGATCATATCAACATGGCTATATCTGGGAGGGGGTTTCGTGACACTTCATTGACTATCACAAGTGAGTTGATAACCCTAAGGTCACTAAGAATTCTATCATTAGTAGTATCATCAGAATTAAAACCAGAATATGGCTTATTCTAAAAAGTGGCACTTAAGATGTAGATGGAGTCTCAATAAGAGGCTCACTAATAGAAGGAGGGTCGACCTCAATATCCCACTCATAAGAAAGATCATCATTGTCACTAGTGGGAGGCCATAATCTAGAGAGAATTAACTATTGAAACAGTATATCCTGACTAACAATACACATCTGATAAACTATGTCTATATACCCAAATCATATACCCCTTAACCCCTTCAAGATACTCTTTGAAGATGCACTTAAAAAACCCGGGATCATATTTATCATCCTTTTCATGAACATATGAAGTTCACCCAAACAACCTAATATGTTCATAGGATGAAGAGTTATTTATCCAAAATTCAATTTGTGTCTTAAAGTTACCAGAAAATGATGGGTATATATTTATTAAGTAAACTAAAATAGGTATAGTTTCTTCCCAAAATGATTTGGGAAATCCTGATCATGAAGGCTTGCTCTGAATGAGCTCAATAGAAGTAGAATTAATATGCTCAGTTAGACCATTATACTGAGGAGTATGACTCAATATCCAATGTCTCAAAGATTCTTCACATTAAAAATCATCTTAAAATCAGAGGATGGTTATTCAAGACCATTACCAGTCCTTAAATCCTATAACTTCTTCAAATATAAATTTTCTATGACAACCTTATGAATTTTAAACACCTCAATGATGTAAGATTTATTTCCTAAAATACAATCCAATATTTTCCTACAAAATCCATATATAAAGGAGAATATGTATGAGCCTCCACCATTGGAGGTATTTCTAGATGTTCCCCAAAAATTACAGTTATCTTAATTGGGAGACCAAATTTAATGATTGATCTATGAAAACTGCCACTTTTAGAATTTCCCATTATATCATCCTCATAAAAGAATAAGTTTCCTGGTATCGATTGAGTGAGTTTCCCTTGATTTCTCAATTCCTATATAACCTTTACACTCACATGTCGTAGCCGACTATGCAAAGGAAAGGTGTTTTCATTTCTATTAACATAGTATTTTACTAATTCCCTGACATGTGTTCTTACATCCAAACCATAAAACCCATTCAGTAATGAGCCATTAAGAACTATACTGGTTCCCTTGGTGATTCTAAGAAAACCATAATCAGGGTTGGCAATAAAACCTCTCTGATATAAGTCACCTAAGGATAGTAGGTTCTGATATAAATCTAGAACCCATCTCACAGACAATAATGTGTCAAGAGAACAGTCATAGGGATCCTGAAAAAAGTACCTCAAATTATGAAACAAGATCTCTTCTTGTTTCCTATAAAAACCTATCCTTATGCTCCCTTGGTCAAGTAAGAAACAGAAATACAATCCTAGCACATATGGAGTGAACATCTTAAGTCTACAACCCACCCGACATCAAGAGTGTCATAAGAGTCACAAAACACCTTCATAATTTAATAGCCTTAGTCAGAAAAGGGATAATGGTCACTAGATTATCTAGAACGATTACTTATTTTAAAATTGGGGTATTTAGTTTTAATATTCATTGGTTTCCCCCAATTGTATAAGGAAACCTTCATTCAGTTTGTGATTAAACCAATTTTCATGTTACTAGTTACGAAGATTTCTTCCATTTTTAATTTTATCTTTCTTCTTCCCTCGAAACTCCAAATGACCCCACACGTTTAGACCATTAGAATCTGGTTTTACATTAACCTTGTTATACAACTCATGAGAAAAAATGGTTTATTAGACTTATTCTATGGTCAAGGAATATCTTCGATAAATTATATCATTAATAATATGATCACGTAAATTTTATACATAATTTATAATTATAATGGATTTCTAATCATCTTAAATATCCATATTTATATAATCTGGATCTAATAATATTTTATTAAACTCATCATGGTGTTTCTAGAAGGTAGTTCCATGATGCATCTTTAAGGTATATAGTCTTTGATTCTTATACAGACAATCAATTGAAGATGTTTTCATAAAATATTTTATATTCTTAGACCAAATACAAGTTGTGTATGTCTCATAAGAGACATCTAACTAGACTTAATCAGCCAAAGACAATGTTAACGAGCAATGTGTTTTCATCAAAATGCTATGATGAACATCATAATTGGCCATGACTATCATAACATTAGTGGATAAACGTAAATTGTGTTTCTTTAGTATATAAAGGGAATTCTGTAGCCCATCCCAAACTAACATGTCTTGAATTTAATTCACACCAAATTAAAATCATTACAACCGTAAAATTTTTTGATTTCATATTTTGAATATGTAATTATTTATTTGGGTGGATCTGATACCAATTTTATGAGCGGCAATAGCGGAATACAATAATAATAAAAACTTCCAAGGAATGATCGGATAAACTATTTAATTCAAGTTAGTGATTACAATAGAAAATTAATATTTAACACAATATAATTGATACAAGATGATTAAAAATAAAATGAATAATGAAATTGGTAAAATATAATTCAGTAATAATACCTATGGGGATAACAACACAGGAATTTATGTTCATTGATTTCACTGAAACCTATTGTATGGAAAGAACACCACCCACAAACAGTACTATTATTAATTTTCAATGAAAAATGGAAGTAGATTACATTATATAAATAATATCAACAAAAAGTTAAATTCAAGAATGAAAAATCAAGAGAACATCAACAGGAAAAAATTAGTTACAAATAAACCTCAATAAGTTAAGAAAACAATTTAAGAATATGGGTTAAAATGAAACTCACAACACTGGCCAACATCTGCCCATCCAGATCACTTCAAAAGTTTGCTAAAACAATTTTTTACCTCCCTGAAGTAATCTATGAAGTATCTCCTCATCACTTACGTATGTCCTCATAGTGATGAAAATCCTCATCATGAAGAATGACCAAATCCTGAAACACACATATCAGATTCCTCAGAAAAAGATAGGAGGGAACATGCAGTCTAGGCAAAGTCACCATTAATGAAACTATATCTGAAGCTCCACCACATCGAAGACAAGAGCTATAAATTTCTACACAGAGATTGAATGAGAGAGGAGTCACATATATATTCTCATTGTTGGAATAATTTGTTTAAGGGGGTGATATAACCCCCTACCAAAACATGAACTGAGTGACATCAAGTCCATAGAGAGAGCTCCACCAACCATAAATGGAACACAAACCCCATCAACATGAAAATCGTCCTAAATAGAGTTATTGTGGGGATCATAAGTTCATTTAACATAATTAATATATGGAGATAATGTGTATTACAATTGTTCCAAGAAGGATATATGAATTTCATGAGTGAGTGGACCAGAGTACACTACCGAATTAATTTGGACCTTCTAGTAAGCCATGAATGTTATAATATAGAGAACATAAATTATTAAACTAATGAATATGAAAAAACAACTAAATTGTATAATAATTTAAATTGGTTAATTTATATTTATAATATGTAAAAAGAATACCCAAACTAACACCAAAAGAGGAAAATTACTTAGACATACCATGGGATTCAGAGAAGGACAATGTTAATAAATCCAATATTCAGACCCAAAAAATTAGCATCCTTATTTTATAATATAGCATATTTATGGTTTTTTGGTTCCATGCTCCTGAACAATACAACATATTATTCTTTTTTCATAATAGGTGCATGTATTTACTATCCTTCCCCTCTATGTATGATTGATTTAATCACATGATAGTCGAACATCACATTCTTCTGGGAGATAAGTTCCCCTACTTTAAACAACTATTCATGGGTCTATTTTATATTTATTATATCTAATTTTGAATATATAATATATATTTCTATATAATTTTTTCTTTCCCATACACAATGATATTTATTAGGATAAGAATACAAACCCTTATGAAAAAACATAGACCCCCCAATAATAGTAACCATAGAAGAAAGACCATAAATATCATCCACCACTTTCCTCCTAGATATAATTTATCACACAACATCTTTTACACTATCCCCAAAAAAACATGCATATATATCAACATCATTAAATATAAAATCCAAAACAATTCAATAATCATAGTTAGGTTTCTAGGAAGATACTAATTACATCCCAACTCAGTAGAGAGAACTCTCAAACTAATTTCATATAGCTAGTTTCATTATTATTCTCTAAATGTTCACAATAATTTTGGTACTCCACCTTCAAGATAAAAAACCCACCATAGACATTAACTTGGATGGAAGAGAGATAATAGAAAACCATATAGCCATATGAATTCATAATTTTATCTCACAGTTCCTCTCTGAGTAATCCATAATTTCATAGACAAAGAAATTTTTTGGAGCCACTCATATTCAAATAAAACCAATGAAAAATAATCCTTGTCCATATGAAGACTACCTCACATGAGTGGTCAATTGACACTAATTAGGGCCCTCACCTAGATTGTAGTCCCCCATAAAATATGTTCTTGAGAATCCTAATAAATAAACTTTCTAATGAAATTTCCTTTCATTATATTAATTTTTAGTCCATTGTGCAGATATACTCCCATTGATATGTTCCTTGGAAGGAGAGCATGGGAAAAGAATTCATACACATTACATTCTTTAATTAGGCCTAAAATTTAAATTATTTTTTATTAAGATGAACATGATCTATCATACATATTCATAGTTTTATCAGATAATAGAATGCATTCATAAATTATCACTCTTGACTTCATATCAAAAATAAAAACAATGTTCTCCAATTTCCACACCATTTAAAATATGTTTCCTCAGGAAATAATATATAAAAGTTTATTTTTCAACAACTTACCCATGAAGATAAAATACATATTTTTCTTGTAGGATTCACCAATCCCATCTACATAAATGATGGATATAATGTCTTTTACTGTAAGATAATGCGTATTCTAGTTGTTTATTGGGTCGTTTCACATCATATATGTAACCAAAAACTCCAAAAAAATGATTGGAAGCCATGTAATGAAACAAAAAGAATGGAATAATGAATATGGGAACGAAGTCCCTAAAATAAATTCCAATTTTGTATTATCTAGTATTAAATCATAGTAGAAAACTATTTGAAGAAACTCTTAATACGAGGAGACTCCATTTAATATTTTAAACATTATTACTTTTAGTTCAATATTAAGAATATATATATAAGTAAATTTTAAAACCATAACATCTATGCAAGAATTATAATAATTAATAAAATGAACATATTTTATTAAAATTATTATAGTAATATTTTATATTAAAAAATCACCACCCCACATTGGTCATTATTAATTAAAAGTAAATAACAATAATGTTTTTAAAAAATTTAATGATTTAGAGAATAATTAATTTGTATAATATTTTATTTTCCCATATCCTTTTTTAGAAATGATTTATAAAGTAAAATTAAATAGTCTTTATAAATAATTATTAATGAAAATTAATTTCCATAAAAGATTATGTAATTCCCAAAAAATATCAAATTGGTTTAAATGTGATGGATATGGAACTTTTAACTCTACACATGAATGACCAGAACCCATATATCAATGATCTCAAACTAAAAATCATATTAATTCAATTACTCAAACACACATTCAAATAAACAAATATGAAATTTAGTTAACATTGATAAAAATTATAACCTTTAAATTTTAAATTAGATATATTATTTATATAATTTAGACATTTTGGGGAATATAATTAGTTTTTGAACTACGTGATTCAGTCAAGCCTAAGGTTTTGGGTTTTAAACCCATGCCAAATATCTCTACACCATCCATACCAATTGAAAATTCCCCACCTCCTCCCATTATTCCATGGATACACATTCTTTCCTAAAGAAGTTTCATCTCAAATTCCACCAATAAAAGGACAAACCCCAAAACATACATTCGAATCTTACTCCTCTCAAGAAGTATCTAGAATTTATTGTATATACCCACTATTCGATATTTAAATAGATTTCACCAAAAGATACTGAGAGAGGCCTTCCTTATATACGATATAAAAACAATAGTGAAGAATCATCACATACCAAAACTAGGGCTTTATCAGACCCACATCTATCATCATGGCCTTAGTGATTCCATCTATCATTTTTTTCATGATCATAATAATTCATGCATATTAAAAGATAGAAAGAATCCAAAAAAATTTTCTACATTTATTCTGATAAGATTACCATGACAAAAAATGTTTATATTGTTAGTTTTCTTACCAATGAATTGAATGAGAAGAAGAAGAATACCATTCGAATTGAAGGATATGAAATAGTGTTCATTTTCTCATTCGTTCTACCCATAACCTAATCATCATAATTTGAAGGAAAATAAGGTCTTATATAATCATATTTAAGACCCCAAATTAGTGATAAATATTTACGATTAGGCATTACTTATAGTGATGTCGCCAACTATTTATTTTTTTGACCATCAGGATGCATTAAGAAGAATCTTTCACCCATAAATTTAAGGCTTCCTATTTTGCCCAAAAATAAGGAAAAAATCAGACGGCATTATGGGTATCCATGGTAATAAATATAGATAGATATTATAAATCCCCCAATCTTATAGTCATGTGTAAATATGATTATAAAATTATAAAATTAGATAAAGGATGAAAAAATTCATCTGAATGGGCCCTGTATTGTTTTCATGCTTAAAAAATATATTAGAGTAGAAATACGAGAAATTAGAGATGGATAAGAACATAAGATGGATATTGATGATGACTATAATGATTATAATTCAATTTAAAGTGGTATCCCCTTCTAATTCTACATCACCATCATGGATGTGTTATACTAGATCCCCATTATTAAGAATAGTTGTCATGATATGGAATAATTTTTGACATTTAAAAAAAATAAATCATTTATTTTTCATTAAATAAAGAGGCTTGTCTCGAATATTTGGTTGAATAAAGATTAATTTCATTACGTATAAGGATTTTGATTCCTCTTGATTAATTTTTTTATTTTTTCCAAATGTAGAGTCGTATATAATTTTACACATTGATTATGGTATTTTATATTGAGGAGTTTGAAATTAGTATGTATTTGTGAGATTTAGTTGATTTTATGAATTGTTAAAAATATCAAGTATTGAATAATCACTTTGATTTCTTATTATATCATATGAATTTATTAAAAGACTCATGTTTAGATTTAGGACAACATTGACCCAAATTATTTAAGGTGTTCTTCAAAATACAATAAGTAATTTGAAATAAACTCAATGAAAATAATATGTTATTATAAATGTTTCATAGGTTTTATTATTTTAATTAACCATTTTGAGAAAAATTTTTTATAAAAAAACATAGATAATATATTTTCATATTAAAAAATAATTAAAATAAATGATATAAGATCAAGCTATTTTAAAATATAAAATTGTAATAAATATTTTTTTTTGATAATTCATGTGGAATATAAAATTTAAAAATTTATATTACATAGGCCCCATCCCTACTATTACATAACATGTATTAATGGGAGAAGAGACACCTACATTTTATTTTTAATTTCTTTATTATAGAAAAGTGTTATTTATTTCATTTTATTGGTCAAATTTGTTCGAAAAAATAATAATGTTTTAAAAAAAATCATTATTATAATTATTTTTAGTAGTTAAATTATATAATATATAAATTGAATAGAATTATATTCAAATTGTATAAAAATATATGAATTAATAAATATAAATTAAATTAGTGTATTTGTGACCCATGATATTAATTATTAAATATACTTATTTTTGAATTGATAATAATCCTTAAAAGGGCTCTTTAGAATAATCCAATACAATTGTAATAAACCAAAATGGGAAATCATGCATCTAAAAATGTATCATGTATGTGAGACCATGGGCTGCTAAGAGATGTTTAACATTATTTATATTTCTTTTTAGGAGCATGAAAGAAAAATAAGAAAAGTGGTTTCATAAAGATAGATTCCATCAAATCACCAGATCAATGAATTGATTGTTTTTCTCTAGGGATGAAGTGACATTGAGGATAGTATGTAATTCTTACTACAACATTACATTACTCAATCTTATGTAAATAGAAAAATCTAGACTAGTAATAGTATCCTTTAACATAGAAAAATGTGGAGACCACCTGAAAAAAATGGTCTTTTGGAATGTGTTGAAAATTGAACAGAGGGCGTCCTAAATGAAAACGAAGATAAGTGAAACAGATCCCTCAGCAACTGACATGTACATGTTAATCATCAGAACACCATTCGATGTAGGTTCATAGGTCTTAGAACTAGTATGCATGCTAGTACTGTTAATTTGAGTACCAATTTGATCACATTTGGTAAGCCAATAGTTGGGTTGATCGACGTAGAATGACCTCGATTTGGATCTATGACTAAAGATAAAATAATTTCCCTAGGACCAAATAATTTATCCCATTGTGTATAGGATATTAATATACTTTGTGAGAATAGGGGAAGACCACCTTTACCAAATCACTAAAAGGATGATTATAAACTCTAGAAGAGAATCAACATTATCATTCCATGTATGCCACAAATCCAGGTTACACACGCACATACAAATTAAATTAAATACAGATTCCAATGTATCCATACAAAGTGGAAAAAATTGAATGTCAGAGGCATGAGAAATATTGAGGTTCATTTTTGAATGGAGGATGTTTAAGAATGATTTCCACTAGAATTATCATGCATGGGGAGGGATCAGGAGTTTCTGTAGTTCTTTCCATGTCACTGTTGAAATTGAGTCCCAACCTTCCTACACCATCGAGTACCCATATTTCACTATGTAAGCAATTAAGGCACATTAAATTTAAAAAATCTGGATAGATCACAGATCCTTCCATAGTGAAAACTAGATATAATATTTATATCACTTTTGATAATCAATTCTCTCAAATATTTAGTCCACTATCCACTATCATCACCATTAAAAAAAGAGTGAACCTTAACATTTTCCATAACAATGAAAACCAATGATTTTATCAAAGATCTAATGTTATCCATCATCCAAGTGTGTTTCAATATATCAATACTAGATCCATCATATATCCTATAGCTGAGACCTTTATTGAGAATATCACTAGACCCCCCAAAAACTTCTTCATAAAATGCCAATTCACGGGCCAAGCTTTGACTTAAAGAAGTTTGAATATGAATTTTTTTTATGAAAATGACCCATGTATAATGGTAATGTAGCTTATCTAGAATCTTCGGACCCTACTTATAAAGATGCACATCATCATAAAGGAACATTTATTGAATTATCATAATCCCAAAATCCATAGGGAGGTAATTCATGGGCCACACCATCTAGTGGGTTTTATTTCAACCATTATTAATACCCTTTAATCGATTTACTAGTATAACATTAAAATACTCAATAAAAAACCAGGTATTTTGATATGGGATGTAACATCGGTGGGGATTGATAGAGCCCCAACCTTAATGATGACTTCCTTACCCACTTTGGAAACCCTTTTACCTGACCATTCCTGAATTTTTTTTACAAAACTATCCATGATACCAAAAAAAGAATATTTTTTAAAATCCAATGAATAGTGGGAAACCTAAGAAATTTTTGGATATCTAAAACCACCCTTATTGTAGATTTAATGTATATTATCATTTATACTTAGAGCACCACCAAAGATATATGAGACTCAAAAATTGATATATTAACCAACTCCACAAAAGTCATTTTATACATTTTCATAATTTAGTAGTTAGAACAACACTATTAAAAATAAAGTATATGAAAAATTTAAATATCATCTATAAATAAGAGGTTCGAAATAGTAGGACCCTTCTAGTAATCCTTTACCCCTTGAATCATATTGTATATATCAATATCAAAAATTAACTTAAAATATTCAGTATCGACCCAAATAAACATGAATGGTGAGAGAGGGTCACCCTGTTGATGACCCCTAGTAGGGGAAATGATTTGGTAGTTGGAAAAAATATATTTTAATCCTATAGGAAATAATGGATGTGAATTTGATGGAAACATTAATCCATTTAGAGTAGAATTCAATTTAACATAGAAAAAACCAATGAAAATTCCATTTAACTATATCATGGACCTTAGAAAAATATACCTTCCAAGACATGACACATATTTTATAAAAAGACAATGATTTAATAGAGTGAATAACTTAATGGAAACTAATTTAATTATAAGAGTATATATTACTTTATATGAAGTTACATCAGTTTTTAGATATATTGGATGATATCAATGACCATCGACTGTTAAATTAATTTTTTAAAATATTTTATATGTAACATTTCATAACTAGATAGTCCTATATTCTAATATGAAACTTGGTTTTTTAATCTATATATTGAGTCTAATAATGGTTTTATTATGTTCACAATGATTGAATTTTTTTGTTCAATGGTCATTCTTGATATTTGAAGCACCCTGCTAAAAAAAATGCCAATGTCTTTTAATGAAAAATGCTAGAACACCATCTGGTATTTGAACCTTGGTTATGTGTATTTGATTCAGTTCTAAAAGAGTACACCATTATATAGAACATGTGAGTTAGGGATTAATGATTTTTGAAACCACTACATTGATACAAAAATCATTATCTGAAGAAATGAAAGACCTCCCACCTACATCTATAGAGAACTTAGAATAAAAACTCACTATATGATCATAAATTTTCCACTTATTGGAAATCATTATACCATTGGAATTACTAGGGATACAGATAGATATCATACAACACATTGGATAGGACTTATAGTGGAAGTAGAGGCTGTATGATTTTTCTTATATTATTTTGGATTCATCGGAATTTATAGAAATAAAATTCGATAATTTTAAGTGCTACATCCAGGTCCACTTTTAGCCTTGATATGGTGGAGTGAATATAATCATAATGGGAGATAATATAACTCATTAATATTTATGTCAATCACATCGAATTGAATAAAATTGTGAATAAATTTGAGATCACAACACCATTTGAACTTGAATTTCATAAGGAGGACATTCATTTTCTTGTCAAGATCACCCACTATCCAATAGATGAGGATAAAATATTGATAGTCTTTTACCTTTACCTAAAATCAATAAAAATGATGATTTTCTATTCATTGTGTTCCCTGTCTCAAGATAAATTTTAATGTGGAGAAAAAAATGGTCTGATGTGGTAGGACAAATATGAGAGTCATGAAATGAATTAAAGGACTAATCCAATCAGCACACCCCAAGAATCTATCAAAATTCTCTACAATGTGATTGTTTTCAGAATTTAATTGAAACACTAAAAAAGCATTTCTAGAATATCCTTTATTAAAAAGTAGCATTTGTTGTGTTCCCTCTATAAATTCCAACATAGATGCATAAGTCCTTGGTTCCCCATTTTTTTTATTTTAGAAAAAATATCATTGGAATACCCCCAGTTAAAATATGGAAAATAATGGTCTCTCAGAGGGTATTGAGTATATTATAGGCATTCCAAAAATCCCCAATAGGTCCATCTATAAAATATCATAGAAATCCATGCTGTTATATCTACATGATGGATTACTACACAAATGTGTGTATAAGTGAATGATTTAAACCAAAAATTAAATTCCTCCCTATAAAGGATGAGAAACCACCATCTTGTAGTTTCTGAGAAAGAATGAAATAGTTGTTGAAACCATAATTTTTTGACAACACCACCACTTTAATTTTATGTAATATGGTTTTGAATAGGAAAACAACACTCGTGCTACTTTTTATGCAATGATGTAAAATCATTCGAACTGATCATGGGTCTCCAAGCCCATGATAGTTCCATCATTGAAATTTCAATGGGGTCATCAGGTCTAGATCAATATATATTATTCCAATGTTCATTCAAGGTATGTTAACCATCCACCACATTCATACATTCTGAATAGAACACATTAATTAGTGGTCCATCCAATATCCATTTAAATCAATTGTTTATCCCATGATCATAGCTTTATCATTCTCCCCTCTCAATTTATTTCTCCCCAACCACTATTTTATAATTGGATGTTGAGTAACTGATATGAAATTTACCTAGTAATATTGGATACAAGGGTCCTAGAAACTATAACTAAGTGTTAATATTTGTATTATATGATTATATTTTTTTTGGGTTGGATGGTGGTTTCATTATTCCCGCAAAAAATGATCGAAGATGGATGGTGGTGTTGACCTCCCAATATGAAATTTAAAATATCCCTCATGAATAATTGAAGGCACTCTAAAACCCACTATGTTATTTTGGTAAACCCCTCATTACACCTATTGTCCATTGTACTACTCTATAGAAAAGGAAAAATTCCCTAGAATAATGGGATTATTTTGATTTTTCCCAGATTTATTTCATAAGGCTTTGCAAATTATCTCTCGCTCAATATTATTTTGATTATTCATATAAGAATGAGGAAATGTCATAATTTCAAGTATATTGTGACTGTAATGCATGAATATATTTCCTAATTCACCCACATTCCTTGAAACAGAAACTTTCGTTGTATTCCCAAGATACCCATAAAAAATGCCTAAGATTTGAATCATTTCTAATTCAAATGATATCAAATATTTTAATTACTATATCATCTGAAATAATCCCCTCATAAGTGGATGCACAATTTCATACAATAACCTTATCCACATAGCAGGTCCCAAACAAATAGTATCCAATCCATTACATTATATAAGTTATCAGATGTTCCCACTAATATCACACATAATTCACTCAATTCAATTTCCAAAAAACGTTCTGTCATATCCAAAATGGGGGTTTTTATAGAAATGTCTTTTATATATCCTCTTCGTCTCATATATCCTTCATTGGAATGATTTTGTTTTAAAAGCACCACTTCCTTCCCTTTCCAACCATCAATTTATCATTTTTCCAAAACAATTCCAAAATAATATATATTGATCCATGTTTTCTTATGTATACACACTTTACTAAACACCCATCACTATGCAGTCCATTTTTAGGTCAACGTGATTGAACGTAAAATTGAGCACAATTGTTCATAAGTCATTGAATGACATATGATGAATGAAAAACACATACTCATCCATCTATGTAAAAACCTCTTCCCTCACTATCTATCTATGACAATTTTTTCTAGTGGTTTATACAAATTTAATCCATTAATATGATCATTAAATAGAGAAATCGTGTTATGATGAAAGAATTAGGTTTGAACACTTTAGTCAAAGGAAACAATTATGTCAGAAAATCACCATCGAGGGATAGAATACCAAATGAATCATTAATCATTAAGATTCCTTGTGATGATGATCTTAACCATGTGGAGAAAAATTATATAATTTTATTGTAAAAAGTATGCTGTTGAAAATTTAATCAAGTTTATTTAAAAATAGCATAGGAAATGTTTCAATGAAATTGATATTGATAACTATCTATGAAAATTTCAAATAAAAATTTACAGATAAATTACATGTATTCACATGTACAGTATACATAAATAACCAATTCATTATTTCAATTTATGTGTAATTAATTATGTATTGAAATTTAACAATATAAATTTATATAAATATTTATCCAATTTTTATATTCCTAATAATATTGATGAGAAATATTGAAATTATATATCAATAAATATACATTATTTATAATTATACATTATTAATTTCAGTATTTTTATCTTTCATTTATATGTGTACATGAACATTTAGTGTAAATTAAAATGAGATAAACGATAGTTTCAAAAAAATATTTATAATATTTAAACAGATTTTTTAAAAGATGAACATAAGGTTTACATAATCATTCACCACATAAAAAAAACTCTCATTTGTTTCCATCATAGTCTTGAACCCAAGGTATAGGTTCATCAGTGGATTAAAGAAGATATTTAACCAACACCACCACTATCATTATTAAGTAAAATTAAATAATAATAATTTTTATTTTTAGTAAGGATTTGATGGAATAATTAAGTTATCTTTATGTTTCCTTTGTCTAATCATTTTTAGATTATATTTATTAGAGAACATTAAATATTATACATTAATAATAATTATACATAAAAAAGTTCTATAAAACGTTAATAAATTTATGAAAATAAACATTTCATATAAGGTTACTGAAAATTTCATTTTTACTCCACAAATAAATGAAAAGTATCCCCAAATCAAAGATCTAATAATAAACATAATAGTAATATTACAAATTTCCATGATGGTCAAAAAGGCTAAACCAACATTTAGAAAACATTGATTTTTTTAAATTAAAATACAAATTAAAATGACTATGTAAATAATTTATAAATTTTGGGGAATGTAATTATTTTTAGAACTATATGATTCTGTTGAACCTAGGGTTGTTGTTTTTGATCCCTGATGCACCATATCTAAAACATCCACATTGACTAAGCATTTTCAATAGTCCCCAGCTCTCCCATTCATCCACAATTTTTTTTTCACAAAATTCATCTCAAATCCCACCAATAAAATCCCCCCAAAATGTGAATTTGAATAATTATATACACATTTTTTATGTAGATACAATTTTTTATGCTCACCATTTCATATATGAACAATCCTCAATCAATGATTTCATTAGAGAATGGACTATAATACCACTTAGAAACAAATATAAAGAATTTTAACACACCCAAACCCAAATATCGGTATCCCCATGTCCCTCGTCAAGGCCTTTGTTGTTCTCTCCCACTTTGTATTTCAATACAAACACCATTCCTACATAATCATAGATGTAATTAAATCCACCCAAAAAATACACATCATGTGTCATCTAATATGGTTCCCATCACAAACAATGTTCACGGTTTTGGTTATGATCTAATTAATGGAATGAAAATAAGAACATTGTTGGAACCTATAGACATATAAGATTCTATATTTTCTCATTCTTCCTTCCCATCTCCTAAAACTACTAGTGTGATGTCGTCAGAACCCCTACATATTCCTATTTCAATACCAAATTTATAAACCGATATTTATGTTCATAAATTAATTAATGTGGAGGGAAAATATATTTTGTCTTGCTCTAAGGATATAATAGGAGAAATTTTCATTAGGAATGTCATGGGATTTATTAAAGTCATAACAAATAGAATCCAGTTGAAATTAAGGGTGTTCATGTAAATCAATTCAGACCATTATTCTTTATCCCCACCACCTCATACTATCTTCGAGAAACACTATAAGATGAATATTAAACTAAAGGAAATGATGTGAAAAAATATTACAATGAGTCCATGATTGTTTTGATGGATAAAAATCATCATGGGGAGTTTGACATATTGTAAATTAAATATGGATAAGAAGATCAACCAAATGTTTAATATGTATAAAATTATTGCAATTCAATATCATTTAATCATTCCCCACCCAATTCCCCATAACCAACATGGATATGTTTCATTAGATCATCATAACCCAACCTAGTTTCCTGGATTTTTTTTACCTTTTAATTTTTTTCAACATTTATTTTACAATATATTTAGAGGCTATTATAAAGGATTTTGTTTAACAATGAATTGCATTTTTGTATCTATGTATTTGGTTTTTTCTTGATCAGTCTTCCTTTTGGTTTGAGAAAATTGCACCTCGTATTATTTTACATCTTCCATTATTATATCATATGCTATGGTTTTGGAATGGTACAGAAATTTGGGTGATTTAATTGAATTTATGAATAGTTAATGAATCATGTAAGGGTTTATTATGTTGATTTCTTCTTATGTTTTATGAATTTTTAATGTTATCCATGTTGATATTTCATACATATATGAGTAAAAAAATAAAATGTTATACATGTGTGATGGAATGAATAATGCCAAACTTTAATATCTGTGTCAAGGCCTCGTTCCAAGACCTAAGGGATAACTGTAACCGGAACCCAACCCGGAGAGCCTCTGTAATCGGACTCCATCCCGGAGTGCCTCTAATAACCGGACACCAACCCAGAGTGCATCTAACAACCGGAAACCAACCTGGAGTGCCTCTAATAATGGGAAACCAACCCGGAGTGCCTCTAATAACCGGACACCAACCTGGAGTGCCTCTAATAACCAGAAACCAACACGGAGGGTCTGCTGTAACCGGACCCCAACCCGGAGGGCTTACTTTTACCGGTCCCCAACCCAGAACTTACTAGACCAACACAATCATCTTAAAAAGAGGATGAAATATAACAAAAACATTCATATTAAAACTAGCATAAGAAATGCCAAAACAGTAATCAAAAACCATTAATGGAATAAATATAACTCATCCATAGTCAAACATATCAGAAAACCTTAAATACAATATGGAGAATTTTTAGCATAATAAATCAACTTCAAACAAGTGTAAAATTTATCAAAGGATGTTGACATAGATGAAATCAAAACTATTTGAAAGAAATATCTCTTTTTCATGAAAATATTTAAATGTCACACAATTTGGAAAAGAATTCATTTAAAGACATTTATGAATCAAAGTATCCCATACCACTTTGAAACATTAGAAAGGAATTGAAATTTTAAAAACATTCATGTCCATATAAATAAATCCTTAAAAACTATTTTGATGACATGGACATTATTGAGAAAGATTTAGAAGAATAAATATTTAAAATGATTGAAATGATGTTTTAGTAAAAATTCCCTTAAAATAATCCCTTTGAAAAATCTTTCATAAAACATGGATATGGATAATAAATATTTTCCAATAGATACTTATGTAAAAACTTCCTCAGATAATAATGAGATTCTGAAATTAACCTTTACTAATTTGGTAACTTACGAAACATACAACCCATGAAAGAGGTATCATACAATGAATATGTAAATACACATAAATTAAAGTGTACTACACAAAGAATATAACTATGGTAATTACATACACCACAAAAAATGTAATAGTGTCAATATGTCATGAATCTAACGGGAATAAGGATTGAGATGGAAACCCCTTACCTTGCACTTTCCTTTAGTCGAGGGTACGTTTAGCCTCATCTTCTTCGGGTTCTTCCTTTTGATTTTGTCAATAGGGCTCCATAGGTTGGATTTCTGATCAAACTAAGGCTTCTAGGTTGTATTGAGGTAATTTGAGAGAGTATTTGTGCAGGGTTTGGCCGAGCCAAAATGCTTTGAAGGTGTGGATTAATTAGAAGGGGGAGTGCCCTTTTATAAGAGGGGTGAGGGGAACCTTTGGAAAAGCTAGAAGTATTATTTTATAATAAATTCATAATCAATTTATAATGGCTCTAAAGTGGATTATTTAAAAGTTAAGGTGGGTATTGGTCTAAAATAACTCATCCAATAGTATTTAGATAGGTTTTGGTTACAATATTAACC
Source organism: Viscum album (assembly GCA_963277665.1). NCBI lineage: Eukaryota > Viridiplantae > Streptophyta > Magnoliopsida > Santalales > Viscaceae > Viscum > Viscum album. Next base: position 712,208,487 of record OY728134.1, on the reverse strand, counting down.
TTATCTTTAAATATTAACTCTTTGTTAATTAGTTTCACTTTTACAATTTCTCTATGTATTTTTATAATATATGGTTAATAAACATACTACATACATCCAAGATACCCCTGAGTGGTTCATTAATGATAAAAATATCATGATATAAGTCTCCTGGAAGATCCTTTGATTTTTAGGAACTTAATATCAATTAATAATATAATTTTTTTTGAAAGTTCTTTTATGTCAATTTTGACACTATTCAATAATTGATTTTTGTAAAAATAACAACAGAATGATTACATCTAAAAGAGTTAATTAAAAAAAGTGTAAAATGTCATAAAAAGTCTCAAATTAAATTTATTTGGGTATTTATAATATCAATTATTCTAATTTTTCATTAATTAGCTAATTACTACATCACCATAGTGATATAAATAAATTAAATTATATAATGTCTAAAAATTATAAATAAAATACCATTATGTAGGAAATTATTTTATATTTCTAATGATTATTTATACTCTAAAATCCATCATATATAACCCTATGTAAAAATTGGTTTTCTAAAAGATACATGCTTATGTCATTTTTGTATTTATTTTAACTTAATTAAAATAATGTGTCCCTATCACCTACAAGTGGCTCCATGCGGTCCCAAAATCGACTCAATGATTCCCATGGTAGGAAATGTATCCAAAAATAAGGTTAGGACACGTTTTAGGGTAATTTAGTATTATTATAATATTATTTTTTAACCCTTATTTAGCAGATTTACCTTTTAACCATGGAAAATAAAATATTTACCGAAGTAATTATTCAAAATGTCTAAAAATAAAAGTTACCTATTTAAAAATTTTGGAAATCCTGATTCCAAATATGGAATCCATTTTTCCAAATTCAAAACAAAGATGTGTCAAAAATTAAATTAAAATTTTTTCCTGCTGTCAAAACAAAAACGGTGTTTTAACGATATAATAACTATCTATAGATTGATACTTGTTGATGTCCGGTTTAATTGTGAAATTATGTCCAATGACAAACATTGTTTTAAATGGTAAAAATATATTATAAATATACTTTAAAACCACTAAAAGTATTAACTTATCACTGATATTTATTTCGATTAAAAAAGTTGTTTTTAATTAAAATTTAGTTATTTTCACTTTTCATCAAAATATGAGAGTTTTCAAAAAATTACCAAAATTTTACCCTAAGATAATTTAGATATTATTAATACAAAAATGAAGTCCATTTTGAGAGATAAAATTTATAAAATTTCAAAAAGTGGGCATTACTATTCATAACGGCTGTTTTGATTGGTCATGGTGTGTGTTAGAACTCGAAGTTGCGTACAACACACGCTATTGTATTATTCAAAGAGAAGTGTACCACATAATTGTGGGGTGTTACAACCAACACATACCCATTTATTTTCATAACCTACCTAGAAACATAATAGGGGTCCTGATCTTCTTCAAAGAACAACTTTAGTGCCCTAAGTGGAGGTTTAGAAGAGGTGTGTCAAAGAAGAGGTAATATGCTTTACCGATTGTTTCAAATATATTTCTCCTTATTCTTCCTATATTTTTATTTACTTAATTATAAATTATTAACATAAGTATCACTCATATACTTAAATGTTATTATAAATATGAAAAAACCCTATTTCATCTTCTATCAATCGTATGGAAAACGAAATCACCGAGCGTGCGTACGTACGGAATACCGTCTCCACACCGTGGTGTAATCTGTTTTACAAAAACACCTTACTTGGATGGGTATAATGGTGTAAATAATAACTATATATGATTATTATAACATGATACTAATTCTGAGATATTCTATCGAACACTCCAATACCATTCAATAATTATGGAAATGATAACATCGCTCATGCGTGTGTACGGATTATCGTCTCTACAACGCGATGAGATTCATTATTCATGTCAACTAGTCAAGAATGGTAATAAAGTATATATATTTAATAATAATGAAATATATGACATAATAATTCTATTGTATAAATATATATATATGTCATCTACTTACTTCAATTCAAGTCAATAAGGAAAGGAAAACAACCTTCATGCGTACGTACAACCTACCATCTCCATAAACGGTGTATTTCATTCCATTTATGGATATATTATATTATGAATATATATAAATCATGTTTTAAATTCTAGAAGTAAGTAATCATATGAATAATTACAAGTCAAAACACAGATGATAAATGAAACTATTTTACCCAAAACACTGCTTTAACATTAAATTGACAAAAGAACAGGTAATATAAAGTCGTAAGTTAATCATATATGATATCATAAATATTATTATGGTTCTGTTAAAAGTTAATAATATGTTTATACCCACTATATAGGAGTATTAGACACATATGGAATAAATTGGACATAAGGTAAGGGATAATTATTCCATTCTCATTTTTATCTGGGATTTTTTATTTGTAAGTATTTATTGGGGTTATATTTATCATCAATGTCCGTGTTTAAAAAAATAGTTTTCATAAAATATTTACTACTCCTAAATTTATTTTTATGGTCATTTTTACCCCTTTTTTACTTTTACTATGATGAATGTAAGGAATCTTTCTTTTGTTTACCAAAGGATGTACTTTTTGACTTTTCTGAAAAAAGTATGACGAGAATGTTTTTTTAACTTATACGACGTGAATAGATTTTTACTGTTTCATAATACCTTATTTCCATGAAGCTTATTATATGATATTCCATTATTATATAAAAAAATCCTTCCTTTTAAATTTTCATGGAATTTTGAGAAAAGAAAATTATTTTTATGAAGAAAGGATATTTTCTTCATGAACTCATTTCCAGTGTTTTATCAAAACTGTTATCCATATAAGATGAAATTTTTTAATATATTTATATTTCATGTATAATGTCTCTATTATTTACATGGTATGTTTTTTTATGATGAAATGATATCCATTTGTTTGATATGGATTATGTTATGATGGGATGATGTTTATGAAACCCATTTTATTATTTGGGTTATGATGAATGATTTATGTTTATTTTGTGTCACACGAAAGAATGATTTCATTATGAGATGGGTGGGACCGATATATCCTTCCAATTAATTTGGTAATGATTCATACCTAATGAGATAGACATGGATGGAATGGAAAGTAAAATACGGTTCAGTAATACAGGGATGGAATAGATGGTAAACCAGTTTTAGTAATGGACTTTGTCCACTATGATGGTCTTGGCAGCAATTCCTTGGATAATATGGAAATAATATCATGTTATTAATGGTTTCAAATAATTACATGTTTTATTCCCATGCTATTTTATGATGATTAATGTTCCTTTATGATCTATGCCTTATGTGCTGCCATGATTTATGTCCTTGCTCATGATTTTGAGGTTTTATGTTCATTTTTTTACATTCTAATGTGTATGGGTTGTTTTATGTTCTCCATGTTTTCTCTTATTGGGATTTTGAGCTCACACTTTTTATGTTTTCTTTTCCCTAGGATATAAATAAAAGTTTTAGGTAAGAAAAAAAATGGTAAGATCTTTAAGGGAGATGTTGAAGATCGTTCACCATGATTAGAATATTTTTTTTTCTGTGTTTCCAAAGAAACTAAACTAATACGGTCATTGGGTATCTATTTTTGTTATGTATTTAGTATTCTGAGAATGTATTGTAATATCCATGTACGTCAACCTTTTGTAACTATAGTGTTAAACATTGGGTTTCATTGAAAAAAATATACATCAAATGTACAGATGAAAAAATACAATTTTTTAATCTGTACTTACTTTGATAAAAACTAGATATATACAAAAAATTTATGGTTGATTTAAAAATATAGGTTTCATAGTACATAAATTCATTAAAGAAAGTGTGCAGAAACCATACATTACTCCTAAAATATAGTGAATAAATAGTGTTTACAGACTTCTTATAAACACGTTTAGTATACATAAAAATGTAAAAAAAAATAAACATCCAAGGGATTATTGTAAGAAGTTAATTACAGAATAAAATAATTACCCCAATTATTATTATCTTCAAAATGAATTAATGAAAATTAATTTGCAATATAGGTGGGGGTGTTTGGAGATTAAGAGGAAAAAATAAATAATGAAATTTTCAGATTAATAGATCCCCAACATTATCAATAATTGGTTATCACAATAACCATAAAACTAATATTTCAATAATAATGAATATAAAAAAATTAAAAATTGGAGAATATATAAATTTATAGATAATTTTTTCCTCATAAAAAATGTTTTTTTCAAATAATTATCCCATATAAATATGTATATTAAATTTATAAATATATACCTTCCCATACATTTATCATATCTATTACTAAATGTTTTCCAATTTTTGCATCTATCCCATACATTTTTCCCTCAAATTTATCGCCCATTTTTTTAAAGCAAAGAGAAATTATGAAATATATTTGACAAAATTTGATGTGGGAAAAGTTTTATATATATGGTTTGTAGACTACAATAAATAAAAAAAATACATTCATATTTTAGGATAATAATATTTCTGATAATATTTTTGATTACAAATTGAATATGATATAGTTGTGGAATTTAATATATAATTTATGAAAGGATAAATGGATCATATTCACTCATTGAAATTTGGTATGTTTTACACTCAATTATGAAACTATTAACAATAGTTCTATTCGACCTTGGACATCTTCATATTAGTGATATATTGAAGAAGTTGAAACCTATTTAATAAACAACTCTATTATCTCATAAGGATATGACTTAGAAACATCTTCACATCTAATTTTCTCTTTTTGACATATAATCACAAGTTTTAACATATCCATTCCTTCTTTATAAATTGATCTATCAGGGAAACAATGATAATTACTTTGATGAGTAACAAAAATAACCTAAGAAAAAGAAAACATCCCTCTCTATTGGTAAAATTTTATAGATATATCTATATCTTATTTACGATTAAAAAATATCTTAAATTTAAATGTTAAACGTGAATATAAAATCTATGGAAACGAATTCCACCATTAATGGTTTGGAGAGATTATAACTTTGATTAGTCATAACCCAAGAATTATATACCTTTAGTAGATGTTTTTAAATGGAATCCTCAAAAATAAAAACTGACTATGTTAGAAAAAAATTACTCATATCCTCATAAATATAATTAATTTGATTTATTAATTAATATGAATAATTTTAAAAAAATGTATAAAATGATAAATATGTTTAATGATTATCTCTATAGAATAAAATTTCCTTGTGATTAAAGCCCTAGTTCACTTCATACAGCTTTGAATAGTTTCTCCAAAAGCCTTTTATTTCTGATTTTCAAATAAGGATGAAAAATGGTTTGATATAGTTCGATAAGATGTTTGGTATTTGAAAGAGATTGATAAAATTACTCATTTTTATGTTTTTTAGTTGACCTTTAATTTTCATGAGAAAATATACTTTGCAATAATTTTTTTTTTCTTAATATAGTTTTACAAAAGAAAACGATATTGAATAAACAACATTACACAATCAAATTTTTTTTTTTGAAAAAGATAAATTATCAAAACAAGTATTTTGAAATAAAAAATCATTAGAAAATACTTTTTTTAAATAAACATATCATTTTTCATGTGATTTTAAATTAATACATATAAGTAATACACAATACCTTTAAAAAATAGTGCTTCCTAGAATACTATTATTATGATGTTATATGAAACAGGTTGTACCAAAATACAAAAATAACAAAAAATTTACTCATACTTTAATTATATAGAAATATTTATGCATATATTTACATAGAAATATACAATTTCTAAGGAGTAGGGATGATGTAATAAAATAAGTTCAACATATTGATTCATTAAATAGATTGGTAAATGATTAAAAATTCAAATGAAAACATAACATAATGTAGGGGAATAAAATACAAAATACTGAATAAATTTTTATATCTATATATAACATATAATTATTTTAAATATTATATTAAAATTAAAAGGAAATACTTCCCAGATTAATAGTTCTATATCTAAGGATTTTCCCATTTTAAGTAATATATAAAATTTCCCTAATTTTCAAGATCCCACTTAAGGAAATAAAAATTAATACTAGCGGCATATACCTGGATGATATTAAATAAAAGTTCTTATTTGTACACATATTATTTTGGGTCTGGAAGTGTTAATGACTAAATAATTTTGTAACCAAATCATTATTTCATTGCGTAGAAAATCCATAATTAAGGATTGATAATGATTTTGAACAATGATAATTCTTGAAAATGAAAAAACGATGATTCCAAAATAGTTGTCAATAGTATAGTTTTTTATTTCATAGTGAAGCCTTTTAACAATATATATGATCATGCTTTCTGTACTAGAAGTAAAGTAATTTATATATTTTTATGGTGTTTCACCATTACCTCAAACCCAATTCTTCCTTTATAAATATTATTTTTAAAAATAGTTTCACTCAAATCATTTACTAAATTAATATGAATTTTGGATCTTTGTTTGTGTGTAATAACTTCTTCAAGCAATTGATTAGTTTTATCTCAATTAAAAATACAATAATATTTTGAATAATTATATCATAAAATTTTGGTCTATTTTGATAAATATTATATTCCAATGTAAATAGCATCATATGTTTTTTTCATGTTTTAGTGATTATTTATGAAATATTGAAATTTTATTGATGAAAAAAACAATAGTTGTTTTTCCAATTAGAAGAAGAAATTTCTAAATCAGTATTATTAGAGTAATATGGCTGTGCCACATCACCTTGGTCCCTAAATCAATGATTTTTAATCTTAATTTCATGATTATTTTCAGATATTATTGGGTAATTAATTCTTGGATTATATATATCAAACAAGTTAGTTTTCATTACCTTATTACCTTTTTATTTATAATTATTTTTTCTTTGAGTTTAATCACAATAAAGTAATGATTCTTTTCATTTTTATTAAATTATTAGTATATATTTTTTATTCGCTTTCAATATATTGTTGTAGAATATTTCTAATAATTTTATCAAGAACTGAAATCTCTGAAATTTAATATTTAGAAATTTAATTAAGAGATTGATCCATAGTATTTTTAGGTTCAATATAATCATTTATTTATAGAAACAATATTCACAGCATTATCTTCCATGTTCTATTTATATGTCATCAATACTCTAAAAAATATTTCATTTTTTAACAGTTTAACTAGTGTGGATTGATGAATATAAGTACATATCCCATTCCACATAGGGGAGAGAACACTAAGTACATTTAAAGCTTGATCTGGTAGTTTAATTAGATATCAATGGTTAGTAATTTGGTAAAAAAACATTTATATCGTATATTAATCTGAGGTATGAATTCGTTTTCAGGAATGATAAATATAAAAAATATCAATTTTCCAGTTTTGTGCCATATTTTCATTACATTATTACTTCTTTTTTAGGAAATAGAACTGGACATTGAAATCTCATAAGTTATATTCCACTATGAAAATTAATAAAATTCATCCTTTTCTATTCCAATGAAAATATATTTTATAGTTCATTAATTAAGATCAAATCTATATTTTGATCATCATATCATCTTAATTGATCGCCATTAGGAATCTGATAGGCATTGACAAAATTTAAATCAATTATTCTTTCATGAATTTTCATTTAAACAATCATTCGTTATTTTTAGTTGCCATAATTATTTATATTAAAAAAGGGTCCTAGTTCATTAACATACCTTCACTGAAATCATCCACTGAGATTTACCTTCTTTTGGATCATTAAATTTGACTTTTTATTGTCAAAATTAATATAATAACATTATTCAATCCTATGATACCAATTTTTTTATCATTTTGTTAGAGTAGAATATTTATGGATTTCCAAAAATGAAATATATGCACCCCATTCCAACCTTTTTTTAAAATTGTATAATTGTAACAAAAAAGATAGTTATACAAGAGGGGTGAATTGTGTTCCTTTAAAAACATGATAGAAAAAATTAATCCCTATTTATAATAATGTAATTATTTAATTATTTCATAAATATGAGTATGATATAAAAATAAATAATGAAAATAAAATATTTATGTATAACGTTTCAGGGAAAAAATACACTAGTATATGCCACTAGTTCTTTACTCCACATGTTCGGTGTTTTTATCTAGAAAGTACTTTTATCAAGAGTCATATACAGCTGAGTGTAAGAAGATGAAACCATTACAACAATTATTTTAATAGGCCTAAGAGTTCTATTTTGGGGGAATAAAATATCTATAAGGTATAATTAGATGCTGATAATGAGGAACGATTGAGTAAGGGAAAAAAATATATCCATAGTAAATATATAAATATAAAATGGGTGAATGATAATTTATCTCACAATTTCAGCATTTCCGGAATGATGTAAATGATATTTAATAAATTACATTAGTAGAATATTAAATAATTTCAACTATGATATTTTTAAACAGCATTTGAAAAAACACTTAGAAGATGATAAAAAATGAATGTCTCCAATATGTGTCTATAATAAGTTCTTTATTGTAATTCATAAAATTATTATTAATGAAATTAAATATAATAAATAGTCAATTAAATCATACTGATAAGAATTAAAAACATGAATGAATTTAAAGTGGATATTTAGAGCCTACCGCAAATTATTATTTTGAAACTCACATCTGTATCTTTAGAAGAGGAAACCCTCAGAATTTATCAGGAATTTTGAATTACATTATGTCAACCAAATCCTTAAATTTAGAAAGATAAATTTTCAGAATTTATATTTAGAAAATTTAATAGAATTTCATGAATCAAAATAGGTATATCAATTAATTAATCTGATGAATACGATCTATTTATTTATTATTTAATTACCTTTAAATAGATATTTAATTCAGGAGAGACCATTGTAACAAGCATAGAAGTTATCCAGAATTCAAAAATTCAGAATTTTATATGCCAAATAAATGGTTTCTCTATATATCGATAAATATAAAATGCATAGATTTCAACATACATTTGATCAAAATATTAGGGGTGATGAACTATTCATTTTTTTCTTCAGATGTAGGGATTCTTACAAATGTAGTGTTATTGATACAAGTATTCATTCAAAAGAGGGTACACAAAACATATACTCTTCTTAAAATCTATGGTTTAAACATTGTTTCAAAAATCATATTAACACATCCAAAATAAATTTTTTTGATTCCATGTATCCTTTTTTGGGCTTAATGACTAAAAATTCTTATAAAATAATATAATTATTCCAATTAAAATTATCCTAAAATTCACATAACACAACATTGTTTTCCACAAATATGTGAGTGTTTGTGAGCATTCAAATAAAAATGAAATTATTGAAGTTGTTTGATTAACACATACCAAAAATGAATTATTTCATTTTATGGTAATATTAATTTTCAATACTTGTCTTCTAATGGTAATTTGTAATCTAATATCATTTTTTTGACACAGGGGGTGTTAAATCCACAAAAACTAGGTTTTATTTTAACGGCTTTAAAATCACCATTAAATATAACTGATTTTGTATTATATTCCTTGTGTATTTTTTTAATTTTTTTTTCTATATTGTTGTATGACCAATCAATCAATGTACAACTTCTTCATTGGATGTAGACTTCCAAAAAAATTGTAGAGGGTTAGATCATTGAAAATATTGATTGAAATACATTTTTGGTTAATTTCAAAGACCTCTACACCATGAATATTTTTTTAGTATTTATGAATTTAGTTTACCCTTTATAATACTTTTAAAATCTAATGTATTGGGAAGAAATTTTCAGAAACATAGTCTATATGGGAGGTTGGTATATAGAAATTGTTTTGTATCTAGAAATTTTTTTTATTTGTAATGAACCAATATAATATCATGAGACCACTTATACTGGAATCATGATCCAAGGTATGGATACTGTATAGAAAAATTGAAGGTTATGAAAATAAATTGTAGAGGATGTTTTATAACTATTTAAAATGTAGAAAAATGATTTATTTTGAATTTTAATGTAACCAAATTGGTATTTAAGAATACATATATTGGGAAAATTATTCATTGCATTTTTTGTTCAAACCGTAATTATACGACCGAAATACATTAATAAAATCTTTAATTTCCTATTTAATCACACACACAGACAATGATTTATATATTTTATATCTGAGTATATGAATAACAAATTTTAGTAGAGATACCCTTATTATAAATTTTTTTTTATAAGAACCTATTAGAAGATATTTTAAGTAATAAATTACCCATATAATGACATATATTTTCAACTTCATCATATGATATTTTTTCATTTAGATTTATTATTTTTTGTTTTCTCTCTAAGATTCCTTATTATTATTGTGTGTTTCAGGATTGTGTCACATATTTGAGTAATATCTTCAATAATTAATGCATGTGTTGTATTTTCATATTAATTAGGGATCTATTTTTTATTATTCTTGACGTCATACCCCACTAGATTTAATAGTTCGACCTATTTGGCTGATATCATTGATGATTCTACGACCATGGAATTCCATGTAAAACATCTGTGAGAAGTACTTGAATTTTTACGATGAAAATAATAATAATCCAAGCTATTAAAATGAAGTTTCTAGAACAAATAAATGAACTTATTGGGACACGTGGTCTCAAAACTTGTAATTTTAGTCAGTCTTGACAATGTGAAGGCTGTTATGACATGGGAGGAATCATAAAATGTTTTCAAGATTCATACATATTTGGGATTAGTTATATATTATCACCATGTTATAAATTATTTTTCAATGTTTACTACTCTAATGACTTTTCTCAATCTAAATGGAGTAATATTCTTTTAAAATGTGATATCTAATTGTACTTTTAAGGATTTGAAATAACATTTTATTTCTAATCCTGAGTAGACTCTTTCAACGTCTTGATATGTCTATGTGGTATTTTTTTACTCATCTTGTTTGGGGTCTGACTATGTTCTCTTTTAGGTTGACATATTAGTAGCTGATTATTCCCAATATCAAAGAAAACAAGAGATAACAATCATACAAATTATCTCAAAATCATAGTTGTGATGTATTCTATTAAGGGTTTGTGTCATTACCTTATATGTGCATTGTTTAATATCAATTATTATAACAAAATATTTTGTTATATCATTTCAAAAAATGATTTTATCCTCTCTTATATGTGACGGGTGGATTTCCAATATTATATTTATTTTATCCATACCAACAACCCTTGTAATTATAATGTCATTACAAATTCAATGATCATGATTTTTCCAAACCCAAAAAGGGATAATACTTTTGAATAGTGGAACATGATGGCTATTATTGATCAAATTAATTTGGGAGTTAGATAGGATGAGACTAAGGTTGTGTTTTCCACAATTCAAGTGACATAAAATATTCTTGGGATGATTTTTTAGGAGAAGTTGATTAATGATGTGTTTTGTAGAGTTAAGGACTGTATTTATGTGGTGAGACCATCTATGAGAGGTCATTTTTTTGGGATGCTATTTTATGTTTTCAATGATGGTACATTATACCTTCACCTATTAAGAAATTAATGATGGAGGACATCCATAGTTCCAAGTAGGTAGTGAACCCCAACACCAAAAAAATTGATCTATGACATGTAGTGATGATTGTTTTTTACAGGGAAGAAACAATCCTTTGATTATTATATTTAATGTTATTATACAATATAGAAGGACAACATTGATAACTAAAAACCATGAGGATTATTTCAACCCCTTATTGTGTTTACTAGAAAGTGTTAGATGGTTTTAGTTGATTTCAGTGTTTTGTTGCTTGTTAACGCTCTAGGGAGGAATGCAATATTAATTTTCATTAATAGGATAACCAATTTAGATCACTTTACGCGCATTCAAGATATAGATAAAGTTGAGTAGTGGGAAAGAATATATTTGTTGGATATCATTAGACATCATGGATTCCCACCTATTATATTCTATGATAGTTTTCCCTATTTAACATATCATTTTTTGGGTGGAATACATGATATAGTTGGATCTAATGTGAGTTTGAGCATGGAATATTATCTACAGATGGATGACCAGATCAAATGAACTATACATATTCATAAATACAATGTTATTTCTTTTAAATTGAATTTTATGGTTATTTGGATAGCCACTTTGTACTACTTTTGTATTCTTATAAAAAATCTTATTTTCATCCATCTACATGGAAACCTTTGAGTTCTTTTATAGATTCCCATGTAAACATATATTGTGTTAGTAATATATTAGTGAATCATGCTTGGGTTTTCAATGATTTTTCTATGTGATGATTGAAAATATACTTTTTATTCATCGGAGAGGTATAACCATTTACATGATAGAAATTATACATTGATCTATATGAAAAATTGGATTATTTAATTGGTATCGAATATTTTTTCATATTTTCTTCATTTTTAGTGCACTCATCGATTACAAAAAAATGGAAAACATGTATCAAGATAAATGAGGTCATTTGAGGTTTTTGCGAAGATTAGAATGATGGATCACTAGTTATTATATCACACCCCAGTTGGAATAATATCATAACATTTTTATCATGTATCAAATTAGAATGTATCTCGATGAATAATTTAATTTTTGGGGCTAGGAGAAAATTGATCTTGATCAGGATATATTCATGATTGAAAAATATTTTATATTATAGATTCTATTATTAAATTTCTTTGTGGGAAATCCATACCTATGGTTTTAGTGTTATAGTTGCATGGATTTGATTCACATGATACATGGGATCATAAGGAACTGATGATAATGTAGTGGCCTATTCTATTTGGCATAGTGTCATCCTGAAATTTTTTTCGGTGTCTAAAATAATTTATGATTGAGATAATATAACATCCAATCTATATATTTTATATAATTTTATCCATTACTTTAATCACATATTCTTTTGGGTGTCATCCATGATATTTTTAGTGTATTATATATTTTCTATTTTTTATAGGGAGATGTGTTATTGAATGAGGGGTTATGGTGTGGGAAATATAGCTTCGACATGGATAATTTGTCTATAGCATGGTTATTTTTATTGTATTTCCATTTTAGGAGATAACTTCACCATGTTGATAGGATACAAAATGGTCAGCTTCTAGACCATTAATACTATTGTGTCAAGGGTGAAAGTTGTACTATAGAGTGTGTGGGTGTGTATTTTAGTGAAACTATATATTTTGTTATAGATTATTTATGGATGAATAGTTATGGGATAGACCCATCTTGGTTTTTAGATATATTCCCTAGAGCTCACTAAATCTCACAGATGTGTGTTTGATCAGAAAATTAGTGGAATGGTCTCTTGCATTTCACATTTGTATGACCCATTTTTGTATTTATAGATCGTGGTTCTAATTAATATGGAATGATGTATTTGTTTCTACAGTTAAAAATTAAAATACACTTTTTATATTCCAAACCACTACCAAAATAATTAAATACCCATTGTATTTTGGAGGCTATATTGAGAGTATTTCTCCCCCCACAATCCATTTCCTATCAAATTTAAGTGTTTGTGCGTGAATTTGATCTCTCTCTAGTAAGTGAAATCCCTATTACATGGAGTCCCCATTTTTCTTTTCATCTAAAATTTTAGAGTTATAAATATCTTTTTATTAAAACATTGAATCCATAATTTGATTGTATATGATTAATTTTATTCCTCCTTGATCATACCCACCATCAATTCTATATTAGAAACTTTTTTCCTTCAATATTGATCATTTGATCATGTGATAAAATACATAAAAACCCCTTAGGCATTTCTATTCACCAGAAATATTAAATTAAATACTATATTGGAAATTTACATTAAATTTATATGTCCAAAATTGTTATTTGATTTGAAATGGTCATGGATTACGAAAATATAAGACCTTTTTAATAGAAAAGATAAATTTATTGAAGTTTAGAATTATGGAAAATACTAGAAAATGATATGATGAAATGAATTGAAAATTTCTCCTAGAATAAATGTATTTTAACGAAAGATAATTTTGAAGGGATTGAAATGGATGATAACCCCTGATTTGTTTTTGAATTTTAAATTGAATGTTTGAACCTGAAATTGGGAATTTGAAAAGATAACGATGAACTAATTAGAAATAAATGAATTTATGATAATAAATTAGTTAATTTATTGACAAAAATATGAGATTAGGTGGTTAGTGGGTAAAAAGTGGAATCATGAAAGGACATAGACACCTTAGCAGGAGAATGAAGATGAAAAATTTAAGTCAATATATTTTTACATGATTTCCCAGAATGGGGGTGGATTATTTTTATCTTAATGGTATGAGCCTTCGGGATGTGTCCACACATTGAGCCTTAATGATTAACTGATAAGTGTGACGATACTATAACCAGGAACTATAAAACATTCAAAATTATCAGATGATACATTGTTTTTCTTTGAATATTTCTTTCTAGGTATTATATAAAATTATTTATTCCTTCCCTTCTATATTATTGATTTGTTTTCTAGTATTGTCTTGGTATATTTTCGAATAAATTCATTTTGAATAATACAATTAATAAAAATTACTAGATGATTTTCTAGTGTGTTTTTAAATTCAAGAAAATATGTCTTATTTGTATTGGAGAAGCTTATGGAAGATTTTGTCAAATATAATTGGGTTATTTTTCTCACACACATTTATTGTCTTTTGGAATTTCTAAATATTGTTATGTTGATTCTAGGGAAGTGTAATGTTCTAGTAGAAGGTGAGAGATGTGCATGATTCTTGGGAAATTGGGTGATGGGGGTGACTGATGGAACATTATTCCACTTACCACATGGATATTACTTTTTTTGGATAGATTGACTTGTGTTTTTTTGTATGATAATTATCTTTCAGATATCTATTTTCTTATTATACTATGTCAATTTTCAAGAGAGTTTTGTATAGAAATTGATTATAGTGTCTCTTCTTTAATTTCTTTTGGATGCTTCATTCTCAGAAGAAAATCATTCACTTAATCCTCTTGTTGATGCCCTGGTGATAGTCTCTAACATTTGGGGTTCAGAAATACCCTTTAGGCCATGTAATGGATGACCCGAGTACTTATGTTCATTCGTATTATTGATGTTTTGTCATAAATAAATGGATCCTGGAGAAGAAAAATCATAGTTAGAAAATTATTTCCTAACATCATAGATTCTAGTAACTTGACTAAACCTTATAAGGGTTTTTTGAAACGTAATAGGGATTCACGAAAATTGAATGTCAATGAAAATAAATATTATGATTCCAATTTTGAGTAAAATTGGGTTTGATAAAATAGTGTGAGAATTAATAATGTTTATTATAATTATTTTCCACGTATTTTGTAATCATAAAATATACTAATAATATAATATTTTATATTGAATATGAAATGGAATATTTTTCATCCAACTTATCCATATGATCTACAATGGTGAATGGTCATTACCTCACTAGTTGTAACTTTCAGAAATGTTTTAGTTTCCATCAGGTTGTTAGAACCAGGAATTGAAATATTAAGTGCTAGAACACTTATTTCCTAATCCACCTCCTAAAGAGATGATTTATGAAGTCTTTTATGTCTATAAAAAATTAATTTATGGAACATTAATTGTTCAATGTCTTATTATTTTTTATTTGTTATAGTAAAATTATAATGTCACATGAAAAATGGATTCTTATAGCATGATTGAGTATATTAGGGGTCTATACATTGATGGAGTTAGGAAATAACAGTCTGAGATAACAAAGGCACACAATAATAATAATCACGGGGAGGTAATGCGATCTGAACCACCTCTAGTGAAGATCATTGGATACATTGAGCACTTATAGGCACTAGGTTTTAAGAAACCTGATGAACAACTCACCACGATATTTCATAAATTACTCCTTCATAGTTTCTCTGAATCTATTTTAATATTTTGTATTAACCACATAGCCAATAATCTTTTAGTTTTATATAATAATCTTCTCCAAGTAGATAAAAAGTTGAAGCATGAAAATTCGCATAACCTTATGTTGTATAAATAGAAAATTGGCCCTATATTAAATCATTTAGAAAGGCTAATGTTCATCAAGGTTGAATGAGAGTCTCTTTTGTTGAATACATGAAACCACTATGAAATAAATCATAAAATACAAGGATCAGAAATTGAACCATATAGCTAGAACCATCCTCCTATGTGTGTGATATAAATTAATGTGGAAATGAATCAGCCACTGTAGAGGCTCTTTCTATGTTGGTGTAGTCATTGGAATTTTTATAGCTCAATTTTAGCATGTTACATAAAATATTTTTAATAAATAAGGTCACCATCAGTGGCTGAATCCGAAACAATTATTTTTGTCATGTAAATCACTATTTATAGAGGATGAATATCCTTATTTCCAGAGTGAGGTTGTGTAACCATTTTTAATGTTATCTATTCACTAGAGATTAGTATTCATATATATTTTTTGATAGTTTTTAAGATTCAATCAGTAAGTCTCCCTTTGTCTACTTGGTCAACCATTATCAAAATATAATGGAATAATATTTCACATGGGCTAGAAAATTATGGTCTGTCATGTGTCTCACAATTTTCATTAGAGGTTTTCCCAATGATTCTAAAAATTTTAGTATTTTTTGATATTATATTACTTAATTAATTTTCTATTTCACTTATATAAATATACTTTTAATACAATGGTGATAAATTAAAATATTGTTCATAAATTTTTACAAACCCGAACACATTATATTTTATTGCATTATAAAATAAATGAGAGGGAGTAAGCTTGTCCTGATATTTAACAATTTTTCATCCCTATTAATTAATGGTATTTTTTTATTTTCAAATTCTGATATTATATATGGAAATTGTTAATGGTTATTCTAAACAATAACACACTAATTCATGTATAATGTTTATATGGGAAATAATGAAAGTAATTTAAAAAATGAAATAACATTGTGACAACAATTTCTAGGTTAGTATAATGAATTATTACGTGACTTATTCTTCAATAAATAATTATAATATTTTTTGGGGAACAACTGTTCATCAAATCATATTTTATAGGAATTTAATTTTCATCCCATAGACTCTAAATTAAATTAAAAATTTCTCTTGATGAAATTGAATGATAAAATATATAAATGAAAAACCTATTTCAAAGTCTAAACAATACAATTTTGTTAAAATACCAAGAAAAATGAAATGAGTTGAATTTTAATATAAGATTGTTTTAATTTAAATAAATTACAATTAAAATCATATATTGTTAGTAAAGTCATGAAAAAATGTCTAAAATTTAAACTAAAATTCACTATATATTTATATATATTAGAAATATTAGAGGACTGATATGAATTCATAAAACCAAATCATGGTGGAATATATCCATGAATTTGATGTGAAACATAGTTAGTTGAATTTATTATAATAATAATATAAATAAAAAATTAACAAACCTTGCACGGGGTGTGGGAATCACTATCAAAATTAAGACAAAAAAAGGATATTATCATAGTAAATAATGTTTTTCATCAAATTAAGGAATTAACAAAATGTTTTCATTGAAAAAACTACTCTATGACATTGCCTCAGTAATCTTACCTAGAATAATAATCAATATGTGATAAGAAACCAATTTATATTCATTTGTTTGAATATATAGGTCATCTAATATACTATGTGATGGGTTTTAGGACAGCAACTACAATATAATATGAATTTATCTAAATAGAACGATCAATTTATTTTTGTCATCAAGTTCTCACATATTGTTCAAGCTTCTACTGAGGTTCAAATTTTTTTCATTGGGCCTATTAAGTCCTCCAATGAAACTCTACTTTCTGTGATAATTCCACTATACGAAAATTAAACATTTAGACACAAATTTTAATTTTATTTATCTATTGGTGTGACCTGGAATCATATTCTAGAGTAACCAATGTTATACTGTTACATTAAAATGTGATAAGATCGTAATTTTAGTGAAACATATCGAACTATTAGATTCATTGTTAGTCTAGACTAATTCCCTTTCAGTTTTACAATGTTCAATATTCTTGGAATCACTTTCAAAATTAGAGATTACTACATATTTATCTAAATAAATAACTTGAAATTCAAATATAATAAAGGAAATTATCATTATTTTATCAATGAATTTCTTTAATATATTTATTTCTCATCCCATATCATAAAAATGTAACTAAGAATACAAAATTGTTTTTTAATTTACTTCAGAAAGGGTTGGATAAATAGATAAATTGAATCCCAATCAAAAATGTTATAAAAAATATAGAGTTGAGAAAATATCAAAAAAATATAACGAGTGAGATTTTAATTTATATAATTTCTATGATAATGATAATTATTCATAATAAAATAAATGTATTTTAAATTCGTTGAATAATGATGAAAATTTAAAATAAAAATCATTACATTTCTAAATAGATTTTAGTATAAAATATGATACAGTTGAGGTCTTAAACCATATCGATACGATATAAACCCATTTAATCTAGAAGAAACCTTGTTTTTGATTTTTTAAGCAACTTATAAATTGTAATTTGACACACCATGAAATGTGTGTAACAATAAAAATAAAAATTATTTAAAGAACTCATGATTCTCCATATATTTCTCATGGTTCATAAATTATATCATATGGTTACCTATCACATAATGAAATAAATCCTATAATCTCATTATGGATTTCTCTCAAGTATTACCCAAAAATAAATCCAATATTATACACTTAATATTAAACAATATAAAATAAAAAAACTAAATTTATATACTTTTGTAATCCTATACCCGTACTATATCTTTAATTTTGGTACTATATTCATTAAAACTAATAATATTTCTTAACAGTATAGTACATATGTGTGTGTGTATTAAAATTGTTGTTAAAATATGTATATATAGTATATTGTAGTTATATTTTTTAATATATGAATCATATATATAATAATTAATGTAATATATAGTTAAAATTTAGAATTTAATTTTTGGTAATGATAAAGAATCATTTCACACTGTAAAAAAGACTTATAAAATATTTTCGTAATTTTAAAAAAATATACAAAGCCATGGGTGGAACCCTCTGATATTAATTATTTTCAATAAAAATTGAATTTAATTCTTTTAGATGACCAACTGGATATATATTAATTCAATGTACAATAAAAAAATTTAATTGGAATATTTACCTAGTAAATAATAAATCAAAGTAGAATTAGAAATCCTATCTGTGAATTGATTAAAGAAAAAATGGACACCCCATTCTTTCCAAAATATGGACTAATTATTGGCCTCTTGATTTCTATATATGGAATGAATGAAATA
This sequence comes from Viscum album, assembly GCA_963277665.1. Lineage (NCBI taxonomy): Eukaryota > Viridiplantae > Streptophyta > Magnoliopsida > Santalales > Viscaceae > Viscum > Viscum album. The sequence goes on along the minus strand of OY728134.1, from coordinate 712,189,099 downwards.
CATACAAGTGAATTAATCCAAAAAGGAATAATTTTTTTGGGAATAATTTCATATGAATACCAGTACAATCTATATTTAGAAATACAAATAACAAAAAAAGGTAATTAGACTAAATAATAACCTTGTCCCAACCATTATATATTGCAAGAAGAAGATCATGGATAATAGATATGCATTCACTATAGAGGTATCCCAATCATACCAGATACAAAATCATTATGCTTCCAAAATATCCTTATAATTCTTTCAAACAATGAAATAAATACCATCTTCATATCTAGATCCAACAACAACATCTGTATACGCCTTGAGAAAACTATCCGGGCAAGGATCCAGAAAATAATTTTCCTACTATATACAATCATAAGAGGATGTAGCTCTGTTCTATGTCCAATAGTTTTTTCATTCTAAGGCAGTCTCATACCGAATTCAGTTTCGGTTGGACTTCCATTGAACAACTAATTCATTAAATATTATCCTAACCAACAATGTGATTGTAAAAATCATTCCTACCACACATGGCTCAGGGGGAGATATAAAGATATGAAAATTGTGAGAAATATCAAGAGTTGGTTCAATGAAGTGTGGGAAATTTTAAATCCACTCAATGCCAACACCTTCTACATTATGGAAAATAAGAACTTCATGAAGAGTAAATTAAACATTACAATAGAACACATGAAAAGTTTTATCCTATGATAGATCGAAAGAATCAAGATGAATTCATGTAGAAAAAATATCATTACATGTAATATATAGAAAATGTAACTTTTTTTAGCACACTGAGAGACAAAATAGCATTCTAGATCCTTGACGATGAGCCTATGGTATGTTTTCAACAAAACTTTTAGTCATAATAGACAGATTAAATTCCCAATGTTTCCCACTTACAACACACTTTTTCCATTACATATATCTTAATTTAGAGGAATATTAAGAAGGAAATGGGGGTCAATCGCATTTATCTAAATAAAAATCTTATCATGATACCAATAATACAGTGAAACATTAAATAAATCCCTCACTTTGCCATTTTTTATATCCAAGATAACATTATAAGAAACTATCAATTCAAATCTATCTTCTAACCATGGATCCCTTTAAAAAAATTCATTACCATTAAAAATACTATAATATAATCCATACTCAAGAATTTTATTATCTTCTTATATACCCCACTACAAATATATTTTTTATGCTCTAAAATTGAATATAATCAATAGAAAGAATATATTTCTCTCAAAATTAATTTGAAATTAGTGCATTTGGAAAAGGAACATAATCTATCCATACATTAGATTAAGGTCTCCTCTAAGGAAATTAATATTCTTGAACATAATCCATACGAGGAGTAAGGGTGGAATAAATAAAATTAGAACCCCATAACCCTAATAAGACCAACCATGGATTTTTCATGTTGATGGTGAAATTAATTGAGTCTAAACATTTAAGATTATGTATTTAATGAAGGTGGTAGAGAGTAAAATATCAAAATGGTTTTTTTATTTAGTTCCCATGTCAACTGAAAGAAGACCATCTAGAATCATGCATTTTTTATTCTAAACAAATAAAATTCTATAGGATGACATCCATCATGAATGAACCTGAAATGAAATTTTACCTGTCTTGTAAAATTATAAATAATCTAAAACTATATTCAATAATTATATGTCAAATGTGGGAATCCCTATGGTGGTCCTAATCTCATGAGGATGAAATCCAGATTCACTAGAAACCTTGATTTGTGGACTCCTTGTTAACAACATGCTTCTAGAATAGTCATTTAAAAGGACACACTTCTTCCACCAACAAAGGATATCATTTTCATGATAATACAACCACAAGGGGATGTTATGAGGAAAACATGTCAAGGATGTTGCACTAAAAAAGAGAATATTTATGTAAAGAATGGATATTTACAATGGGAACATAGAGATGAACTAGGATCTGAAGAGAAAAATTGATCAAATTCTAATAGAAAAAGGACAGTAGGGGTCATCAATCAGTTGACACCCTTTAATAACACAACTAATCAGTAGGGTCCATGAAACACCACTGACTAAAATGCCTGATAAAATACTAAATCATTATGGAAATTTCAATAATGAAGATCAATATTGTGGTGTGATGTGTTAGGTCCACAAGGCTGAATACTTTGAGGGAGGGGGGGTGAATCAGTGTATGACAAATTTAAAATTAACGCCCATTCTGATCTTGTTTCTCTATTAAGAAATACACTCTTCTCTCCCTTTCCTATTGCACAATGTAAGCAAAAAGTAAACATGCATAGGAGAAATTTTTTTTACTTGGTTCACCCAAACTGGGCTACGTCCAAAGAGCATAGACCGACAATTTTCCAGTCGTACCAAATTCAACTAAACTTCACTAGTTGTGGATTACAAGGTTCGGGTACAATCACTCTGTCCCAGGCTCACTGCCTTTACAAGATTTAGGGTTAGCTCACTGCTTTCCCAATGGTCACTCCCTGTTTCTCTCTCTCTAGCTCACTGCTGGTGGAGAGGATCACCTTCTTCCTCTTACATTTCTCACCGCGTCGGAAAGGATCCATTCTCAGTTTATAGACCTCTAGGTATATTCATTTGCATGAAATAATGCATATTTCTCTTTATGTAGATGCTCTGTTGAATCCCATCTTTCACCCGTAGATGAATCTCTCTCTACACTAAAGGTATTGGGAAAACTTCCAGCTTCCACGCAGCCCGAAAATCACTGCTGGAAATAAACCTTACTTGGTGCGCATGTCAATCTCGGCGTGCAAGTATCAGCGCACAATTCACAATGGGAGTTCATGTCCAGCACACACACCTGCGCGACACAAGCATCCTCAACTACAAACATTCACGACTCTCTTCCTTTTACACTGATTCCAATAATGGCACGCAACTACCAACCGGCACGCAACTTTCCATACTAGCGCACAACTCCTCACACTGGCGCGCAAATCCACCTGCACGATCACACACCAATTGCACGACCACCGAACCTGCACGACAAGAGCTCTTATTTCTCAAAGTGTTAAACTCCGGTGAATAATGAAGAGGGGTGGTCTAGTATTTATATGAATTTGGTCACCCCTGCACGATGGCACACAAGTCTCTCATCGGCGCACAAGTCTCGGTGCGCAGGTCTATTCTCCTGCAAGTCACTTGAGAGACCTAATTCCAAACATGTGTGAACCTTTTAACTTTTCCATATTGTGATCTTCGGATCTTGAAAAAAACCACATGCACGCAAGTTATCATGCTTCCAAGACATCGGCACACAAGTATCTTTCACGGCGCGCATGTCACTTGCGCGACACAACCAATACTTGCACGACACTTGTCCCTTTGCCATATTTTGATGATCTGATCTTGAAAAACATATGGAGTGCTTGTTTCCAATACTTAAAGTACAAAACACGGTGACACCTTGTATCTGTTCTTTTGTACCGCCTCCAGATCATTCATTTATTTGTCGATGTTCATGAATCAATCATGGATCATTGAACTCAGCTCTTGAACTCGACATTAAATCATGAAATCCTCTTTGTCAACAAATTTGTATGTCATTGTTTTTCATTGTCAACAATCACCACTCATATGTTCACTTTGACAACAAACACAATCACCTCAAAAATGCTGCAATGATTCCTTGAGAGATTTTTTACTAACATGATAGGTCATTTTCTAGGGAAAATCCATGTCTATTATTAACTAATAAGAAGAGTGATCCAACTGGTTGGCTGAAGTCCACAGACCAAAGTAGAGGACCATTATTTTAACAAAATAACCAACATAATGAGTAATCTTATATGACCAAATTTCGTGCATGTAAAATAAAATTCTACTTGTACCATTATGGAAACTAATAAAATATAAAAATGGAAGATAAATAATATGGAATCATTAAAATAAAAATAATTATTACCATAATTCCAAAATCACCTCTATTTTTAATTGAAATTGTAGATGTTTTTCTACATATAATTATATAACTAGGAATAATCTATTTATTATCTAATAATTATTTTAATTTAGATAATTACACAACATTAGTCAAACTATCAACAAAATTATCCTCAGTGAGTATCTTGCGGACATAAAAGGTTCCATATTCTATAATATATCTAATAAAGTTTAACCAAACATTTTTTTGAATTGATTTACCATGAAATACTAAATTTTTTGCTAAATGAAGAACATATTTACTATTATAATAAACATCGATAACATAACTAAAAATGTTAATTTCATAAGGCAATCCTTTCATCCATAATGCTTCTTATACAACCACTACCAAAGTAATGTTCTCAGATTATGCGGTTGAAATAGAATCCATTGATTACATGTTATACTTCCATGAAATTATTCCACCCCAAGTAGTAAAAATAATTACGGTCAATGTATTTTGGGTATAAATATTTTTCACATAGTTATAAAATTCATTTCTATCTATAATTTTTGAAGTATCCTAATTTTTACCAGAACACAAGGACCAAATACATGTACAAGAATAATATCTATGAATATATTTTTGGACATATAATGAGGATTTCAAGGAGTGGACATAAACATAATAAGGGTGAATATTTCACATTTTATGTTAGACCTAGTGTGGATAATGTTATACATGATGTTTCCCACTATGTTATTTTAAGACAATTGAGACTTGAACAGAATATAATTAGAAGCTATGGGTGCCTATTCTAATTAAAAATTAATGTATTGTCTCAAACGTCCATTACCATTTTGGAGATATTCAATATTGTATCCCTTAAGAATAATTAAAATGTATTCATGATAAAAAACTAATGGATTTTATTAGTTCTATCGCAAATAATTTCATCACATGAAATTTTATTAGCTTCACCTAATTTTATCATTTCAATATTTCCTTTTAATTGATATTTAACAGAAATAATTAGACTAGTGTTTTTCCAAATAATACTCAAAAAATCAACATAAAGTAGCAAATAAAGCATACATATTTCAGTTTATTAGAAAAAAAAGTATTATATTTAATTTATGTAGTTTGGTTATCTAACATAAAGGAATCAAATTTCTAATACAATTTCTAAGAGGTTTTCTTTAAACCACAAAATGTATTTTCAATATGAATACTTGATTTAATTTGAAGATTATATTATAATTATGATGGGGATTCATGTAATGATCATAATTCAAATCACAATTTGAGAAGTTAGTTTTAACATAATGTTGATCAATTCTATGTTCACTATAGGTACAAAAGACATGTAAAAAACAAATAGTTTAATGCTTGAAAAGGGAGGAAAATGTTTTCTAGTAGGAATTTAATTCTCATTAAATGAATCCCTTATAAACTATCCTTTCATTGTATTTTATTTTATTTTCATCAATGTTGTCATCATTCCTTTTTTAAATCAAATCATAACCAATTGTTTTAATATTTCATCATTTAAATATAATAAACCAATTGTAATTTTTTTCTTAAAGAATTCGTTTCTTCACCCATGTAGAGGAACCACTTTTCAATGTCTTTGTCATTAATATCATACTTATAGTTATTAAGATCAACATCTACAAGTTCATGGGAAACATGAAATGGTTTTTAATCCATATAATATTGGATGAGATGAGGAGGAGGTCCACAAACCATCCTCTCTCTATCTGAGGTTTATTGATAGTCCCTATTATTTGGATGAGATTCTATTTTTGAATCAAAGACAAAATTAATTTTAAAATCAGTCTGGTATTTGGCTTTGGATGTGGTTGATTTTTCTAGATGTTTCCCTCAATGTGGGAAGGAGGCTCAACTACCTCAACATATTCAATGGTTAGATCACTACTACTAGACATGGTAGGGTTGGATTCAGGATAATAGGACTCATGGAACAATACATGAATACATTCAATTAATTTTTTATCATAGGGTATATCATCCTAATTTTGTATACCATAAACACCCTCAGGATACACTATATATATTTTTTAAGGACTCATGGTTCCAATTTATTAATTTTAATGTGTGAATAATTAGTAAAATCAATGATCCTTATATAGAAATACGATGGATTCCCACCCATACAAAAGTCATTTTGTATTTACAAATTATTGGTAGGGGAAAGACAGCTATTATTGTGGTAAACAGCAGTGGAGGAAGCCTGTGACAAAATAGATTTATGAATACATTGCAAAGAAAGCATGTTTCAGACTCTCCAAAATAGATCAATTCATTCTCCTTTCATGAACAATTTTTTGGAGTGATTCACAAACATTCTGATGTGTTTTAACACCCTTATATTGAAATTTTTCATATAATCAGTTGATATGTACTCTAGGACATTATCAATTCTCATGGTTTTAATTTTTCTCCCAAATTAGAGTTTCATCAAGAAGGTTCTATGATTAAAATTTTGAAAGACATGGGATTTATTTTTCCAAATATAAATTCAAAAATATCTTTACAAGTAATATATATAAGTGACAAAATAAGAACCTCCAACATGGGATGCAGTCCTCAGTAGTCCACATAAGTACAAATAAATGTAATCTAATGTGTTTGTATATTTAATGGAGGACATATTAAAGGTTACTCTCTTAGCCTTCCCCATCTGAAAATTATAAAAAATGGAAGCTTGGTAGTTTTGACATCCCAGAATCGACCTTTATTATTGTGTTATTATCGGTACATAGAGCTCACATGTCCCAATATCATATGCCATAGCATAATATTATATGTATTGGTTTTTTAGTTACTACTCAATTTTCTCATGTGGGTATTTACATTCAATACATTCAACCCATTAATGAGAGACCCCTTTTTAATAGTTCTAGATCCTTTGAAGATTTCGATGTATCATGCCCCAGTAATAAATATTATCCTTTTTTGGTATAATATTTCTAATGAAATATGGTTTCTCTGATCTTTCAGAACCCACCTAACATTAATCAATGTGATAATGGAATGATCTCATTGTTCTAGTAATACAAAACCTCATTATTATAAGATACACCACATCATACTACCTAAGAGGATAGATCCATATACTCTTTCAATCAATTAAATGAATGAATCTCTAAAGGGACACATGTGAAAAGAATATCATAATTGAAGTACCCCATCATGATTGAGTTCGTGGTTGGAAACAATTTAAACATCAAATGTGTCATAACCAGAGTTGTCAAGAAGGGACTGTTCAGTGGGTTGTTTTGATTAATGTTATTGATTATATTTCCTATATTCAGGCATAGTATACCCATGTTATCTACAATGGAAAAAATGATTTATTCATTCTCAATAATTAGACTTTTTATTGGGTTCATTAATATTCTCACATTTATCATTACTAAAATACAACATTTTATCTTTAGACTGTGGGATACCCCTTGTGAACATGATCTCCACTTCACCCTTTATTCTCGGTTTAGAGTCTGATCATTTGAAGGGGAAAAAAGACTTATCCTCCTCAACAGTTAATGTGTCATAAATTTACATCATAGTTCTACTAAGGTGTTGTATGTACTAAATAATTTAAATATATGGATAATATCTTGATCTTAATGATTACTAGTTACAGTTTAGTTTTCTAAATCTAACTTCACATTATTATATTCAGTATAATAGTCTTTTATAGAACCACCAAGACTCATCATAAAGGTGAAAGTTATGTTCTTTTTATAAATCATACCAATTAAAGAATCTATAATTTGTTTTCTATTTTAGTACATATACCAATAGGAGTAAATTCATAGGAAGCATATCTAATAAAATTATTTCCCAAAGAAATTAGAAGAGAACTAGGAGAACAAGCATAAACATCATGTGAAACAACATGATATTCATTAATGGTTTGACAAGTTTAATTCATAGTGAAACTAGGTTTCATAGGTCCAAAAAGGGAATCAATTCAGCCCTACTAAACTAGTTTGGATCTAATCACAATTCACAAAGGAATAATTTCATCATTTTCATAAATATTATCTGTTTAGAAACATTTTGTTGACATGTTTACCAAATGATTAGATGCCAATTTGATGTGTTAAACATTATGAACATGCCCCTAAAAACATACCAATCTCAAGGGAAAACTAAATTTATTCCAACAATTTCAAATTGAGTATAATTATTAATAAAAAAATGTCCCTAAATTAATATAGTAGATAAAATGAGGTGATTTAAGTTGAGATCACAATGCATAAATTAAAGTAATGAAATTGGAAACTGGATTGATTGAAAAGGAAAACCAATCAAGCTCAATCAATACATTGAGAGGGGTATGGGTGTATCGAACAAAGGAAGAACACTTCTACCCTAATAACACTGATCTAATATTTTTCAAATAAAATATTGAATTAAATGAAAATAGTCAATCAATATGAAATAATTAAATATATAAATAGTGAATTTTTTTTTACATTCATTATTCCCATTTGGACCTATATGAATGACAGGAACACAACCATGTCTTTTGAAGTATGTTATTCTTAAAGAATAAAATTATACATGATGAAATATAGAAAGAAAAAAGAAAACCAAAAGAATAAAATATTTTTATGATTTGAAATGAATGAATCCAAAATGAAAAACACAAAGGATAAAAGTTGAAATCACTCTGGCGATCGAGATCTCTTGATTATGGATGTACTGGACACCTCGATTCAAGGAATCCATATTACCTGTATGCTTCCCAAACTATCTCTAAAAGGCCATACGTCATCCTCTGAGGATAAAAATCATGTTTATCCTATGATGTATATGAGTTGAAGTTGAGTAGGATTAGATGCCATAATAAGTTTTATAATGATGAAAACCCGGATTTGTAGAGCAAGGGATTCTCTAGAGGGAACCGAGATCCAAAAAATAATGGGTGAGAAAAATTACCGAATGTAGAATTTATGAAGGGATTCATGGGTCATATATCACATGAAAACAATGAATAGAACACCCAACTAGGAGAGTCCATGATACCATTCCATCCCGAAACCCAGACCACATTCTCAATTAGAAAGGAAAAGTTATGGTGTAGATCAATCTAGTGGCATGATGAATAAACGACCAATAAAATAACAGACACAGATAACTGAATAAGTAGAGGATCAACCTAATAGAAAAAGTGAAGGGTAAGGCCCAATTAATAGGACCATTCCAAAAATAAAAATCCCAATAAATAGCATAATCTGAAAATATAAAATTTTCATCATATTAATTATAATAATGATTTTCCACATGTGAAACTAAAAAAATAAAAATGGTAAAAAATTATATGGTCAATAAAATAGGAAAACCAAATAACACACACCATAATTAAAAATAACCCACTAGAAAATATTGTAAAAAGGTACTTTCACATGCATCCCAATGAATATTTTTTACTTCTATGTTGTCCCCCCAGAAAACAATTATCTAATTGAGATTGTAGTCGGTTAAAAATGAAATTCAGAGATCTGAATACATACTTTTAATATGGTTGAATATCATGAGATAATTCCTTAATAAGGGTCTCCTACCCTGCATATGAAATCATTTTTCATGAACAAATAAATATTTCCATCAACTTTACCAACAAAGGAAGAATGGACTTATGTATATTATATTTTGATAATATTCAGAATTCCCAAATTTGTTTTGTTTCTCCAATGCTGGAAATACCCATAAATACATCAATTTATCATTATATAATGATTAAAATCCCTTACTAAATTTTATTTATAACATATCATTATTGTTACCTTAACAACAATCTCTTTCATAAATAATGATAATCTTGAAATTTGAAGAAAATTCTTAAGTATTAGCAAGCACAAAGTAAAAAATATATTCTCTAAAGTAGAAATGAGACATTGCAAGGTTTTTGTGACATAACATTTCTCCATGAATGACCCATTTCTATATTTTATTTCAATTTATATGAGAAAATATTTATTTCCCCAGGATATAGAGGTAACGTTTAAAAGGATCTCATTTTTATTCTCCCCAAAAATGTTTGAAGCATTCTGTAGATTCTATTAATGTTATTCCTAGAAGACACTACTGTTAGAAAATTCATTAAAACCATCACCAATATATCCCCAATACCCATTATAGATATTTATATCCATAGAAATCACCATCCAACAATATCACATGCTTTCAGCAAATCAAATTTCCTCATGATAATTTTTTTAATGAAGAGTGGGTCTTCATCGAGTGGAAAAAGTGATATGTGAAAACATAGTTTTCAATATTAGATCACATTAATAATATTTATCGTTGAGTTTTTTTCATAATAATTTTGAGGAGTTCATGTAGGTCAGTAACCAAATTTATAGAGAAAGTATCAAAAATCACATTGAAAATACTGATAAAATAGACCTTATTTATTTTCTAGGGAGTGAAGATTGTTGGAATTGGGGTAATCAAAAACTCATTGAATGAGTTGAGGGAATAAAATGATATCCACATATCCTTAATAATAAAAATCACATCATTTTTAATAATATGAATATATTATAAATTACAGCCAGAAATCTATCCTGGGAAGTCTCCTTAATAGAATGAATATGCTGAAGAGCATTGATGATTTCTTTATTGGAGATGTCATATTTAAACTACCAATTCATATCATCAGGGAAATTTTTTTGCTGAAATTAGTCATCCAAAAGGGGAATTCCATGATTTTGTAAATTAAAAAATGGGTAATGATATTTAGAAAGATATTTTTAATTATTCTTAAATCCTTAGAAGTTCTACCCATTTTATCCTCCAGGTGAGAAATCTGTTTTACCACATTGGTGATGATTTTTAGTGGAAGAAGATTTTATTTTTATAAACATACATAAATTGGGATTTTATTTCTCATAATAAACATTTTCCCACCATTTCCCTTCAGGAATCATTCATCTCATTCGAAAGAATGATATATTCCTATGAAATTAATTGCTACAGATGTGGCAGAAAAATATCATCAAATTTTTCTCTGTTGAACTGATCCAACGGTAATAATATTCAAACCTTGTAGTACTCCAACTATATATATTGGTTTCCAAATTTTTATTTTTGAAGGATAAGCACACTTTGTGACCATCCCATGAAGATCATAAAACCACATCACATGTGTTTTTCTAGAGACAAAAAAATGAAAATCCAAATGTTGAAATTGTTCTCCCCCTATCCCCATTAGAATATATAGAAACTAGGATTAATATATAATAAATAGAAACTAGAGGGAAATGATATATTAATAAAAATTAAAAAAATATTTCCAATTATTTGACCCCAAAAATATATATATCCATTATAATATGTTGCCAAATACTATTCTACTTCTAAAATAAGAAACATGGATCCTAGAGAATCAATGACCGTATAGGGAACTCAAAATGTGTGATTCTCAAATGCAGTTAAATGTTCGTATAAAATATACTAATTTTGTCTTATTTTTCATTGAAATACAATACTATATTAAAATATCCACCAGCAAGGAGATATTTTGGAAGTAAGTTGCATAGAATACTCAAGAGGCTATAGGAGATAAACATATCATTAGGGCTAGGACATCCATAAACAATTACTAAAGGCCACCGTAGGGACCACATTTCTAAAATCAACTCTCTAATGTGATTACAAGAGATATTAGTAATTTTAACTACTGGATCTATGTTAAAAAATATTAAAATTCATATAACATTCCTTTGGATTAACATGAGGAATAAATTATTAAATCCATTATTCTAACCCAATGAACGAGCATCCATGATTTTCAATATAGTCTTGTATAAAAAGACAACATCAAGGGGTATTATATTTTACAAAAGAATAGTTCATGAACTATTCATGGGATTTCCAGGACCCCTAAAATTCCAACATTTTATTTTCATTTTCCCAATTGGATGAGGATTTAACATTTATTTCCTCAATATATGAATGCATCACATGATATTTGACCATCACCGTATTTTGAAAAACTTCTTCCTCCACATAAAAAAACAATTAATGGGTTTATTTTAAATTTATGTTTCATAATTTTGAGCCATTAATATTGTTTATAATATGGGGTTTTATTTTCCATTCTCAAAAAGCATTAATAAGAGAAGAATCATGGTCCTTTAGACGTAAATTAGATTCCCTAATAATAGGAACCATGGAATCATATATCAGTATATCATCTTTTAGTTTTCATATAGTTATAATTTCATGCCTTAAATTTATTAAATTGTTACCATAAAAACATGAATAGTTTTCTAGAACATTAAATAATTCACCAAATCTAATTCAAGAATATATGTTAGTTTACTAGAAAAGAGACTCATAACATCCAGTCTCAGTTTAAGGAATTCTCATGCAATCCAAAGAACAATTTTTTTTATATTCAACATTAATTAATCAATAGAACCCTAGTGGTTCAACTATTTCCATATAGTTTTCAACATAGTGTAACTTATGATGATAAATAATAGGTGGTCCCAAAAATATATCGTTGTATTTACCTTGATCTGACATCAGTCCAGCCACATTATTTTTCTCTAAATGTGTATAATACATTATTTTTTGAACTTTCAAAATGAAAAATCCACCAGAGATATTCATGTGGATCCTAGAGCTATAATAAAAAACCAATTATCCCTTCAAGTTCACACTTTACATATCACAATTCTAGTAAAACCAAAAATGATTCAAAATAAAGATAAAAGAAACGAGTCCCTCAATTATTCAAATGAATCCCATGAACATGAATCGATGTCCAAATGAAAACTGCATCCCAACATTGGTCGATCAACATTGACTAGAGATCTCAACTTGATTATAAATCCCAAAACATTTTGGATCATGTGAATCCCAAACTACATATTTTCTGATGACATTATCGATCCCTTATGGTGCCTTTTGAGTCCTTTGTAAAAATGGAATCACTTTAATACATAAACATAATGGAGATAATGAAAAATCCAATTCAATGACATTGAATTACTTACATAGGTCATAAGTCAAAATTTAGTGGATATAAAATAACCCAGGTGTATCATATAAAATAAAATTATTTTTTCAAAAAAGAAGAATCCTTAAAAAATCACTCCAGATTTCACTTCTCAAATACAATCCATGATTTCCAGTTTGTACTATATTTGTAAGATATTTCATAAAGTTAAAATATTAAACTGATTTTTTTTTCACTAATTTACCCAACTAAGTAAGGGATATTCTTTTCTGGTAGGATTCATCTAGTCTTTAATTAGTATTGACTGAGAAAATATAATTTTTTATAAGAGAAAAATGTTTCTAGTTGTTGATTAGGTCATGTTGGGTTAGACAGTAATCCAAAAGAATTTCAATTAACCACTTAATTGTATCTTTGGGTAACATGATTGGTATGAAAATTTTGATATATGTATTAAAATAAATAAAAAATATTTTTTATGGTGTAAGTCACTATAATAAAAAGAATATGAAGACGTATTTTACATAAATAAAATTACCACCGTATATAACATGCTTCATGTCAGTATAATCCTTTGTTCATGGGGATAACACCACCCTAGCCATTTGTTTTAATACAATGAAACGTACAAACAAGAAATATAGGCTCGATGAGTAAATAAGTTAACCTAAGAAACTATTTGAGGAGGTTGACTATGTTGATCATGGTAGTGGGGATAAAAACCATAATTTTGTGTCCACACCGTCCACTAATAGGTTGACTAACACACACACCTAATAACGATGTAGTATCAATCATGATTGAAATTATGAATAGATTATAGGGCCAAGTGTAACAATCTAAAACCTGGTTACAATAAATATAATTCATGATTTGAAATTACCATTGGTGAAAATTAACGTTGGACCCAATGAAGACAAGATCTCCACTGAATCTCCATTGTATATGTACTTATCTTGAATGATGCGGTAAAAAGAAGACTAAGGGGGGTACATAAGGATGGGAAACCAATTTTCTTCTATTCTACTTCGTGATCCTATATACATAGTAAGTGAATATCTCATTGAGAGAACTAAATATTATGAACCTTATTAGAACATAAGAACCAAAACTGTATATATTTATGATGTCCTCGATTCAAAATGAAGAGGAGTCATAATGGATTTTCAGTGGATTGTTAGGCAGTGTGGTTAGAACTCAGAGATAAGATCCATGTGGATGGTGGAGATGGAACATGTAGTGCAACTAGTAGAAGGGGGAACAACTCATGGGAATATTTTTTAACATTCCATTGGGCACAAAAGAAGTAACCCAAATCCATTCCATGGAAAACTAGAATTTCCAGGAGCAAGGAAATATATTAGATTTTCCACTATCTGTGCGCTATATTCATTAAAAATAAAGTATGTATATCAAATATAATAGAGAATAAAATATACACCTAGTAAAAATTGGTCATGAACCACATCACCATGAAATACCCCATATAAACATTAACCCATTATGAAACATATCAATATCAATCCTACGTAAATAAACCATAATGGAAAACATAATATAATTAAATTCTATCATTTTTGGGGGGAATAAAATAAAAATTCTCCACCATTAAATTAAATGAGTTTGATCAGGGTGTTATGACAATATATTTTTAGGAAATGGGATTAGATTAATTAATCTAAGGTAGTGCTAAAAATTGATAATGGTACGGGTATAGTAAAAATATCATCTATACTGTCCCCCATGGTTATCACAGCGATACTCAGTATCCAAGATTCTATAATTTCCTTAAAATTGAATTATAATGTTAATGATATTAAATATAGCATAGAATTTATATTTTTTAGATATAATAAATGTATATTGGTTTTCCTAATGAGCCACTATGATATAATCATATAAAGAAAACTTATAAATAAATTCTCTTGACCATATAGAATTCATGATGAACTTTTACAAGGCTATATACTCAACCTTAGTGGTGGAGATGGAAAAAATCAATTAAATGTTGCACTTCTAAAATACCTATCCTCAAAAAGTAATTAATACAATACCTATGAGTGAATTATGAGTGTCAAAATATATAGATTAATTTGAGTAAACGTTAACAAAAATATCATGACTAAATTTACCAATTAAGACCAATTAAGTGAAAATTTTAAAAGCCGTAGATATTTAATTGAGTATCCACTTAATTGTATTTAAGGGAGGATTTATAGGTTCCCAATAAAACTTAAAAATATAAAAGAACACTATATATGGGGTAGGACCGACCATAGTATACATGTGACTTCAAACCACATTTGGAAATGGAATCTCATTCATGACGATAGTCTCATCAAAATTTTTAAGAGACTGTTCGAAATATATTTCAAAATTTTATCCTAAAGAAAATTTAAAATTAATAATGTGCATAAAGATATTTCTTTTCAAAAAATTATTTGAAAAATAATATGACAGAGGTTCATTTTTTGTTCCTTTGTATATCTTATAATTTTCATGAATAAAATTTAATATCATACCCAAAGTCTTTCATTTCAAAGACATTGTTCAAATAGTTTTTGAAATAATTTATTATCGTAATTTTTTTAATAGATGAAAATAATTTCATCAAAATATAATAATGGTAAAATAGATTCATGTTTAATAATTTTAATATACAGACATAAATAAAATTTCTTATGAAGAAATTATTTGCAATGATAAAAGAGTCAAACATTTTTCTACCATTTCCTAGAAGACAATTTAATCACATATAATAAATTATAATGATAAAATACATGATTATAAAGAGATTGTAAGAGCCTTTGGGAAATGTAAAATGAATTTTTCAATCAAGGGTACCATGAAAAAATGGTTTTTATATCTAAATGTTAAGTATGAAAATCATTCTTTGAAGAGAAATAATGAAACATCCTTAAAATGAATGTTTAACAATAGGGGAGAATGTCTCACTATAATCAACACCTCCTTTTTAAAAGAAGCATTTAGTAAACATTGTGGATTTAATCATGATATTAGTTTATCCAACATAGTTTTCCTTATTATTATATTTTAGTATAGAAGATTTATTATTTTTATTTTTTGGTTCTAAGGAATATACTCAATTATTAATTTTAAAGAGTGAATTCATATTTTCTTACATAGAGATTAACGGCATAGTGAATTCTATTGGATTAATATATTGTTTATATTATAGAAGTTCATCATCGAATAAACTATGTGAAACATTAAACATAAAGGATGAAATATCATCCATGATGAAGTGGGTTATAGGCCTAATTAATCTTCTATATCTATCTCAATTAGGTTGACAATATCAAAGATAAAATAATTATATTGTTTTAGGTTAAGGATTTGAAGATGAATTGGATTAATCTTGAGTTTGGGGAATAGAAGGGGAAGAATCAGTCTCAGATTGGGATTGGTCATTAGATTACAAAGTAATAACATCACTTATAAGTGAAGGAGATCTAGAGGTATCTACATCCATATTTAAAGACTCTACATATTCTATTCCTTTATCATTTGAGAGACCAAACTCATGAAATAATATATATTTTCTAACTATATAGTTCTTATAAATTGATTGATCTATCCATAGATGACCCCCCTTAACACCCTCTAGATTACCCATTAAAATACACTTCATAAGTATTGGATCATGTTTATAAGTTCATGTATGAGAATACTCTATTAATATCAAAATCCTATGGTGTTCAAGACTCGGGGTTGAACATCTCCAGAGCACTGTTGGTGTTAGAAAAGAATTATTAGAAGATGAGAAGTGATTTTTTAAGATGACTTCCATAGAGGTATCCTAGGCCCAAAAGGAAATGGATTGTCTAGAGAGGAACGACATGCACCAAACCCTATATTGTAAAATCATATTCATCCTTTCTATGAATCCATATCAGTTTCATGTTTCCAAAATTGTTTGTTATCTCATGATTCTATCATATTCATATAATTTTATCGTTTCAGTTGAAAAATATTTTAATTGGTTTTTAGTTTTAAGGGAATTGAGTTTCTTATGATATTCACATTCTAACCTATATTTCCATTTCTGTGATTTCAGAAAGGTATAATACTTATTTTATATTATATAAATATAGACTTTAATTGAGTAGTAATCAATAAGTTATGAGATGTAATAGCCTCTACAAGGAGTGGGGAAACTATAAGGGCTGTACTGATCAGAGTGTACACATTCAAGGGGTTATTTAGCCTTAATCATTGACCTACAAAAACTGAATTTTATATATTTTTTATGTACACAATCCTCATAGAGAGGAAGTCTACTAGGATTTAAATTTCTCAAATCCCATATTTTACATGTTCATGATTAACTTTGGTACAAATATTCCCTAACATTCTAAAAAATGGATTTCTATCTACCTCTGAATCATATGTTCAATTTAACTAACTTACATGAACCTTAATAATTAACAGACATAGCTAGTACAATGATTCCCTATTATAAGTGTGAGGGGTCACCAAGAAATCATAAGAATCCCAGAGTTTGATCTAATGAAATATACCTTTGTGTCCAATTATTCCTTGGGAAATGAGGATTATTTTAAGGCAACGTTCCCATATAAACTCTAGAAGGGTTTTAACATTCCTATCATGAATCCTAATTAAATAGCATCCTTTACCATATTTACATCCTCCTAAGACACATGTGGAATGAACACTGGGAATCACAGATCCATTCATCAGAGATGGCAATATTAGAATCATTTAACTAATAATGAGTGCCAAAATCTTACTCAACTGAAAAAGAGTGCTTATTAAATTTGTCTGTATAGTCACCTTTATTATTAGTGGAGTTACACGTAACATGACTGGGTTGTTTAAAATGAGAACAATTAATTTTATTATTCTTGACGATAAATCATTGCATCTTGGACTAACCCCTAGACTCACTTCTACTCCTTGACTCACTTAGACCCCTATATTATCTTTTCCCCTAATTTTCAGACCCTCTGCCTTAGCCTTAATACTGAACTTCATTTGATAGATTTTTTAGAGTATAAATCATAGAATATTTCGAAGAATTAAGGGTATCATTTAATGATGTTAATAGTAATTTGGAATAATCGTCACTTTAAAATTTAATTTCTATTATGGATAGATTTAATAATAATTTTACAAAATAATAAATATGTTTCCTTAATGTAGTTTTAGGATGTGTTTTCAAAATATATACTCTAATTTTATTTTATACTCTACAAATAAGAGACGTTTTCATTTAAAAATATTCATGTTTAAAACAAATACTCATAGTAGAAGACTTATATACATCTTATTTATGAAATTTGTATCTTAAAGATAAAACCACTAGTCTAAGTGATTTTATAATTTTTTGTTCGGGAATATCTACATTGGTGATAACAATCTATTCATATGGGGAATGGTAAATGACTATCTTATTAGTGCTAGAAAGGGAGTCAATTAATTAATTATGATGTAAAAGTTCATTAATTTTAATCTTCCTTTGATTAAATTTATTTTCCCTATTTAATTTATCTATATAAAATTATTTAGAGACCATTATTTAAATTTTAGTAGGATCTGATACATAATTTTTGGGTAGACTATAATCACCAAGAATGTCCAGTAACCAAGGTATTTTATATTCAACATACAAGTTATTGTTCAATAATTTGAAATATGTATTAAAATAAAATCAAATGATTTTTTATGATATGTATCACTATACTCACAATAAAATAATTATATAATGGAAGTATCATAAAATAATTATATAATGTAATTTGATCGTCATGTTCCTACATGAATGGAGGGACCACCACCCAGACCATTTCCATTACACCCCAAAAATTTAAAGCTATGTTTCTATTAAATACATTCAATTTAGCCTATATTTCATAAATCACTGAGCCACTTTAACAAAATTGGCTATTTTGGATACAGTTATAACCTAGCCATTAATATTAAATTTTCCACTTCTGTGTTTTTAATTTTGAAAAAGAGACACACACAGTTCTGATCTGGGTGAAATTTTGAGTATGATAGAATCATGTTAATTTTTGTGGAATAGTAACTCTAACACACTATGATTTTATGAAAAATATTCTTTTTAATTACATTGATGTCTTCTGTTGTATGCTACACCAAAAGGAGCTTGCAATACACGCATCCCCAACTTGTCTTGCATTACACGCAATCGCGACCTTCCACTATAGCGTGTGTTGTACGCAATACCGAGTTCCACTAAACAACGATATGTTATATAAAATAGCCGTTAGGAATAGTAATACACACATTTATAAATTTTATAAATTTTATCTTTCGAAATGGACTGCTTATTTGGATTAGGAATATCAAAATTATCCTAGGCTGAATTTTTGATATTTTTCTTAAAACATTCAATTTCTGATGAATAGTGAAAACACTAGGTTACTATTTAAAAACCGACTTTTTATTTAAATAATTATTAATTTTATTTAAATTTAATTTAGGTAAAAATTGAGACATAATACTTATATATGTTCAATTTAATTCATTGAAGTCATTTTATAATAAGTTTAAATATATAAAAATTTTATTGAACTTTTCACCCTCTTTTACCCACCTCCTAGGAGAATTTTAAAATTTACATAAAACATAATTTTACCAATTTTTTCAGTGTAATTTCGAAAATATGAGTGACCCGGTTAATATCAAGGAGTAAAATGTGGTTCAATAAGAAAAAAATATTTTTTGGTGAATAATATCTTTGTACATTTATTTACCATGGTTAAAAGTAAATAGGGTAATTAAAGTTAAAAATGATATTATTATTACCCTAAAACATGTCTTAATTATATTGGATAATTTTAATTCGACCAAAAACAACCTTAGGAATAAAATACTACCCTTTAGGTCCACTTGGATTAGATTAGGACATTTATATTTATTTATTTAAAAAGGAGTTAAAATAGTTAAAATCAAAGTTTAATAACTAAAAAATATTTAATATATTGTTATACATAAGATAAATTAGACTATAAATATTAATTAGAAATATAAAAAGATTTTCTACATAATGGGATTTTATTTATAATTTTGAGAAATTAAATAATATCATTATTTATGACACAATGGTGATGCCGTAATTAACTAAATAATGAAATAATAAATTAATTGATATTATTAATACCCAAATAAATGTAATTTGAGACTTTTTATTAATTAAACATAATTTATAGGTTAATATGACATGTTATTATTTATTTAATTAACTTTTGTCGAATTAATAATGATGTTATGATTTTAACAAAAATCAATTACCAAATAGCGTCAAAATTGACATAAAATAGTTTTTTAAAAACATATTATATTATTAATTGTTATAATATTCCTAAAAATATGAGGTTCGGCCAAATGACTTATATATGGTTATATATATTAATAATTGACCACATGGGGTTATTTTGGATTTTTATAGTGTGTTTATTGACCTTATCGTGTAAGAAAACAAGAAGACATGGTAAACGTTAAATTATTTAACTTAGAGTTAAATCTAAAAGATAAGGTTACAATAGTAACCTAAACTTGTCTAAAACCTATTGGTTGAGTGGATTTCGACCCATAACCTCCTTATCTTCTAAAGAAATCATTTTTGAGCTATTATAAACCGAATATGACTTTATTATAAACTAATATTTTGAGTTTTTTCATAGGTGCCCATCTCCTCCCTTATAAAAAGGGCACCCCTTCCCTCTTCTCATCACACCCTTTTGAGCCTTGAAACTCAGAAAAACCCTGAACATTTCACTTCTTCACAACCTTAGAAACATTCAGGAGGTTCTGGTCTTCTCAATAGACCAACTCTACTTCCTAAAGAGGAAGCTTAAATGAGGTGTGTTGACGAAGAGGTAATCTCTTCTGCCAATTCTCTCAAGTTTCTTTCTTCTTCTACTTCTTCTTATTTAGTTATATAATTATAAATTAATAACATTAGTATTACATTATTTTATATTTGAATGTTTCATGTATAATGTCTCTATGATTTACATTGTTTCACTTTTCTTATGATGATATGATATCCATTTGTTTTATATGAATTATGTTATGATGGAATGATGTTTATGAAACCCATTTTATTCTTTGGGTCATGATTAATGATTTATGTTTATGTTGTGGCACAAGTAAGAATGATTTCATTATGATATAGGTGGGACCAATATCTCCCTCAAATACATTGGGTAAATATTTATATCTCATGAGATAGACATGGCTGGAATAGTAAGTTAATCCGGTTCAGTGTTACAGGACCAGAACGAGTAGTGGAGTCGATTCAGAAAGGGAGTTTGTCCACTAAGTTGGTATTGGCATCAATGCCTTGGATACTATGGAAATCATATCATGTGCTTAATGTTTTTACACAATTACATGTTTTATTTCCAAACAATTTTTTCATGATTGATGATCTATAATGATATATGGCTTACGTACAACCATATATTATGTTATTTATCAATATTTCGATGTTTAAACAGTATGTTCATTTTTTTATGTTCACATGTATATGGTTTGTTTTATTTTCTCCAGGTTTACCCTTACTGAGCATTTGATCTCACCTTTTTTATTTTTTCTTTTCCCCAATATATAAAGAATGGTTTTAGGTATGAAAAAAAGTGGAAGATCTTTATGGGAGATGTTGATTATCTTTGACCACGATTTGAAGATTATATTCCTAGTTTCCAAAGACACTAAACTATTACGGTCCTTGTGTCTCTGTTTTATTTTGTATTAAGTATTCCACAAAAGTAATGTAATGTCCATGTACGTCAAGCATTGGGTCTCTAAAGTAACATACCCTTATGAATAGTAACATGTCTTCATTAATATAAACCTACCCTAATGTGAAGTAATATAAACCATATGAATGGTAACCTTACCCATGAAACTATAAATAAAATCTAGGCACCGTAAAAATGAAGATGAATATTTTATGTGTTGGAATTTTTCAATTAAATAGTAATATTAATCAAAAAATAATTTTCTCATAATTAGAAAATTATTTTTGAAAAAATGGAGTTAATTTGTGGATTATAAACATCCAAAAATGTTTAGGGTGAATTTTTGTGATTTTTTTCAAATACATGAATTTTTTGTGAATAGTAAAATTTGATAATTTATGAAATATGCTAAATAAGTGAATTTATGAATCAATAACGAGTCATTTCTATTTCAAATGACCATTATATCAAAGTCAAATTCATTTTTTTCTATTCATGGTGAAAAAATCAATAGTATTTCTTGTCTTAGTGAAAAATAATAAACTAATGATTAAAGTATAAAGAAAACCCTCTTCTCCTCTAGTATATAAACAACCTCTCGCCCCCCATCCCCTCACACCACTCAAGCATTGATCCTTTCCTATGTTATGCCAAATACACACCCCATGTCTTTCCCCACATCAAATACCTACTAGTCTCACCAAAATGCAAAAAATGGCCTTCAGGAAATTCTCAAGGAGGAAACTAAAGAGGTGAACATGTCATCGTTTCTATTTCAACTTATTTTATCAATTCTATTATTTTGTTACAGTATAATCACCTCCCCATCCAAATACAATGATAATTACATTAAATTACATGAAATATAATTTTACTATGATAATGGAATATTTCATCATCATCTCTCCTCCCCCTCCTCTTATACTAAATATGAAAACACTATCCGAGATAAGATAATTTATCACATTTAAGTACAATGGGTTTTGAATTTATCTTACCATCTTTAATTATGGTCATGAAATCATTTTTATAGTTAAACCAGATCATAATATATGAATTTGATCTTATGTAATGTTATGGAATCCTTACGAACTCCTAATATAAAATAATAACACCAAACAAGTACATTGTGAACAAAACAACAATGTTAATCCATGCATTTATCATTAACTTTTATCTAATGAATCATCCTAATGTTATACAACCAAAATTATTATATGATAATTTATATATTTTTAATTTCACTAATAATATATATTAATAATTTTGTATGTTTAACCCTATTTCAATCTAACATCCATTAATGAATACATGTAAATAGATCATGAAAACCCATGAAGAAAATGATTCCCGAACTACAACATTAAACATCTAAAACCCATAATATATTCCATTAATAAACCTAATTGGGTTATAATAAATCCATTAAATTTAGTGTAGGTTCTATAATTATTAATTAATTAAGATAAATTTGATTATTCAAGTCCTTAAAATCAATTGAAGAACACATTCAGGCATTGGGTAAATGTATTCTCATCTCACTATTAATTCCATGAGATTTTAATTGTTTTCCAATTATTTATCACATTTGAGGTTTGTGAACTAAAATTTGATATATTATATAATTATTAAATTTATATTTGTGGTATTATGGGATTCATTTTGGGATTATTAATTTTTGGTCATGCGACTTGATTGATTACAACATGGTAAGGGACTTCTCTCAATTTCCATTTCATTTAAACAGACTTGGTATTGTGAACCTAATACATCTTCTATGGTGTATCTACTTCCAATTTGAGATAAATTTTTATTTTAAATTATAATTCTAGTAAATATACATTTTCATGTATTATAGATATGATTATTTACTTATTCCATATACCATTTCACATACAGTGTTTATTATAAATGCTATTATAAATAGGGAAAAATTGATTAATATATATCTTATATTCAATAAGGATAATGAAAATGAATATTATTATTGTGTTAAATTTTTTGATAAAGAATTCTTAAAACTGGTAGAGATGGGAAGGACCCACTCTATCCCCATGATCTGTCGACATGTTTTAATAGAAAAATTAGTTAGCGACAAACAATATAAGTTTGTTTGAAAAAAATCAGAAGAGTTTCATCCCACAGACATAAACCGTCTCGATAGTTTAATGGTTCATGTGATAGATAAATGAATTACAAATAACAACCATTATCGTTATCCATTAGTCAGTTATTACGACACATCTGGTTTTCACTATGAAAAAATCTATGGATGTATTTTTATTCCCAGCTTATTATTGGAATGTGTTTTCATTTATTCATCACGCCATATTAGTTATGTCTAATTGATTATGATTCACTTATTATTGATTCATGTTTCCACTATATTTAACCCTTACCGATCATTTCATCCCACCTTTATTTTGTTTCCTTTTCACAAGATATGAAGAAGAGAACCTTGAAAAGGATTTCAAGGAGGTAGTTTATTTCAGTTTACTCTGTATCATGTTGAATTTTCTATGTTTCCAAATGTACTTTGGGTATCATTTATGTAATCTAGACTTCCAAAATAGCTAAAATAATTGTTCCTATAGAATAGATTTCTTCTAACCATGACAATATGATTAAATAATTCATCTTATCTGGGTTTTAGGGATTGGGGAATTATAGTTGGTATTAGATAATATTTAGAATAAACATGGAAACTAGATTTAGGGAATAATATTTTGAGGAAATAGTCAAATGATATACATAGAGGATAATTATTGAGTAACATCCAGGAATTTTGTTAAGGTAGAGACTATGCGGATTTTCCTATAAAATATATCATTGTTTAGATAATACAAGTGGAAATAGTTCTGGAATAGATGTACCTAGGAGTAACAACTCCAACAAGGAGTTTCAGGTTTGACCTGTGGTATCCTTGTACACAAAAAGCGGGCCTTACTATGCACTAGGTTTGATACTCCAAGGGGATATGCTTAGGATAATTAACATTTTCATTACAAACCACTATTAAAGATTCAAAAGAAAAATGAAATAATGTTTACGATTATTAGATTAGTTATGCATAAATATTCCGATTATGTTAATTGTTTTCTGGTTAAACATTATTGATTATGACATGATTTAGTGTATGCTATTGATTAGTGATAGTTCCTAATGGAAGAAGTGGAATAAATACCATAATACAATATTGGGATTTTCCCATCGATCAAGTAGATATAGTTAGTGTTGGAACAGATCGGATCACGACCATATTTGGACAACTTACTCAAGATGTAATGGATTACCATTCTATACCTATTTTGGATTGGTTCTTGTGATATGAGCGCCCATATTTTAGTGGGACTACTAACCCAGTAGACTATGAGCTGTGGATCAAGTCCATTGAAAAAACATTCCTGGCATTATGATATAATGAAAATGAAAATGTAGTGATGGTAGTATACTATCTCAAGGGAAATAATGATCAATGTTGGTATTTGATCCAGAATACCATAGAAGAAGAATAAATAAAAAATTTGTAATGGAGAATTTTTAAGGAAGTGTTATTCACAAAATATTTCCCTTGTGAGAAAATAAATGAAATCGAGAGAAAATTACATAGCCTAATGAAAAGGGATAAAGTGAATATTGTGGAGTATGATCCTACCTTCACAAGATTATCCAGTTATGATATAGATTATTCACATGATACAAAAGAAAATATTTATCATTTCTTTGAAGGTCTTCATCTAAGAATTCGAAGGGCATTGGATTCCCAAAAAATTTCACCATATAATAAAATTGTATTAAGTTGTATTAAAAAGTGGCAGAATATTCTAGACCAAACTTGTTCAAGGGAAACCAAGATAAGAAGATTTATTGTAATAACCATGGAGAAGGTGAATAACCAGTGTATAATAATGGATCTAAGTAATTCCCATTCTGTGAGAATTTTGGAAAGAATCTTCTTGGAAAATGATTCAAAGGCATGGGAGTATGATATAATTGGAGAGGAAAGGGTCATCAATCTAATTAAAGGAAAGCGAAGAAGCAAGCCATCGACGTTTAATGATACAATTTTAGTGAAATGGGACACTATGAAAATGAGTTTCTTAGGCTCTAATGAATCATGACTTAGAAATGGTCAAAAGATAAAAGGGAAAGCATACGTGATTACAACTGTGGAGGTTGAAGTTCATAATGATGTGATGGAAAGTACTTTAATTGTTTCTTAAAACATACAAAATGATTTATTTGATTCTATACCTTTACATTTATTTATATATTCCAAATTTTCCATGAAAACTAGACATGTACAATTTGATTCTGTAAAGGAGTTGTCAGTCAAAACTACAATGGGATGTATCATTGATATGAAGATGTATCGATCAGTCCCCCTCATGAATTTTTTTTTATTTAGTTCCTAACGTTATCATCGTACCCATGATTGAATTTTATATCTTCCTAGGTATGGGTTGTCATTCATGTTATGATGCAACGATTTATTTCCAGAAGAAGGAAGTTACGATTTTTGAGAATGTTGTTGAATCCCTTATCTTAAGTGCAGAAACATCGCCAACTGATTCTTATCAGGATATACCCTAGAAAATCTACTAAATTCAATTATATCAGAGGAAGAGAATGCAATAACATTGGTTGAGTAATGTAATGTACAAATTGAGGATATACCTATTATGAAAGAATTTGTTTATGTGTTTCTGGAGGATTTACCTCAAAATACTATAGAGCATGCAGTTGAGTTCTCTTATGATTTAATTAATGGAGAACAAACTATATCAGAAAATCCCTATAGAAGGGAAACAATGGAATTAGAGGAGGTAATGAAACAATTAGAGGTATTGAGTGACAAATGATTTATTCAAACTAGTGTTCCTCCATGGGTAGCCCCTGTTTTCTTTGTCACGAAGAAAGATAGATATATGAGGTTGTGCATTGACTATAGGGAGATCTATGCTGTTACGATATAGAATAATAATCCACTTCCTCTCATTGATGATTTATTTTATCAACTTCATGGAGCCCAATATTTTATTGTGATTGACCTTTGATATGGATATCATAAGCTATGTGTAGGGAAGGAAGATATTCCATAGACACTATTTAGAACCATTTGGTGGAATTACAAGTTTAAATTATTTCAAATTGGAAAAACCAATGCACCCTATATTTTCATTAATTTAATGACTAGGGATTTCATAGAATATCTTGATGACTGTATGGTGGTATTTATTGATGATATCCTGGTATACTCCCAATGCTATGAAGACCATTAGAATCACTTTTTTATTATTCTGAGGACTCTTAAAAGAAATGAATTATATGCGATGTTTAAAAAGTGTGAATTTTGGCTTCAATCAGTTTTCATTAATGGACATATTTTCTCTATGGATGGAATCAAATTTGATCCTATGAAAAAAAAGACAATCCAAGAATTGCCTATTCCAATGAACATAACTAAGGCATACAGTTTTATCGGCATAACATGTTACAATTTGAATTTCTATCATAATTTTTCTCGATTGGATAACCCTCAAAACAATCTCACACATAAAGGGGAAATATTTGTATTGAAAAGAGAATATAATTAATGCTTTGATGAATTTAAAATAATATTGGTCAATTCTTGAATTTTGACTCTTCCCTCTAGAAATGATGGATTTTTGATATACAATGATGCATTAAAGAATGGATTGGGTTTCATAATTATGAAAAATGATATGGTAATTGATTTTTATTCCATACAGTTGAATAAAAATTCACAATATTATCCAACTCATGATCTTGAGATATCATCTGTATTGTTTTCTCTGAAAATATGAAGACATTATCTCTATAGGTAAATATGTGAAATATATATGGATCATATGAGTTTGAAAAAAAAATTATACAAAAAGAACTCAACATGAGGCAAAGGAGATGTCTTGAGTTACTCAAATAATATTATTTATAAATACACTAGGAAAAAATTTAGGAAAATAAGGTGGAAGATGCATTAAGAAAGAAAGATTATGGGCTTCTTACCCAAACAATGACTGAGAGAGATCCTATATTCATGGATATTTTAAATATGGATATGTGAAATTTTATGGAATGGGACTAGTCATTCCTATTTGAAATGATTGATAAACCATCTTTATTAAGGAAGAAAAAAGATCAAAATATGATAATGAGAATCTTCAAAAGAAAAGTAAAGCTGTTATGTATGGAATATTTATTGACTTTATATATGAGGATGTAGTTTTTAAATTTAGGAAGAGATTATGCATTCCATATGTACATGAGCTAAAAATAGAACTATTAGTTGATGATCATAGCACAAAATTCATTATACACCATGGTAGCACCATGTTTTATAGAGATCTAAAGTTAAATTTTTGGTGGGAAAACATGATGTGAGAAATTTATGACAATGTGTTAAGGTGTCTAGTTCGTCAACAAGTGAAGTCTTAGAGATAATATCCACGATGGTTCATGAAACCTATACCTATTCTTATGTGGAAGTGGGATAAAATTATGATGGAATTTGTTACTGGACTACCGAGGGAACTAAAAAGGAGTGAGGTAATATTTTTAATTGTGGATCATTTAAAAAAATTAGCACATCTGCTTGTTATAGGAGAGTATTTACCAGTTGAGTTCCTGGAAAGACATTATATTTTTGAATTTAAAAACATTCATAGTGAAACATTATCTATTGTGACCGATCAAGATCCTGACTCAAAACAAAATTTTGGAAAAGTCAGTAGAAGGCTTTGGATAATGATATTTATATGACAACTACTTATCACCCCAAAACCAATGGACAACCTGAATGAACTATTCAAACACTGGAAGACATGTGGAGATCATTCTCTCAGGACTTTCAAGGATTGTGGTATCAATAAATTACTTTGGAGGAATTTTCATACAATAATAGTTTCCATTATATAATTAAAATAGAGACATGTTAATCATTATATGGTACGAGATGACAAACTCCAACTTGTGGGGATGAAGTTGGCGACACAAAATTTATAGGCCCAAAACTTATCAAAGAGATGACTAAAAAGTTAATTACAATTCATGGACATATTAAAGCAACCCAAAGTAGGAAAAAGAGTTATGTTGAAAACCATAGAATGGATTTGGAATTTCATGTTGGAGATAATGTATTTCTAAAAGTATCTCTATGGAAGGGTGTCTTAAGGTTCGGTATAAATGGGAAACTGATCCCCATGTACATCTGAAAATTCAAAATTCTAGAAATAATTAGAGATATTGTATATTGTTTTGATAGGAAACCAAGGCTATCCAAATTTCCTAATGTGTTCCAAGTCCTGTTCTTAAAGAAATACATTCCGGAACCAATTCATGTACTCACCTATGAATAAATATAACTAGAACTTAATTTATCATACTATGAATATCCTATCAAGATTCATGACACAAGGGAGTAAGTATTGTGATGTGGGAAAACTCAAATACTAAAGGTTCATTAGAGGAACCATAAAATAGAGTATTCAATGTAGGATCCTCAGTATTTTTTTAGGAATAACCACAAACATCTTTTTAAATGGATTTATGCATGAGAAATTGCAAGGATAAATTTTCTAACGGTGGAAAAAATAATACACCCCAAACATTTTATGGTATTTTTTTACTAAATACTTTCAATTCATACTATATTTTTTAAATAACTGAGTCTTTTTGAAAAAACACTTGGTTATTTTTTAGATATTCATAACCAAGCCATTAAATATATATTTTCCACTTATGTGTTTTGAATTTCATAAAACAGACATACACGGTTGTGATCAAGGTGATTTTTGGAGTCTGATATAGTCTAGATAATATTCAGTGGAAAGTAACTTCCCTTATGAATAATAACATTCCCTTATGAATATTAACTAACACTAATGAATAATAATATGACCCTTATTAATGGTAACCTTACCCATGAATGTGTAAATAAAATCTAAGCCCCTTAACAATGAAAATGAATATTTTAAGAGTTGGTATTTTTTGATTAAATTAAAATTTTAATAAAAATAAAAATTTATCATATATATATATTTTTTTTGCAAAATTATCTTCAATTATGGATTCTACACATTGAAAAATGTTAAGGTGATTTTTTTTGTATTTTGTCTGAAAAATTGAATTTCTGGTGAATAGTAAAATTTGGAAATTTATGATATATTCTAAATAAATATATTTTTGCAACAGTCATGAGTCATGGATGATGTAAATGAAAATTATTTAGACCTCACATGAATGTATTACTATTATTGGTCAAAATAATAAATTATATTTCTTGTCTTAGGAATTAATAATAACGTAATGATTAAAATATTATGAAATACATCCTCTCCTCCACTATATAAACCACCTCTAACCCCTGTTCATATCACACCACTCATGATTTTATCCTTTCCTATTTTCTACCAAATAAACTTCCCAATCCACCCTTAAGTCAAATACCAAATTTTCCCACCAAAAGCCCATAACCAAATGGTTTATGGAGATTCTCAAGGAGGAGTTCTCAATAGGCAATCCTCTCTTCCTTTTTATTTCAACTTCCATTAAGAGTTCCATTATTTTGTTTCTCTATCCTAACCCACCCTCACCAAATGATATGATAATTCCATTAGCTTACATAAATGTTAATTTTATTATTATAATTTAATATTTCCCCATCCTTTCTCTTTTCCCCCTCCTCTTATACTAAATATGAAAACCCTGTCTGAGATATGTTTATTTATCACATTCATGGATGAAATTTTTTTAATTTATATTACTGTCTTCAATTATGGTCATGAAACCATTATTATGGTTGAACCACATCATGATATATTAATTATATCTTATTGAATGATTTATAGTCCTTACATAATCATAATATAATATAATAATATAAAAGAAGTTCATTATCCACAGAACTACCAACTTAATCCAAATGTTTATCAATAACTTTTTTCTAATGAGTCATCCTAGTGGTATATAACAATATAATTATAAAATAATTTATATCAATTTAATGTCATTATTTATATATATTAACATTTCTGGATGTTTAACCACATTTCACACAATCTTCCATTCACTAAAAAAGTAAACCGACCATATAAACAACGAAAGAAATACTACCAAAACAATAAAATTGAACCACATAAACCCGAAAAGGCCATGAATAAACCTAATATGGTTATAATAAATCATGTAAATGTATAATAGGTTCTGTAATTAAAAATTAATTAATAAAAATTTGATTATTCTGGTCATTAAGATCAACTAAAGTACAGATTCAGGCATAAGTTAAGGGTATTCTCATCTCACTTTGAATTCTGTGAGATTTCAATCATTCACCCCATATTTCTCACATGTGGTTTATGTGAACATAATTTTGATATAAAATATCATGATTATATTTCTTTTCATGGTATTATTTGTTTCATTTTGTAATAATTAATTTTTTTTTTCATAATGCTGGATTGATTACAATGTAGTAAGGGACTTTGTCTCAATTTCCATTTCATTGAGAAACATTGAATTATGGACCTAATATTTCTCTTTGGGCGTATCAATATACAATTTTAGATCATTTTTCATTATAAATAATAATTCCTATAAATATCCATATTCTTGTATCATGGATATGATTATTTCCTTAATTCGTATCCCATTTCACACATATTTTTTAATGCAATTTATATATGGAAATGTTGATGAATCTGTATCCTTTATTCAATATAGATATTGAAAAGGAATATTAATCTTGTTTTAAATATATGTATAAAAAATTATTTGGACTGGTTGTGATGAGAGGGGCCTGTTATAGTCCATTAATGAATTTACAAGACTCATGAGACAAATCAGTTGGTGATAAACCCTTCGAGTTTGTTTCCAAAATATTAGACAGGTTTTTACCCACTGGAATAAACTATCTCAATTGTATAATGGTTCATGTACCATATACATGAAATCCAAATAATAATAATTTCATTTATTTATTATTCAGTTATTAATATTCACGAGGTTTTCTCTATGAAAAAATCAATGGATGCATTTTTATCCTCCGCTTATTGTTGGTAAGTGTTTTCATTTATTCATCATGCCATATTAGTTATTCTTAATTATTCATTATTATTATTATTTTGATTCATGATTGCACTATATGTAACCCTTACTGAGAATTTTAGATCACTATTATTATGTTACCTTTCCCCAGGATATAAATAAGATATCCATTATTAAGATTTTAAAGAGGCAGTTTTTTATAGTTTACTATGTATCATGTGGTATTTTCTATCTTTCCAAATGTAATTTGGGTATTATTTATATAATCTTGTCATCCAAAAAGGATAATATAATTAGTTATTTAGGATTTTTTTCTTATAATCATATATATATGATGAAATAATGCACCGACTCTTTGATTTGGGGTTCGATCCATTACAATTTATTTACAACTAATATAAATGTTAATAAGAAATCTAGACACTTAGTGAAAATAAGAAAACCAAAGAAACAATATGAGGTGGATTTTCTTATTGAAAAAGGTGGAGTTGATGAAATTCATCATTTAGAGTCAATTCCAAACCACTCTGATATATAATTACACACAAAGAAACACACAAACACCAAATAAATATATAGTTTCAGTCATGAGAAATTGGAAAATTGTTTACAAATCCATGAATCATAAAATGAAGACTAGTTAAAGTTAATAGAATTCAATATCTAAAACCCCCTTTGGTGTTTATTTATATTAAACCAAATGACAAGTCAAAATACCTTGAATATCCACTATATTGATACTCATATTTCATGAGAAGGAATAAACATGACTGAGGGGATTACAAGTGGTTGGGAAACACCTATTTCCCTCTTATAGTTTGAGATACCCTTTCCATGGTAGGGGAATATATCTATGGAATCTCCCCATATGAATAACCACATGAGACATGAATAACCAAATTAATCCAAAATAATGATAATCCTTGAATAAACATTTATTTAATTCAAAATGGTTTGTTAGTAGATCATCTAGAGGAATCATTAAAACTATGAGATCAGATCCATGTGGACTGGTGAGATAGATCTTGTGGGGTTCCTAACAGAAGTTGCATCTATTGGTGGGTAACATTTTCAAATTCCATTATCATAAACGGAGTGACCATAATCAATGCTGAAGAAAAATAATATCCAGATGTGATTACATCTAGTATATATCAATTAATCAATGGTTAATATTCAACTACTACACTATAAGGATAAAAGATATATAAAATAATAAGATAGTCACCACATCAATAGTGGCCTTATGGATATATTCCCATTTAATAACATAGTGAAAAATGAATCCCGGAGTAAAATATATGAAAATAAAAATCAATGTAAATAAATAAAAAGGGAAAATGTAAAGAGATTAAATTTCAACATTTATGGGGGTGTTAAAATTAAAATTGTCATCTTCCATCTTATGTGACAAAAAACTATCACTAAAAAAATGGATTCCAAATAATAAAACCAACTAATATTAGTGGAGAAGGAAGAGGGTACCAAAATCCTTGGATGAAATCCCAATTATGCAAAACCATGGATAAAATAGTTGGAGGAATCTAAATGAAGAATCCTCTAACAAGAGATGACTTAACATAATATTCTTCACATTGATCTATTTAGTCGAATCAAAAAAATACAAGAACCTATCACACCATAACATTTTTAAATAGATTCATAAACATATAAAATATCCATTTTTTTGTAAAATTAATTATAGTAATAGTGTATTGAATTTAATTATCACCACCACCATCACCACCATCACTCAATAAAAATAATTAATACTAATTGTTAGAAAAATTTATTTATTTAAAAGAATAATTTTTTTATATAGAAGTTTATTTTTTCATCTAAAAATGAAATAACATAATACATCCATTAGTTATCTAAAAATAAACATAATAATAGTTTACACTTCACATGCATGAAAAAATTAATAGAAATGAAATTTAGCTAATTTAGAAAAATTATTTCAAAATATTTCAGGTATAATTTATAATGATTACATAATTCCATTATAAATTTTTTTAATTGTCATAAGTTTTGGAACGACATGAGTAATCTGATCATAGGGTTGCAGTTTTTAATTCCATGTTCAAAATCTCTACACCTTTTATACGGAATGAACATTCTCTACCTTTCCACACTCATTCTTGAACCAAATTCATGTATATAGTGGTTTAAACACAAATAACACAAAAGTATCAAACACATAAACATTACTTTGAATACTTCCCTTTTAACTAATAATTTCTTGTTACTCTCTATTATCACCATTCCACATGGAAGTGGGGTCCACCACAAGATTTCGATGGAGGCCTTCCTACTATATAATGAAATCGCAATTGTGAAGAATCATCACATACCAAAACTAGGGTATTGTAATACCCTTTCCCATCATTATGGCCAACTTAGTTCCCTCTTACATGATTTTTATCTAAGAGAATAATTCATTAACAAAAAATGTTGAACCCTCTGTGGGATAATAATTTTTTTAATCACAAATCATTATTGATTTCTTTTATAAGTCAATTCAGTCAATTATTCAATCTATTATAAATGTGTATATATGTTTAATAATGTCTAAATATATTTATCTATGATTATTTATGGTTTAATATTGACATGGAATTATTCTGTAATAAACCGACACTTTTTGAGAATTCTATGTTTTTGACTCACCGTTAGTTATATTCTTGAGTCACCGACAGTTAAAGTAATGATACACTGATGTGACCAAATGGACGATTCACTGATGTGTCAAACCAATGACAACGGCCGCACCGATGACCATGGACTCACTAAAGACAATGGTCACACTGATGATACAACTATCTCACTGATGCCGATCAAATGGCCTACAGAAACTGATGCTTATCACTTGAACTGCCGAAGCCGATGCTAATCAAATGACCTACTGAAACTGATGATAATCAAATGAATTACTGAAAATGATGTTGATCACATGACCTACCGAAGCCGATGCTGTTAAAATGACCTATCGAAGACGATGCTGATAAAATGACCTACCAAAGCCAATTATGATAAAATGACCTACCAAAGCTGATGCTGATCAAATGACATATCGAAGCCGATGCTGATCAAATGACCTACTGAAGATGATGTTGATCAAATGAGCTACCGAAGCCGATGCTGATAAAATGACCGACCAAAGTTGATGAAAATTAAAAATCACATACTGATCTCACGACTCAGCGATAGTCATGAAAACTGTTTGAATTTTTATGAACTCTTATTTAATTCCAACAGTCATATTTTCTTATTTGAATGAACCTCCTATTAATTAATGTTGGTTGTTGGATTTCATGGAACTATTTATCGTACCTATCAAAAAGTAATCATTATTTTTTCCAGATCTCAAGGAATAAAAAGGAATATCGACCTTCAGTAAAATAGACACACAAATATACACAAACAGAAACATAAGAAGAAGTAGAGTGTACGTGTGTGGGTGGAGGCCAATGAAAAATAAGAAGAACTTAAAGAAAACCAATGAAAACCAGAGAGCTTCAAGAATATCATTCACCTGGAAAAAACACTGAAGCCTAGTTGATGTGCCTTACTGAACATCATATGCACAAGGATGAATAACTATAGCTGGGAAGAACAACGACACTCTGTTTTGTGTCATCTTTACCAGAAAAGAACTCGAATAACAACTACAACATTGAAATGACTCCATGAATCATATGAAAACACTAAAAGCATTATAAACTCATTATACATTTATTTCGTTGGTAGTAAACCATTGATTAATATTTTGAGCAGTGTGTGCACACATGTCTATTTAGACACACACTAACTCCTGGGCTAAAGTGGAGGATACTAAATTCTCACACCAAACCTCTTACACCTTATTGTCTCCCACTGTGATTTGTGGAAGAGTTTAAGTGTGACATGGACAGCCTGAGTTCTTTTGATGTTGTATACCAATGTAGAATTTTGGTAGAGTTCTGTTGTTCTGTATAGTTTGATTATTGTTGTAAAACCCCGATCCAGGGTGGGGATCATAATTAATATAAACTGTTTGGGAGGGATAAGTCTCAGCATGAGACAGAACCTCTTGTTTTATAACTGATGTGGTTTTCTCCTTTGTTAAAACTATTTTGAATATTCCGCTGGTAATTAAATTAAATATAAATATGTTTTAATGTTACTATGATAGTTGAACTAGAAAGTGTTTGTAACTTTTTTGAACCGGTTAGTTAGTTTCAAAAGTTAACTTAATTTTAGATTAAGTTAACTGAAAAGTAATCAATCCTTGAGAAACTAATTAAACATTCACAATATTTATAAATTCACTATATTTTGTCTTGTTTTATGAATTAGGGGATTTTAATAGAAATATTTTAAACAGATATTTTTAATTGGAACTCAATTCACCCCCCTCTTGAGTGTCCACTCCGACCAACATTTGGTATCAGAGTTATTAAGAAACACTCTTCTTGTGAAAAGATTTCAACTGTGATTTTAGTTGTATTTTAATGATCTTGAAATTTATGTTAATTTGAAAATTTTATAGATTTATATAACATAGGTGTTATGGATAAAATAATATAAGGTGTAGCTACAAAAAATCCACCCTTCTTTAATCATTTTAACTTTGCCCAATGGAAAATCAAAATGAAAATTCATCTAGAAAGTTTGATATTTGACATTTGGACTCCCATAGAAACTTAGTATAAGATTCCAGAAACTGTTAAAACTACTTGGGATGAACCTAATAATGATGCTTATAATAATAATTATAAAGAAATGATTTCCATGTATTGTGTGTTAGGAGATGAAAAATTTAATCAAATATCCACTTGTAAGGCTGCTTACGAAATATGCTATACTCTGGCTGTTTCGCAAGAGGGAACAACCAATGTTAAAGAAATGAGACTAAACACATACACTATTAAGTGTGAAAATTTTAAAATGTATCATGATAGACCTATTTTTGACAAGTATGTCATGTTCAAAGAAATTGTAAATACAATGAAATAACTTGAAAAGGTTATTCCAGTTAAGGAGAATATTATGAGATTACTCAGATGACTTTCAGAAATATGCAGAGGCTTATAAGTTTCAATTATATAATCTTGTGACATTAGTGCTTTTCCTGTCAGGGTGCTGATTGGAAAGTTGATGATGTATAAAGAAGAACTGAATGTAAACAAAGAAGAAGATGCTGAACCTATGAAGAAGTATGTATCTTTCAATACTTCTACATCAAAAATTAAGGAAAAAGGTAAAATTCAAAGTGAATGTGATAGATTAAGCAACGAAGAAAGTGCTCCAGAGAGTGATGATGAGATGGATCAGATAGCCATAAGATTTAAGAAATTTTATAGGAAGAAGATGCTTTTTCGGAAAATCCAATTATAAGGTAAAGTATGAAAACAAAGTTCATTAGAAGAAATTTTGAAAAAGGACTATTAAAATTGATGATATAGACTGCTACGAATGAAAAGGGAAGGAAAGTTCAAAGATGGCTATTCAAAATTAATTTTCAAGAAGAAATATGACTATAATGATGGAAAATACAAGAATGATATGAAAGCAACATGGAGTGATTCAGAATACAGGTCAAGTGATTCTAATTCTACTCAGAATGAAAAATATCAAAAAGCTAATATGTTTTTCATGACAAACACATCTGAGTTAACATTGGATACTCCTGCTTTAAACTCTTATTACTCTGGACATAATTATGATTCAGAAAACTTGTCTAGTAAAGATTAATTTTTAATATAGTAATATGATAGAGGATAACTACAATGAGATGAAATATAAGCATAATGCCTTAATGAAACGATATTCTTTAACTAGCACTGTCAAATCTGCACTAGAACTCGACAAAGAAAAGAATGATCAATTACTGAAAGGGAATACAGAACTGATATTTTCAAATGAGAAACTCATGAAATATTTGGAAACATTTACTAATGGAAAGGACACACTTACACAAATTCAAGGAAAGAACGTGGCACCAAAGTATACTACTTTTTTAGGTTATCAGCGTGGATAATGACAGATTAGAAAGAATAAATTTATTCCTAAATCAAGAAAGTATTCTTCTGGTTCTAGTTCTTAAAATTCCTATGCCTCAACTAGATATTGACATAGTAATAGATCAAATCAGTTTTATCTATCAAAATATCTTAATTCTATTAATTATATGAGACCAATTAGGAAAATATGGGTACCAAAAGTTTTTCTTGGTAAATTGTCTTGACCCAAGAAAATATGTGTACCAAAATCATTTTCAATCTAAAATTGTTTTGTAGGAACCTTGCATGAATGTTCCAGTAGGAAGACATGTTATTTTGACAGTGGTTGTTCAAGACACATGAAAGGATACTTTTCATGCTTCAAAAGCTTAATAAAGGTTGATGGAGGATATGTCACATTTGGTGATAAATCTAAAGGGAAAATCATCGGCCTAGGTCAAATTCGTAACACTGGGTAAATTATAATTTCTAATGGTTTATTTGTAGATGGATTATAATATAGTTTGTAAAGTATTTCTCAGTTAGGTGATGATGGTTTTAATGAAAATTTTGAAATTGATTCTTGTAATATTTTTAATTCTAAAAATGTTTTAGTATTTTATGCCTTATGAAATGAAAATGTATATGTTGTAGATTTGAATTCTTTATCTAAGAAAAATATTACCTGTTTAAATGATTTTCATAAAGAATATGGTATTTGGTATAGAAGATTAGGACACTAAAATATACATTCACTTAGAAAACTAACTAGGAAGAACATAGTCAGAGACCTACTTAAACTTGAATTCCCAGCTGATAATGTTTGTAATCTATGTCAAAATAGAAAGAAACATAAAAATTATCTTAAATAAAAGAAAGAGTTTTCAACTTCTAAACCTCTTGAGTTAGTTAGCATGGAATTTTTAATATCGTCAAGTGTTTATAAAGCTTTATATGGTTTAAAATAAGCTCCAAGAGCTTTGTATGATATACTTATAAATTATCATATTTCTAAAGGTTTTACTAAAGTAATACCAGATCCCACTATTTTTATTAAAATAATTTCTTAATATATTTTTACTGTACTAATATAG
Source organism: Viscum album (assembly GCA_963277665.1). NCBI lineage: Eukaryota > Viridiplantae > Streptophyta > Magnoliopsida > Santalales > Viscaceae > Viscum > Viscum album. The sequence continues at coordinate 712,150,305 of OY728134.1, read as the reverse complement.
GTTGATGATATTATCTTTGGATTTTCTAAAAATTCTTTATGTACTGATTTTTCAAATATTATGCAAAATGAAATTTAAATGATTTTAATGGGAGAACTCATGTATTTTCGTGGATTTCAAATTTTTCAAAATAAAGATGGTATTATTTTAAAACAAAGTAAATATAAAAAGTATATTTTAATACATTTTGGTTTGGATAGTAATAAAGTTAGTGATACACTTATGAGTACCACCTGTAAGTTGGGTAATGATGAAACTGGGAAACGTTTTTATCAAACCGATTATAGAGGTATGATTGGCAACTTAATTTACCTTACTTCTAGTCGACCAGATATCCTGTTTATTGTATGCATGTGTGCAATATTTCGACCTAATCTTATATAATCTCATTTGATTTCTGATAAAAGGATTTTCAAATATCTTAAACATACTACAAATTTAAGATTGTTCTATCCCACTGGACAACCTTTTGACTTAATAAGTTATTCAGATGCTGACTTTGCTGGTTTCAAGTTAGATAGAAAAAGAACATTTGGAACTTTTCATCTATTGTGAATGTCCCCGGTATCCTAGTGTAGTAAGAAACATAACTCTGTTGCATTGTCTACTACTGATGCAAAATACATTGCAGCTGGTAGTTTTTGTGCATAGACTCTCTAGATGAAACACATTTTATTGGATTATGGATATCATTTTAGGCATGTGACTATAAATTTTGATAACACCAGTGCAATTAATATCTCTAAGAATCTTGTGTCTCACTCTAGGACTAATCACATTGATGTCAGACATCACTTTATGAGAGATTATTATCAAAAGTGTGATATTTCTCTAGAATTTATTGACTCTGAACATTAATTGGATGATATTTTCACCAAGAATTTAAGCATTGAAATGCTATATTTTTTTAAATAGGAGTTTGGTATGATTGATCAGTGAAACCGATCTGTGAAACCGATCAATGAAACCGATCAGTGTAATGGATATATGCTACCGATTGAGTTATACAATATATGAAACCATTAGGGTTTATCAAAACAATAATGGTTTACTTTATCGATATTATATTTAATATTTTAACCCTAAATGATAAATGTAATGAACCAAATCTATTTCAATTACTAAGAACTGTTGACCTTCCATCTCCCACCGAACTCCACATCTTCTGAATCCCAGACTTTCAAACCCTTTGAACCTATCAAATCTCTTGAACCTCTAAAAGAAAATGAAGACGAGACATGACAAGTAATATGAAATCTCCTCACCTATGAAACTTGCTCAGGGAGAATCGAGCAGCACGACTCCAAGGTCTGTGAACCAGAAATTGGAGACTCGGGTGGTCACCATTGAAAACGAAGTAAGTTCCGAATGGGTGTTATCCAGTAATTCTGAATTTTTAAATGTGTTGGAGACGAAAGGATGGAAAGACTTATTCTGTTATAATAACAGAGTCTACTACCCAATGCTAGTTCATGAGTTTTATTTGAATTTGAGTATTTCATTGGATGGAGAAGAAGCAGCAAGATTATCATCAGTGATTAAAAGAAAACAATTTCTTTTTCATCGAAGCAATGGGTTGAGTTTTTGGGAGTACCACATAAAGGTAGATTTGAGGATTACACTTGTAATATTTCTCATACCACTGAATATTTTTCTAATGTGTATGCTCTGGAGATGTTGACTGGAAAATCTAAATCCAGAAGTATAACATCTTCTGATTTAGATGGAGAAAGTAGAATCTTGTTTAAGCTTATTCAACACCAAATCTGTCTCAAAATTGAAGATTTTGCTTCTGTAAAGTATCAAGATGTTTTCATGTTGTTTTTATTGCTAAATGATGAGAAGATCTACTAGTGTAGAAACATTAATATTGATATTATTGAGATGGTAAAGCCATCCGAGAAAGCTAAAACCTTTTTCTATTCTATGAAATTCTCTACCATGTTATAGTTTTTGGGCTGTGTTGAAGATGGAGAAGAGTGTATCTCAACTAGTAGTCGTTTTTTTATTTTCAATGATATATGGAAAAGGATGAACATTAACTGGAATACATGGAATAAGACATGAATTGTTAATGAAGATAAGTTGTATGAATCCATTAATCCTATTGAACATTCTAATAGGCCAATAGGGATGAGAGATCCCAGTTTAAAAACCTGATGAGGAAGTTGTATATTCTGATGAGGAAGAAGGGACAGAAGTTTCTATGGACACCATAGAGTCCCGTAAGAAGGGAACATGAGAAATTGAATCTGGTGATGATGTCGATACTGAAAAGGAACCTGAATCACCTCCGGATGACAGGAGTGATCCTGATACACTAAGTCCTAAGAAAAGAATGGAATTTGGACATGCAAGTCCACCTCTTACTTTACCTAAGTTAGAACCCCTTCTTGGTGATGAAGAAGAAGTTGACATTGAACTATCAAATTCCGAGAAGAATGAATCGAGTAGAAAAGATATTAACAATGAGTCTTCGGTAAACAATAATGAAAATAGTAATGGTGATGATGATGATTATGATGAAAATACTGGACTACTGGATGGTCACGATATGATTCAAGCTGATCCACAACCACATTTAGCTGAGCAAAAAACTATTCATGAGGCTGAAAGGATAGTGCAGACTGTGATTGATGTAGATTGACAAGACTCTCTTTCAAATTCCGGTAAAGATGATTTTGAAAAGCCTAAGCATACATCTTGTAAATCAGCATGGGAAGAAAACCCAGGTTTTGCGGTTATAGGTTTGGATTATTCTGTGGAAGAGGAAAAATAAGTGAATATCACAAGAGTATTTCATCCAGTTGATGATGGACCAGTTGCTGAAGAAGTGGAAGTGACTATAGAAAGACGTAGTTTTTCTGCTTCTCAATCTAATTTTGCTAAGGTTAAGCTGAGTTGATCCACCCAGTCATAGAAACAATGAAAGAGGAATTATCTATTTCTCTTGATCCTACTCTTGTGAATATATCTGAGGCTTCTATGAAAGACATTGTTCAAAGAGTGGTGAATATTGTTAAGCCTGACATATAAAATACTGGTGAAATGATTGGCAAACACATTTCCTATCAGAATCAAACGATCAAGGATTTGAGTAGTGACATAATATCTTTGTCAGGATAATTTAGATCAACCATCACTGGTATTATTGATGTTTTGAAAACCATATTGAACACCAAAAGAAATCTGATTTAAAAAATTGATGACTGAGATAACTCAGATTTTTTCTCATGCTAGCACGTCTAAAGTGACCATGATCACTGGAAATGAGATTAATGCCTTAAAAGATGTTATAAAAGTAGATTTAGCAGCCCCTGGATAGATTCTGGACTTGGATTCTTTGAAAAAGATGAATGAAAATAGTGATCACATTCACAAGATGGTGATGCTTTATTCGGCAGAGGCTAATAAAGCTCATAAAGAGATCAAAGAAAAAGCGGATCACTATTTTTATAAAATTTATAACAATCATGAGTTGAGCCATCTGTTTAATGTCTTGGAAGAGAATTTGAAGCTACATCCAGTCACTCAAGCCTTTAAGGAAGAGGTCCAAAAGTTGAAGGATTTTAATCCCACTCTAGAGAGTTTCATGTAGAACAAATATGATTTCGAGAAGGCCATGAAATATGGTGGTGAAGTAATTCAAGATTTCATCAATCTTCTCAGACCATATCTTCATGTGCAAGAAAAAGAAATTTCTCTTCCTACTACTGAGCCTCTCAGTCCATTCAATGTTGCTCCTGATCAGATATCATATTTTCATGCTTTGTCTAATATTCGGTCAGTCGTTCTGCAACCACCTTAAAGAAGATCATCTAGCCAACAAAAAGTGACCTTATCACCCAGTGTACTTCTAGCCAGAGTTGTTGTACCTCCTCTCTCCATCCGGCCAAATCAATCTTCTAGCAAGCCATATTCTGGCCCATTCATTACCCCCTCTGCTAAAGGGAATGCACCTCTGCACCCCCAAAAATAGTTGTGTATGCATTTTTTAAAGGGTGTATTATTTTTATTTTGTATCTTTTCAGATGTTGTTTCAATGAAAATCTGTTCCATTTCTCTATCTTATTTCTCTTTTTGATTATCCCAAAGGGGGATAAAAGTATAGACACATATATAAGGGGGGAATATATATGTATATCAAAGGGGGAGAATCATGTCGATATACTCATCTAAGGGGGAGAACAATATATATAATTATAAGAAATGGGAGAACAATATATAATCTCTAAATCAGCTTTAATCTCTAATTTCATGATATAGATTACATTAGCTCCAATAGGCATATAGCTCTATTTTATTCTTATATATGGTGTCATGATTTCTAGCATTGATGCAATGTTGATATGGTCAATCTTTTTTTATGATCCGATGTCATGCTCGCGTAACATATTTACCTTTAGAAATATAATCTTTTTATATAGGGGGGCACACTGAATGATAAATCATCTTTCCTCTTAACTTATGCTATATATTTGTGATTATCAAAAAGGGGGAGATTGTTGAACCCTCTATGCGATAATTATTTTAATAATCACAAATCATTATTGTTTTATTTTATAAGTCAGTTTAGTAAATTATTCATTCTATTATTAATGTATATATATGTTTAATCATGTATAAATATTTTTATCTATGATAATTTTTGTTTTAATATTGACCTGGAAGTATTCTAGATTAATTAGAAACATTGTGAGAATTCTATTTTTTGGACTCACCGTTAGTTAAATTCATGAGTCATCGATAGTTAAAGGAATGAGACACCAATGTGAAAAAATAGAAGAGTCACTGATGTGTCAAACCGATGACAATGGTCGCACAGATGACAACAGTCTCACCGGTGACAATGGTCACACCTATGATACATCTATCACACTGATGCTAATCAAATGTCCTATCGAAACCGATGTGGATCACATGACCTACCGAAGCCGATGCTGATCAAATGAACTACTGAAATTGATGCTGATCAAATGAATTACCGAAATTAATGCTGACAAAATGACCTACTGAAGCCTATATAGATCAAATGACCTACCAAAGTCGATGCTTATAAAATGACTTACCAAAGCCGATGTTGTTAAAATGACCTACCGAAGCCGATGATGATCAAATGACCTACCGAAGACGATGCTGATCAAATGACCTACCGAAGCCGATGCTGATCAAATCACATACTGATGCTGATGTAGATAAAATGACCTACTAAAGCCGATTAAATTTCAAAATGACCTACCATTCTCATGACCCACCGATAGTCATGAAAACTCTTTGAATTTTTATTAACTCTTATTTAATTATAATGGTCATATTTTCTTAATTTAATGCACCTGCTAGTAATTAATATTGGTTTTTGGATGTCAGGGAACCGTACCTTGTACTTGTAAAAAAGTAATCATTATTTTTACTAGATCTCAAAGTATAAATAGGAAGATCGATCTGTAGTGAAAGAGACACACGAATATTCACAGACCGAGACAAAAGACGAAGTAGAGCATACGTGTGTGTATGTGGTGGCCAATGAAACAATGGATGAACATTAAGAAAAACTATGAAATCTAAAGAGATTCAAGAAGATCATTCACTTGGAACAAACAATGAAGCCGAGTTGATGTGCCTTACTGAACATCATATCCACACGGCTGAATAACTGTAGCTGGGAAGAACAACAACACTATGTTTTTTCTCAACTTCACCAGAAAAAGACCTGAATAACATCTGCAACATACGAATTAGTCAAGGGATCATATGCAAACACTCATAGAATTATAAACTCATTATCCATTTACTTCCTTTGATGTGTACCTTTGATTAACATTTTGAGTAGTGTCTGTGAGTTTTTCTATTTAGAAACACATTGACTCCTGGGTTAAACTGGAGGATACTATATCCTTACACCAAACCTTTTACACCTTATTGTATCCCACTGTGGTTTGTGGAAGAGGTCATGTGTGACCTGGACAGTCTGAGTGCTATTGTTGTTGTCTACCCACGTAGAATTTAGGTATAGGTATGAGGACCTGAACAGTCTGAGTACTATTGTAAAACCCCGATCCAGGGTTTTGATCATAGTTTATATAAACTGTTTGAGAGGACTAAGTCTCAGCTTGAGACTAAACCTCTTGTTTTAAAAATTTTGGGCTTTTTTCCTTTGTTAAAACTATTTTGAATATTGAACTTCTAATTACTATAAATATATATCTATTTTAAAGTATCTCGAACAGTTGAACAAGCATGTTTTTGTAATTATTGTGAACCAGTAAGTTAGTTTCAAAAGTTACCTTAATCTTCCGATTATGTTAACTGAGAAGTAATCAATCTTTGAGATACTGATTAATAATTCACAGTCATTATAAATTCACTATAGTTTAACTTCTATTATGAATTGGGGGATTTTAATACAATTTTTTTAAAAAAAATTGTTTTATTGGAACTCAATTCACCCCCCTCTTGAGTATCCACTCCGACCAAAATAATTATCGAAGAAAAACCCACCAAAACCACACATCACATTCTTATCCATGATACCCCCATTGAAAAAATATATTCATGGTGTCTGTTCTATAAAAATGAATTAAAATAGAAGCAGAATAACATTGACGTATGTGATAGACATTTTGAATTATTCATTTTTAAATCTTCACAAACATTACATAAACATACCAATGTAAAGGCACACAAATTCCTCCATAATAATATTTCAAACCCCAATTCAGAGATCAAGATTTATATTATGGAATTATGTATAGTGATGGTATCCACCATTTTTTATATTTTGGATGAAATAAAAAGAAATCTTAACCTAGAACATCAATGAATTATCTCAAGCCCAGACACATGGAAAAAAGAGTAAGAAAATATAATAATATACAGTCATCAATTTTGAACGAAATTTATAACTCCCCCTCAAATAGTCTTGTGGGTACACAATTCTGAGATTCTATTGATAAATTAAACGATGTAATATGAGGATCACAATGAGTCATGGATTGTTCTGTTTCCTAAAAGGATGATACAAGCGTTTGACATATGGAGGATTGGAGATGAACAAAAAGATCAAATAAACGAAGAAAATTACGATAAAAATCATAATTAAAATCCAATTTACATCCCCCCTCTCAATTATATATCACCATCATGGGTGTGTTATATTAGATCCCCATGACCTAGCATGATTTTAATGATTTGGAATATTTTTTTGATTTTTTAAATAATTATTTTTCAAAATTCATTTTACAATAAATACAGAACTATTATTAAAGATTTGGATTAATAATTATTTATTATGTTTTATTTGAGTATTTTATTTCCAATAAAATAATTTTTATTTATGTTTTAATGTACAAATGACTTCCTAATTTCACACTTATACTATTATATTTTGATCTATGTCATTCAAAATCATTTTGAACATGTGAGGTTTAGTCAATTTTATGGATCAGAAGAAATATCATGATATGTTAAATTATTTTTTATTTATGATTATATCGTAAGAATTTATCACAAGTGTCATATTAATCTTTAATAATTACTTGAACCAAAAAACTAAAATGTAGTATGGAGTTCTTAAAAATACATTTAGTAATTTGAAATAAACTCAATGAAAATAATATAATATTATATATGTTTCATATTTTAATAAATATAATTTATTATGTTGTATCAAATCAATTTTTTTTCATAAATTCAACCCAGAAAATATATTTTAATATGTAAATAATACATAAAGTAGCATGTGATTTTATAACAATATTTAAAAATGTAAATTTATTTTACATAAAAATTGTTTTTCTATAAATATTCTGAAATAAAAATTTATAAATATATTTTACATATTCCACATCCCTACTATTACAATACATACATGTAATGGATCTAACCCAAAATCATTTTCATTTTTTGATTTTTCTTTGTAAAAAAATATTAATTGAAATTTATAGGTTTAATTAATTTTGGAAAAAATAAAAAAAATAAAAAAACTCCAAAACAATAAATATTATTTATTAGGTATATTATATAAAATTTCTATTGAATAGAATTCAAAATAATATTTATAAATATACATAAATTAGAAAATATACATTAAATTAATTTGTTGTAGATCCATAATATTACTTGTTATACATTCTTTTTTTGAATGAATAATAATTGTTCAAAGGTTTATAGAAAATCAATCAATATCTGTGTATTAATCCAATTAGGAAATCAGGTAGTATGAAATGTGACTCATCTAAAAGACCATGGTTCTGGGATAGGCATGAAATGAAATTTTTGACACCTTAGATGATAATGAAAGATAAAGATCAAAATTGCAGAAAATAAGAGTGAATCCTTCAACCCACGAAACCAAACTATTGATGGTCATATTTTTGGGATGAGATGTAATTGAGGATAGTAATTATTTCTTTCTAATGGATAATATCAGTCCATCCTCAAAAAATAGACAACCCCAAACAGTAAATAATTTCCTCTGTGTTAGCCACATGAAGAGACCACCTGGATAAAATTGATTTTTGACATGCAATGAAATTTGAACCGAGGGTATCCTAGATAGAGACACAGATAATTTAATGGGGTCCAATGTCAAGAAATACATCCACATTAATAATTATATTACAATTATGGAGAGGTTCTAGGTATTTAAACATGCATTTTCTCTAGTTTGGTTGATTTGGTCATCATTGTGACTCCATGTTGTATGCCAGGGGAAGGGTTGAGCAACCTAGAAGGAGATGGTTTTGACCAATTATTAATAATTAAAAATTTTCTCCTGGCCCAATTCATCCAAACCATGGCTCATAATATATTCATTGAAATTGGGGGATGATTGGAATAACACTCATCCCAAATCATTGAATAGTTAGGTGTCAAAACCATAAGGGAATAATCCTTATGATTACATGCTTGCAACACATCTACTTCACTCGGACACTCAGATGTTGTGTGTGATGAAAATTATGATATGTCCACGCATAGTGGGAATGATGGATCATCCATAGAAAATTAAATAGTGATGAAATCCTTTTCAGGGAATATTAAGAAGCATGAATTCCAATAGCATTATCATTACTTTGGATGGATTGTGAGCTTCTAGAGGGCCTTCCATGTCACCATTGAATTTGAATCCAATTTTCCCCGCACAAGGATGTACCCATATATCACTAATTAAGTCACTAAGAAGTTTTATTCAAATATATATTTTCAAATATCAAATCATTTTCACTTAGTATACACAATATAATATTTATATCACTCTCATTAGATAATTAATTCATGTTTTCATTGCATTGGCTACTGTTATCCTCATTGAACAAAGATTTCACAATCAAATCAATCCTACCCTTGAGAATCAATGATGTTTCAAAAGATATATTGTTATCCATATTCCAAGGGTGTTTTAATTTATCATAAAATGTTCTTCCAACGATATTACAATAGAGAAATTTATTATGATTATTGTGAGACCCTAAAAATCATGGAAAAAAATCTAAGTCATTATACAAGCTTTAACATATTAAATTTTCAATACATTAAATATTTTATCCAAAGGAACAATGCATAAAGGGATATATGATGATAGATAATCCTACAAAACAACTTTAAAATATGTACATTATTTAAAAGGACCATATCATCAAACCCCACACCTCAACAAGCTATAGCGATGTAAAGTTCTGATACACCATCAAATGGGTTTTATTTTTCCATTATTAATAACCAACTGGAAATTTTCTACTATATCACTCAACTGGTAAAAAGAAATCTAGGTAAATTGAAAAGGGAAATTACATATGTTAGGATATACTAGGACACATCAGTTATGAGGATTTAATTACACACATTAGAAATAATTTTAATGTGATTTCCCTAAATTATTTTTGAAATCCTATCCAAGATACCCAAACCCAACTTGTTTTTTGAATTCCCCAAAATAGAGGGAAACCGCTATAATTTTTTGTACTTTTAAACCAATAAAAGACCAAAATAATGTGTACATTATCCTTTTTTACTTGAGTAAAACTAAGACTATAAAATATATAATACATGGAGTAGTTAACTAAATACTTATAAGTTATCTCATTTCTATGGATAATCTGGAAGATATTACTACATTATTTCAAGGTATATGTCACAAATATTAAACTTTATCTATAAATAAGAGGTTTGAAATAGGTTGTCACTACCTAAAATTCGTCACCCTATGCATGAAGTACTTCATAGTTGCTAAAAAAATTTATTGGAAAAAATCAATAGTCAACCTAATGAACAAAAAATGGGAAAGATGATCAAATATCCAATGACATGTAGTTGGGGTATAAATTTGAGAGAGGTCACCAATTATTTTAATACTAAAAGAGACAGTGGATATAAATTTCATGATGAAATCAATCCATTTATATTAGAACCCCATTTTACTCATAACGAACTAGAAAAATTCCATTTGACTCTATCATACTCTTTATTCTTATCGAGAATCGAAGAAATAATGCCTCTTTTAACAGTAGATCATGCTTTCATAGAGTCAAATAATGCATAAAAAATAATGTAATTAATAGATATGTGATTATTAAGGATGAAATAACATTAGTTTTTATAAATATTGGATGGTAACCATGGTGATAAATGGTTAAATGTTTTTCATAAAAAGACATTATAAGCAACCTTTCAAAAACAAATAGTCCTAAATTCCGAGAACATAAAGGTTCTTTATAATTAGAATGATGCGAATAATTTTCTTGTTAATTACATAATGACTAGAATTTTTCAATTCAATGTTCATTCATGATATTTTACGTGTCTAACTCTAAAATATGGAAAACAAATTAAATAAAAATTCATAATAATCATTTCATTTGGGTACCCCAATTGAATGTATTTTTTTTATTTACAACATATTAATACCATCATAAAAATCATGTGTGCGCTAGTGATTCATCGTTTTTAAAACCACTTCTTCGATACACAAATCGATATTGGATGAAATTACAAACCCCAACCCACATTAATAAAACAAATCTAGATAAAAAATATTGATAAGATCATGGATTCCCGTTTCATTGGATATATATCTACACATTGATTTTTTGGGGCCATATATAGAGTTATTTCACCTCTTTGAATAGAAATTGTGATATAAATTATTGGTATTTTATTTTACCACATCGATATGAGATTATCGAGCACTTTTTTACAAATAAAATCCTTTAATTATGAGTTTGACATCCCATTCTTCTCCTAGTATTGAGATAATAGAGAGAACACAATCAGAATGGGGAGAAAATTTAATACATTAATATTTTTTTCAATCAAATGAAATTTAATTATATGATGAATACATTTTAGATAAACCCCCCATTTACACTTGTAAACCGCAAGATTTATATTCATTCTAATGTCATGATCACCCAACGACCAATATAAGTGGATCTAATATTATAACCCCTAATCTAGTTTCTAAAATCTATAAAATATGAATATTATTTTACCCTTGGTTTCCTAGACTTGAAATAAATGTCAATAATGAATATATAATAATTTTATATTGTAAATTAATGATGATAAACATGTACCGAATTAACAAGACTAATCCAATTAAATTTCCAAAAGAATATATTAAATGGATCTACAATTGGATTATTTTTAGAATTCCATCAAAACCCAATAGAGGGTTTTTATAATATCATATTCTAGACTGTAACTAAAATGTGTGACCTCTTAAATGTCAATATTAGATGCATAAGGCTCATGTTCCCCTATGTTTTTCAAATTCTGGATAAATTTATCATTGAAATCCCACCAATAAAGAGTGGATTACTGTTTTTCTCCTAGTTTTTATTGGCTAACTTCATTGACTTGCATTAACCCCAAGGAAGGTCATCCTTAACAACTAAAAAATCACATTTTGGAGCACTTGGTTGATGGATGAATACTCCAATGTGATTATAGGTGAATGATTTAATCCCAACATACACTTCATCTAAACAATGGAGGATTATACCATATTCATGAACTTTTAAGGAAACTGTAAAAAACCATAAAATCAAAGTTTTTTTCAACAATATCTATGTCATTAGATTATAATATGAATTCTTATAAAAAACCATATCAGTGATGTTATTTTTTTTTGAAAAAATAAATAAATGAAAGTTATCATGTGTTAAAAATTCCACAATATTTCTAATATCATATTTTCATTGGGATTTGTAGTGCTAGACCAATCCATACTCCCCTAATGAGAATTCATGGTATGTTCCATCACCCACTACTTTACACCATTTATAATATATCTAATCATCCAATGGTCCCTCTAAAATCTTATTACACCTATTTAATTATCCCATTACTATTACATTATCATTCTACTCCCTCACATTCATTTTTGGAAACCTCTATTTTAGGCCATTCCCTTGATGAAATGATAAGAATTCACCCTCCCCTTGAATGATTGGATAAAAGTGCATTGAAATTATTATGGGAGTGTTTAGATCTTGAGAATATGAGCATATTTTATTTGGGTTGGATGATGGTTTCCTTGTTCCCTACACTGATATAAGAAGAAGTCTTGTGGGGTCACCATTACCATAAAAAATTTACCCTCGTCCTCATGCATAATCTTGGAGACTTTATAATCCACTCTGTTTGTTTAGAACATCCCTTGTTCCACCCATTATTCATAATGGTGATATATATCCAAAGACAGAGTTCCTGACATGATTATAAATTTTTTAGTTTTCTTATATTTCTTAAATAATTCCTTCACATATCTATCCGAACAACTTTTTTTTCTGGATCAAATATGAAAGAATAACATAATATTTTCGCATAGATCTAGATACAGTATTATATGAAGATTTATCATGATTTTTAAACCTTCAATGGATGAAAATGTCTTTTTTTGGGCCCATGACACCCAAAAAAACCGAACACTAGTAGCTTTTCATATTCAATGTATATACAATTGTTTACTTCTTCTATCTTATGAAATATTCCCCTCATAAGTGGATTAACAATTTCAACCATTACACAGATCTGTATATTCCGTACATGGTGAAAAGGATAATATTTATACCATTATATAAATTCCTTGATGTAGCTGTTGATTTCATGAATAAATCCGTATAATATACTAAGAAATTGAATTCCCTTAACACATATCCAAAAAGGGGTTTTAGATGGAATTCCCTTAATGATATCCTCTCTATCTCTCAGATCATTCATTAGAATGAAGTGATTGTCAATGAACAATTTTTTTCCTTGAGATCCATATATTTATCTTTGTCATTACTGATTTACAAGATCATATAGCAATCTTGAACTTATCACATGGATACACACTATTTTAAACTCCATGCATTTTACGACATGTTTTTTAGGGAATCCAGATTGAAGGGGTGACTGAACCCAAATCTTGATATGGTTACGAGTGATATTAAATACCAACGAAATGAATCATCATCCTTCTTTACCATGAACAACACCCAATCTTTCTCAATAATATATATATATTTAAAATGTTGTATCATATTTTATTTAATAATTCCACTCATCATTAATTGAAACTAGGTAATGAATAAAGAAGGAGTTTTTAATAGTCTAGTGATATGATCTAGGGATGCCACCAAATCACCACCACACCGTGGAAAACACAAAGAATTATTAAACCTTAGGAATCCCTATAGTGAAGTTCTAAGCCTATAGAAATAATTATATAATTTCCATGTTAAACATTATTTTTTATAAATAAATCATGTTTATTAAAATATATAATAGAAAAATTTATTTTACATTCAAGGGAGGATTTCCTATAGTATAAATAACACCCAACTATATATAATTAGAAAATATCTAAACTCATGCATAGAAATCAACATGATGCTAATCAAGGAATGGGTGGTTCCCTATCACATTCTATCATGGTAGTTAATATTATTTTTTATTATATGACTCTACTTAGTGATCTAAGGGAGTTTACCACATGATTAAAAGTTTTCCAATGTGTTTTCCACGAGTCTACTAAGTTTTCTTGTACGTGTGAACATTAAACTTCTCTTGTTTGAATAACATGCATGATACTTCACAAAAAACACCATGAAAACATCATCACATATGTAATTAAACCCCCCCAAAAAATACACTCCACATTACATTTGATAGGATGCTTGTAACAGATACTGGTCATGGTGTTGGTTATTTACCCATGAGTGGAGTAACAGGAAGAACATTGATTGAACTGATGGAGATTGGGGATTCTACCATTTCTTATTCTTACCATGCATCCACTAAATTTCATAGTGTTAATGTAGAGTAAGAAATCAATAATCCAATATTCAAAAACCATTTCATACATAACTACTGATGTTCAAAAATTAATGAAATTGGACAAAACAACCTTTATTTTCTAATACTTAGGATAAAACTGAAAAAAATTTCAACCAGTAAGTCAGGAAATTATATCAATCTATGAAACATCAAATCCAATGGTAGTTATTAAGGGAATATATGGACAAAAATTAATCTTAAAATTTTTATCCACACTACCCCTTATAATATGGTGACTATACTATTAGAGGATTCTACACTTTAATAAAATGAGTTAAAAATTTATTAAAATGAGGCAATGAATTTTTTTAGAAATAAATATAATCTTAGAAAATGTAAAATATAGTTTATTAAATATGGATTAAATTATAAAAAAACGAATAATAAGACTAAGTTAATTTTAATTCAATATCATTTAATCATTCCCCGCCAAATTTCCCATCATCATAATTGATATTTTGGATTAGATCAATAAGATAGAGAAATGGTGGAAGGATTTGGAATATATTTATTTCTTTTTTAAAATAATTTTTGAAATACATATTAAATATTAATTATATATGTATTTATAAATTATTTATTTTCTCTAAAAATTGATTTATTTATCTAAGGATTTGGTTTCATAAGAATTTATATTCTTTTTTGTGCACAAAATATTTGGTTGTATAATTTTAATCTTGCATTATTATATTCTTTGATAAGGCTTTATAATAGTTCATAAATATTTGATATTTGGTTGATTTGATATATTTCAAAAAAAATCATGTATGGATCCATTATTCTGATTTCGTATTGTTATTTTGAATTTATAATGAGATTCATGTTGAGATTTAGGATGTATACGACAAAAAAATAGAAAAATATAATAATCTATACATAAAAATACAATATATAAATTAAAATAAACTCCAAGAAAATGACATATATATATATTTCATTTTTTATTGTTTATTTTATTTATCATGTATCAAAACATTTATAATTTTTTAATTTTTTTTTCAAAAACATATATTTTGGTCTATATAGAATAAATACATAAACTAAATAGATATTTATCATCCAATTATTAATTTGAAATTAAATTACAATTTCTTCCATTTTAAATTATTATTGAATAAAAAGCTTTCATATTTCAATTTCAGGGGCCCCAACCATACAGTTGCAGGACCAGTAGGCAATCAAGAAAACCTATGTAATTTCTATTTTTATTTTATTTTACATTTTAGAGAAATAATATTTAGTTAATTTTATTGGATTAACTTTTTATAACAAAACATAACAAAAAATAATGCAAAAATAATAATAATTAATTTTTAAATATATTATAAAATATATAATTTATAATAAAATTAGTAATACATCATATAAATGTATTAAAAATAATTATTTTAAATTAAATTATCATATTATTACACCATTATATTAAAAATTATATATTCTTTTTCTGAAATTTAATATATTTATTAATAAAATAATATAAATAAATAATATTTTTTTAAGATATATTAATTTTTAAAAATTAATATATGTTGGTTGTGGGGTAGAAAAAATCCCCATTGGAGAGACCATAACGATATCATTTTTAGGGACCTGACTAAATGATACTCATATTTATATAATCCTATTTTCTAGAGTCTGATGTCCAAATGAACCCAAGGTAATGGTTCATACTACATGATAATGCTCCTTTTGTCAAGTAAATTTAGTTTTATCACATTCGAATGACAGAAAATAGAGATTTGGGAAAATATTTTGTGTGATCCTTACCTGAATCTTCTCCCCTCAAGCTCTCCCTCATCGAGTAAGAGTGTTAATTTCACTACTATATATTTTAGTTTATTAAGAACTCATATTTATCAGGTCTATACACTAAAATTTGATAGAGTGAAACTTTTTTTTATATACAAATAAAATTGTCAAATATTAAATTCATCAGTGATAAAAAAGGATGTGATAAAAGATAATATATTATGAGTAAATCATTTAATCAAGATAAAGGTTCACAATTTTTATTTATATACCTTGCACTGATAAAATCTACTCCTTTACCAATGGTAAAAATTCACCCATGTGTTTATTTAAATATTTATATATATTTATAAATAAAATATATTAAAAATAAGTAAAAATATATATGTAAATATAATAAATATGTATAAATTGTATAATTATATTATAACTCTCAGAATAAGAGTGTCTTAATCATAGAATATTAACTCTTCTAATATTGACTCCTTCTTTTCAGTATACACAATTTTTTTATTACAATACAATTTAATGGGAACATTTCTATTTGGATGTACATCAAATTCATTTGAAAATATTCACATCCATATATATTTCTTAATAGAATTAGAAGCCATTATATACTATGAATCTCTCATAAAATCAATAACCACTACTTTTTAACTACAATATATACCTTCCATTAAAACTTACTGAAGGATTTTATAAATATTTCCCAACGATTTCTTTAAAATTTACATGTGTTCATTTTTCGTCAAATAATTCTCTAAAATGTCATATATATATTTTATTTCCATTTAATTGTGATGGATAAAATAGATAAATTAAAACCATGTGGATACATGTCTAAATAATCTATTGCTGAGAAAATCTCTAAAAAATATCATTTTTAGGATTTAAAATTGAGATATTGTTAACTAATAATTTATTATTAATAGAAAAATAATTTTGGAGTAAATTGATTGGATGGTGGGAAACATTGAAAAAAAATTACTTCATCCATCAAAATATTTTCGATAGAATAATTAGTGTTAAGATGTAATAAAACATATATTTATGGATTCTTCCATTTACTTATTCTACAGACCTATTAATTCAATTTATAAGTAAAATATAAATTTTATATTGAAACAACATGAAATTAGTGTGAGAATCACTATTAAAATGTTGTCGACTAGTTATTAATTCACCTTCCAGTACTCATGGATCCTAAACCATATCATTTTGTAAACTATTGTACTTTGCGATAAAACCAATTTTATAATTCAGAATGTATCTCATGTATTCTCAAACACCAAAACCAAAATTTTATTATTAGTGATTAATAAAATAAAATAAAATAAACTAAATCATAATTTAAATTAAATATAAAATATTTAATAATAATGGTACTTTATATTCAAATATATTAAAAAATATTTACTAATATAATGTTCTGAAATATTATATTATTCTTTTATCTATAACAAGTACCACAACAATGAAACGTTATGAGACATGATAGCATGAGAATCAATTAAAAATGTACTTAAATAATAAGAACTTTTAATAGATGAAATATATGAAGGTAAATAAATAGAAGTGAAAATAATATTTATTACATAATAAAATCACACCATTAAATAATGATCAATTAAATTTCATGGAAAAATTTTAAAATATAATATGTCAATAATTCTGTCTATTTAATTATTATTTTTGGATTCTTTCTACGATCTTGAGATTTTAAACCATATTAGATTAAATCATTTTTTATTATGTTATTTAAAAAAATATAAAATTCTTAATTCATATTTTTCTATCACTTCTATATTTATATGGAATATATCTTTTAAAGGAACTAATATTCATAACAAAAATAAATATGGATAAAAAATTAATTTTATTATGAATGTTACAAAAAACATTTATTTTAATTGAATAAAATTGTAGAATATATGAATACCATATATATATATATACGTTAATATGTGTTAATTTTGTGTTTATTAAATGTTCTATATAGAAATAGGGAATAAAATGAATTAGTGTCACTCATAGGGGGAGTGAGAGGAATTTGGAAGTAGAAATTAAGTTATAGGGCTACTGGTAACATTTGGGGATGGAGTGATTCCTAGTGGAAACATGTGTAGTTAAAAGAACATTATATGAAAATAAATGTTCATTTAGGATAACAAGTGTTGGTAAACTAAATCAATATATTAAGAGCGTATGCATATATGTGTATGTGATTACAAAACATATATGAATAATATATACATATATCATGAAATTGGTACATAGTATATGCAATTTGTTTATATTAATGAGGAATTGGAGGTATCATAAATTACATATATAACAGATGCATACTATAGTTTCATATAAAATAAAATATTTTAATTCAGTTGTAAATTCAGTAATTATAGGGTTAAATTAATATAAATTTAATGGTATATATTGAAGTAGGAGTTTATAAACTAGTGAAGTTATAGAATTTTTTAAAGATGTGTTTTTAATATTGAATAATTATATAAATGATTATAGTGTAGATAAAACTAATACCATAGAAATAGTTGAATTTTTATAGAGAAAATTTCCCATTAATTATTATTATTATGGAAGTAAAGTTGTTGTAGATTAAATATATTACAATTACAAACCAAATGTGACCATTTCAAGAGATTCCATACTTGTTATAAGACCACATTTAGAGATATAACTGGTAATTCAAAAAAACCTCATGTGTGTAACCATCTTATAAGATTAGAAAACTGCTAATGCCTACTATAATTCATTCCAATATCTATCTATTTTCTTATGAACTATGTTCTTGAAACCATAAATAGACATATTTCATTGAGAATTAACTAATGATTTTGAACCATTAATCATTATGTTCTCTAAATACTATTTTTCAAATGAATATAATCTCAAAACTCAGTAGTCATATATAATATAGACTGCATATAAAATTGTAGGGATAATTACTTAGTACTCACAATATGTAATGTTTAGATGTTCAACAATTATGAATTAAGTCAAAATAATATAAGAGGTAATTTCACAACACTAACTATTTAATACTAAATACATATAGAGATGATGATATTGTTTCTATAATAGTATTTCTAGTTAATATATATATATATATTATAATTTGTTGAGGTGAATAATTCAATGTAATCATTTTCTCCACTCTAATAGATGGTCCCTGAAATAGTTTATCAGAACTAAATTTTATAAATGGATGATTATATAAAGAAACATCAGGGTTTGAATGATTTTAACTATTATGAAACAACATAATTGGAAATATAATTGAATAAATAATTAATATTAATCTGGGCATGAAACAAAAAAAATATAATTACATAATGATGTTAGAAAACATTACCCACATGTTTATATTTATAATGTATTTTTGATGGGAAATAGATTTTTCATGATTTATTATTGACATAAGGGAATGGTATAAATTAACCATATTTATGGAATGGATCCTCATCTAATAACATGTGAACTATTAACATTGAGAAGAATACATTAATGGTTATAAAAATTATGATGTTATTAGTTATTGATGGTTAAGAAATTGAGAAATAAGAACCATGTATGTAAATATTTATCTATTAATTAAATATTTACATTCTATAGTTGAGAAAAATATTAATGTTACATATAATTACATATAATAGTATAAAAAATATTTTGTTTAATAGTTATGGAATGTCAATTAAAACATTATTATAAACATATTTCTACCATTCTTAGTGTTCATCGTGTATATTATAGTACTTAATACAATCTTAGAGACATATTTGAGAAATAACTCTCTCTATTCATTATTGGTTATCAAATGCCAAATTTTTTTATCTGAGAAACGTATATGTCAACATTTTTAGGTTTTGTAAATACTATACTCATAAAAATATAACTCTTCTAAAAATAAATACATATACTTAAAATAGTATATAAAGATTGTGATTACCACTAATTATACATAATACATGGTTTAACGTTTTTCCATTTCCTTATAAAGGTTTTGTTAGGGAGAAATATCATCATGAAATTATAATATGGTGGGTCTAATTAAAATCATTGTTTTTTATTAAAAAAGATAAAAATTATATATTTACAAAATTAAGGATGTTAATGGTGTAACTAACATCTTATTCTTGTGTACATTTAAATCATTGTATTTTAGCGACCTATATTCATGATGGTTAATGGTGAATGTCTGTGTGAACATAATAGGAGAGATAAAGAAACATAACATTTTGTGGAGAGATCTAAAACTCACAGTGCATTCCTAACATACTAATTATAGAATACTATGATTATTTATAATAATAGATAATATATACCATGTACTCAAAGGATTTTATTGTTCTTTCATATACAATGTATGTACAAGAACTTACCATGTATTGATTTTCATAGTATGTACTCAAAGGAAGGGTATAAATAATCATTATATTATTGAATGTGAATAGACATAATCCCTATAGAACATTCAGTATGATTCACACTCAATTTAATTGTTCTTATATTCAGAAATAATGCAGTATGTGTTGATAATATTTTTGAATCAACATATCAAGATGTCTATGTTTTTATATATTATATTTTTTTTGTAAATTTATAAATAACATGTAATTATTAAATTGAACCATACATCATGTGTAATACTATTTTCTATTTCATTCTCTATGGTATTCTAGTAATGTAAAAAAAACATTTTTAATTTTTCCGTACAATATATTTATATCTTTAGTAATATTCGAAATGGTTTTCATAAATTTCATACATTTAAAACATAATATTCGTACAACTATTAGTAGAAAGAATGTATATAAATAGGTGGAGTATAATTATTAACAAAATTGAAATCAAATAGAGAAATTATTCATAGAACTATATATATCATAGAAAAATATTTTAGTATTTATAAATAATTATGTAAATATATAATATCTAAATCACATTTTCATCGGTAAAGAGAGACATAATGCTTTCTATTTCATTTAGAAATTTTGATGACTTTATGAACCACATAAAAATTATGCATAGCTAAATTATCAATAATTAATCTTCATGAATATATATTTATTTTATTTTTCTTTTAGACAAGATATTTATATGAAAAAATATTGATTAAATTAATAATTTTTTTGTCAAGTCAAAATTTCCACAAAATGGGTAAATATTTATGTAACTATTGATTTGTTTTCACATGATGAGATGTAAATAATTACATATCTCATTTTTTAATGTAATTTTAATATATTAAATTTTTATATGTTACATGGAAAAAAAGAAAATATTTACATTTATTAAAGTATTTAAAGAAGTACAATACCATAGAGGATTGGCATTAGGAATATTAAACGTAACATTCTAATAAGTTAAAAAGTAACTTTCCATAACTAACAATGTCAATATTTATAAACATGTTTCTATGAGCGTATAACCAATCATCAATATATTTTAAGAATTGTGAAAATTAACATTGGAAAACCCATAATGAGATATATAAGAAAATAATATTTATTTTTTAGAATGTTATCTTAGAAAAATAATTTTTTGTTAAGATTTCATACTTATGCCTTATACTCCACATTATCTTGATTAGGAAAATGATTTTCTTAACTTATGTCAGGATTAAGAAAAAGTAATTACACAAATTTCATAATGGAAATTGTTATCTTATACTCTATATGACAATGTTTTTAATAATCCCTATAAAATTTATAATTTGGAAACATATCATGACTGTACAATAATGAATTTATTAAATAAAACAATTTAATATTTTTTTGAAAAATATTAAAATTAATACAGTGAAAATACTAAAGAGTCACTTAAAAAGAGAATTTGATAAATATATGAAGGTTTTATAGGAAAAAATGTGCCTAATAAATAGTAAAGAATAGTAGATGAGTCATTGTAGTTTCTCCTATGTCTGATTGAGTATATAATAGTTAGGTACAACGGATATTAAATTATGAAATAATATATGTGTTAGTTAGATTGCATATGTATGATTCTAAATAAACAAAAAAATCAGTTATACCTTGTAAAAAAGTAGATTTCTTATGAATTATAGTCTGTTTCATGAGTTTCTCAAGTATTATCTATATGGAAAATGTAAACAGTTGTAGATTTAATGATAAGAAAACAAAAAAATTGACCATTAATGATGGATTTTAATGAGTAATTAAAAAGAAATTATGTTTGTTTATATTATGATGTCAATATTGTAGTTTTAATATGCATGAGATAAAAATCTAATGATTTTGTATTATTATGATGAAACATATATAATATTGTGTCCTAGAATTAATATATATAAGAGTGAAATAAATATTGAAAATATACACCAACAATGAAATGTCAAAAAATATCGTGATTCATCAAAACATTTATTCATAAGTTTAAATTTATCATGTCACGTTCATTGGAAGAACGTGAGAGGTTTTACTAATCAGATGGTTATATGTGTTAAAAATGTGTAAAACATAAATATTCCTTGTAATTATTGTAAAATATTTCCAATGTTATTAGAATTATATAGTGGATATGAATCTTATATTATAATATTTAACATCATATTAAAAATAATGTATTTGGAAATATTAAAAAAACTGTGAATACAATTTGAGTAATGTAATAGTAACGGAAGAATAAATATCCAAGGAATCATTCGAACTGATTTGAAATATGAAATAATATGGCTTATCCATAGTTTATTTTTTAGGTTTAAACAACAATTAAGTAATTATAAGGACATTTATTTTCCTTATTTTAATTGTGGGAGAATATAGTGAAATATGATAATAGTGTGAATATGCAAATCATAATTAATAACAAGATATGAAATAATATACTAAAATATTAAATAAATAGTTAAAATAAAAAAAATCATGACAGAGAATGCGATGACATAAATGTTAATGTATACTGAATAGAACTAATGAACAATAAATTTTTATTAAAATATAATATCAATGGAATTTTATGTATGAAATTAAATTATATCCCAACAATTTCATCTAATGCATAAATATGCATACTTTTTTACACCAACTAAATGACTCTTTGGAAAATCCATCTATTCGAGAATAACATTTGTAATGGAAAACATTAATATTTATTATGGTTATTATGAGTCATTGGTGTTTCATATCAACAATTTTAATAATTTCGTATAAAAAAACATTTATATAAATGAATAGAAAAATTAAAGGGAACCAATTATTTTAAGTTACTATTTTTTAATGAATTATCCTAAAAAAAACAAAATAAATGGAAAACTATTGTGATTTAGTTCTAAAAAAACCATTCTGTAGAAAAAAACAAAAATAAATTATAACAATTTCAAAATACCATATAATAAAAAATGTTAAAACCCCATTAAATTAATTATTACTAATAATATCACCCAATAATACGAAACAAATAAATATTTATATATATGGTCACTGTAGAATTATTAGAAAATGAATCACATAAATAATTCAAAACCATTAGTAAATGAAGAATTATAATGAATAAGAAATTATACAAAGTACCTAAAATTTTTAGATGACCTAATACAAGGTTTCAAGATAGAATTCGCCAGAGAATTCTTTTCTAAAATTTGAATCTAAAATAAAAACATGAAAAGAAGAATTTAAATGAATGATCTTATGGTATATTTGATTTAATAAAGAGAATAACATATCTACACAGACATGGAGTGAAATGTAAATATAATTTAACCACAATTATATTTGACTCTATTAATATAATTGAATTTAATGAGTGTCAATTTTTGGAAATATAATTACATAACCAAGCCATATCAGTTATTATAAATGAAATATGTGGATGAAATTATATGAAGCAATTTTTTGAAATGAAAAACACATTTATTCTTGTAGAATACCATAACATGTACCAGTAGTAGGGTGTATAGGCTTGGCCAAGATTGATTTGGTAGAATGAAATGAAAATTTAGAACGTCAATGAAGGAATCCATGAATCATTTATGAATTGAATTTATGGTTATAACAACACTAGTATGTGCACTATATTTATAATGGATGGAGGTATAACTATAATTATGATAAAATTATTTGTCCATAATATCATAAAGGGAATTAGAATATATCATTCTTGTGATTTAGTAAAATTCAAATTGAAATCATACATTTATAAATATTAGAAAATATATATATAAAAAAACTGAAAAAATAACTTTAAATATTTGAGTAACTCCACCCAAAGACATTTTTAAAAATATACTTGGGATGAACATGATAAATAATTTTAGTAAAATATTGAAAGGGGGAAAACATATATATAATGACATAATTATTTTTGATGTTTTAATGCACAAAATCATGGAATGTTATATCATGTCATTAGTCTATGGTAATATGTATATATATAAAATTAAATTTATCATTTAAACCAATAAGATTCAATATAATGGAGTAAAAATACTAGGGATATATAAAAACAAGATCTA
Organism: Viscum album; assembly: GCA_963277665.1. Lineage (NCBI taxonomy): Eukaryota > Viridiplantae > Streptophyta > Magnoliopsida > Santalales > Viscaceae > Viscum > Viscum album. Next base: position 712,125,743 of record OY728134.1, on the reverse strand, counting down.
TGGTAAGAATATGATACAAAATAATCATATATAAAAATATAATATTGTATGGATAATTAATCAAATTAAAATTTGAATAAGAATAAAAAATTCGTTAATAATTATTATACCCTAATAGATAAATATTTATATATACCCAATGACATATGGAACAATATATTGTAGGAGTTGTGAAAGTATGATGACTCATTGTTAGTTTTTGGTGTTGTGTATACTTCTAAACATGAGGTGGAATTGATGGGATGTCCTTATGACAATGGAGGGAGGATTTGAAGGATACTAAACTACATTCAATGTTGATCTATTGAAAAGTACGTCATAAATGTAGAGGAGTATGAATTTCATGATGTAAAGTCCTTTTGTGATATAAATCCATTATAGGGTAAATAGTAATTGGAATTAGATGTTTTTGGATGTAGTCGAAGTGGAGGATGTTTGTGCTAGATATTTAAAATGGAGGAAGCAAGGAGGAGGTGTTCGAAGGTGTGAGGAGGAGTGGGAGTCCAAGAGTTGGGTTGAGGAAGAATACATGAAAGGTAGGGAGAATTAAATGGTTATGGTGGTGGGGTGGGGGTTGAAGAAAAAGATATTGAAGAGGATGAGGGAATATAAATATTGATATAATGGAAGATTCATTGGGCTTCATGGAATCATAGAATTGATGAGGTCAGAAAATGTAAAAAGAATATAGAAAAAATGGCTACATGTGTGAGTAGAGTTAGTAAATGGAGAGGAATGTCCATTTAGTAATGCATATAATGATAATAAATGAATTTTTACATTGTATTTATTAATAATAATATGTATTTTTAAGATAAAATTTGTGTGTGTGTTAAAATTTTAGTAATGAATATATATATACAAATAGTAGTTATATATATAATTATATTAAATTATACGAATAGTATATATAAAAATTATGTTAATATATAATGGAAATTAATAATTTTAATTCATGTAATTATCATCAATCAGATCACATTATTTACACAACTTATAAAAACCCATCTTACAATAACTAATTTGAAAAATTCCTCCCGAACCACCCTCCAATGTTAAATCTTTTCACATACCTTTCAATTTAACTTTTCCATACCATAATTATTTATTAATGGAGTTTAGGTCCCAATAATAATTTTTGGGGAAATGATAAACAAATAAAAATAAAAAATAGGAACTCTTGACATTATTAAAGCATTAACGGAGTGTGATTAAATTTAAAAATACCAGTGTATGAAAAAAATCATATTCTCAGAAATTAAAATTTCTACCACCACCATCCAAATCTAGATTAAATAAAATTAAATAATATTAATTTTTAATTTTTTTTAATGATTTGATGAAATAATTCTGTTATAAAATAGTATGTTTTTTCATTTCCATTTTATATTTCATTTATTCAATGTCATTAAATTGTTTCAATAACTAATAATTTAACATAAATAATTTCCAAAAAAATATTATGTAATTTAAAAAAATAAAATATTTTATTTATAGTGTTAAATAAGGTACTTTTTCAATCCATATATGAAATTAGAGAATACATAAATAAAATATATCATATTACACATAATATAAACTTTACTCTTCACAAACATGGTTAAAAACTCTATGCTGATTTTTAGTTAGCATTATATAAATTTAAAAAACAATAAAAAATAAATTAAAATTATTTTTTAATTACATTAAAAATTATGGTGAATTTAAATAGTTTTGGAAATTAATGAGTCATTAGAGATAAGGGTTTTTGTTTTGGAACCACCACACACCAGATCTAAAACTTCTTTATCGACTAAACTTTTCCATCATTCCCTCACACTTCAAGGGACCCACATTCATGGCTACAGTGCTTTCATCTCAAATCCAACCAATAATGAAATCAAACCCATGACATGACAAGTGATGGAAATACAACCCAACATGTACTATCAGGGCATGGGTGGTTCCCCATCAAATGATTTTATCAATTAACACCACTCATACATCACTAGATATGGAAAAACATCCCACAAAATCTATACCAAAATCTCACCCAAAAAAATGATCATCACAAAAAAATTAAATGGTGGGGTTTATTCAAAAGTTAATGGAAATAGAAGATGAAAAATACTATTTGAATAGATTTATATGGATGATTAATCCTTTTTCTCTATCTTTATTACTATCACATAAAAATATCAATTTTAGGGAACATGAATCCCTCTGATCTCCAATTTCAAAACCCTTGTTCCCAGACCAAGATTAATGTTTAAGAATTAAGTACGGATGAGGAATAACATCTTGTTTTTTAATATCTCTATTGTAACAAAATAACCAATCATATATAAATTAATGTTACTCTATAAACCCATTACAAAGGGAAGAATGTTAAGGAATTAATGGAATCATTGGCCACTAATTTATATCATAATTTTTTCTGCCCATCCCAATTTGGAGACATGATTATATGAGTCCATAATTAAATGAAATAATTTAAAAATACTGGAAAATGAGTAAAATATTATTCTGATGCTTAAAAAGAATCATAGTTATTTATAAATTTTCAATAATAGTGATATGTATGATGATCATCTAAAAATAGAATAAGAATATAATGGCGTCAATTATGTTTCATTTAATCCACCTCCAAATTATCCATCCCCATTATCTCCAAATTAGATTATATTTTCATTTAAAAATATTGTTTCAATTATTTGAACATTATTTAAAATTTTATTTTAAAAATCTCCAATAGTTTTTTATATTAAACATAATTGATTATCTGATATATTTATTTTACTAATTGTTTATTTTCTTTTCCATGTATTTGGTTGCTTATTGAATAAATTTCTGGTTTATTAAAAAATATATAGTCTTTTCTTATTTTAAACATCCATTATTTTATTTTATTCTAATGAATTAGAGATCATATGGAATATTTGATATTTAATTGATTTGAAGAATCGATTTAATAACATTTAAGGGTCCATAATTTTCATTCCTCATTATTTGTTATGAATTTATCACGAGGATAATGTTTTTCTCTAGGGTTTTTTGAAAACAAAAAAGAAAAATGTGGTATGATTTACATAAAAATAAAATAAATAATTTTAAGTGAACATGATGAAAATAATTTATTATTAAATACATTTCAATTTATTAGTAAATTTATTTTTCATATATGGCCAATTTTATTAATTCATCGAATAAATTATATTTTGGAATGGGAAATACAGGTAATCAATCTCAATGGGATATGATCATTCAATTATAAAATATTAAATTTAATTAAATTTTTTTTTTCCAGAAATTATATTTATATATTTGTATAAATTTTATTTTCTTAGGCCCTAGTCCAACTCTAAGAAATCTTCCAGGATTGTGGTCTGACCCACAACCTTATTCTTGTAATTTTTATTTTTTAGTGAATGATAATAATAATTTAATTTTATAGAGTGAATTTGGTTATAAAAATTATAACCATTTAAGAAAATGTCAACAAATAATTATGATTGTCAAAAAATCTATAAAATAAAAAATTTGGAATATAATACAAAATAAATCATTTAAGTATATATATAATAATTAATAAATATGTATTAAATTGGGGTATTTTTTTCAATTCAATTTTTGGTTACATATAATTTTTTATAAATTCAATCATGGATATTTAAAAATATCATAAAAATATTTATTAAAAGATAATGTTTTATTAATTTTTATAATAATTCATATATGAAAGAAATGGTATGGACATAAGGCATGTATTCCATACCACAAGGATTATGGATTGTGTAGATCAGACCAAATGCTACACACGATCACATTGGAATCTTTTATAGATAGATATTTTCTAAGAAACCTTATGCTAATAGGTCATATCATGGGCTCATATTATTTTTGATAGGTAAAAATAGTCGTGTTTCTTGAAAATTCCGACAACAATGACTCTCGATATTATTTTGAATCATCTCAACCCAACATGTTTCTCCTCAAGCTCACTTATATCATGTTTTAGTTTTATAAAACTATTATATACTCATTTTTATTAACTACAAAAAATTTATTAGCACTAAACAAAAAACACTACTACATGGGGACTTCTATCATCAATTGATAAATCCACTAATAAACATGGAAATTATAATTGTTTAAAAAAATGTGACCAAAGATAAAAAATTGTCATTTATTTTCTTATATTAATAAAAATACTCTTATATAAATTCAATACCGAGAATTGATAAAATATCCCACATAACATCATTAAAAATCTGACCTTAATTAATTTAATGATTATAAAAAAAAAATTTGTATTTATTTCTATGATTTATATAAAAATAAGTATTTATATATAAATTTAAAATAAAAATATAATTTATATAAAAATATTTTAAATCTTTTAAGAATATGACTACAAGCATGTCGGACTAAGTGTTTCTATAATGAAATATGATCTCCACCAATAACCTACTTTTTATCATCTCCATTTACCCATTTTAAAGGATGTTCCAAGGATTTAATTGGATGTTTACATGAAAATGTTTTCACTGGTTGGAGGTTCTAGTAATTCAAAGTAATTTTCATTTCACTTGAAATGAAATGCATTAATATTCGTTAATTTTTGTCAAGGCTTGGATAGGAATTAGGAGACATGGTTTTTTTGTATTGTCTACGGAATGTTTCCTAGGGGCCAATATATATTTAATTTTTGGTTTTCAATAGGATTGTTATGATAATTTTACCTTGATTCCACTAAATATTGTTGGTGTGAGGGGATGTAGACAGAATTTTTATACATTTTGGACTGTCTATTGTGTGCTGATTATAGATTTTGGGATAATTGTAAGTTAATTTTTGAATAATTGTGATGTTTTTTCACTACTCATACAATTTCCAAATATCATTTAAATTTGGATAATTATATAATGTTTGTAAAATTTATATTTTTGGTTCAACCAAAATATTTTTTTACATAATATAGAATTATGAATTTTTGTACTATAATGACATTAAATGGAAGTTTTATTGAATGATTTAGGGAATCTTTTAGAATTACTCTATGGTACATTGTCTAAAAATGAATCATACAATTAAACATACATTGAAACATTCATTGAAACAAATACTATGACTAAAAGTGAATCTTACACATAAATAAATTAATTAATCCAATATTGAAGGTTAATATTATAATTTCTATGAAACATACACTAAAACATACACTAAAACAAAAACAATTCCCTGATGTATCCATTGAAAATTAAATTATATGAATAATCAATTCGTAAAAAATATGTAATGTTTATTTTAATAAATGTATTTTCTTAAATATAAATTTTTATAAATTTTTATTCCTATATTATTTACATTTTTATATGGAAAATTATATTATATCTAGAAAATTTTTGTAACAAATATAATATATTTTTTATAAAATAGAATTTCAAATAAATATATTTATTAATATTGAATATTTCTTAATTTGATTGTTATTATTTTTAAATATATTATTTATTTCATAACATTTATTGGTTTATTATTTGTAAGTTCTAATGTGTGACGTCCCAAACTAGGTTTCACCAAATTATTCCCCGAGCCGGTTCTCCAGATGCCCTCATGCACGCCTCCCCATACACCAGAGGGACCCTAATAGCAACGAGGGTCTGATAAGTCAGTATTAGGGAGACTATACAATGATTTATTATAATAAAAAACCAACATACGTAAGCAACAATAACCATGTTTGGAAACATATAAATAACCAGAACAATACCATGTTATATGATATTCAATACATGTTAATACAATACAAAACTGAAAGGTAAAACACGTTATGAAAATGAGAATGTCAAGTGTCTAAAATTAAATTAAAATTAAAGACACAAAAACTCCCAAGAGGGTTCTGAACCATGTATCATTCCCTCTCCCTTTCTCAAATCCCAAATAACAACCTATCCTAGGGCCTTTCCCATATCATGTCCTTCAACAAAAAATTCTACTCAGGTGATGATTAGGCAGCATGAATATGGTGGGAATACCACAATGTAGGCCACCACCAAAAGTGTCTAAACAAGTCCATCCAAATGATTGTGTAAGTAGTTTTATGGAGCAATAAATACAATGAAAAAGAAATAATTATCACATTGTAATTTAATCTTTATTCATAACACTAGAACATTTTTAAATTCATGTTTCCCATTTTAATCTTCATTCATTGTTATCATGAATTTTGTGTGGAACGCTATGTGAAGCACCCCAAATCTCATTCAGTGTAGGTAGCTATGCCAAAAACTCCGTATCCCATTCAGTGTAGGTCAACATGCCTAGCACTCCAAAATCTCATTCGGAGTAGCTCGTTATTCCTAGTAACCCATAATCTACTCGGTGTAGGTCGTCATGCCTAACACCCCTTAATATCAAGCTTATATTACTATGATGGAGTAACTCAATGTCCATGTCCCAATTTCGAATCAGTCTAGAATGCCATGTCTACCAACACAAAAATCACATCCATTTAATCATTTTTTAATGAAAATAATTATACACATCATACCATTACTAATTCAATGATTATTTAAACATATCAAAAGGCCATTAGATAACTCATAAATTAACTAAGCACATAACACATTAATTATTTCATCAATTAATTAATAATTCAACAAAATTCTCAATCCATAATTAATTCTTCAAAATTAATTATCCTTATCAAATCTTAACTTGACACAACTAATTATAACAATTTTTTATCTTTAATAAACATCATGGCACAAAATTAATTCTCACAAGTAATTATATTTGATCAATATTAGGGAATATAATTAATTCCTACAATTAATTATCTTACATATCCAAACAACATTTCATAATTAATTTCCCCAATAAATTATCATAACACACACAATTAAATATCTCAAATACAATATCTCAACCAATAAACAATATCCAAAACAAATATCAATTTTGGAAACACCCTTCATTTTTTATATGATTCAATTATCAATTAATCACCAAGGTAATAACATGTCAATTAAATATTCCACATTACTCAAATTTTGGAAATCAATTTTCATTGGAAGCTACAAAATCCATAAAATTACATTAGCATATGAAATCCATGATTATAGGTGTTAGATTTACACCACCTACCTCATTTTATTGATATATGATAGCCCAATGAAAATCCCCAAAATCCGACCGACACAATGTCATCGATCAAGCTAGAGATCTAAATCTCTAAGTCAAAATTATTACAAAAGGCATCAATATCTTGGACATATTTATGTAGATCATTAATACAAGGTCTAGATATATACTCATAGGTTTAAATACATGAAAAAATTGAAATATTCCATGAAAATATCAAGTAGTGATAGATGAATGGACTGGAGAAGAAACATGATGAAATCGACATACTGGGAATATAGTGAATCTTAAATCCTGGCTTTTGATCTTAAAGAACGATGTTAAAATAACCTAAAAAACCCTATGGATATCACTAGGGTCACATAGAATTTTTCAATCTTGAGGAAAGGACAAAATAAGGGAGTCTATGGGGTTCTTGTGGTTTTAAAATATATTGTCAGAAAATTAATCCCGTGTTCATGGTTTATTGGGATGGGATACAAAATTAGGGTAAAATGTGTTCCAACCATGAAAACCACTTTTTATAATATTTCATGGTTCTCGTGGTTTATAAGCACAATTTTTAAAATTGTGTGCAAACCGAGCAAACCACTCTATCTTGGCTTTCATGCTTGGCATGGTTTAGTCACAAGGTTTGTCAAACTATACACAGACCATGAACACGATAATATATGTTAGTTTTTCTTAAAATTTCACCCAGACACACCCCAAGATAGTACTCCAAAACAAAGGTATGTAAAAATATCAAAAAGTACCTCCAAACTTTCCCGATATGACTCATGAAAAATCTGTAATCTTACAATATGAATGTTCTAGTATAAGATTCCTTGGAAGTATCAGTGGAACATCCAATAGAATTTTCATTGGAAATTTATCATAATCTTGTGATGGTACATATAGTTTAATCTCTACAAAAAATGATTCAATGGAAGTAATAGTGAATTTTCTAGAAAAATTTCACATTCATGATTTAATGAACATATCACATGAACTTTTAGTGAAATATGCATTAAACATTTATTCATAATATTCATTATAAATTCCCCTAAAACCACCACATAATATATCAATTAATAGAATGTTACTTAAAATTTATAAAGAAGTTGTAATAAATAAGATAAATATTTTATTTTATAATTTTATTTGTTATAAATTTATTTTATGATATAAATTAATAAAACAATCACTATTTTTAATTTATAAATATCTATTTTCTAAGATATAAAAAATGAATTTATATATTTTTTATTGATTCACATTTTAAATTTTGTTAAATTAATGAAAATTTAATAATTAAAATTTTGGTGTTGTGTATTAAACAAGCAGTAGGGATGTAGTTTGAATCATTTGAGGATGAAAGTTGTCTCTATGTTACATATAGGGTACTAAATTTATTAATTTTATACCAACAATACATATAAAATAAGATAAAGGACAAATAAATCATTATATCATTATTTAAATTATATAGAAAGGAATGCCTTTGGAAGGTTGGAAAATGTGACACTAGGGTGTAATTTACTAATGTAGAGATACGTTAAAGTTTTCTTTCTTGAATGGGGGTTTGTTAATTTATTTGGACAACAATGGTTATGATATATTTGATGAAGTGCATAATCATCCATCGAAAAATACTGAATAAATTCATAGATGTGTTCCCAAAAAATAGACCACAAGTATATGAGTTATATGTGAATTCTTTAGATGATATTAAACCAAAGGATCCATTATCCGTGGAGAATACTATTGCAGGGGATAGATGTTGTGGGTTACGTAAGTGTAGATCACGGAAAAATTTTTATGGTTAAAAAATAGAATGGAAATTGGTTCATATTGAATCATGTGGCATGTTAGATTATATAGAAAAATAATGTTATGGTATCTCATTATTTTTAAATACTATGTAGTTTGGATTGAACGAGAGAATCACAAATATTTCCTTGGAAGAACAAAAAATTAAGATAGAAAGTTAATAATTTTTAGATGTTTTTACACCAAATTCAGAACTAATAATGAGTATTACCCATTATGGATAGATTATTGTTTTTAGGGAGTAATTATATATGGTTTTTTCAAAAACATTATAGACGCATCACATGATAAGATTCCAATATATATTGATGGATCGAGATGTAGTATTGAAAAAAAATCTATTTATAAATTTTTATGCGAAACTAAACACTTATTTTCTAATTGTAACTAATAAAATAAGAATATACCCATATAATAAATTAGATTAATTATAAATATAGTTTTTTAACTCTATTTATGAATTGTATGTCCTAGAACTATGATTCTTGTTTCGATAATATGGAGTGGGATTCCTACATAGTAGAATATGGTGATAGGAAGTCCCTATCCAAGAAGATGTATATAGGTTTTCAGATCAATGGAATAATTGATTTTGGAATGATTATATAATAATAGGTATTCACAACACATAATTAAGGTAATGTTTTAATAAAATGAATCATGATTATGTTCATTGAAAATAATTTCTTGTCAATATATCTATGAAATTAGATAAGCTATTGAAAAAATAATATAAGAAATTAACGGCCTAATTTGATATGTCGGATAGTCTCCCCATAATCATTATACATACCCTAAATTAATGTTCCAATTTTTTCTTGAAAATTTGAGTAAACTGGTTCCTTTTTTGAAATGTTTTGATATTTAGTCTTCATGATTTGAGATAAATAGATAAAAATATATTTTTTTGTTATCTAAATTATTGGATTCAAATATTTTAGTGTGAGAATAACATTCTATTTATGTAAATAATGATATAATGTCTCTTATTGATAAAAATAATAGGAATTACCACAAATTGAAATGGTGTTGATTATGATTTATTTCAAGATAGATACGAGTTATGACATTACCTTATCTAGTTTTAATAACTATATAGAAGGTTTGAATAATATAAATACATAAATGGATAACGTTTTTAGAAATGAATGTTCTGACAAAATTTTAATAATGACCTCTTTTAAAAAAGAATATAATTATGATAGGGGATGGTTGAATAAAAAATACATATTGAAGGCTGAAATAACCCATAACTAAAAATAATTAATAATAATTATAGTTCATTGATAATTTTATAGTTTATTTGAAATTAAAAAATTAATAAAAAATAGGGTCGTATATTTTTCCATTCAAAACACAATAGAATAAATAATTACCTCTTGATATTAAATATATTATTTCCTCAATTCATGAAGAAAATTAATTAGTGGAAAATAAATAAATTAAATAACATAGTATGTATAATGGTTAGGGGAATAAGAATCCGATATTACACACCATAAATGCACATCAACACAATCTTGGTGATTTTCATATGTAGGTACTCTAATCTAGAGACCATCACAAATTAGTGAAGGTAGTGTACCCCTTTACCAAAAAAATTCTATAGGGCCATCACGTTCTTTAAATTATTTGAAAAATATATAATATTTAGTATGTAATACGGAAACTACACCACTACTGTGATGATCCATTCATATTTTAATAGTATTTAGATTATGATGATGAGTTTGAATACCGATTCCACTCATAGTTTCCTCATAAACAGACATAGGTAAATTATCATTGATAAAGAAAAAGAAAAATATTCTTCAGAATAAAACATGCTTTCTTCAAACAATAGTGGAGAAAAAACTATGTATATGATCAAACATATATTTATCTAATGTGTCAATTGGATAAATTATTTCATGAAATGAAGTAAAATATTAACAACGAAATAAAATAGCATCAACAACATAGTTGGTAAAATATATAAGAAAAAAAAATATGTATGTCTCCAATGTGTAGCTCTAGAGGCGACAACATATTATTTTTTTGAAACTAAAAATTGTATCTTTCAGATAATAATATATTAGTATGTATCATAATAGTTTAATTAATCAGGTTAAATAGCTACAAAAATTTCATTGAATCTAAAAAATTCAACTAAAGTCATAACAACGCTCAGAAATATGAACGATTTAATTTATTCAATATGATCCTTTCAATAAACCAATAAATATCCTTAATGAGTTAAATAATTCCAATGGGATTGATATATAAATCATAGAAATAATCCATAATTTATTACTCTATAATTTACCAAGACAAATGTAGGGTCTCTTTGTGAAGTGGTGAACATCAAAAATTAATGTTGAAAATTTATAATGGATTACAAAATTATTATTAATGAACTATATATTTCATCTTCAATTCAAGGTATGCCTTCAAAATCAGCATTCATACTTAATACATTAAATTTAAATATAGGGTACACAAACCATTCATATTACATAGAATTTACGGTATAAATAGTGTTTCAGAACGTTTTATGAACTCATCATGAATAATTATTCCTTGATAAATAAAATCGACATACTAGCAATTATATTATAATATTTGTTCCAGAATAAAATAATTAATCTAATTATAATTATCCAAGAATTTACTAGAAGAAACATTACTAGAAAAATCTATGTAGATTTCTATTGGATTCGGAAGAAAAAAATAAACTGTATGAATTGTTTTATCAACACATTTTGAATAGTCTCTCTCTTTTTATTGATCATATTACCCATAAAAACAATACTAAAATAAGAATTAATTATAAATGAAAATTTTAAAATAATAGAATAAATAAATTATGGGAAAACTTTTCCCACATAAATAGAAATATTGTTTAAAATACACTTCCAAAATATATATTTTACAACAATTAACAGATACATTCCTAAAATTTATCATATTTATTCATAAAATTTTCCCATTTAAACATCTCTCTCATATATTTCTTTCTATAGACTTATATCCAATTTTGTGAAATATAAAATAAATTTAAAAAAAATTAATGACCAATTTATATATGAATAACGCATACAAAAATTATACATAAAATAAAAAGAAACAAGAAAAGAAAAATAATATTTTACAATAAAATTATTTAATATTTTTAATTGAGTTGGATATGGTGGAGGTAAATTATTGAGAATTTTGGAAATATTAAGTGGTTCTTATTGAATTACAAAAATTCACACTCTTTTAATCATAGTTTATAAACTCCAGGTAGTAGATCTACAGTTGATTGATATTTTTTACATCAATGAACCATTGAGGAAAATGATAAATATTTATCCAACAACTAATTTTTAAATTTAAGATCATTTTTGGAAATAGAATCATAGTTGATAATACCTATTTGACATATTATATCCATCTTAGAGGAATACATGTTTTGTTAACAAAATTACCTTTCCTGCAATCCATTATAAATCGATTGAAGTGTAACAAAAGATTCCTTGAAAATAAAATAGTTTTTCATCCCTTCCTAACATTTTAATGAAATTTTTATATCATAATGAAAATTTTCCACTTATTAGTTAAAATGATTAAACATGGATAGAAACGTTATAGTTGGTATTCTTTTATTTTCTTTTTGGGAATATTGAACTTATGATTCATCAAAACCAAGTATTTTAATACATTTCATAGATGATTTTGGCATGTAATCATCAAAAAAATAAATTTATTATTCTATAAAATAAATCAATCATGGAATCATGAAATGTATTTAATTCGATAAATAATAATTTTAACCAATTATTAGTAGAATAAATAAAACAATCCAAACATTTAATACTTATATTTTTTGATTAACTATTCATTGAGATTAATTTCTTATGTATCTATATAATGATCTTGTTGGATTATCAGAAATTATTTGAGTTTAGAATCAAAAATAATGAAGAGTATTGGTTTTAGAAGGTTTTAGAATACATTCCCTTTTCAAAATAGAAAGATGAAATATTTCATTCTGATGGTTATTTGGAGATGTTTCACATGAATAAGCTAAAATATAGAGTAATAAATTTAGACTCTTTAGTTCAAAAGATATTTTTTCATTAGAATTATTATTTCAAAAGAATAACTATACATAAATGAAAAATATTTACGAAATGGAATTTTTCAAAAAAAATTGTGAACTAAATAATTATTAATAAATAATTTTTTCATTAAATATGGTTATCATTATTCTAATGATTTTAAAAAAATACAATAATATAATGCACACTACCATGGAATCAAATCTCTTACCACATAAATATTCTTTTGATGAAATATAAAAACATGTTTAAAAAAATATAAAATTAAAAAAAGTTTTACTCATATTAGAATACATTAGAAATTTTATATATATCATAATATGTAATGAAATGATATTTTTATAGTATACATGATGTAATAATAATATTACTAATGATTTATTCATCATATAAAAAATTATATTTTGAAATGACATATAGTTTAAATGAAAACATATTTAAATGTAGAGGATGACAAGATACTAAATTTTAAAAAATATATTTCCCTGTAAAATACCAATAATGAATTTAAAAATAATATTAAAAGAAAAATTAAATTTTTCATTTATTAATAGTTACTTCTATAATAAATTCCTAATTTTAATGAATTCATTAGCACTATATAATTTTCTAACACCCACTTAATGATTTAAAAATGAAGTCCATTAGTGAGTACCTGTAATATACCTCACAAATGTTCCTTTTGGAACCCATATGATATTGGGTCTCATAGTGTTAATGACTGAGCACTCAGGTTAAGAAAAATATCTTCTTTGGGTAAGGAATCTATAATCAAGGATCTATAATGATTTTGAATAATGAGCATTATTTATAGAAAAAAATTGTGTTTTTCTATCATAGAATTTAATAAAATAATTTCTATTTAATAAAAAGTGAAAAATCATACTAGTAGATATGATCATGTTTTTTAACTAGGAATTAAATAATTTCTATAAAATAATAGTGTTTCTCCCTACCAAAATCACATGTTTTCCATTATTATTTATCTTCATAATTTTATTAAAAAACATTTCTCTATTATTAATCATTTTAGATCCTTGTATTGTTGTATTATAATAATCAAATAGTTTCTTAAGTTTATATTCATATAAAATTCATGAAAAATAAGAATTATTAGATCTGAAATCAGTTATCTATTTTGATAATAATTCTTTATCAGGGGAAATATCTTCTGATAATTTATCATATTTTATAATTTTCATTTTATGGTATAATTTTTTCTTGAAGAATAAAAAAATAATTTATTATGTGCATAAAAATAATTTTTTGGATTTAGAATATTTGGAATAAGAACTGTGTGCCTCAAGAGAATGATCCATATAATATATATTTATCAGTTTACTTTCTTGATTATATTTTATGTTTATAGTGAATCCATTAATTTAATATGATGTATCACATTGTTTAGTCGTCATGAAGTTCTTACATTTTCTTTTGAAAATATATTTTCTTTGGGAATTAATTATAGGATAGTTAGAATATGGGTGATATTTTTATTTGAAATTATTACATCTATCCTTTTCAATCATTTTATAGATCATATTTCACTTTTTTATAGATCTACTATATATATTTGTTAAATATTTAGAATATTAATAACTTGAATCAGATGATTCATCTATACTTTTTTTTTCAAAATTATCATTCTTTTTTATAGAAATATTATTTTCCTCTATGTCTTGAATCTGAACTTCATATATCCTCAATATTCCAATAAATTATTTCAAAGTGAATTATTTATGTAGTGTGGATTGATGAATTGTTGTATATATATCATTCCATCTAAAGGGTGGATATCTGTGTAACCTTACATCATGATCATATTTTTTAATTTGTTCTCATAATGCCCCAATATTATTGATAATTTCTATCAATATTACATAAATATGAGAGTGGAATTCATATTCATCATTAATAATAGTTATCCCTACAACACTAGAAATGGTAAATTGTTCCACATGGGAAAATGTTATGAAATAGGGGAATACTTTCCATTCTATTAGTTAGAAGAGATAAATTGTTGCATAATTTATCACAAATTGTTTAACAGCTATCCCAACAACAGTAGTAGTGGAATTCAATCCTTTTAAATCCAAAATCAATGTTTCATTCGATTCTATACCCATCATGGAATATTACAATATTGCTGGTTATTACCCCATGAATAAATACATAATAATAAAATTTAATGAAAATATAGACATTGACGATACATCATTTTATCATTATTCCTATGCATCACCTAAATATAAAAATGTGAAGGAAAAAAAGAAGATACCATATTCCTATTATAAATTCTATTTTAGATATTTTGATATATATTTGGACATTAAGTACACTAGGGGTACTAGCCCATGTTTTTTTTCTAACTATTGGAATGAAATAGAAGAATTCATGACCCAAAAAGAGAAGGTAGTCAATTAATACACAACACATTAAAATAAGTATTTTTGGAATATCAATCATATAATTTATATCATTATTATTATCCTCATACACTACTAAAGTCCAATGGATACACCATTATAAGATATAAAAATTAATTTTAATGAAGAAATAATGGATCATAATGAGCCTAGGATTATTTTGATGCTAAAAAAGAAGCATAGTGAGTTTCACATATTGTATATTTATAATAGATATAAAAATAAATTGGTTCTATACGACAACATTAACAACATCGATTAAATTTTATTTAATCTTAACCCTCCCAAATCTCTATAACCTTATTGGTCGTGTTTTATTAGATCCATATTACCAAACATGGACATCAAGATTTGGAATGTTTTTATGAATTCTTTATAAAATTTATGCAATTATTTTATATTAAATATAGATCCATGACATTAGTAATTTTTTTTAAATGATTAATTTCCATTAAATCTGTGGATTTCCATTCATTTTATTAATGTTCTTCTCTATTGCAGTATATAAAATATTATCTTGTTTTACCTTCCATTATTTTATGTCATTATATGGGAGTGGAAATCATCATGAAAATGTGAGATTTAGAAGATATTATTAATAGGTCAGAAATCCAACAATGGTTTACTATTCTTCTTATTATTAATTATGATTTTATCTTGAGACCTATGTTGAGATTTAGGATGTTATTTATCATAAATTACAAAATTTTGTTAGTTTAACAATAAAAAAAATAAAAAATTTCAAATGAGAACCAATAAATGAAATAATATATATATTTATATATATTATTTATAATATCACTTTTATTTAGAAAGCTTGAAGAAAATACAGTTTTCCAAGAAAGGAAAACATAAAAATATATATTGGAATAAAAAATTAATTATATAACTAAATGGACAATGATCATTCTATTTAACATGTAAAAATATATTTTATAAAAATTATTCTAGTTTGTAAAATTATATATAATAAAAATTGTATGAATTAATATTTCATGGTCCCTTGAACAACTCTTTTTAGACCCCCATGTAAGTGGTTGGGCCCTCATAAATTTACTTTTTTGTTTTATTCATTTTTGAAAAATAATATTTAATTCATTTGTGAGGTTTAATGTTTCTATAATAAAACATTAATATTAAAAAATTTCAAACATTGTTGTATTATTTATACAAAATTGTACATTGTAAAAATTGGAACATAATTAAAAATATAATATATATATATATATAATAGAAATTTTAGACGTTTTTTTTCTAAACATTACATTACTGTGATATATACTATGTTAAAAACCGAATCACGGTAATTTAAATAAAGCATACAAGAATGTTATTTTTGATAAGTTATTTTATAATATTTAAAAAAATACATAATTACGGGTCTCTGGATAGAAACATGAACATTATCCCGAAGGAAATCGAATTGGTGTTTTTTAGATGAGAATTAATGATACTCACATTTATAGAATCCTATTTTTAGTAACCCAACACCCAAAAAACGAATTCTATGATGCCATACAATGGGCTCTATAACTTTTTTATTAGTAAAAGTTGTATTTTCATCCATGAATGTATGATAATCGATATTTCAAAAATTATTTTCAAATATCCAATTCCAAATCATCTTCCACATACTAGTTATGATCATGTTGAGTTGTTACTTATAGAAAAACATATTCAAATTTGTTATGAACTAACCATTATCATCGCATAAATAACACTTACAAAGGTCATAATTTTATCAGTATTTCATAAAATAATTCCTTAATGTGATCTTCATCATCAACAAAAAAGTGGTGTTAAATTCCATGAAATTTATTTATATTGATATCATAGATAACCTATTAAAAATAACACCCAAATATACATTTACCATTTCTTTGATAGTCATCTCATTAGAAGACGTCACCCATTATACATCAAAACTGAAAACATTATGTTGTTGTGGAACCTCCAATATGTAATATAACAACTAGATTTGGTAATATAAATTTTAGATAGCTAAAATATGATTTACTAAAACAAAAATCATCCCCAACATATCTTCTGGATATAATATCACACACCATGTTTCCTTGGAGTTTATCCCTCACAGTATGTGGCTCCCCTACTCTTCCATTTATATAATCCTTCTGGACTTCAGAAAATATATAAAAGAATTATATCTCAAAAAAATGTTCTCACATAATAGAATATTGGTGGTTAGAAATATTCAATATCCTATTTTACCTTATTTTTCAACACATAATTTGGTATAAACCATTAAAATATCCCCTTCATCTTTTCAATGAATGAGATCTCATCTATCAAATTTAGTTTGATCAATAATTGGTTGGCATCTAAACAGCAGAAATACTCAATATAAAATTTGAGAAAAATTATTTACAGGACTAATAGATACCTACATTATCCCACTTTAGAAAAAATCCAAGTGCTTATGTCTTTGTCATAACAATGTCTAAACTACCTTCATAAATAGTACTAGAACCAACCACACATGGAACCCTCATAATAGATATCTTCTTTAAAATAAGAATATATAAAAATAATAATTTTCACTATACTCAACACCCCCCATGTATCCTGTAATCATAAGCACATCACCATGATCATTTATTTTAATTACTTCTTAACTGGTGGAACTCTATGAAGGTAATGTCTTTTTTTATAAGACATGAAACACAATACTGGACCATCCTTGACTTCTATAAATTCAAAATCCTTGTAAACGTTTTCAATATAATGAATCATGATTGGAACTCAATAAATATGAATTATTCCCCTTGTTAACAGTATTAATCACTTCATCATGAACTTATATATTGTTCATGTAATGAATGTTAACAGTCTTACCATGGGCATAAAAGACGTGCCATCTTCTATTAAAAAAAGGTTCATGTTCCCATCATTATAAAATGTATAGTCATATATGAAATTATTTAATATATATAGAATTTTACACACACCTCACATTATTATCACACAAATAGAAATTTTAGTGAATAAAATACCACAGGCACCGATGAACTAAGAGGAAATTTTATTACCCATAATCAATCAATCAAATTAATCTTATTTTTATGATTATAATATTTCAATTTTTGGTGAAATATGTTTTTATGTTATTGGATCAACTAGACATTAATTGTATATATCATAAAAAGGACAAGAAATTCCAACTCCAGGGAAAAAAAACCTCATTCTTTTAGGGCATACACTTGTATTCTTAAAATCAGTTTCATGTGTCTTATTCATTTCTATGTTCATTTTCAATGAATATGAGATTCTCTACACATAATCCTCCATAGCATAAATTAATAAGTTTAATTTTGTTATTATCATTGATCAAAATATCTTACCATCATGTTGAATTAAATATCCATAAAACCTCCATTACTAAATGAATAACTATAAATTGATATTCACAATGTATTTTTCATTAACAATAATGAAATTACATCATGTAACATAAGAGTATCCATTCCAATGTGAAATGTTATGATGAGACAATCATATGAATATGGTATAAAACCAATGATAATCAATGATTTTTATTCTTCATTCATTTAAATAGAAAAAACAATACATTTAACAATGATCTAGATATCCATTAACTATAGCTCTATAAGAATACTCATGAAATCAGCTACATGGTAACCTTAATATCTCTTCTAAGGAATTCATAAGTTATAAAGTATTTTTTTTAATATAAAAATTTTAAACGGTTTTTAATTAATACTTTTTTAAAAAAATTCATAGATCTCCTCTGGATTTATTAGATTCATCACCTCCCATGGAGAATTTTCATGCCAATACATCCGAATTATGGATTCTAATAATCCTATCATTTCCTTCTAGAAACCATCACAATTTTTCTGTGGTTTATTTATTTTTTTCTTATGTTTCACCACTTTCTTATCACTAACCAAGATATACTTCAATCATTTCATCTATATATTAAAATTAATTAACAATTTATAGGATTTATATTGGCTAAAACAATTTTTCATGAATCACACATACCAAATAAATAAGAAACATAGTTAACCTCCTATAATAACATTTTTTGGATAGGAAACTCTTATTTCCTAGTATAAAATCTGGAAAGTGTAAGAAATATTATGACAATATCCAATGAAAATATAATTGAAAAAATTTTCAAAATAAATCAAGGCACTGATTTTTAATCTGGGAAACCCATCAACGAGAAGGATTATGAAGCCATAGGTAAATAATGAAAAGTAATTGTAAAATTAGAGTAACTACAAAAAGAAAATAAAATCCGAAATCATGAATTGAATTGTGATTTTAGAGTACCTTCAAAAAAACACTCTAATACAGCACCACCATTTCTAAGATAGTCATATAATGAAAATTTTTCACACTTTAAAGATCAAAACTGAAAACATTGCATCATTATAGGAACTCCAATACACAATTATATAACCTAATTTCTCAATGTTCATAAGATAATTCAATATAATACTGCATAAAATTTAATTTAATTTGCAAAAAAATCCTCCAAATGAAACATTTCACAACATATTTCGAAATAATTTTCCCTTATATTATACATTACCCATGATTTCTCCTTATTAAATTCCCTCAAAATCCCTTAAAAATATATAAATATTATATCCCAAAACACAATAAGGGATAATACATGATTCCATAAAGGATGATTTAAAATTTTGTACTCCCTTTTAATATTATTTTTATCTGAACTCAATTCTTCATAAACCTAAACAATAACAACATTCCCATATTCCCTAGATCCAGATTAACTTTCACTAAAACATGGTAACACCATAATCATGTTCTCCCATGATTCAAGACACAAACTTCCAGTTCCACTCAACACTCCATAGCTCCATAATGTGGATAATGATGATATAGATTATTTTATTTATGGATGAGAACAAATGGTTAACCATGTTACAATAAATTGATCAATAATTGAATGGTGTACTAAATTCATTGAGGGATGAGTGATATAGATGGGATTGTCTATGAATCCAAACAAATATTCATGAGTGACATATGTTGTTGAAAAATAATATATTCACATAATTTGATTTTTTAAAAAATTATTTAAATTATTTTAATAATTAAATTAATAACAATATATTATTTAATAAATTCATATAAATTTTAATGAACATAATTAATAAAAATTCCCATGAACATGATTGAGATATTTCAAGAAATAGACCTTGAGTGAGAATATTTTTCTATTTATATCATTTTATGATCTGAGTTTCCTGAATCTTATACCAAAATTGAAAATTTTGTGGATGAAACTCAATTTATCGACATTCACTTTGATAGGATTGATGTTTTCATAGAGCCCAAATTAAACTATCATCAGTGTTAAATAGGAAACCTCATCCTGAGCATTGAGGGTAAGATTTAATTCAAATAATAACTATGTTTTTTAGTATAAATGAACAAACTTGTGTTATTTGAATTTATTAATTAAGAATATATTGACATTAATTTAATTAAAATCACATAAATCTATAGCCCTCCTAAAATCCCCAAAAAAATTACACTAATGTAAATGACGTAGTACGAGATCAATGATCAGGTTTGAAGAATTTTCCAAAATTAACATTCCCAATAATTAGTCATTTTATTTTAAATCAAAAACTCACATTTGTATACATTTTTCAAATAATTGTTTATTTAAATTATTGGTTAGTCACAATTCAAAAATGCTCCTCGACTATTAAAAATAATGAACCTAGTGTAACCTCCCCATCCAATGATCAACTAAACCATTATGAATTTTTTTGAGGATATCAAACTAGATAAATTATCGTTCAATTTCTCGAGTGAGAAAATACCAAAATTAACATGAAAACTCAATAGCACCAATAATTGAAATTTCACGTGATTTTGAAAATAGTGAAGAGGATTTCAGCCTAGTTATTTACAAATTTTGATACCAAATTTAAAAAAATATCAAACCTTTTATAAAAATTAAAAGGGTAATATTTGAAAAGGGGATTTATATTGATCATTATAATTAGTAGACAGAACTACATAAATATAATATGTATGTTGAATATAATGAAATGAAATTAAAAATCTATATGAAATTGTGAACATAATTTCTAATCCAATATAAGGAATTTTGAGTTTAATTTTTTTTAAATAAATCGTGCTGATATTTATTTGGTGAACCATATCATTTTTAAACCTTATTTTATTTACTAATATACCTTACTTACCATAAACTCAACACATAGTTGAAAAATATTATTTATTTATATATGTCAAGTTAAAATTTATTGATATAATTGGTAAAATGGAACCCTATAGAAATAATCCTAATCAATCATGTTTTAAAAAAATATGTAGAAAAAAATATCACGTTGTATTTAACGAAATTAAATGGGTATGTTAATGAAAATTAATCTTAATAATATATATTTTTAGTAAATTCCTTGAAAGATATTGAAAATTTAGAATTAAATGAATTATCTGGTAAAACATACTTGTGACGAATAGTGGAGTAATACGGAATCCTAAAACTATATCTTCATGGAATCTACCCATAACTTTATTCTCGCTACATAGACAGTTGTTTTTTAAATCAATGTAAAATTTTTATTTTAACACAAAATTCAATAAGCGTGATAATATCTATCGAAATGTAGTAAAAAATAATATTTTTAAGAACTTCACTATTATTATCATTGTGGATAACTTCTTTAATTTCATCAATACAATATATAATCTAGTATATTTTGATTATAATGTAAAATAGAAGAATAATCCATATGTTATAATAATCATAATATATTTTATTTCATTTAATAAATAGTTACTATATAGATTTGAGTGGTCTATTATAGGGATCCAAATCAATAGAATCTCAGTTTCTCTTGAGATAACTTCTAGAAAATTTTAGTCCACTAGTGCTGACATGTTATTAATCATTATACTAAGAAAAGAATATAGTAATAGGATCCTTTAGGTCCTCTTAAAAGGAAACACTATATACAATGATCACATATCTCTATTAAAAGACTCTACATGGATTATACAAATATATTTCATCAACCATTGGTGTGACCTTAAATTCTTGTCCTGATACACTATTATAGAGTTGTTGTAGTAAAATGTGTCTAAAGTCTCGGATCTAGGTTCCACTCAACTGGTGCCCCGTACCTGGATGGCCACATGGCCACAAGCTCCCTTACCCAAAAACAAGGGGTTTCCAACTAGGAATGAGGGTCTATGGTGTGATTGTGGGGAAACTATGCCCTCATTGGAAGAGTGTAACACAAAGGAATAAATAATAATACAACAACAAAATATTATTACCCCACCAAGGAAATAAATAGAAAAATAATGAGAGTAAAGATAACCTGAAGTCATAACATACAACATATGATGCTTTAGGTCACATGTTCTAAGAATGCATTGAAAATAAGATAAACTGAATTCATATACTAGATACAAAACCAAGGTATTGAAAAAAATAAAAAGATACTCAGAAGAATATAAAGACTCAGCTTGGTCCCCTGATCTCTTAATCCTAAACAACACATCATGTACCTGTCGAAGGGAACTATCCCTTATAGACACATGCAATAATATAATTTTTTTTGGGCCCAAAAAACATGACCCAAATATGGTGTGAGACTAAATCCCAATATGAAACCACCAAGGATTTGTGCCAATATGTTAGTGAATGTAAATAAAAAAATTATACAATAAATAAAATTCAATATAGGAAGTACTAAAATTTTAATAGTCTTACAAATACTGGTTTCCATTTATATTCATTTGAATGTGTATTAACAATTCATGTACATTTAAATAAATAGGTCTCGGTATCCAACCTAAGCCTAAAAATCCCTATGTAAAAGTAAAAAAATAGACACCTCTAATGGATATCTAAATATGTATAGTCATTTCCAAACCAATTATTATGCTTTTTCATTATAGACTCATCATAAGTCATTCCATTTTATTATTAAATTTAACTCCTCACGAGAAGGCATAATGAAACCCCGCTTGTATTAATAACCAATTCTTGCCCGTATGGACAAAAAAATCCTCACCCACAAGAATAACAAAATCCTCACCCACATTAATAATAAATCCTTGAATGTAGGGATACTGTTCAATTAGGATTTATCCCGGTATATCATCATTTCATCATGTTTCATGGTAAAACCTGGTATATAATAATTTCAACATGTTTTAGGGCTAAGCGTGGTGTATATGATTTTCAACATGTGTATGGGAAAAAACCGATGTATAAACATTTCAGCATGTTTTAGGTCCAAGACTGGTGTATAATAATTTCATCATAATTAACAACACATGTCATTTATGTGGTTACATGGTTAACATAACAAAAACTCACATGGTTATCACACATAACTAGAAACAAGTTAATTTACCTATCATAAAGCTTAAACAATTATACTCGCATGGGAAGTTCATATCCCAAGACTAATATGGAATTCAACATTTACAATGCATAAAAAAATATACTATCATGGGGTGGTTCAGATTTAGAGAAAAACATTCAAAGGATTTGTAAACAAAAATTATCATATAATAAGGCAATGGAGTGAAGTAATAATCCCAATCCCATAATATATCCAATTTTATTTTTAAAAAATTTGAATTCCATTGTAAATCATACATTATAAGTCATGGGAAACTCTCCCTTGGAGTTGGCCTTAATCAAGGCAAAAAAACTACATCATACATTAAAAAAATTATTCAATTATTTAAACACCAATATGAAGCAATTATGGTAAATTATAAGTCAAGTGACACACCCAAGAATGGGAGCACGATAGTCCGGCATATATTAACATCATGCCAATTTTCAAAAATCACAGGACCACCTATCTCGTACTCATATGACTCTCTTCATCCAACTCCACCCTTTGATTCAACTAAGAACAGTGTAGATCTAAAAATAGAGAAATAATGTCAACCATTGATAAATTGACCGGGATAAAAAATCAGGAAGAATGGTTCAAAAGGAATATGGAGATTACCAATGGGGTTCTAATGCATTAAATGGTGACCGAAATGGAGTTTGGATATACAATCAGGAGGCAAAACAACCTCTCAATGCTAATGTTTTTAGACTCATATGAGGATTCTATCCAACTAATGAAACATGATTATAATGCCTTTTTTATCCACAGACAAAAAAAGAAACGTGCATGGAGTGTACTTAAAACAACATGCCATGTTTGAACAATTTTTGGCTAGACAATTACATGGTGTGTACTGGGATATACAGGGAGTGTACCCATCTTACATTGAATGTTCTTGAGAATAAACAACATGTAATTATATTTTCCCATCAATTTACATAAGTAAAAATTGAAAAGTAATAGTCTATAACTCTATGAATGAATCATGTTCTTTCAATCATCCCCCCTTAATGTAACATATTACCTAATTACCTATCAAAGGTTTGTGAAGAATGAAAAAAATGAGAAAAAAATCATCCACTACAACCATACATCAGCCTCCCTCTTCCAGGTTTCATCCGAAATTCGGTCATGCTACTATACTACCTGTACTAAAGTGATATAAAATCCATGGATAACCCTCATGCTATGATCAAAAATATGAATATGATTCTCCTCAAAAGATTAATCTACCTTTACCTCCACTTCCTCCGGCTGAATGGTGTGATATGAGTCCGAAAAGTAACGTCGCAACTAGGAAGTGTGGTAAGAGTCGTGCATATCCATGTACCGAAGAGATAACTATAATCGATAGGCAACCAACCTGAACTTATCTATAATCTCAAATAGATTAATGTATCTTGGATAATGTTTACCCAGTCTCACGATCTACACATTTCCCAACCATGGTGCGACCCGTATGAAAACATGATCCTCGACCTCAAACTCAAAAGGTCATATATAGTAATAGACATAATATTATAGACCAGACTATGTAGTAGTGATCCACCTCTATATCAACAGAACCTGATCAGTGGTCTCATGGACAATATGAGGTTCAACATAGTTTCCTCTCATACCTCCAGCCATCACAGGGGTGATTGACATTTCCTACCATACAAAGCCAAATGTATCACCAGCTGAAAAGTATCCTGAAAGTTAG
Source organism: Viscum album (assembly GCA_963277665.1). Taxonomy (NCBI): domain Eukaryota; kingdom Viridiplantae; phylum Streptophyta; class Magnoliopsida; order Santalales; family Viscaceae; genus Viscum; species Viscum album. The sequence goes on along the minus strand of OY728134.1, from coordinate 712,100,179 downwards.
TGTCATAGGTAAACACAACAAAGGGTAAGTACCTCTTCCAATAACCATTTAAATTCCAGACACATGCCCAAAATATTTCCTCATACACTTGAATCGTGTTCTCTAACTGTTTATCCATCTGACACTGGTAAGCTATGCTCAGAAGCACCTGTATACCCAGTTCCCTCAATAGGCCATTCTAGAAAACAATATGTAATCTGGGAATCCCTATCTAAAATGATAGAATACAGAACCCCATGAAGTTGTATAATCTCACAGATGTTCCAACATTCAAGATCATCAACACTTAAGGTTTCTTTGATCAGCTGGAATAGTGAATCCTTCATGTGCATGTCAACAACAACCAGCACGATATCATAACCACAAGACATAAACCTTTTTAAATCTATACAATGCGCGCCCCTATGAATTCTAGCGATTCTACTAGCATTATGTTCCTTTAAATTGGAGAAACAGAACACAATTGAGCTTATAACAGAAACCTCATAGAAATCATCAGTCGAACCCTAATCATCCTCATCGAAACGATCACACAATCTTCCCTTGAAGGTCATTGTTGATTTCAAAATCACACCCACCATATAATGGAAGAGTGTTAAAAATGGTTCACTAAAACCATACATGATGAAAACAAGGGATAACGAGTCAAACCATCACTGGATGAATTATCTCGTAAATGCCCTACATAGGAGGCAGATGTATTGTAACAGAACTCAATGCCTTCTACTAAGGCACACCACGATCATAACGAGAAAAAGTGTATTTCAAATCCCCCAAGTAGGATCATTACATATTTTTAAGAAACACATATGAGCCTGACTATAAATTTGAGATAACTTTGGATTCATGAAACTAGAGTCTATGGAACTCACAAAGGTCGTTCATACTACCCATTACATGTTTGACTTTCGTACGAGGCCAAAATTCCACATAAGTACACTAATTGAAGCTAGATCAGCATCTGACAGGTGGTAACGTTGAAGAAAATAGTAGGCATCCCTGAGACCATACAAGGCATTCTCACATGGGTACCCATGTATCAGTCATGATTAACTGATCCTCATTTAAAACCATGCATCGATATCACAACACCAAAAAAATATTTCCATGTATCCCAACAAATTACAAATGCAGCGCAACATATAACTGGTGATCTTTATTTTCATCTAGAAAAATGAGAAGTTAGGGGACATGATCATCTATTAATAAACAGAACATTTATAGGATTTCAAGTATCAGTAGAAAAGGATATTCAAACCACTAATGGTCGACCTCTTGAATGAAACATAGATTCACTTGATGACACATCATCATTTAACTGACCACAATGACCTTATCCCAAGTCATTCTATGATATCTAATGATTACATATCGATGCCCATTTATGATCACTGATGCCTCACAAGGGCTGCAAAGACAACCAAATTGGAACAACATTGTGTTTTCCAAAAAACATCCCCTTGAAACAAGACTCTCAGGTATCAAAGGTATTCCATTATAATTGAAAATTTCCGAATGGTTTTTGATTATGATCCTTATATCTAGAGAAAACATTTATATTAAACCAATGTGATGATCCCAACCTTAGAGTCTCTTAAATGTTGTGAAAAAGGACAAGCCACTCTCAACACACAAGATCATAACCAACATTATTGAATGAGTGTCGGTCCTTGATCCACGATCACCACGTCCTATTGCTTGGCATAAAATATGAAATTAAACTCATAGGCATGTCAAAACACCCATGTACAAGAAAGTCCTCCCGATCAGTGGATAAAACATGGTTACACTATTCTAAGGTTAATATATTCTATAAATATCTTGAGAACATACAAAATTGCTTAAATCTCAATGATTTAACCAAACACAAGATCATGTTTTTAACATTTAACATCGATATGTACCACATATGTCAACATATACTACCCCAAGTTTACAAGAACAAACGACACATTTTGGGTACTATTGATAGGCTTCCCACCCTATACACCCTAGTACAAGATGGCTCACATATGAACTGACTCGAAAACACATCATCAAGACAACCATTTACACTAATGATGACGTACCACATCACCCATCACTTATGGAACAAGATGTTCACACAACCTCCTAAGCTGCTGACCCTACCCGAGGCTTGTCTACCATGCTGAACTGAGCATTCCCCAAAGCCCATTCCCATATCAAGGGTTATGATACAAGGACCACTCATACAAACAAGAGTGTCCTCTCTAAAAATCAAATATCCTACTAAGTACCACGGAAAAATAACACGTATGATCCTTTAAAAAAGGAAACCAACGAGGATCTCTAGAAACTAGAAAAGCTCATAACTCAAAAGCACATATTACAAAAAGGGCAGGTCAACTCCTTCCTCTATGAACCCTCCCCATTTCCTACCCTATGTGTTAGTTATATGTTTCAAACAATGAGAGATACTAACAAAATAATACTATGTTGTGCATGACTAGTCAAGTAAAACCCTAAGAAAAATCATACGTGGGATCCTCCACATAAACATGATCAAAGGAATCCTACATGAGATACTTAGCTATATGGAAATAGAGGAATCCAATATTGGATCCTTGAATGATGACCAATATAGGCATACTACAACATAAATCCTATTGGATGAAGCATAATACGTGGAATTATATAGAGAATCCTCAATAACATATGGTCCCACGACCTCATAGGCTCAAAGGGAACATCTTGAAAAGGAAACATCCTCAAAATATTTTTCAAAGGAGATAGATCATATCTCATCTCGTATCAAAGGTCTCAAATTGGATGGTATGAACACTCAACTAACCATTCTCTCGATGTTTCACTCTCATGTGATGAATAGAAATAAGAATTGGGGGATGAAACTTTCAATTTAGATAGAATCTCCCAAACACCCATTATAAGTCATCATAATTCTCTAAAAGTTTCACCTAGGTGATCTACATTGAATAAAACTTATAAAAGAATACTCACAGTCTCTAAAACTAATAATGGGATATAAAATAGGAAAATACACATAGAGTTAACCATAAAAGAAGTACATGGCATGTAGACACCACACACAATAAGTACCTGCATGCTCTTATGTAGGAATGTACTCCCACAGGACTATGTATTTAAACATCCGATGTACATGTCAGGTCAAAAAATAATATGGTGAATACTCGAGTTCTCCATCCTAGCTATGTACTTCTAGATGGACATTGTCCCACGGGTTCTGACAACGAAAAACTACATAGTGTTTATATACTGTACATGACATGTACTAACCAAAACCTAATAACATGTGCTCTCTTTCAGAAAACACAACAGAAGGTGAAATAACACATGACATGGAATCCTAATACACAACATGAAACTAATTCAAATATTCTCTTCTGGGACAGATGAACACATGGAGCGTGTTCACAGAATCACACACTGTGACGTCTAGGTTTATGGACAGTAAGCCTCCGAAAGGTCCATAGAACCCCTATTTTTTCATGATAAAGAAATGGTGTTACATATTCCAATCCATGGGGGCCCCTAATCCCCATTAAAAAAATCCTTGGAATAAAAATATAGCACATAATAACATAATATATATCCCCTGGCCAAAACATGATCCGCCCATTATTATCCAAGAGTGCCCATACTCCTATTGGAAAATTGATTTCCATCCATCCAATTCAACCATAACACATACCAATACACCTATCACAATAGAAGGAATATATATCATGATACCAATCACAATATCATGTATATATATCATGAAATCAATCACAGCAACATGCAATTAGTAATGCTCACAAAATGGCATGAAAAAAATGCATGGAATGGGATTTCTAAAAAGTATCTATATGATGAATGAGATGCAATACCACCATCTCATCGAGTTCCAACAAAATAGAACCAAAACTAATTTCCAAATTCCATTTCCATTATATAATCATCAAATTGTAACGAAATAATAGTAAGAAATTATCCTATACCACATTTTAACGTCCAAGATCTGGATGCCACTCAACAGGTTCCCCGTACATAGTTGGACACAGGGCCTCAATTGCATTTCCCTAAATTCAAGAGGCTTGTGATTAACAATGAGGGCCTAGGGTTTTATAGTGTGGAATCTATTCCCTCATTGACAAAGTGTAAAATATCAAAATCAATAATAATACAATAGTAGAAATAGTAGTACCACACAATTGAAATAAATAGTAGTGTATTGATAATAAAGATAACCAGAAGTCATAACATACAAAAAATGATGCTTCATGTCACATGTTATAATAAATCAGCTAAAACATGATACAATTCAATCATATACACTATTCAATACCATGGTACAAAAAAAGGAAACTCATAAGCATCACGAGCCTTGTATTGTTCCCATTCTTTTTTTTCTCCTAAACATCATATCATGTACCTATATAAGGTAACATTTCCTTATCAACACATGAAACAATATACTATATTTGGCCCAAAAACCATGACCCAATGAGTATGTGAAAATAAATCCCAGTAGATAACCACTAATGATCTGCTTCAATATATCAATTAATATATATAACAACAGTTTATAGTAAATTAGGAAGTAAACTAGGATGTACTCAAAAATAAACTCTCCTATAAGTACTGGTTTTCCATTTATATCCATTTAAGTGTTTATTAACAATTAATGTACATTTAATTATATAGGTCTCGGGAAGTGTCCTAACCCCGATGATCCCCATGGAAATGTAATCAAAATAGATACCTCATAAGGATATCTAAAATTGAAAAGTGAATACTAAATCCAAGATTGTGATTTTCCTTGGATGACATGTCATAAGTCATTCTATTTCAATATTCAATTCAGCACCTCACCTAAAGGTATAGAAAATACCACACCACAAGAATAACCAATACACACCTATAGGTATTAAAAAATCCACACTCATAGGCATAACAAAATCCTCACCCATAGGAATAACAAATCCTTCCCCATAGACATAAATATAAATTAGGGTCAAGCCCAGTATGTCAGCATTTCATCATGTTTCTGGTTAAAACCCGGTATATAATCATTTTAAGATGTTTTAGGAACAAGAACATTGTATAATCATTTCAACATGTTTGAGGTCCAACAGTAATGTATAAGCATTTCAAGAAGTTTCATGGCCAAGACTAGTGTACAATAATTTCAGCATAACTAACAACACATGTAATTTAAACTCTTACATGGTTAACTTAATAACAACTAACATGGGCATCATTCATTAAATGCATCAATTAAATTAAACTATCTCGTTTCGTAAACAATTATACTCACAAAGGTAGTTAATATCACAAACCTAATTTGTAATCTAAAAATTACAAGGCTTAATGTAATATTCTCACATGGGTTGGTTCATAATTGGAGAAACAAATTCCATGCATGCTTAAACAAACCGAAGTATAACATGAGTGATAGGGGTGAAACACTAATCACAAGCCCTTAACCCATCACATTGAAATTTTGACCAATTTTAATCCCATTATAATTAAATTAATTTATAACAACCCAAAAGAGAGAAATAATGATTTCTTCATAGGTAACCTAATCCAAATAGCCATAACCAATATTTCAATTGAAACACACCAATGGGGTGGCCATTAATCAAGGTAAACCCATCATTCATACATTAAAATACTTATTCGTTTACCTAAAAACACATATTAAAAATAATGCTATATTATAAATCAAGAGACACCCCATAAATGGGTGCATGTCACTTCATCATATATAAACATTATAATTTTTTTTGAAAGGCACAAGTCAACCTACCTCATACTCGTACGACTATCCTCATCTAGCATCAGGATTTCATTTGGTCTAGATCTGAGTAGATCAAAAAAACAAGAAAATATTATCAACCTTCGATAACTAGATCGAGATTCAAAATCATGAATAAAAGCTCAAGATGAATATAGAGATTACAAGTTGGGTTCCATCAAATTAAATGATGATTGGAAAAAAGTTCATATGGACAATTAGGAGGGAAAATGACCTCTTGGCAATGCTATTCATGAACCCAGACAAGGGTTTTGTCTATCTAACAAAACATGAGTTTGTCGCCGGTTTTATCCAAGTAAGGAAAACTAAATGGTGTATACATAAAACAACAAGCCATGCTTGTACAGTTTCTAGATAGACCATTTCATGTCATGTATTTGGAAGTACAAGGCATGTATCCATCTTACAGGGAATGTTCTTGAAAATACATGGTGTGTAATTCTCATTTTCCTCCATTTCCTTAAGAAAAATTTAAAAATTGGGATTCATACCTCCTTGAATGAACCATGTTCTTACCATGTGATTAGGTATTTACTATTAGTCCTTGAATCAAGAATGTGGAAAATTTTTATTTCCCAAACTACATCCATTGAATAATTATAAGCCAGAATATACTCTTTATCTTTTGTAGAATCAATTAATGTTTCTAAATTTGGAGCGTGAAGTAACTAACAGCCAAGATGTCGTAAGGATATTATATTTACCTTTCCATCTCAGTTCTAAAACATTTCATAATCATCCCTTAACATCAAAATTGAATTGATAATTTTTCCATATATATTTATTTACAAAGGAATGCTTTAGAAAAAATAAAAAGTTTTATATCCTATAGAATCTAGTCTATTTAATTTTTACTGAGAAATTATATAGAAAAAAATCCAAAGTGATATTTAACAAAAAAATGGGAATGTTAATAAAAATTTCACATGAAATTACGAGGAAAAATCAAATGTAAATTGATTTCAAAATAAAACATTTTTTAAAAATAATATAGGATTATTAGGACTTCTTAAATCCATTTCTTGGTGGAATCTATCCATTTAAGTAAATGGTAAATTTTATGTTGAAATTATAATAAAAAACTCATTGTTATTTGAAACCCTATGAAATGGGTTGTGAGAATATCATTCAAAATGTAACTGAAAAACCAGTGATTCAAAATTAGTGTTTCATAGTTCGAAAATCATAACATGTTTTTACCTATCATATCACGTACAAAAAATTACTCTCTCATTCTAAATGTATCTCAATTCTTCTCCATCATTATTACCAACAATAAATTTTGAAAATATAAAAATTTATAAAAAATCCATTTATGTTAAATACATTCTATTTACTAATAATTATATATTGTATTGTACTATTTTTAAACCAATAACACTTATTATAAAATTCTAAAACCCATTATTATTCATCTAGATATAATTTTTTAAATTTACATTTGACAAAATGTATTGTATTCACTAATGAAATTATATATATATTTATGATAACTATTTTTTTTAATATATATATATATATATACATATTTATATATATACAAACTAGTTATTAGTGTGGTGTTTTGGTTTGGGTATTTTGGGTGTAAGACAAAGGCCATTGGGTCAAGTCCCTGACCCAACATATTTTATACAGTTTTCATTCCATGCTATTTTTTTCTATATTATAATATGTAATTATCCATATATTGTAGTAATATATATTTATATTAAGTAAATATGGAGCTGAAATTACTAAATTAAATTAATGTGATTATAAATCATCATCTCACATTATTGACACAACATAGAAAAAAAAATTTTGATGGAAAATTTTGAACGATTTTTATAGAACAATTATTGGATTAGAACACTTTATTTTGAATTAAAATCCTAATGTATTAATCTTAAGGATCTATGAAATTAAACTCCAATTACATTTTGAGTAACTATTTCTAATAAATTAATTATTTAATCTATTAGATGGGTTATTAATGATTAATTTAAATTATTAATTTTTCTCATCCAAAAATAGTTGTATTTAATTATACCATCAAATTATATTAGTCATTTAAATATGAAGTAATAGGAATTTTGTATTTCATAGATGAGGATAATTAAAATGTGTTTAATTATTTCCATTATTATAAAATCTAGTCATTTTTTAAAAATATGAACCATATTTTACACTAAATCCATTCAATATTTAGTAAGTGGTCATATTTTCAACATGATCACGACCATGTGGGAATATAAATTTAATGACTATTTCATTGTGAAATTCCTGTTTTTAACTCCTAGGAATTATTACTTTCAATTAAGACTGTATAAATAATTTCTATCAAAAAATAAATATTTGTATATGGAGGAACTTGATGTGACTCTATTTCACTATATTCTTCCACATAAATATTTTTTGTTTTAACATTATTTTTGGGTTTAAAAATAATGTGATTTTTAGTGAATAAGGTGAAACTCAACAATATTAAGACAATGTTTAGAACCACTTTTAGATATAATGTAAGGGATTCTATATAAACATCTATTTTTTCTTTTGGGATACTCATTATCTCTCTTTACCACAATGAAATTATTTATTATTCATTTCATTTATGTAAAAAACTACATTCTATATATGAATTAAAAAATCAAGTATCTAGATCATATTATCCATACTTGATATGTAAATACATGTTTTAAAAGGGTTCCCTTATGAATTCCTCCCGATAAGCAAGCATGATCTAAGAAAACCTCCTAGTTTATCAACCATTTTCATTTTCACACCATAATATAATTTCAAACACAATTGTTTTTAAAAATAAATTATTTTATCAGGATACACTATCCTGGTTCATTTCTGGTTTTATACTTACAATGATTCCTTCCCCATTTTAGAGAATCAATAAAATTTTCCTTTACCCCAAAAAGTGTCTATTTTCTAATGTTTTATAAACTGCTATCTTACATGTTTTTCAACCCAGTTTTATATCTATTATATTTTATACTTCTATTTTACCTCTTGAAATTCCATGTATGTTTTAAATCTATTATTTCATGGAAACCATTATGATATACACATTTATTATGCCTTAATACATGATTCATGATAAAAATTTCTTTCTCTGGGTAAAAATTATGTTTATGCATGATTCTTCATATAGAAATAATATTCATGAACATGGGATGGTGGGTGAACCATGACAGTTCCTAAATGCATTGGGTAATAGTTAGTCTTATTCGACATCATGTTAGGATAGCGAGTGAACCTGACTCCTTAATGGGACTTTGTCCACCTTGTGATGTAGTCTTGGAAGTTAGCCTTGAATCATGTTCATATTATGTTGTGTATTTGTTTCCCATTACAATGATTAAATTATTATATGATACCATATTATATATGAAATTCTTCCTTAAGCCTATTTATGTTTCATGCCTTTTATTTTATCATGTTATACCTACTATTCCTATCTCTTTCGTTTTATTCCCATGCTTATTCTCTTACTGATCATTTTAGCTCATCCATTTTTCATGAATTCTGAGGGTTATTCCTTGAATATGTAAGGGTTCAATGGATATTAGGGGATCATTATAAAGATTAAATAATTTATATTTTTTATTTTTATCCATTTTTCATTTTTCTATGTCTAATGTTCCAAAGGCAATATAAATTACAATCATTGTATTTTAATTCTTGTTAATTATATTTCAAATTACATAATAATATGTGTAAACGGATGGGGTAAATATAGAATCCACTAATCATGATCCTTTATTTGGTTACTACACACTAGATGATCTATTAAATGAGGGCTTTATAGCCTCATTAAAATAATAAAACAACATTTTTCTTTCTTTGATATCTTTATATGAGGTTCTTCAATAATAGGTGTTATATCGGAGATTATTCCATCCTCAAACTTTTCAATCATTGATTGGATTTGTCGAATTATTTGGGTTCAATCAAGAAATAATTGTATGGAAATGGTGTTTTTGAATGTAATTATTGAGTTCAAATGAAACAAAAATAGAATAGAGATGTCTCAATATAAATTCCATTTTGAAATTTGATTCAATAATTTTGGGATACGATAATAATATATATATATAAAGAAACCAAACAAAAAAAATTATAATCCTACATTAATATTTAAACATAATTTGTTGATTCCTTGGATTCAAGGAATGTAATGTTAGAAGGTTAGATAATTATGGATTCATGTCTTGTATACATACATCACAAGTAAAAATTATTGTAATTCTATTTACCATTTGAGTTATGTTTAGGGTATGTCTAGTGGCCTCTTGATAGACTATTCACAGCTACTTAACTAAACATAAGAGAAAAAAATAATGGTCATGAAACTAAGTTGTTAAACCTTTATATATGGTTACATTCATATTAAAGACCGATGTTATGAATTTGAAATAAAATTCAGACAAACATATAATTGACAACAACATTAAGATATTTTCAAATAGTCTTTTCTTTTTAATTCATGTCTAATATAAGTCATTATATCGATATTCAAAGGATTTATTAGTATATTAGAATGATGAAGTTAAGTACCAATGAATTTAAGTGTAATATATCCCATTTGAAAATGATATAAAAAAAGTGATTCCATATATTAATATTTTTTTCCCTAAAAAAAAATTAGATTTTTGAAAATGATGATTGCACATGTATTATCACAGTTTATAGGGACATGTTAAAATTGATATCAATAATCAAGTAATATGTAATTCATGCACCCAATCTATTGATAAAAATATACTATTGTTATGTATTCAACTTCATTATTTTATAATTCAATAAAGTTATTATTTATATATCACTAAGAAGCTATAGTTTTTTCAAACAATGCATTATTCCCTTGTTGATTTTATTATCTACCATAGAGAATATTAATTCAACATTATAATAAATATCGAAATCTAATGGTTTCTATATAGAGTAAAATAATGTTATTTGGTTGTACTTTTTAGTTATTAAATAATTCTGTTAATATAATTTGAAATAATTTCTTTTATATTTGATTAAAAATATGAACACATTAAGACACTAAACATAACATCCAATCCGTTATTAGTTTAGTATAGTAAACTTGTGATTAAATCATTTTAGATGTTATAACCACCTGATTCCATAGTTCAATCATGATTAAAAAATTTATCCTGTAATCAATAAATAATCACTTACATTGGCATTATCAATTTTTTTATATCAAAAAATCATTTGTGCACTTTGTTTGATATAAAATTATTCCTTAAATATTTTGAAAATTTTAAAACCCAATGATTGATTTTAACTCTTCCACTAAACTCATTATAAACCCAGTTTACATTAACTATGAAAATTTAGTACCAAAAAATGATTTGTAACATAAATTTATTATATCATCAATAACAATTTGAAATATGAAAACATAATGAAATAATTTTAATAAAATATAGAGGATCATATATACCCTTTAAAAATCAATAATAAATCAAAAAAATAAGTTGCGGCTAACATACATTGTTCTACGGACCTCTTTAAAAATACAAAATCATATTTTAATTTGAACACATGGTTGGAAGGTGATGGTTTTTATATCCATGATTTTCATCTATACCAAAAACCATTGTTATCTTAAAAATTGACCACATAAAATCCTTTTTATTTTTTTTGAAATTAGAATGTGATGCATAGGCTGGAAAATTTATAACGGATTCATGACATTCTACTACAAAAAAGGTTCTTTCATATCCAATACCATCCACTTAAATATGCCCTTGTGCAACCAATCCATCATTATTTATTAATATAGTGGAATAATCATCAAATATGTTCTTAAATGGATGCTTACATAAATTATTGATTAATCCCATAGGTCATGATAATTGTTTCATGAGTTTATTTCATTAAAATTGTTTCACCACATTTGGAATATATATTACCCAAAATTCACCATCTTTTAACTCAGTGAAGTTAATACATTCATTCCACAACACGAAGGATGGATTTTCACAATGTTTTCTATGAATTTTCTACCATGGCTACCATTATCTAGATCTCCAACTACAATAATAAATGGGTGGTCACTATGATTCTTAAGGGATCTAGGGATAGAAGTATTTTTTTGGGTGTGGTTAATTTAACTATTCTGTTATTGGTGATTTTTTTTTAATTTTTCACAATAGTATCACTATGATTGATTGAGGTATTGGTATTAAAATTTTATGGTCAACCTGAAGGATTTATGATAAAATCTCAGGCTGATGTGTATATATTTAATAAAGTTTATAATGTAATTATTCATCCACAATTTAGGATCTATTATTTGATATATGGTACGAATAACTAGAAATCACATAACCAGCATCAATTTCATTACCATCATGGGTTGGATTTTTTTCAGAATACTCCTTAATATTTAGAGTAATGTACTTTCATAAAAACGTATTAAAATTTGGTTTTATTTGATTTTGCAACCCATATGGATTTTTATTTAAAAGTTGTATACAATGTACCCTGTTGATAATAAATAAAGATAAATTATGATCCTCTCCATGAATACTAATGCGTAGGCCACCCTCATTGATTGTGGTCCAGGTAATCTCTTGAAGACTCTTATTTCTTCATTCTGCAAAACAATTTTATTGGTTAGTACTAGGAGAATTAATGTTATTTTCATATCCATATTTTGAACTCACATCATTTATCAATCAATAAGGACATAATAGTAAGTCCAATATGATTTTCAACAGTTTTTCTATATTTGGAATGATATGTAAAAATGTTAATATTTAGACCTTTAAATAACACCTAGTTTTATCAATAAGATACATCTTATGGAATATAAGGATTGTTATTATCATTTAATCTAAAGTGAAATAGGTTCGAAAAAATTCCATGTGAACAAGATCTATGGGTTGATAAGTTTAGATTTATTTCATCATTTTTAATAATATATTATGTTTCTTCTAATATTTTTATGGTTTATAGACATTCCATTTTTGTATTTCAATTTTAGAAAGTTGCCTAAATAATGTTTTATTAGATATAGTTTTTGGAAAAACATTGTATTAATGTCCTAGACTCTTCTAATATAGTCATTACTTGTCGTGACAGTAATTTAAAAAATAAATCATTTATGAAAACAGCAAATATAAATTAACAGAATCATTATTTTAAATATATAAGTTTTTAAAAAATAAATAATTCCTAAATTCCTATATTTTTAATGAACTATTTTCATATTTAACATGATGGCAAACATTAAAAAATTGATCAATTTTAAGAAGATTAATCTACAAACCATCTATAAATAAAAATTTAGTAATCAAAATTTAACTAGAATTACCAATTTGATAGAGTCCTATTATCATTCCTTTCTTATGGTTACTAAAAGTGACATATACACCATTCAACTTGATTAGATTATTAACACCATAGTATTCCCCATTCAGGTACCTATAACATTAACTATTGAGATATAAAAAGTGTTTTTTTCTACGCTTAAATATGGCTTCCTACAAACAATTATATAAGAAATGTTTTTTACAGAAATTTATTAGGTCAAGAAATGATAGATATAATATATTTTTGAATCCAAATATATTTACTATGGATATCATTACGGTGTGCATGATTGTTTTTTAAAAAATAATTATTTTGTCAATATGAAGAATAATTGTTTACAATGTTGGATGTTCTTGAGATATGTCCCAATATATTCTTATAAATTTTGTTTTGGTCAGTCAGCTAACCAATTTATATTGTATAATCTGGTGTGGATTGTTTACCAAGAATCCGGGTCTTGGATTCTATACAATTATTAAATACTTCATGGTCATTTAATGTTTCTCATTTGACAATTTTATTTTATTATCATCATTAAATAACACATCATTATTTTCTATTTATATGGAAAAGTCATATATATATAAATAGATAAGGTGCGTTGATTCTTTACATTTTCATATATATATATATATATATCATTAGGATCATTAAATACATCATCAGATATATTAAAACACCTAAAAAAACAATCACTGATCATTTTTTGAAATTTTATTGAATTTAAAAAAAAAATATATAAACCATATATGAAGGAAAACTATTCTATACCACCAATGTTTTTTTTCATAACATACATGTTTTCTCTTCCATTTCTATCTTTATTATGTGATCCAGTCTCCCTCGAACTATACAAATAGGTTTTCCAAGTTGAATTTATATAATTATTATTAATTTTTTATTATCACTACAACATCAATTATAACTAATGTTATGATATTTTTATTTGATATTTATTTTCAATTCAACTTCATATTAGGTTAATTCACCATATTGATATTCCTTTTTTCAATTACATTTTCATCATATTTACCTCCACAAATTTTCATTTCGAACATATTATTCTTCTAGGAGAACATTTTAAATATCTTTTTTAAATTATCAATTTCAGTATCACTATTCAATGGTGATTCTTATTAATTGGAATTATCTTCCTTGATTCTCTCTACTAGCTTCAAGTAAGATGAATTGATAGATACTGATATCCTTTTAGTTCTATAATCATCCAATATTTTTATTTTATATACAACATCATACATCATTATCATTACAATAAGATCCTTATCAAGTAGTTTAATTACATCATTGGATTATCTATAGTAATAGTTCTTCTTATCCACCTATATGGTAATCATAAAAAATCTACTTCACAAGATATTTATCTTCAATTTTCTTCCACAATGCATGAATTGTGTTTAAAATATCATTGATCATAATTTCTAAATATGAAATGTATTAATCTAGATTCATATTGAATTTCTAGTATTTAATTATATATATAATGAGATGTATATTTAAAAAATTAAATATTATTTTATGGGAAATAGAATTTTTTTCTTGAATTTCATATGTAAAATAAAAAAAGATATTCTACTAAAATAATCAACAAAAAATGAAAAATTTAATGTCTTCATTTATTTGTAGTTATAATCTCAATAAAACATAGTGGAATCACTCCATGAAGCTATATGAGCTTTGGGTTGTTCATATTTTTCCTCAATTAAAGTCCAAATATAAAATCGCATTCATTCAATAAATATTTTCATTTCATTTTCCACTTAACATAATTAGAACACATAAAATAATGATATTTGAAGGTTTCCATACACTCATGATTATTATTATCCATATATATATATATATATATATAAATTAAATAAATTTTGATAATTTTGGTTATGCAGATCATAGTAAAATGTAATGGAAAACCACATACACGAAATGTTAGTTTGGGTGAGAATCCCAAGGGTGGAATTAGATTTAGACTCTAATTAAAAAATTGGATAACATGATTTAAAATTAAATCATCTAATTTTTTTACAAATTCTCATTTATCTAAAATATTAGAAGTATATTATTTGATCGTTAAATTAGATTCCAAAAAAGTACCATCACAGCTCAGATACAAAATTTTAAAACTCTTTTAAAAATTTAAACACTTTTACATTTATAAACAAAATCTATATAATACAAAAATTATAGTTAGTTATCAATGTAATGTTTTTGAAATGAGTTCAAAAAACTAAAATAGATTTTATTAGAAACATAGTAGATTAAATAGTAAAAACACACAATGGAATAAAAAATTGGTTCTATATCAAGCCATGAACTATCACTTCAAACATAGAAATAAATAAATTTAAATAAGTTTATTATAGAATAAAATGATAAATAATATGTATATTGATTCACAAATAAACCAACGTACAAAGGTAGTCCATGATATACATAGACTATTCTAGAGTTCTACGTTGTCATGAATCAGCCCGAGTCGACCGAGAATCAGTCACCCATGCCAGCCTGAGAAAAGTACCAAGAGGCATTCCTGATTATATCAGGATGACAAAAATCACAGAGAGAATCAATAAATTAAACTTGGTAATGATTTCTCCCAAATATATAAATAATAAAACAAAGAGTGGAACGAAACGGAAACCCCAAAATACAATTTTATAAAAATTGAACTAAACATTATTTTTACCAGAAAATGAGTGTACAACTAAACCAAAAAATCAACTGACCAAAACTGAAAATCAACTAACATAAACTTAACCCACTATTCATTATCTAACATAATGAACACATATCACCTAAGGTGATCAAACTTAAGCTGAATCCTGCACAAGGGATAAAAATAGAAGAAAACTATAGGTGGGAGTATGAAAACTGAGTTGGTTGGCCAAATATTCTATTCCGAATGCACCAAATTTAAAATAAAATAAACATAAATTTCATGTTTTAAATACAATATATGAATTTTTTTTCCATATGAGGTTCTATGCAATAAAAATTACCAGGAAAAAACATGAATGTTTTAAAAATACGAAGGATAGTAACAATATTTAAAGAGGTGAAACTTCAATATGAATATAATTTTCAATAGAGATTCTTTAAATAATGATCAATATTAAATGAAACACACATTCTAGTAAATTTACCAACCAAACAAGCCGAATGACAATGATGAGTACAAAATAGCCAATGAGCACAAGTCACAGGAACTATCTTATGCACTAGTTTGTTGTGAGCCCTAGGTACCTAGTATCTCGGAGAAGGGAACCATAATAGGTATCCATTATAATGAAAAAAATACAGTAGTAGGAGAATAATCAATAACCTAGTGGTCCCCATAAACATCATCATCATAGTATAGTTAGTGTTGTTATCATATAATGTGCTACGTGAAGCAAGGACGAAACCCCTAAAAATCACTAGCATACTTGTACATATCCGCCCACCTAGATACCAAGGATTCCCTTTAGATATCAGTCAAGTTCAACATATAATAAAATACACTATTCATATGAAACGTCCATCCTGAGATCATACACAAACAATAGATCTCACACACATGGCTCACAGTTCTTTCAGAGATCAATAAACCATTTAAAAATTTTGTAAAACAATTTGAAAAGTATAATGAGGCTCTACATATAAAATCCAGCTAAATTTTCTCTTATAAGCACAAATACCTACCAATACCATATCAAGAAAAAAAAATTCCCTAAAAACATTTATTAAATAAATTTCATTGATTATAAAATGGCCTCACATGGTGCAAAATTGAACACACACCAAAACACTTTTTTAAGAAAAATGCCCAATGGGACTTTAATAATTTTACCAAGAAAACATGCGTAAAAATTTAAAATTACACCATAATATGGTGTACAAACACCATTATTATATTAATTGTTTTACATAATCCCTTTAAAATAGTAAGGTTACACATTCGATGTTCATCTATTTTCGTAAATATGCTGAACGAGCCACTTACCGGCAACTCTGACCAAAACATGTAAAAAACCAATACCCATCTATTTATAAAATAGAAATCCCATTGTATAGCCTTAAAATGGCCCAAAAGTATTACTTTATAGGCTTCCCATACTTTAATAAATTCAAACATGTCATTTTATATCAAATTTATGGCATAAAGGCCAACCTGGCACTTTTCCAGAATCTAGGTATGCAACAATTAGAAAAACAAACTCTATTTGACACCCAAAGGGATATAAAATAAAATTTGAATGCCAAAAATATATTATATAGTTGAAACATGTCATTAAAATCACAATATATATGTGAAAACTGGTGGAACATTTATTTAAACAAGTGACGTGAACTTTTATAACAAAACAACTAAATTTTACACAAAACAAGGCATAAATAAACATTTTTCACACCAAATAGAACATAAAAATGTTATAAAACAATAATAATCACGTATAAAATCCTGTAAATAATTAATAATATGAAACATAAATAATAAATGCAAGAGAATGGGAGAACCTACATCAAAAAAGTGGTGGAATGGAAACAGACAACAAAAATCACCCACCATAGGATTAGAATCCCAAAACCTTTGATGACCAGACCTAAACCAATATTATCACCATAAAAATCATTCTCTAAAAGAATTATAAGTCTTTAATAACCAGGGGAGAAGAGAAAACAAGGAATTAATGGAAGGAGTAGGATGAGGGAGAATAACTGAGAAGAAATCTCATATTGGAATCTAGATAACTCTATGTCTTCCCTTAGATGCACACAGATAGAGGGGAGGGAATGGATTGAAACGTATTGGAGAGGCTCCTAATGTATAGAAGAACCATTTAAAGAATATTTATGGGAGAAAGAGTATAAATTTAAATACTTATTAACGATAGAAATTACCTTTAGAAAATCACGACTATTTGAGAAACATTGATATATTTTTTCCAAATCCGTGACTAAGATGTGCTCCAAAGAGGAAAAATGGAACATGGGAGAGATCCTACGGTTCTTGGTCTCGAGTGGGAGGTCGAATAACTGAAAATTATAATTAAAATCAATATTATATAAAATGGAAATAATTATTTTTTTAAAAAGGGAAATGGGACCATGGGCTTGCCCAATACCTGAATAAATAACCCAAATTCACCATGCTTATGAATTCATGAGGGGTCCAAAAGGATATTGTGATTTGAATATGTCAATGGAGGACAAGTGGGAAGTGGAATGGACGATTTTGTTTGAAAAAAAGAGTTATAAATGAAATAATTTTTTAAAATATGGAAATGGGATCAAGGTATGGCCCAATACACAAGGTAACCACCCTTTCTCCAAAGACTCCAAACAAGTAATGGGGCACCCAAAGTAGGATAATTGAAATAGAAGGAACATAAAAACTCAACATTAATCCCACCCTAATTCCAAGAAGTGGTTCATGATTTCCAGAGAACCGTATCAAAACCAAGACATGAAAAAATTAGTGTGAAAATTCTCCCCTTATTTATTCTTTCTACCCCCGGAAAGCCACAATACATTCCAGCTGATTGAACAATACCTAAAAATTCATTATCAATATGGTCCACCCTCTAAATACAATAAAACCTCATCCACCATAAATAGATCTTAATCCTCTTAACTCATCCAAATAACTTACTCCCAACCAATTCCTGAGAATCAACCAAAGTATTGAGTCAATAACTCCAAAACCAAACCAAGAACCAGATTGTTGGGATTTCTCCAAACAAACCAAACGATCAACAAAATAAAATAGAGATAATGAAATATAAATATTACAGGTTAGTATGGAATAGAATACACACCATTAAGAACCCACTATCACTCAGTAAATTCATAGGAGCAAACCCTATGAGACTCATTTTCATTCTCCCCACTATTAAGAACCAACAATCGAAGACCAAATAAGGATTAAACATGAACTAAGAGTTGGACTCCACGACACAGTCCCATCCAAACTCTCCCACAACAACCATTGAACCCATGTTAAGTGGAATGAAACATGATCATTTAAACCACCCACCCCCCACACTCTTGAATTGTGTGGACAAGAATTGGGCCAACAATTTATGCGTGGATCTAGAACCCCACCACTCTGGTAGGGGAGGAAAGGGGACACAATCATTAGCACACAGAAACCAAAAAAGGAAAAAAGTAACTACATAAACCCCTCCACCTATGAATATGTAAATGAAAGACCACACCAGATTTACATAGGGGTTCCACAAAGGTGCGTTGATCGGAAACCCACATCTATGAAGGCATTACCATAGACACTGTCTGAGGGGTAAGTACACCATGCTTGTTGTGAAAAGAGAAAATTCTCAGTGATGAGGAACCACAATAGAGACATAGAAACAACCTTCCACAACGGTGGATGTAGGAGCCAAGTTGTGCTCCCCACACCTCTGGTGATTTCATGACTACATCAAAATCAACACTCTGAGGCCTATGGCTAGAGCCGTGATTCTTAAAGCATCTGTTGAACTGCATTCAAGTTATAAGAATAAAAAAACTCCACAAAACTCACCTGTACAACAACACACATTCATCTAAAAAGGAACTCATAGATACATAACACAATTCTCTCCCACTCCGAATGAGGAACAGAATGGAAAAGGAATAAAATTAAACATGTCAACATCACTGAACACAACTTCTTTTTCCCAAGGATTTATCACGACCTAAAACCACTTTAAATAAATCCCAAAAAACTATCTATTCCAATAAATAGGATGAGACATCATCCTAAGAGGTGGATTAAACATTTGAAATTAATCCTTAGGTTGATCAACATGAAATATTTCCAATATAGAACTATCCATGGGAACATCACAACCTCCAACACATCTTTAGAAACCCACTGTACATTACTCCAAAAAATAGTCACTTACAAGATCTCATATAAAAAAACAATATTATGACTTCCATATCGTATATAATCATACTGAATAGAAAAAACTTTCAGAATATAGGAAAAACCAACTACATAACCATCAGTTTATATCAAAGCCACAATTTTTCTTCATAAAAATATATTATAAAACTAACCAACTTGGTGGATTTTCTCATTCACCAATAGTGTTTCATCAAGTATCACTCATACGAATGTTTCCGTGCCACCTAAGGCACCCAACCACCATTCTATATAGTCCATAGATCCAGATATCAATAAATCCATTCATATAAGCACCCATAAAAACACCAAAGGCTAAAAAAACATATCATTAAAAAAAATCATGTTCCTTACAAAGGAATACTGACCACAAAGTCAAAAAATCTTTTTATATTTCACTAAAATCTACACTTCACCAGGAAACATGTTCGAAAAAATCTAACACTATTCATTTTTAACAACATTCCAAACAAACAAGATGCTCCAAAAACCCATTCAAATTTTCTAAAATTCAAAAGGGAATCATATCATAACATGTATTCCATTGAGAATCCCCTTAAAACGATTCACACAATCAAAAATTATTATTTCAAAAATCCACAATTTTAGATAATGAAAAATACACACCTGTTAAATAATTTCAACTTCCACCCCAAAATTTGTTTCCTGGAAACATATCCTAAAAACCATTCTTATATTTAATTTTTGGAAACCCGTTTTTCCAATTGTCAAAATAAAATAATTCTTTTAAAACCCATTTTTATAGTTCTCACACAAGGATTTTTAATATAAAAATTCATAATTCATGAAAGCTCTTAGAGACCCCCAAAAGGGAAATAGTGTCGGTGGGTGACTTTACCATATGGTTGGTGTCCATATGTCAAACACAACACCAACATAGAGAGAAATATTTGGACCATGACATGAATCCACATGGCTTTCCAACATTGTGTAATTACAGAGCGCATTAGTCAGACTACCCTTATCATATCCCAACACCAAACAATCAACAAGAACAAACGACACTAATAAAACCAGACATAACATGGAAACTAGAGGAATAGAATGGGAAAGCATTCGCAACTCTCTTCTTGTACATAGCCCTCAAGTAACAAAAATCCTACTCAATCAATATTTACATCCCCCAAATAACAAGGTTGATATAAATATAATGGTTCGCTAAGGGAAAACCTCATTTGATACCATTTTGTCATGAACCTGCAAGAGTCGACCCATCTTTGGTCACCCTGTCCAACTCACAACAAGTACCAAGTTGCATTCCTAATACTCTCAGGATGGTGAAAAGCACTGAGGGCATAAATAGAGTACATAAGGGAACAATTTCTCCCAAATATAAACAATCAAATAAACATCAGAATGAAACAGACATCCGAAAATACATTTTCCTAAAAATTGAACTGAAAATTGTTTATATAGAAAATGAAAGTTCAACTAAAACAAAATATAACCTTACCAAACCTGACAACAAAATAAATCCATTGGACCCTTTTGGAATCTCTACAACAAAATGATCACATGTTGTCCAATGGGATTGTACTCAAGCTGAAACCTATACAAGGGATAAAAAATAAATATTATTATAGGCGTGAATATTAAAACTCAACAGGATAATAAAATATTCTATTCCCAAAGAAATTAATTTAAAATAAAAGACACAACAATTTAATGTTTTAAATACAAGATATAAAACTATGATTACCAAAAGTGGTTCCATTCTATAAAAATTACATGAAAAAAACATTCTTGGTTTATAAATAAGAATGCTGGTAATAATTTTCAAAGAGGTGAAACATAAAATGAAAATAGTTTTCAAGAGTGATGGTTTAAAGAATGTACAATTTAAAAAAAACACACATGCTGCTGAATTTACCAACCAAACACATTGTATGCCAATGATGAGTACAAAATACAAAATGAGCAGGAGTAACAGGAACACCCCTAGCCTCTAGTTAGTTATGAGTCCCAGGTACCTCGTATCTCTGTGAAGGTAACCTTAATAAATATTTATTCTCATGAAAATGATGCACTAGTAGGAGAATCATCCATATCCTATTGTTCCCTAACATTATCAATAACATAGTTCAATTAGTGTTGTCCTTGTATAACATTCTACGTGAAATATGGAGGAAACAATTCCACATCACTAGCATACCAATACATATCTTCCCACCTAGACATACAAGTTTCCGTTTAGTTATCAATCATGTTTTACATATTATAAAATACACTTTTCACATGAAAAACCCATTTATAGGTCATACACAAAAAAATATCCCATACACATGCCTCACAGTTCCTTCACAGATGAAAAACCACTTAAAATTTTCATAAAACAATACAATGAAATATAACGAGGATCTACACATTAAATCCATTTAACAAAGATATTTTATGGAAAAACACCCACTAGTACCATATAAAACCAAATTTGGAATCCATAAAACAATTTTAAAAAACATTATGGATCATAAAATGGCCCCACATGGTGCAAAAATGAACACACATGAAAAACATATTTATGAAAAATTCTAAATGGGCCTTTAATAATTTTACAAAACCAACACGCATTAAAGGTATAGATTAAACCTTTAATAAATTGGTGTACACACAAAATTAATAGAAGAAAACCATTTATATACTACCTTTAAAACACCTAGGTTACACATTTAATATTGAAGCAACTTCATAAAAATGCCGAACGGTCCACTTACTGGTAATTCATGAAAAAACAAGTCAAAAATCAATTAAAATTTATTTATAAAACCAAAAAACCTTTTTAAATCCATATTTGGACCCCAAAATATCAATTTATATGCATTCCATACCTTAATAAATTCGAAAAATTCATTTTCTATCACATTTAGGACACATTACCCAACCGAGAACTCATTTAGAAACAAGGAATGAACCATTTAGAAAAAAAACTTCTATTTAACACCCAAACGAGTAAAAAGCTTTTTTAAATGAGAAAAATTTGTTATAGTAGTTAATCCAGGTCATAAAATTCCCAATCCATATGTGAATACTATGGATAAATTTATTTAAACAAGAAATGGGCAATTTTATAATGAAACACCTCCTTTTTACAAGAAACAAGTCATAAATAACACTTTTAAACACCAAATAGAACATCTAACAGTTGTAAAAAAATAATAATCATGTATAAAAGTTTAAAAAATAGGAAAATTTTGAAACATAAATAATAAAAGAGAGTTTATGGGATAACATATGTCTAAAACTTAGCGGAATGGAAACACACAACCAAAATTACCCAACACGGGTTTGTAAACCCTAAACCTATGAAAAATAGAGCTAAACCAACATAAACCCATAAAAAATATTTCCAAAATAGAACTCCCGGCCATGCATAACCAGGGGAGAAGAAATAACCATGAAATAATAGGGGGCGGAGGAAGAGGGAGGAGTAGGGAGGAAGAATCCAACCTTGAAAACTAGAGAACTCTTCATCATCCCTTATATCCACACAAATAAAGGATAATAAATTGCTTAAAACATCACAGAGTGGATTATATGGTCAAGAAGCACATGTGAAAGATGATTTTTGGAAAATGTAGTACAAATTGAATGATTTATGAATGGGAAAAATTACCATTGGCAAATCTCGATGATATGAGAAACATTGAGAAGTTTTTCCCTAATCCACTACAAAGATGATATCCAAAGAGGGAAAATGGATAATGGGGTACACTTAGTGTTTTTGTGCTCGAGTGGGAGGTGGAGTCATAGAAAATTAAAAAAAATGAATTTGATATAATAAAAACAAACCATTTATTTAAAATTAGAAGTCTGCCTGTGGGATGGAAAAATACCTAAATAAATAACCAACATTCACCATGCTTATGAATTCCTAAGGTGTCCAAAATATGGTGGTTTGCGTATGTCATGGGAGGACACTTTTAATGTAGAATTAGTGTAAAATGTTGAAAAAAAATAAGTTATAAATGAAATAAAATTTGTTTTCAAATTTTGAAATGGGCTCATAGTTTGGAAAAAATCATGAAGTAACCACCCGTTATCAAAAAACTCCCAAACAAGAATTAGGGAACCAAATGTATGATAATTTGACATTTATGAAACATAAAAACTCAACATTTATCTCGCGTAAAACCTAAGAAAAAGTATCTGTATTTCCAATGAACCGTATAAAAACCAAAAACATTAAACAAATAAGTGTGACATACATATTGTACCAAAAGTGTAACAATTGTACCTAGGAATTCATTGATATACAACATATTCAATTGTTCATTGTTGGAGTAATGATGATATATAATTATTGAGTATTTCTTGAAAAATCCAATTTGATATTTGACATTATTTTAATTAATATATAGAATATAAAAAACATATCACAAAATGTAAGCTAGAATAGAATGATAAATGGATTAAATGTGGGAATATTTGATACATCTATGTAAGAACATATTCAGATGATCAGTAGTATCGTAATCATCCCATGAAAAATTTCAGATAATCATTCAAAGAGATTTCAAGATAATAAAATGTAATGAAATATTTATAATTTCCTCTACATATTAGTATAACTCAATGGAAAGTGAATATTCTATATTATTCTATATTTCTATTATTGTATGTCCTATATATTATTTTTACTGGTTCATATTTTTAAAAACAACATAAAAGGATTAGTCATTCAAGGAAATTCATTTTTTTAAATGAACCAACTCTATAATTAATTCCTAAAATAATATCCATTGTGGATTTTCAAAAAACTCACTAAATTAGTTTGACACATCAACTTAGTCTTCAATTAAACAACAATTAATTTACCTCATGGTTAATTATAATGGTCACACCGAACAATTAGATTACATGGTAATTTAATTTGGTTTTATAATAAATTATTTAAACAGGTGTTTACTACACATCTCAAATTGGTAACAGATTTCATCATTTGGGGGGTTCATCTCTTCATTTTGTGGGTTTTTTAATTCATGTAGTAGATTTGTTACACCTCATGCTATCATTATTTATTCACTTGGTAAATTTATTACATCTCCTAGTAACTTCATTAATTCATGTGATGAGTTCGTTTCATTTCTTCATCACATTACTTGTTATTATAGTCACTACATTGAAAACACGATTCCAATGAATCACATTGAGAAATTAGACTTACATATTGCATTAAAACATGGGTTTCCATGTTCTAAGTTTAATCCTTCATGAGACCACTGAATTTATAACACATGCTATGTATTTAATACATGTGGACACATGGACTATGACCCACCATCACATCCTGGCTTCGACAAAATTTGGTCATCATACACATGGTAAGTTGTGTTTACTTGTTCTCAATTATATGTCCTAAAGTGGTCACATTAACACTACCACATATCCATCCAGATAAGTTCATATTATTTTCATGTAAGGTTAATTACATATATGATAGGTTTTCATATTCACTTCAAGATATATCAAATTTTATTTACTTGAAAAAAAAATCTAACAAACATTAATCAATATATTCATTAGAAAACTAATATTAATTATTTATTATTATTATAATATATAGGTGACCAAAAATGGAAAAATTTCCTCATTTTGGATGACCAGAAATTATGACATATAAAATGAAATTAACTGAATATTGCAAAAATAGTATTATTCGAATAGAACATGTAATTCTCTATTAAAACAAAAATACATTATTTCATTCTATTAATTTATAAATTTATCCCACATTTGATGTTATTCAAATGTATACTAGTGGTAAAGGAGGATTAAATGAAAATATAGTAGATATGTTCTAAAAATAATTAAAAATTACAAAATAAATATGAATAAAATATAATATTTCACTAACACCTCCAAGGATTATAAAAAAATATATTTATTCTCCCCATATGGAGTCCAATTCAGAATTAGAATATGACATATCCAAGATCCCATCAACAAGAATAGGGTACATAAATTCTCTAGTAGAGGATGTGGTTGGTTGGGTAAGTGGAATAATTTTTGGTAGAATATTTGTAGGCAAGTCTTGACTTTCTAGACATTTGAATCTGGATGATTTTTTTTTACTACTTACATAGGAGAAAAGAAAAAAGTATTAATTGAAGTGTTTATATTTGGAGGGATGATGTAATTGGTAATGAAATAAGTTTTATGATGGTTTTTCTTGAAATGTTGAGGTAAGTTATTTGCAACTCGGTAAAATCCAATACATCCATGGTTCCATATTCCTTTTCCTCAACATAATTTTATTCATTCGCCTTGAATGATTATATAACATGAGTTAGAACTATAACATTTTCAATAAGGGAAATATAATATACGTTCAATGGAGGCATCCTCAAACCAGTATCCCATAATTTAAACATATCATTCATGTATAACTTGTCACAAATTACGATTAAATAAATACCAACCCTCGTTTAATAGTATCTCTCTACCATCCACCCTCTTTTACATGTTTTCCTCCTAACACCAATTTTTTTAGTAGTAAGGGTATGAAAAACATAATACACTATGTATATTTATAATTAAAACTCATAAAAAATAACATTTTTCTTAGTTCTTATGAGTTACCCTATTAATTATTTATAAATAGTAGATGTGATTTGTAGAGAAGGAGGTGGATCAGTAGATATAGAATACTAAAACATTAAATTCATAAATATTTGGTCCATCTTTAACATCATATCTAAAAGATCATTTTGTAGACCACCTAATTGTGCTCTAAAATATTCAAAAAAAAATTGAAGAGTTCTATTATGATATGAAATATATTGTGGATATTAAAAATGATTAAAGTTAATATCGTTACAATTTCCTCTCATCTAATTTAATCCATTTATTTTTACTGGACAATAAAAAATTATTTTTACACCACCATTATATCATAGGTTAACTCATCCAAAACATATTTTTCTATATTGGATTGAAAAGGAACATAATGGGTAGGAAGAAGAGAATAAATAGATATGCCATAAGCCATCTACCAACCATATATACCATCATCAATATATATCTACTTAGGTACCATACAATGGAATATGACTAAACTGAAAACATATTCTTTAATTTAATGAAGATCAATTTTAATGTTTTTTAGTTAGAAATTATATTTTATAGGGTTATAGAAAAAACAGTTCAATTATTCATCAACTTAAACCCCAATAGAATACACATCGTGTTTCATGTTTCAATCCATGTTATTAATGAAAATTTTAGTGCACATTGAGACAAATGGATGCTAGTTCCACATCCTATGGTTGATTAAAAAAAATTTAAACATTATAATTTTTCTCAATGTAGATTTCTAGAAAAATAAACTGATCTATGGGGCTTCTCAACATTGGAAGGTGTCTATTCTATTATCAATATTGTAGCATTTCCAATCATAAGATACTTATAAGAACTATAATTATCTTATTCTAATTTTCCATAGTCACACAACATAGATTAATCAAAAATACCAAACACATAAACATCAGTGTCAATGAGACCATCATCATGAAAATCATCATTAAAATAATGAAATTATATATGAGAGTCATGGATTCCAAATTAAGTCATGGGAGTGGTTCCTTGGTAATCCTCATGTGCTTCCTTGGATTCCTCGTGAATATATTCATTCATTATAACTTCTTACTCAACATCACATTCATCAACATCAACATAAACATCATCTTTATCATCATGATAATTCATAGGTATCTCACGAATTTCTTGAACTAGATTTACTATATACCATTGTCTAACTATATAATTGAAAAAATTAAACATATCATATATCTTATTTGAGACTACAACCCATTCATCATTCTATGTATTTAAAAATTCTTTAATATGCAAACATATATTTTATTTCATGCTTAAAACTTATAAATAAATTATGTATCCCAATAACTGTTGAACTATTCCCTTATAGTCAAGTAGATGAATTAAAAATTTTTGAATTGGAAAATAATTAAATATAAAATAGGCCTCACACAATTTATCTAAATTCCTCATCATATATCATGATAAATTGAAATGAAAACAACTATTTACTAAAAAGGTAATGAAAATATTATGTTGCCTCATGATACTAATGTACCCTTTCATAGGATGGATAATATGTCTAATTAACATTGCTAGCATCAAACATTCACCACTGAGCTCCACTCAATTGGTCTTATAGGTATCCAATTCCAAGTCAGGTCTTCTAAATAAGTTTGAAATTAATATTGGTAATGGTTTATAATATAAAAACTATGATTTTTCCATTCTCAACCCTATGGGGGAATACCAAACTCTTCACCTATAGTTTTGATGAAAACTCAAAAACATACATAGTCATAATTACTAGAGTGGTATCACATTAATATCCAAGGATAAATTATAAATGGGAATAAAATTTATTAAATATCCTTCGATAAAATGGATTACCATTTTCGGCAAACCAATCAACATATCACTATTTCTAAATTTATTTTATACAAGGTATATAGTTGACTAAATACACTAAGAACCCCCTTAATTTTTATCAAACATTTTTAGTTCTATTAAATTAATGTTTATAGATTCACTATGAAACACATACTACCTTTCTCATTCATTAATCCCTTTTCTAGAGGATCTTATTTTTCTGGTGAAATATTATGATATTCAATCAACCTCATCAATATCATGAATTAATATGATTTCTTGGATGTGTTTTTGAGTGAGAGAGAGATGAGGAGGTTCATAATTGAGTGTTTTGAGAGAATGTAGGTCATAAAAATAAATGGATGTATTTTTATGTTATATAATTGTTGATTCATATTGTAATTTAAAGGTTGATTGAATCGTTTAGGTTTAAAATAAAAACATATTAATGAAAAATCCAATAAAACATAATAATGATTCTAGGTACCAATTGAAATGGTAGGTATTGATACCAAATATTCGTGAAAAAAATAGCAAGGAGGTCGAACATGGATGAATGGTTAGTATATTGACCACGTAACTAAAAAATAACTGTAATTTTATCTTCTATTTTTTATTAATTTCATGGTACGAATTGTGATTTCAAGATAGATTTGTCAATTTTACTTAACTAACACCATTAAAAACACATGATCACTTAACTGACCATGTGAAAAAATCATTATAGTTACATTAACAGAAAACATAGATGATAATAAGTATAATGGAATTTAGAGTAGCATGAGAGTTAGAACTAAAATTAGAGATTTGGAAATATTATTTCATTCCTAATTATTGAATAATGTAATTAATTATCCCAACATTAAATAATATTACAATGATATAATTAAGATGATGTTCATTACCAATGAATTCAAATGTAATATAGAAAATTTGGATATAATTAATGAAAAAGTGATTTCTTATATAAATATATTTTCCCTTGAATTTGATACAAGTTTTTTATAATTGTTGATAGATTTTGTATTATCAAATTTAATAGGGACATGTAGGAATATAAATCCATAGTCTATTAATGTCTATTTCACCATATAATATATTCACATAAATAATTTTATGTTATTTTAACCTTATATAGTGGATAATATGATAGATTTATTTTTTCAATACACCATGAATCCAATTACTTTCTCAATGAGAGACATGTTCTTAGGTTATTTTTAAATTTAACATAATGAATCTGAAGTAAACATTAGAATAAAAAACTATTTTCATAGTACATAACTTTAGATTACAACAATGCTAAAATGTTTTTACCTTTGTGGTAATTAATAATTGTTTTGAAAACATGTAAATGTGATTCTTTTAATTTGAATGAAAATGTGAACACATGAATAGAATAACCATAATATGTATTCTTATATCTGTTATGTATAGTATTCTTCCATTCACACCTCTATAGATTTTTTAGTATATTAATTTTGTAATTTTATAATGGTCTATAATATATATTTTATCATGGATGTATCCCAAACTTCTATATTACCCACACCAACATGTTTTTATATATCCATATTGTGTCTGGTTTTATTAAAAATGAATAATTCCTTATTTTAAGGGATTTTGAAACTGTGGAAGAATTTTTACTCATCCTCTAAATTCATTTCAAAATTAGTTTTTCATAAATTTCTAAAAAAATAGTAGAATGAATTTTATATGATAAAAAATAATATCATAAACATATAAACAATATAATTAAAATTTAATAAAATATAAATATACCAGATCACTGAGCTTCACATGATCATCATCTTAACGACTTATTTTTCTCAACACTGTCACTATTTTTGGATTTAAATATGTGCATCAAAATGTGTCTCCTATATAAATAAAATGTACCTACAACCTTTAACTGTATTATTTTTTCATCGCCTTTTTATTTTGACCTCCATAAACCATAACCTTCCACATTCTTATCTTTTCCTAACCAATATTTCTATTTCTGAGACGTGAAATTTAAGTAAAGGCCACACTAAAATTGATTTTATAAATTTGAAATTTAAATGTTTTTGTCTCTCAAATTGGATCATAAATGATTTTATCTTTCCCTATCCTAAATACAAGATGAAATCTATAATTTTACATTAGTTTAATGTTGGTTATTTCCTTAATATTCTATATGTATATTTAATGTAATTCATTTCTACTAGGTATAAAGTTCATTTTAATATAATTTTATCTTTATAATTGCATAAAACCATTTTATTTTACAATAGTTTTAGATTTAAATAAATTGATGTCATATTAACATTCAGTTTATAAAAAAATTTCAATTAATTATTTTTTAAAAAACATCAATTATACTCATTATTTGGTCTCATGATAATTTTACCCTTAATTTTTATGCATTTCCTATAAAATTAATTTTTATTT
Organism: Viscum album; assembly: GCA_963277665.1. Lineage (NCBI taxonomy): Eukaryota > Viridiplantae > Streptophyta > Magnoliopsida > Santalales > Viscaceae > Viscum > Viscum album. Next base: position 712,069,295 of record OY728134.1, on the reverse strand, counting down.
TAACTTTTCATATTGTACCACATATGTTTTAAATAATATCTAGGCCTTCATTATATAATAATATTTTATACAGAGTTATGATTATATATGATCATAAGAATTTTTCGTATTCAATATGCATTTTTTATAAAATTATTTTATCTCAGTTTCCTATCAAATATTTTTTCATCATATTTTATTATAATTTAAATTAATTTCAATGAGTGTGAATTTATTATATTCATTTTTTGTATATATATTATATATGGATACTCAATCTGACAGAATTGTTTTTCAGTAAATTTCAGTTTTATAGAGTATTCAAATAGAATTTAAAAAACTCTTCGTAATGTATTATCTATCTATCAAATTAGAATGTATAATGATTTTACGAATTGAATGTATTGTATCAGATTAATTTTAATCTAATAGAATATAAAGAATATATATAAAATTTAATGAATATAGATTTTCACATACACATGTACACAAAGATAATGCTAACATAATTTACCATTCTTCACATTCACCTTATAGATTCGTATATAAAAAAACCACTTGACTTCCATTCCTATTATTGACTCATATTTTATTTTACATTTATTTATTTAGACAAAATTTTATTTATGATATCAGTAATTTCATTTTGAATTCTGGTTTATTAACTATGACAAAATTATTTTATAATTAATACTGAAGATTCAGTTTTATATAGTTTTCGATTGTCCAAACTTTTATGTATTTTAATCTTTTCGTTAATCGTGAAATTTTCATCAATTATTAAATCTATTAATGAAAATTTTGATTCTATTTTTCCCTACCTATAGTTCTCCCCATTAAATTAATATAATTCTTATTCATTTATATTATAATGAAATTCAATAAAAATATTATATAATAATAGCCTTACATTTTCTATTTTGTATAAACCCTATGAATTTCTTATTTTTGACCAATTTAACCATTATGATCTATTTTTTAATTTTGAAATCTTGAACAATTCAATGGATTTCATAACATATCAAGAATTTATTTGGTATAAAAATCTATTACTTACTTACATTAACACTAACAATTCACAATTATAATTCATATATTCAATAGTTTTACTTTTATATATATATAAAATATAATCATATTTTCATGTGGATGATCACATACATGGATTTTTTATTTATATTTTAAACCGTAAAAATTTTCACATTTCAAGATATACTTAATTCTATTTTTTCACAATCATATAATTTTTACATTTAGTTTTTCCTCCCTATAAATAGTTGCAGGAACAGGCTTTAAAGTGAGGATATCATAGTGTATCATGTTATCAATGTCAACTAGCATGACTAAATTCAATCAATAATCAATTCTAGATTGTTTTTTGATCAATTTTTATCTTTTCAATAATTTTAAATATGTAATCATTAAACCTTATGGATGTTAGTATAAATTAAATATATTCATAGTTTTTTGCAGTAATGTGATCATGAATTTTTATTAATAATTAATTAAAAGTACTCGTGTGTAGAATCCTACAAGGAAAAGAATTCAAAAATCAATTTTACCTTACAAGAAATTTGGTGCCCTTTTTAATGGATTCATGATTACAAAGAAGATAAAATCTCCCAACATTATTTTTGTTTTATAACAATTAAATATATATTTAATGAATTAAAAATACCTACATTGTTTTTCGGGGGTGTTTGATTAATTTTTTATCCAATATGTATTATATTTTTAACCTCTGTTAACTTCCAAATATGATATATCCCATATCCTTCACACATTTTTCATCATCCAATTGATTGAATTCAAAAAAAAGTTAATTATTATCTTCTAACAAACATTAATTTAAGATATATACTAATAAAATGGTCTTATACATATTATTTTAGTTAAAACTAATTATTGAAATATTTAAATATTTATTATTGTAAAATTTGATAACCACTTGTGTTTTACCTTCATATATTCTTACAAAAAATATGAACATGAACCTTTGGTAAGTTACAATAATAGCTTCGATTCATGTTTATTTGGATATTTGTTCTTTCATCACATATATGTTATGTTTCACATAATACACATCAAAGAGGAACAAGAAGTAGAGGAATGTTATTTTCCACCTCTTGATGAAATTATCTCTAAGAACACGAATTTTGATGTTTAGTGATGCTTGATTATAATGGATCTTATTTGTGAGTAAATTAAAAATAATCATTGATGTTCATTGTAACGTTTCCTCTTTATATTTTTATAACGATTTCAAATATTTTTCATTGGGTGTTAACTTATTGGGCTTTCTTCTAGAATATATTCCTTTAAAGACCTATGTTGCAATAATTGATTGAATAATTTTATATGCTTGACTATGTTTATGCTTGGATGATTTAAAATATAGGTTTTGGAGGTGTACATGGATGATTTAATTTATGTTGTGAGTATGTATGTTATTCTTGATATCATTCACATTGTAGCTGATTGAATTCAATTTTTTGGATAATTTGATTCAGGGTGTATAAATACTAGTTATGGGTGTACACATAGTATATATGTACTATAATACGATAATTTATTTCACAATATATTCATACAAGATAATTTTTACTAGAGGTAAGTTTTATATGTTTCATTATAGAAGATATTGTCTTCATGATATTTATTTATTAATTTTACCTAATTTATTTTGTTTTGAACTTGGATTTCCTTAGTTGATTGTTAGTGGATGGCATGATTAATAATGTAAAGGATTCACCTTTTTATGTTTCATCTATGGACTATGTCGAACATGAAAAAGATTTATTGATCCAACTCTCTGATATAAATACTAATAACTATATAAAAATTTGTACCATTACCTTGAAGAGACTAAATTATTCATTATTTCTTCTAAAACAATGTTTATAAAAATATAATAATTCACCATAACTCACTAGTTATCCCTTTATTAAATGTAATATATTTGTTTTAATTCATGGTTTTGAATTAAATATTCTGTTATTTAATCATTACAATTATATTAACACGGTTCCCATTACATCATAATTTAATAATATATACCATATAATATATTTATGGGTTGTATACATAATAATCCATAAGACACATAAATTAATTTCACGTTGTTCAGTTTTTTCATTGATTGTTTTGTAAATCACACACAAGGGAACATAAAATGTACATTATAAAGTATGTATTTTTATACACTCCTTCCTCTAAAACCATTTCCATAAAATCTATATGAATTATTATTATGAATACCTTTAATAGTGTTTTACACATATAGTATACATGCACTTATAACTATAAAAATCGATGGTAGGAAAATAAAATCAACAAAATATAAAACATATATGAATGATATTTTTATTTATTGTAAAATTATAGCATACATAACATATTTTAATGGAGTTTATTATTCCTTCAACACATCCTCTATATTACAGAATATAATTTTCACAATACATAAAACTGATTCCATAGCTAGGATTTATTAGTAGAATTATTGTAACCATTGGTCATTAAATTTTTCCGTATATTATTTAAAATATAGTAATGGATTCATAAAATGGAATATATGAATTTTAATTAGATGATGTATTAATAAAACATATTTATCCTAAAGTACCCCAAATAACCCACCCCCAACATGACACTGCATCATCAACTGCCCCAACCCCCCAATCATCCCACCCATAACATAGGTCATTGACCCACCCCAAGCCACATCAACAGTGATCCTCAAACACCACCCTTATTAATGATTATTTACATTAGACACCCTCTATTGATGATGATTGAGGTGACCACCCATGACGGATCTTATCTTTGAGATGGTGTGCCTAGTTCCCTTTTTATTGATAATGACAACCCCCAATGGATGTAAATCCAAAACCCCTTATCCATTAGCATTTAATCATACATGCCATTGGGATTTCCCCTACTTCTGTCTTATTTGGAACATTTTAGGCTCATATCACTATCCTTTACTCCGTCCATTTCCCTCTCCTCACATATTTTAACATATTCCATTACAGATGACCCTATTATTTTGTAGAGTAATATTTATTAATTTAATTTATTTATGTTATTTGTGTCTAATTGAATCATTTTATTTTTAGTTTTCTGTTCTATAAAGTTGATAAACAATGCTAGTCAATGATTAAGTTGGGTGATGATAAAATAAGTTAGTGTACTAGTTTGGTTGAATATATATATATATATATATATATATTTATTTTAGAATGTATTGATATAATAATTAATTTACAATTCTAGTGGATAATATTTTGATTATGTTATTTATAAATAGACCTTTATATAGCAATGGTTTGCATTTATTTTTAGATTATGAAATAATAAATGAACTAGTGAGTGATAGATTAAAAGGTTTTTTCCTAATTTTGAAATGATGTCATGGATGAATATAAATGAAATATTTTATAACATGATATCTTTACAATACCCTTCTTGAATATCAGTTTGATTTGGAATCAGTAGGCAAATGTTATAGAGATTCAAAACATTGACTACCATATTTATGATACACATTTTGATCCTCCTAAAGAAATTTAATTTTGAAACATTATAAATGATTTATTTAATTTCATCAAAAACAGTTTAAATAATTTAAATATATCAATAAAACATTTAGTCGATCATTTTCATGTTATTATTGGACATCAAATCAGTGAAAAAAAAATGAATTTTTTGGATTATTTAAATAAGGGAAAAAATAATCGTGTAAGGGATGTGCTATGTATTCAATATTATATTTTCTAATAATGTTGTATCATGTAAATTATATTTATGAAAATAATGAAAAATTAGTTTCCCTTTATTATTGAGTATCTACCTGAAGCATTTAGTTGTGCTAAGATCCATACATCATTCTATGATATGGATAACATAATCAATAAACATGGTCTTGAGTGTACAATGAAAAATAAATTCCCTAATGATTTCATGTTTAATTGGGGGATATAGTTTCATAATGCATAATTTATAATATGGCATACATGATTATGGAAGCTAATGAGTACAAAAAAATTAAAAAAACATGTAACTCTAAGAATATAAAGAATAAGAAAATTCTCAAAAAAAAATTTCATTACCTTCCTCTAGAACCTTGCATGAAATTATTATTCATGATTTCAAAGAATAAATTCAAAATGATGTGGAATGTTCATGATTATATGAAAGATTCATATATGAGATATCTAAAAGATTTGACAACATATAAGGTGATTCATTTATTCTATGTAATTTTATATTTAGATCCTAGTAATATACATTAGAGATTGACTTATAATGGTTCCAACACTTTGACTACTTTCAATTGCAATTATATGTTATTTCAAGGATTTTGAACTATAATAGAACTCTCTTAATTTTTATAGAGAAAACTTGATTCATTATTTTGATGTTTCATAAATTAAATGAAATGAAAAAAATGATATTTTAGTATACACAAAAACTATAATAAAATAATTTTGACAATTATAATATGATGGAATTAAAAAATATGATTCTTTAATGAGAATAATATTCAGAATTAATTCTTATTACATAAAACAATTATGACATTTATAGATCATGAAACTAATCTGGTTGGAACACTAATATCGATTTCCCTTGTCCAATTTTCAATTTTTCTTTTGAACCTCCTTAATTATATCATAATAAAAATCAGGCTTTCATATGTCATCATCTATTTCATGTTTCATCTCATAAACCGAGGTTTAACAAGATATAATTGTATTCATGTATTTAATTGAGAAATTAAACAAAGGTGCAATATTTAAACTAAATATTTGAAAAATAAATTAATGTCAAAATAGCTTTTTCAAAATGCAAACAGTTTAATTAATGGGGAAAATTATCAAAACCATAGTAGATGAAGAATAAATAATAAATACATAATAGTAAATGAGTATATTTTTGAAACATCGTTATTAGAATTTTAACATGATACTCCTCAATTATGACATGATATATCTTTAAAAGAATATATATGGAAATTAAAATTTTAAGTTATATAATGATTAGTGTAAATTAAAAGATCACCTTAATGCTCATAAATTTTTTAATAAATAAATATAATGCATGGTTTGTGGTAAAATGATAATGGTAAGTATCCTTCTTCTTCTATTTAAAAAATTTTAAAAATCATGATGAAGACGTATCCCTTAGATCATTAATTAATGTAAAATTGCTTGATGGATATTCAAGTAACATTTCTGGGTGAGTTTAATTGAAACATTGAAAATTTCATGGTTTGAAAAGTTCTGATGAACATTTTAGGATGTAGTAATTATTTTCATTCATAAAATGTAATATTTGACATATAAATTTAACTAAATATTTTTTGAGCTTTGTACCTTATTTGGTAAAATATATTGAAAAAATGTACATCCATCTATGATTGAAAAACAATAAGAACAAATTATTTTAACACATTATAATTTGGAAATGTTATTTCTACTTCGTCTATAAAAGTCACGATTCACTTGACTCTTCATTTGGTTAAAGATGATGAGCTTTGTGGACTGGTACACTACTGATGGATATAACCAATTTAGAACAAAATTAGTATTGTGTACATTAATTAATGAAATAAATTTTATATAATAAATGTGTTGAATTTTTAAAATGTATTCAGTTTTTTCAAAAAGAATATATGTTACATGAAATCATATATGAGGTAAAAATTCAAAATAAAAGGATCTATAACTAGTTTTTACATAGATGAATACTGAATGATATTTTGTTCTAGGTATTTTTAAGGGACTGAAAAAAAATTTAATTTTTTTTGTACATACCTCCAAATTTTTCATTAAGAAAACAAGTAATCGTAATTTTAATTATAATATGACTATTTGGAAAGGATTCATATTATAGATTGAGTGGATTGCAGTTACTATAAGTGTAAAAATATTTTTTATTATATACTCTTACATTGTACCAATTTATTAAACAATTGAGATTGAAACCAAGGAGATGACTATGTAATCAGGCTCAAAAGGAGGTGGAATTTAGAAAACCTGTAAATTTGGAAATTTTTGAATAGTTCACTGATAATGTATGTATATACTCCTATTCATATTCATGACTTGTATTTATATTTTCAATGTTAAGTGGAACATCTTTTATTATTTTCTAGAAAAATAATTTTGATAATCATACTAAAATATCATATTTCTTGTTTTTTTGGATCATGATCCTATAAAAAAGTACAAGTGATTATATGACTATAATAATAATGGATTAAATTTTCAAACAATTTATAATGAAGATGATGTTAAATGTTAATACAATTTTGTATTTGACATAACGTATGAGATATAATCATGTGGAATGATTCATATAATCGAAATAAACAATCATGGTCAATTTTTAGGTTCATTTTTTAAATAAAAGTGGTAAAAATTCATAATGGTATAATGAATTATTCATCACATTTTTCTTATATCATATCTTTAGCTCATCCCATACTAGTGAGAATACAGAACATAATCCATTTGTCATAGAATCACATGATTTGTTTCATTATTATGTGAATGATGAATTAAACTAATTGTAGAGTGTTATTGAAAATGAAAAATAGATGGACTTGAATGATATCTATTATGAATCTCAATAGGTAATTTATTATAGTGAACCTCATCTACAAAAAAAATCTTTGAAAAATATTATCTTATTAATATTTAAACAGTCAGATTTCTATTAGATGGTAAAAATGAAAAGTTCATCACAAAGATGGTTGATAACAGTTAAGATAATGATGTTAGAGATAATTTAGTGTATAAATTGAGAATGAAAATATATTCTATTTTCAAATTTATATTTTTATGCATATTGACACTATTTTTTTTTTATTTTTCGAAAAACTATTTTACTTATTATTTTTTATACATTTATTATCCTCTAATACATTAGAATTGATGGAATGCAATGAAAAAATTGAGATCCTAGATGATCAACATCCCAGAAAACACAACTATTTCCATCATCATTAGTGGTTTCAATTGATTCTATTATAAGAGATAATTCTTGAGGGATAGAAACTTCCGTATATGTTATTTGTATCCCACTATATTATAAACCTCCAATGGTGGAGTAGTAATTCACCCATCCATCCAGGGTATATATGATAGATTTCATTACTGGTATGTTGGTTATTATAAGAACAATGTATAATTTATAAATTTATAATTAATTTATAAAATATATTATTATAAAAACATAATATATATAAATATGTACATAATAGACATATCCATCATGAAGGACATCAAAGTTACAGATATATTAATGAGTTTTAGATGCCTACTAGGGATGCCTCTTGGATTTCTGGTCAGATTCTTGTGTTTATTGATTATGCAACAATGATCTTGTCAATTATTTATAACTATATATTGAATTTTCCCATATTGTGGGAAAATAGGGTGTCTGATAGACATGGAAAGGTAATATTATTTCCAAAATCATTGATAACTAATTTTAAAGGAAATATTATAATTATTCACGTACTTATAATGTGTTATGTTCTTTATTTATAGGTTTTTTTGTTTTGAGGTCCATGAATCTATTTCACAGTAATCGAACCTGAATAATTTTCTTTATGAAATGGAGATAGTTTTATAGAGATTATAGAATGTGTTTAATGACATAGATATGAGCTATAGTTAAATATAAGTGAATGGTCATATAGGCTCCTCTCTTAAGTAGTGGATGAAGATTTTATATATTAACAGATATTCTTATCATTTGGTAATTGTGTATTTAATAGAATCATATTAAAAACACAGAATGAAATTATATTTTCCGTTTTTTTTAATTTTTATATTAATTATAATAAAAAATTAAATGATTAATGAATAAAAAGTTATTACTCAAATCACTGGCATTGTGATTCTTTCTAATAAATATATCATTTTTTATACATTATTATTAATATTATTTTATTGTAAATTTTTTTTCTAACTTGTTCATATATTTTTTCTAATGGATAATAAATTAGTGCGACAAGTTATTTGAAAAAATATTAGGATCAAATCTCATAGAAATGATTATTGATGTTTAGTTGATTAACCTATAATATACATGAGAGTAAGTACTTTTAAAGACTACAAAATGTTATTTCATTTATATGAAAACATTATAACAAAAAATACATTAAAATAGAAAAAAAATGTAAACCCATTTAAACGTGGTCGTTCAGATAGATGATATAGTGGAAAATAACTTTATGAGCACTAATTGATTCATGTAGTAACCCCCAATTTATATGGTATAAGGTTATTTTGATATAATTTATTTTTTAGTATTTTGTTTCGATATAATTAAAAAATCATTAAATATGGATAAACGTTTTACTAATTTTATAATATTATAATAAATATAAAATATAAAAAATAACATTATATATTGTCTTATTTTTTGGTTAAAGTGAAATATGACTAGAACGTAAGTTTTTCACAATCATCATTATTTTTCTAAAATGATGGACTTGTGATCATAATTTGGAAGAAGCATCATAAATATGTATGGGGGATGGGTTTTGGGAATACTCTATCAACATTCTTTTTTAGGGTGTCTTCATCATTAATTGTTACACATATTGTGGGTTCGAGTAGTTTCATTGATTGGGAAGAATAATGAGAAATATCAAGGATGAATAAAAACATTAAAGAATATGAATATTAGAAAAAAATTGTTTTAAACATCGTCTGCAATGGAGAATGACTTGGTATCTATATTTTAGCTTATGATGGAAAATAATCCTCAATAAAATTTCATATTTTATAGAACATCATTCCAAGATAAAATTTCAATGTAATGCAGGGCTCAACACATGGTTTTAGAAGATATCAATTTTTTAATTGTGAATTAGAGGTAAAATCCATGATGAAAACGTCTTACGGTTGTAAATGATTAATAATGTGACCATATTTTAATTTTTCAAATATAAGAAATGATGACATTTCAATATGTTTATGGTTTTCCAAAGATTCCTACAAACTAATTTCTAGTGTTTTAAAATACTACTATCTATGTGTAATGATCATAACCATAGAACATTTACTCATATTGATGTAAAAACATGGAAAACCCGACATATAATTATTTTTCATGTGTTCTAGTAGTCAAAACATCCATCCAATGTATGGTGTGCTTAAAATTATTTAATAAATCATTTAAATTGATTACAATGTCTTTAAAAATGTGCATCTAGGGGGCCATAACTATGAAAAAACTATCAAATTTATTTGAACTAATGGTATAATATCTACAAAGTGATTTTAAATGGTAAGGACTTGCTCCTTGTCAATTCAATTTATGGTTTTCCTGGGAATCTCAGAAATAATATTTTTGTGTTTTAAAATAATAAAATATACATGTATTGGATAAATTTATAGGAAAAAACAATTAAATGATGTTAAATAATTTTAAAACCCCTATTTAATTATTTTTGACATGTAAAAGTAGACCACACATAAATATGATGTGTTTTGTTCTTATAATCGCTGAAAATTGATTTTAAAATATTTGAACTCATTAAAAACATAAACTATCTTGTCAAAACATGAAATTTACATTATATAGATAATAAATCATTTTTAAAATGTTTATAGATTATTTTTTGAAATGTAGGATAAAATTCCACATTAAGAAGAGTTTTTATTTCAACAAGATTCCAATAATCACATTTTTAGTGTTTTAAAATACTAAAATATATTAGTAATTGTAAAAACCATAGAACAAAAACTCATATTTAAGAGAAATAATTTAAAATAAAATATTTTAGTAATTTTTATGTGTTTGAGAGGTACAAATGTCCATTCGACATGTTTTCTACATGAAATGTATCAATTATAAATTTTAAAATATGTCATTTTCCTTAAAAATTTGCAATAGGGGATCGAAACCAAGAAAATGTCTCCAATGGCTATGAAATCATAGGGTAGTTATCATATATTTATTTTTAACATATATAATTTTAATATATTTCAATACAAGTAATATTTGGTCTATGATTCTTTTATGAACATTTTTAGAGTTTTAAATCGCTAAAATGAATGTGTAAGATTCAAAAACATAATATACACCATTTAATTTGACACAAAATAATTTGAAAACCTCCATCAAATTGTTTATGATGTGTTTGAGTGGAATAAATTTCCAACCAAAGTGTGATGTTCTCATAATGACTCAGTAAGAGGTTTTAAAAATATCAATGTCTTTTAAAATGATCGAAACTGGATCTAAACCATGAAAATTTTGTCAGATTACCATTAAATATTAGGAAAACAATAGTTGATTGATTTGTGCCCTATAAGAACTGAATACATTTCAATATGAGTTTTACTTTCCATATGATTCCCATAAATGTGTTTTTAGTGTTTCAAAACACTATGACCTATTCCTAATAATCATAACTATTAGAAAAACCTTAGATTATTGTGAAATCAACTGAAACCCATCATTAAATTATTTTTTTCATGTACTAGAAGACAAAATTTCTATATGATGTGAAATAAGGCCATAATGAAACAATAATAGGTTTCTAAAGATACCAATGTATTTAAAAATATGCAACATGAGGTCAAAACCAAGAAAAAACATCATATGGGTATGAAATCCTAAAAAAGGATGGTAGATTGAAATGAAAAATGTATGAATTTAAAAGACATCAAACAAATTTATTATTTTTCCATGATTTCTATAAATCCATGTTTAGTGTCCATAAACAATAAAACATGCATATAATGGTCATTACCCTATGAAACGTACTCACATAAATGTTAAATCAAGGGATAACTACTATTTAATTATTTTTCATTTATACAATAATATAACAGTTACACTAATTTGTGATGTTATCTAAATTCCTCAATATTTTGTTTTAAATGATATCCAATTCATTAAAAACATACACCATAGGGTTAGAATGAGTAATATGACATAATATCTCCATCAAATCATATAAAAATTAAATATTGAATCATTATTGAAATGTAGGAAATGAAACTTTATCAATCAATGTAATTATTTTCTTGGGATACTCGTAATCATTTTTTCAGATTTTGAAACCACTAGAATATGAATATAACGGCCAAAACCATAGAAAATGACCTTGTATTTATGATAAATCATGAAACAGATACAATCAAATTATTTTAAAAAAGTTTGAGAAAAAAACATAGTTATCTAACATGTTTTGTGCAATGAAGACACAATAAGCTGTTTTATAGGATATCAATGTCATTAAAAATGAGTTTGAGGGGTGAAAAATAAATAAAATATCATTTAATTACCCTTACATTCTAATAAAATTAGAATATAATTAATATTTAAATATAAGATTGAATTAAATGTAAATCTAAGTTATGGTTCACTATGGATGCTCATAAATGGGCTTTTAATGTTTTAAAACATTAAAACAAGAGTGTAATGGTCAAAATAATAGTAAAAGGTCATGGATTGACATGAAATAATTATACAACCACTATTTAATTATTTTTCATTTGTACGAGAATAAAGCACGCATGGTGATCTCTGAATAACTCAATAAGTGGGTTTAAAGGTTATCATGGACATTAAAAAGGTGTGAAAGGGGATCACAATAATGAAACTGACATAAAAAGGCATGAAATCATCAAAAAATGTACATATATATATTTTTCAGAGGTTGGATGTAACTTCATGTGAATCTGAGTTACTATTTTGAAGGATTTTCATAAAATAACTTTTAGAGTTTTGAAACACTTTAATGTGAATGTAATGTTAAATTCCAAAGAAAATGATATCATATTGATATGAAATCATGGTAAAACACTTATTGAATTATATTTGATTTTTAAGAGTAGATAATGCATCCATTTTAATTCTAATGTTCAACAAATGACTCAATAATTTGTATTAAATGAATGAAATATATTTAAAAAAAGGCATTAGGTGTTCAAAACCACAAAAAAAACATCAATGAGAAGTTAAGTCATAATAAAATGACCATATATTAAATATTGAAATATAGGAACACATCCCAAGGAAAAATGAGTTACGATTTTCTTGAAATGCTAATAATTCATTATTAGTGATTTAAAAAACCATATCACATGTTTAATGATATAAATGATAGAAAAACTCTTCATATAGACATGAAATCCTTGGAAACCCCATTTTAATATTTCTGAAAAAATATAAAATGATTCAAAATCGATGTCCTTTAAAAAAATTAATATGTTCTTTCGAGCACACCACACATCAATTTAAAAATGTATTCCCTTGAGTTATACAAATCCCATTTTTGTTCCAAATGGTGAATCATATATTTAAAATGGAATTTTATGTTTTAAAATTTTTCTCAATGAAATATTATTTTTTATAAATTAAAATTACATCTATTTGATTATAAACTAACAAATTTTATACAAACTGTATTTTAATATATAATGTGATTATTCACTTCCATATTTCCTTTCATAATTCTTATATTTTTTATGTTTTCGAAAAACTGATATAAATATATAAGAGGTTGACTGTTCTGATACATAAATTTTCTCAAAAGGCAGTGATGGTGGATCATAGTTTTTTATTGTTAACTAATATAAAAAAACTACTATAAATCTGAATATTTTGTTTAGTTCAGTTTTTTTCCTATCAACGACATGATGTGGGATGTTTTGAATATGATGAAAATAGCTATGGAGGTATGTGGATGAAATTTATTATATTGGATTGGCATTTTGGCCATGCATTGATTGTTTTTGTTGGACAATATATATAAATATATACATATATATATTTTAACGAGGCAATCAGTTTACTAATGGTTGTTTATGTATATATAACTATGGATATATGATAGTGTAAATGAAGAGATTATTATTAATTTATGGTTTTTATTGTTTTATGACTCGAGTTTTTATATGAATATTATTTATTATGAATTTCTTTTAAAATCCATTTGACTCTGAAGTGGTTGTTTTTGATAGTCACTAATAAATAGATTTTATTTTATCTATTTAGTGGATGTCCATGATTTCCATAGATAATAATACTACTACTATTGATTTTACCTTATATATTTCTTCCCCCAAATCTATTTTCTATTTTTTACATAAAAACTCTACTAACTGAATAATAATCGCTACAATGTATTGAAAAATATTCACATACAATAACATATGAAATAATATAAAAAACATCACTAATTTATTTCTGACCATTAAATACATAGTGTTTTATATAAATTCATCTAAATATTTTAGTGATGGTTTAACACACTACCAATAGTTAAAAAATTGGGACTAATACAAAACTTTTTTGTAGTGGCCATATTCATGTGTTCTTCAACATTTTAATTTCACACTTATTGGATGAAAATATATTTTTCTACCTTTATAAATAAATTTTATTTTTTATTCCAAAAAAATTCTTCTATATCAAATCAGGTGGGATATGAGTATATATATAGTGTAATGTTACCAGAACCATCTATGGTGTATTCTCAAGAGTAATTTCTGTATCATTCCCTTTCATAACATGGGTTCCATTCGCAAGTATCGACTCCCACTCATCCAAAAAAAATTATTTATTCCATGAATAGTGTCCCCCCATCTTGATTTTACTAAAGAGGAAGGAAGTGGGATGTTTTATTGGTGGCTAGTGTCACCAACTATCTATTTAGAGAGGATATTGAAGTATATGGGATTAGAATCGGCGAATAAAATTATGCTATATACTCCGACATTAATCATCAACTTTACTAATTTTCTCACTTCAATTTGTGTGGTATTTTTTGATAAGGATTCTATATATAATAAATAGAGAGAATTATGTGGTTTTTCTACATATAATAGTGAGTTTGTATATGTGCCGAAATTTTAACCACAATGAGATCCATTTATTTTCCGATGGTTTTACCAATTTAATTTGTTAATTTTTCTATTTTACATTAAGTCTCCATTTATTTATGAATTTCATTTTTAGAATAATATATATCAAAATTATCATCACACTAGTGTACCAATCATATTTCATCCCATAACGTGGATCTATATAATTGGGTTAATCTAATGTTTTCTCATTTTTGGTTATTAATAATTCTCCTAAATGTGAGTAATCTCTGTGATTTCAATTGTTTTCGATCATCCACATTAAAATACATTTTTGTAGATTTTTAATTGCACTATTTTCAAATAGATAATGTTATGAAATTATAAAATTTCTAGATGGTGGGAAAATTCAAGATTGGTAAATTTGTTGAAAATAACATTCTAATATGTAAACTAAATTTTCATGTGGTGTTGTAGATGAATAATTTCCCATTAAATGTTGGTGAAATATAGGTAGTGTAGAAAATGAGAAATCAAAAAATGTGGATGGTAAATCTATTTTGAAAAAGAATTCTTCTTTAAAATATGGGATCATATAAATAATTGGGGAGACAAATATTATTAAATAAATATAAGATACTCTTATGAATATATAATTAGCCAAGACACAATGAAAAAATGAAAATATAAAATTGTATACTCTTTGAGTGTAAAAGTCATCATCAGTGACGAACCATATCAACACCGACAATATTATATTCTATAAACTCATAATGTAGGTCTATAAAATTGATAATATTTTTTGTCCAGATATTCTACTTGGGATTTTTTCATATTTTCATAATCATATCCTCATGTAACACATGATCCCTATGTGCTGAACCACACAAGATCACTTGTTGCTGACCCACACAAGATCACACGGTGCTGACCCACAGTGGATCGCTAGGTGCTGACCCACACAGGATCACACAGTGTTGACCCACACAACATCATTATTCATTTTTCATGTCATAGCTAGCTACTGGGTCCCCGCACTGAGCTTGCTCGTCTCTAGGAGGGTCCACTCTTCAATCCACTGGTCGATACTCTAACTGCCATGAGGTCCCATGAATATGTAACCCAAAGGACCTCCATGACTTAGGGGTCTCACCTCAACAGACAATACGGCAATCGAAAGCTCGGTCTGTAATTTGTTAGCCTTTTAGTCCCAAGGGTCTGGTTTTATTTGTGCTCGATCCAACCTGACTATAACCCAACTTTATCAAAAACCCATGTGGGGTATACCAATAGGAATTTCTCAATCCAAGGTTTCTGGTTCCACAGATGGTTCGTCATTTCGACACTGTATGAAAGAGATATGACGAACACAAGATCTGACAATAATAATAATAATATTGGGTGATTCGTGAACCCAATACATAAACTAGTATTTAGTATCCATCATTATACTTGAATCAACTGTATTAATGGCAAGATCACATCGCCACTGACGGAATGTCAATTGGATGTCACACGTAGGAGTTATGGCAGGTCGAATAATTAATAATAATATTAAATCTATTATTTTCAAAGCGCTTCGGGTACCCGATCTGAAAACCTGAAAAATACATCCAATATTGGACTCATAATTTTTTTTCTCAAAGTCAGGGTCACACTGCAACTGATGGATTGTGAAGCAGAGGTCGTACGAATATCTGAAATGTTAGGGCAGAGCCCTTTTTTAAGAGGAAAAAAAAACAAAGACAGGGTGAACGGGGTTATACAAGCAACATGCCCTCATCCCAGGCGGAAGAAAAAGCATAAAAAATAATAGCCATAGTAGGCAGCATCATAATCATCATCCCAATCAGACTCATAATCCAATGGAACATGGGACCGGGTAACCATAGTTGTCTTTATATGTGAGTAGTGTTTCCTCTGTCTTGCTTTCTTTGGAGGAACATGTTGGAGCCCTTCTTCCATCACAACCGCTTTTACATTGGATAATGTCTAGAAATAAGTTATATTTCTGGGGGAATAATCCTCAACATCATCCCACTTCCCATGGATGCCATGTGTCTCCCTTAATTTGGAAATTTACTCCTGAATCGTTGAAATGCCACTTGTATTTTGTTTCCCCTTGAGTGCAAGACAAAAGTCAAGCTACTCTATTCCTGAGACCATGCCGCCCTCAACACCCTACTCAGGAACGAACAGCAGGGCCAAACCTAGATAAAATCTAGTCAAGTCAATCCTACCTTCCCATGCATGCATAGACAAGCTTGATTCAGCTTCCTTATCCACCTGAGACCCTTGCACCAATGCACAAGGAATACCTTCCAACGCTTGTGGAGCACCAGCATCATTAAATATTTTTTCATTTCCAGCACCATTGTTCTGTAATGTATGCTTCTTATAATTCTTCTTTCAAGAGGCCGCATGGTTCCCTTTCAGTGAGAAAAGATAGCATATAATGTTTCTACAACACTTATCTTTGATATTTCCAATTACTTTAAATTCTAAGAAGAAATTTGGTAATATCTCATAATCAATTTTTATGGATATGTCATCATCCAAGGAATACAAAACAATATTATGAATTAGACAAGAACATAGATCAACTTCAACCAGGACCCTCACATAAGAACCAAAATTTGAATCGTCAGTGGTCTTATCCATTTTGATTGGAATTCCCACAGTAGAGTCAATGTCAAAAAGAATCTTAGGATGCCAGAAAAACCAGTGAAGTCTAAAAATTTTAATCCCAACTTGAGCCCATGTATTTTTTACTGAGAAAAGATTGAATTTAAAGTCTCATTCTTGAAAACAAATTATACCTATAATTAGCGCAACTGATCTAATCCCCCAAGACCATCATTTTGGTTTTTCTGATAGAAAAATAATGTGAAATAATCCTTGAACCATGCATATGCATCGCCAATCAGAAAAACCCCAAACAGAAGTCAACATCGTGACCAAATCATCAACCTTCCAACGCTTTCCTCGAAAAGGAATTACAATTCTAGCAATGAGTGAATGCTCGAAAAGTTTAAATCTATCAAGTATTATTTCTCTATTTTCATCCACATGGGTTGTATCACCTTTTTTTTACAATTTTTTCAGTAGCACCATCAAGCACGGATTTGAAATTTCGTCAGGCAGAATCCCCTTCCATCCCGACATGAAACATTCTGGGGTTTTCTGTGCCAGTCATTCCAGCCAGAGTAGTATAATATTATATTATTATTATTTAATCTCTTTGAATTTTTCTCTCACCAATATATTTTTAGATTCACTCACAAGAGGGGTATCCGATTTTGGTTCACGTGGGTCCAAATAGTGCCTATATTTACTTTTTATATTCATTTTTCTTTTAATTTTATTTCATATCTATTCATTCCTCTCTCCAATATAATTTTATTCTTCCACAATTTTGCACCCTTGTACATGAATCGAGAATCAACTGTTCCTCTGCCTTTCACATGGCCTGCCTCCGCTGCATCGCCTCCTCGCATCGCTGCCTAATCTGCCTCATCGTCAGCCGATGCCACCTGGCCCCACTTGCTGCGCACGCACCTCCTGCACCAGTCGTGCCAGACCTCCCTGGTATACCACATCGCGCTTTCCATGGGATATCACATCTTTTCTATAACCCTGAAAAATTAAATGATCACATATTTGTGATCCTTAGGTCGAGATCCCTTTATCCATATTTCATGGTCAACAGAATATTTCATTTCCAGTGCCAATAAATATTGGGCCGCCTCCTTCCGCGAGACATAGCAACTTCGTTCTGAGCCCAAAAAATTAAATGGTAACTTATTTGTGATCCTTGTGTCGAGGGATTTTCATTCATATATCGTGTTAATCAAAACCACATATTTGTAGCACCAATAAATATTATGCATTGACGAATGCACGAGGAATTCATAAAGAATAAAAAAGAAAGAGGAGCATGGGTTATGTGTGGGATGATGGCCATGATTATTTGGCCTTCATCGTCATGACTTTATGATATGAAGAATTAATAAAACATATTCAAACATATATAAAAACCCCTACCTTGATTTTCTGTTGGAGGTGGCGCGGGGAAGAAGGTGAAGTCGATGAGATGGTGACATCATCGTTTTTTGCTCCCACAAGATGTTTTCGATCCGAGCTCCAGAGTCACCCTCATTCTTCGATTATAGAGGTTTCTCTTCATTGTAGTGGATGTGCATTGTTGATGAATATCCTTCCAAGTTCTCCAGATCTCTCTCTTTTACGAAAAATCCACCAACCAAATGGTGAAGTGCCAAATAAGATTATTAAGTAAACTAATTGAGTTGGAACATCAATGGGAGAAAAACCAACAATTATCTCCATTTAAAGGGTATGTTCAAGGGTTGGGTGGTCCCCGCTTTTGAATTTAAATTGGGGTGTTTTTAGTTCGGGTGGTACCCACCACTAAACATCAAATGGGAGGTTTTAAACATAAAATAAAAGTGTTTGTTTATATCATTTTTATTCTTTTATTTCTTCCTCGAAATTCACGAAAACTAACTTTCACCCTCGTCCTACTACGGTCATGGTGAATATATCCTTAAGCGAATATTGGTGCTGTGAGTTGGACGGTGCCCTCAGATTTCAATTCTAAAAACTGGTTCAAAGGTTATATAACGCCACTCGTGCATTAACAGTATGTACCTGAAAAAAAAGTTTGGAAAAATTATAACAGTCACTCTTGACCTGTGCCAGTCAAGGGTAGGCTCTACCCAAGTAAAACATGCCCCAACAAACCCAATGGTGCTCTCAGACTACCAATCCAAGTGACTGTTTAGAAGTTATGAATTTAAAATAAAATAATTGTCACTAAATTATTTTATTTACAGCCAAAAACTAACTTTCACTGGTGGCCCGCGCGGGCCAATGTTAGTATCATCATAAATAAATCATTCCTTCACAAGTTCAGCAGTGGTCTAATATTTCCAATCTAAGCTATAATTTTTGAGTTATAAGAATTTAAAAATAAAATAATTTATTTATTTATTTTATTTGTGATTATTCCATTTTTGGGTTTTCTCAGAGGAGGCCCGCGCTGACAAAACATAAGTCATGCCTACGGTTAAAACGCCTTTCGGAACACAACGATAACCTAATATTTCTGATCCGGTAAAATTTTTATGTTTTATCCCTCTTTTTTAGAAAAATTACTTACGCGCACTAATTAAAGCATAAATAAACTTCCACATATCATTCCAGGCCCTCCAGGCCTCAGAATCATGCACCGTCAGATTTCGTGGTCTCAAAATAATTTCATATAATTCTGAATAAAATAAACGTAAATTATGTGACATTACATTCTCCCCACCTTAGAGATTTACATCCTCAAAATACAAATCAAAGGAAAAACAACAAAAATAGGGTACTAAGCATGAATATGATCCTCCTACTCCAAAGTGCTCTCTAGGAGGTTCATGTAGGTTCTCATGATGCTAGAATATGTGCAACATAGGTATCGACCACCCATGAAGGACCCACTCATGTCGATCCTCAATCCCTACTGAAACCTCTTTAAACGTCACCCCATTATCAAAGTCTACCTCGCTGTGTTCAATGATGTGAGATGGTTTGTGCACGTATCTCCTTACCTTAGATACGTGGAAGCTATCGTGCACCCTCTCCAAATACGGTGGAGGAGACAAGTGGTATGCTACCTCTCTTATCCTCCTACGTATCAGAGAAGGACCAATAAATATCAGGTATAACTTGCCGCCTCGGCCAAATCCCCTTAGTCCATATCGAGGAGAGACTCGCATGAATACATGGTCCCCTACATGTATCATCAAGGTTATCCATATCCTATCGGCATAATAATTCTACCAACTATGTGATGTCTTCACTTGGTGACAAGTGAGATATCGTGATACAAAATCTTCCACTACTTTCTTCATCCCTAGCCACCAGTACTTGTGTTGGAGGTCTTGGTACCTCATCACAACACCAGGATGTACAGTTATAGGGGACATATGGAAGTCATTCAACACATCTACCTAAAGCTCCACTGGTACCATGGTACATCCTCTGAAAATGACATCATGCTCCCCACCTTCAAAAAATCAATCAGGTTCCTTTCCTTTTGATATCTGAGAACGTCGAGCCTCGTAGTCAATACCCCCAAGTTTCTCCTCCCCGAAATGAGGAAGGAGTGGGGGAGTGGCAGTCATAGTCTAGATGTAATAACCTTCATCTCTATCCATGAAGGATATCAATAGCGCAACTAGCTGCTCTGACAGCTCACACAGCAGCTGCTAACCAAACCGCTTGCAGAGGAAATCTGCTACCATGTTACCTTCCCATGAGTAAAGACTATCTCAAAGTCATTGTCCTGGAGGAACTCTAGCCATCTTCACTGTCTCAACATTAGAAAAATATACTAACACATCTCTGTCCACAGGAAAGGCCCCTCATTCTTCATCATAGATGAAAAGGGTTCCACTATGCTGGAGAAGTGTGGTCCAAAACTCCAGTAGTACCCATCCAAACTAGAAGTCCCTCTACCTATGAGGGGTAACCCTAGAAACATATTTTCAAAAGATGTCCCCATGCCCTGAAACTCCTGTTTGGAACGGAAAACTGAAAACTCATTCTACCACGAGGGTATGCCCGAACAACACAAGAGTGATTGGATGCACCCTCCTATGTATGAGTTTATCTTTTACTGCATGAGTTACCTTTTTCCCCTACTAATGAAAACTCCATTAAATATTGTAGAGAAACCACAACCTTTTTTCATAATACAATCAATTTATTTATGAACAGTCGATGTCCAGTTTATACCCAAACTATCCTCGTAAGGCCTAGATGCTGCCACCAAGAGGTTCCAACTGAAACTCTCACCTCAAGTGTCAGATAAAACCATCATCATAAGTGTGATTATCGAGACTCCTCCCAACGGTATCTCTATACGTGGGGTTCAAGTCAGTGGTTTAACTTGAAACTCTATGTCTTGGACAAGATTCATGGAAGGAAGGAAAGATATTTTCTTATGTAAATTGATACGAAAACTTGTAGTAGCCCCAAAACATACCTCAAATCATTACTAGAGCCCTTGGGTCACACTCCTTGACCACATACAATTACTCTCTTCCACTGTCCTCTAGCTTCATGATCCTGGAGGGATCCCCAATGGGGGGTGGTTGTAACTTGTCAAAATGTACACAACCACATTCTACTCCACTATCTCTTCCTCCACATCTGCAGACCTATAGATTCATGTTTCCCTAACAATTATTCTTCTCAAAACATTTTTACACACCCAAGTCTCTAAGACTGGAAGCAGTCTCCTGCTTTTCCACTGTTAACATTCACTGGTTGCATCTGCTTATCCAATGAACATTCAACCACAAAGGTTGTCTCTAGCACACTAAAATAAGAAGGTATTCATAGAGGAATATTTATAGTTTGGATTACCCTAAATTCACCTCTCTAATAACTCTATGCTATGAAGCACATATCTTATCATATTCATCGAGTAACAGGAATGATTGGTACGCCTCGGTGAAAAATCAGCTACCGACATGCCGTCCTTCTGAATTTATAGAAGCTCTAGAGAACTCTCAGCCACCTCCTCAAGATAGTCCTTAGCTACTTGTGATTTGGCATTGCCTTGGAACATGATGGGTATCTGATGCTGAATCATGAGTAAGGCACTAAGCTTATATGTGTCCTCTACAATACCACCAGTTGTAACTTCTTACCAATGGGTAGAGATATGGCTGACACACTACCTGAAGGTAATATTTTGGGTAATGGTCCACATACCGAAGCCTCATAACTATGTGGACCATCCTCGTGGTCACTCACTTAAATATACTATTACCTAAAATCACCATATTCTCTATTGGTGTCTCAACAAGGTGGAAAACTCTATCAACTTCCTCCATCTAGCCCTCAGTTGCATGGAAATCTGCCTCACATCAAAATCTCGGATGCATCATCTCCTAGAACTTGTGCAAAGAGCTCAGTCAGTGTGCACCATCCTTTAGTGTGGCTTTTGAAAACTACGACCTAATGGGTGGTGGTAATACTGGTACTCCACCCAAAGGTGCCAACATAGTAATAGGGCCCTACATCAGAGCCTCATCGCTCAGTGGGCCATCATCATGTACTCTATCGGGAATCCCAACTGACTATCTATGCAGCAGTAACCTGATATGGAATAGGTGTGCCACAGTCTTTATGTTATACCTGGTGAGATGACTCATGAAAACACAAGAAAACAATTAAAAACACACACACAATCAGTGTTCTCATGTACTGAGTCAGAAATCAGTAGTCAAGGTCCTGTTGTATGGATAATTAGGTCACCGCACTAACACTGGATTCCCTAAATAGATAACAACACTCACTACACATAATACTATTATCGTTAAAAATATTAGAGTCCTATTTTATACAATATAACTAACTCCTCGGATACCAATTTGTCACGGCCTGTCCCCCAGGGCCCGTGTCGTGACTACCCAAAACCTGCCTTCCATAGGCCAGGGGCTGGCGACTAGCACTAAAGGCATATTCCCTAAAACTGTGAAGGCATTTCCATTATAACTTGTAAACTCACTCAACGAAGCACAAATCAAGATACAAACATAAGAAAATTTTATAGAAAAATAGAGTGATTACAGTATGTAAAATGGGCCAGAATAAAAGGCCAATGGGAAAGTACATGAAAATGAAAGGTTCCAGTAAACTAAAACAGATCTTTTGAACACCCGCCAAGTATCCTACCTGAAGGGTAGGAACATCTCTCGAACGGTCATCTCTATAGTATGCCTTGTCTAATTTCTACCTCCAAACTACCTCTAGTCCAGGTACTCTCGCCTCAGTCTAGGTTGTCTATCATCTGCACCAAACACAACAAGGTGCAGGAATAGCCCATGCAGGAGTGAGTATAACGATACTCTATAGGGACCCCGAGACCCTAATGGTCACACAAAATCTACCATGGATAAACCAAAAAGCATGTAATCCATTGAAAACATTTATTAGGTATATACCCATACATATATCTATGATTTTAATTATATCCATCTCAATCATGAGGAAACACATAGTCCTACTCAAAATCCCAAAGCTCAATTGTTCCACAAATGAAGAAATACAACAATGGTATGTAACACAAAGGTACGCCACTTAGAAGAGTAACAAAAAGGTACTAACTCAACTCACACCACGTATTTTTTAGGTATAGTAGTTGAGTTGATTTGATGTAACTACTGAATCATCTTACTCTTTTAAGAGGAAGACCCATGATGGATCCTAAAACATTATCAGACCCATAGAAGATTATAGTACATCCTCAATATGTCGTCAGACCCACATAATATCTCTAGGTGATGACCCACACAGGATTGCTCAGTTCTGACCCACACATGATCGCTCGGTGCTAACCCGCATTGGATCGCTACGTGACAACCCACACAAGATCGCTCAGTGTTGACCCTTACATGAACGTTATTCATTCTTCACAACATAGAAAGATACTAGGTTCCTACACTAAGCTTGATCTTCTCTGGGAGGGTCCAATCTTCAAGCTAATGGTCGATACTCCAACTTCCATGTTGTCCCATGAAGATGTAACCCAAAGAATGCCACAACATAGGGGTCTAAATTCAACATACGTTGCATCAATAAAATGCCAAGTATGTAAGTTATTAACCTTTTAGAACCAAGGTCCTAGATGGATTCATGTTCGATCCAACCCGACTCTATCCCAACTTTATTGAAAACACAAGTGGGGTATACCAAAATGAACTTCTTGATCCAAGGTTTCCGGTGCCGCATGTGGTTCGTCATTTTGACACCGTATAAGGATGATATGTCGAATACAAGAACTCGCAATAATAATAATAATATTGGTAATTTTGTGAACCCGAGCCACGAACTAGAATTCAGTATCCAACATTAGACTTGAATCGACCATATTAATTATAGGATCACATCACCACTAACGGAATGTCAATTGGACGTCTCACATAGGAGTTATGGAAGGTCAAATATTTAATAATAATATTAAATATATTATTTTCTTGGAGATTCGTGTACCCGATCTGAAAACCTGAAAAATATATCCATTATTGGACTCATAATTTTCTTCTCAAAGTCAGGGTCCCACTGCCACTGACGGTTCATGAAACCAAGGTCGCACTGATAAGTTACAGATGAAATAGGGTTTTGAAAATAATAAATAATTATAATATTATATTATTATTATTATTATTTCATTTCATTGAATGTTTCGCTCTCCAATCTCATTAGAGATTCACGCACAATAGGGTTATCCCTTTTTGGTGTGTGCAGGTCCAAATAGTGCCTCTATCTTTTTTTATTCATTTTTTTTTATTTTATTTTCTACTTATTCCATACTCTCTCAAATCTAATTTTGTCTTCCACGATTTTCACCCTTGTACAGAAACCAAGAATCTGATGCACCTCCACCTTTCACACATCCTACCTCGACCATGCCCCCTCCTCGGGCCACTGCTTAATCTTTCTCATCCTTGGCCGAAGCCACCTAGCCCTGCTTGCTGCGCACGCACCGCATGTACCAGCCATGCCAGACTTCCCTGCTCCACCACATCGCTTCATTTGTGTGTTGTCACATCTTTTTTATAACACCAAAAAAATAAAATCATCATATATTTTCATTCATCGGGTCGAGGGATCTGCATCCATATTTCACGATCAATAGAATATTTCATTTCTGGCGCCAATATATATTTGGACTCCACCTTTCGTGAGCCATTGCAGCATTGTTCCATGCCCAGAAAATTAAATGATTGAATATTTGTGATCCTTGTGTCGAGGGCTTCACGTCCATATATCGCGCTCATCAAAATAATGTGTTTCCACCACCAATAAATATTAGGAATTGGAGAACACATGAAGAATGCATGAAGAATAAAAATGAATGAAGAGCATTGTTTATATATGGGACGATGGACATGTTCATTTGGCCATCGTCATCATGAATTATGGATATGAAGATTCAATAAAACAAATTCAAACATATATAAAAACCCTTACCTCGAAGGTCCCTTGGAGGTGGCTTGAGAAAGAAGACGAAGTCGATGAGATGGTGACGTCAGTGTTTGTTTCATTGACAAGATGTTTCTGATCCGGGCATAAGAATCACCCTCGTTCTCGAATTTCGAAGGATGATCATCATTGTAGTGGATGATCTTCATTATAGAATATCTTTCCATGTCCTCTAGAGCACTCCCTTTTTCCAACAATCATCCAACCAAATGGTGAATTTCCAAATAAGTTTATTAAATTATCTAAATGATTTGGAACATCAATGGGAGGAAATCCAAGAGTTATCTCCCATTAATGGGTGAGTTCAAGGGTCGGCTGGTCCCCAGCTTTTAATTAAAAATGGGGGGTTTTTAGTTCTGGTGGTCCCCACCACTAAACATCAAGTGGGTTGTTTTAAAAATAAAATAAAAGTTTTTATTTTTTTTATTTTTATTCTTTTATCTCTCCCAAAAAATTCACAAATACTAACTTTCACCCACGACCTATTGTAGTCAAGGTGAAGGTCTCTTTATGAGAATACCAGAGCTACGAGTTCAATGGTGCCCCCCCAAGTTTCAATTCTGAGCACCGTTCCAAACATTATATAACACCAGTCATGCGTTTGGTGAATGTACACAAATAAATGTTTGAAAAAATAATAACAGTCACCCTTGACCCACACAAGTCGAGGTTTGGCTCTACCCAAATGAATCATGGCCCAATGGTACTCTCGGATTTTCAATCCAAGTTACCATTTAAAATTTATGGATTTTGCAATAAAATAATTATCACTTAATTAGTTTATTTACGTCCAAAAACTAACTTTCACAGGTGGTCCGCACCGGCCAAAGTTAATATCTACATAATTAATTCATGCCCTCAAGAATTTAGCTATTTTCTCATATTTTCAATCTGAGATACCATTTTTCAGTTTTAAGTATTTGAAAAATAATATAATTTTTTTATTATTTTATATATTATTATGCCATTTTTGGGTTTTCTCAAAGGAGGCTCGTGCCGACAAAACATAAGTTGGGCCTAGGGTAAAACCACCATTCTAAACGCAAAGGTACCATCAGATTTCTGATATGGGCAACCATTTATGTGTTATACCACTTTTTTAGGAAATCTACTTACATGAACTAATTAAACTATAACAAAACATTCATGGATCATTCGAGGCACTCCAGGCCTCAGAATTGTGCACCGTCAGATTGCGCGGTCTCAAATTAAATCAATATATTTAATAAAATTATACGGAAATTTCAAGACATTAATAGTTCATCATGTTATTCCTTAATGTCAACCTAGTGTACAAAACATTCTAGGAGGAGCACATGATACACATTAAGATGGTCCTAGAAACACATTGAGAGTACAAGCTTTTTGGGAATCTCTCAAAGCATTATTTCTAGATTCAAGAGGTAGCCTTTCTGGGACATATCATTTCAGAGGCTGGAGTTGCAGTGTATCCCATGAAGATTGAGGTGTTTCTTGATTTGGAGATACCCAGTAGTGTGACCGAGGTGAGAAGTTTCCTGTGTTCTATTGGGTATTATCAAAGGTTTGTGCTCGACTTTTATAGGGTAGAAACACCCTTGAATGCATTCATATGGATGGGGAAACCATTCACGTGTACAGAGAAGTACTAGTAGTGTTTTCAGGAACAGAGCATAAGGATGATGAGAACTCCCATCTCGAGACTATCATATTAGGGTATTGGGTATGTATTGTTATCCGATGTGTTAGAGAATGAGCTTGGTTAAGTGCTGATTTGGGGAAAAGTCATTATTCACAACAGTTCACACATGTTGAGACAAAATGAGCATACATATGTGACCCCCAATCTAGATCTAACAGTTTTTGTTTTCACTTTAAATATGTGGTGATACTACTTGATGAGGGATCAATTATTCAAATACTCTATCCACAAGTGTCATGATTTTATCTTTTGTTAGAGTGATCTAAACTTGAGACAGACGTGGTGGCTAGAGTTCCTCTAAGAATATGACATAAAGATTGACTATACTCTTGGTAAGGGGAATGTTATGGAAAACTAACTCCTCTAGAGATCCATCTTTTTGTTGTTGAGGTAGGAATCAGATTAGTTATCCATGCCTCAAATATTTTTTTGTGGATGATGTTGGAGTAGCTTACTTCCAGTAGATAGTTGTCACCCCTCCACTCATATAGTGATTTGGGGAGGCACAATTTAGGTATATCTATTTTGAGTCTCGACATGATAAATTGTCGATAAGGTATTCCCCTGATGGATATTGAATATGTGGGGAAGACATCATTCTCTTCAGGGGGTGCATGGTTGTACCAACGACATTGCAGCGGGAGTTCCACGCATACCCCTTCATGACCCATCCTGGTGTGGTAAATATATACCAGGGCCTATGATGTCAGTTCTCAAAGCTAGGGATGAAGAAGGAGATTTCATAGTTCGATTATCAGTACCCCACTTATCGGTAAGTGGTGTCAGAGAACCAGATACTAGTGAGCTTGTCCAAACTCCTTGACGTGCCGGGGTGGATGTGGGATGGGATATCGATGGACTTCATGAAGGGTTTACCACACACATACAGTGAGTATGATACCATATGGGTGATCAGTGACAGACTCACCATGTTAGCCCACTTTCTATCTATATGGGAGAAGTGTTCAGAAAAGACATTGGGATGCCTCTACATGCAGAAGATAGTTCGGCATCATGGGGTTCCCTCAATGATCGTTTTAGAAAGTGATTCTCATTTCATATCCATGTTGTAGAAGGGATTTCATGAGGATTTTGGGAATTATTTTCTCTTGATAATGTATTTTCATTCCAAGATGGATGGCTTGGTAGATAGGAACATTTAAGTTCAAGAGGACATGCAATGTGCTTACATCATGGACTTTGTCAATAGTTGGGGGGATCACATACCTTTTTTAGTGTTTGAATACAACCACATATACCACTAAACCATTGGTATGGAACTCTTAGAGGCCTTTTATAGGTGACCATAATGGTCACCACTATGTGGGATTGACACAATTGAGTCAACCGTCTTGGGATCAGAGTTGGTGTGTTCAACCACTAAGAAGGTGAACATTATCTTCAAGTGGATGAGGACTACACAGAGCTGGAAGAAATCTTATTCTAATGGGAGATAGAAGACTCTTAAGTTTGTGTAGGGGGACCATGTGTTCTATAGAGTCTCACATTGATGGGGATTTTAAAGATTTGGATGGGTTGGATAGTTATTTTTGAGGTACCCTTGACCTTTTCCTGATTGTGAGTACAGTTGGTGAGGTGGAATACAACATAGCACTACACCTGTAGATGCATCGTGTTCATGATTTCTTCCATGAATCGAAGCTGAGGAGGAACGTTCATGACCCATCCCACATCATTGACTGGGGAGAGCAGAACATTGATGATTGGATGAGCTTTGCGGGGTGCCTGATGGATATTAAGGATCGACATGAGATGATCTGTAATGTATCATATTTTTCGTTTATTATTTTTAAATTTTATATGGAATTATTTCGAGATCGGGTGCGAATAAGTAACATCATTCCAAGGTATAGTGAGCTCGGAATGTAGGTTTTAACTTTTTTTAAGTTAAGTAAGTTGGCACTTGTCTGCAGTTGTGGGAGTTTCCAAACGGATGCCTGGATTAAAAATCTGGGCACACCGTTTTGTCCGGGACAATTAATTTACCTAATAATGAGGCTAAAGTCGTCCGGCGTAGGTCGAGGGAAAATTTTAATTTTCAGATGTTTTATGTAAAATAAAATACAATAAATTAACAAGTTTATTTTATTTCATTTAAGGAAACATCCGCTGCAGCGTGGCAACGACGCAGTTGTTTCCTAAACTAATGGTGCGTCATAATAGCTTTAAAATGGCGAGTCGACATCATTAATGATGTCGCGTAATTAAATGACAACATGTTTCCATTTTTAATGGGTTACGAAATTGTTGACCATTGGAAAGATTTGAGTGGAACATCTGCCGAATCTGCGGCGTGTTGGAGCAAACTCTCGATGGCGAACGATGACGGATCAAATTCAAGAATCGCTACACCAACAATGTCGAAGGATCTCGACGAAAATGGCAGCGTGACACCTTTTCAATGATCGATCCTTTAAAAAGGTATGGTTTTTTTGTTTCAGTTTCTTTTACCCGTATTTGAGTTTAAACTATTAACGTGGATCAACCAGGTACAAGTTGATCTGTGGATTCTTACGTTCTTGTGGGATGGTTTTCATTGCGATGATTTTTTGGGGGAAATAATCCATGATTTTCTTTATGTTGATCTCTAATCCGTTTAAACCTATTAATGGGAGAGAATTAATGCCATGATGAATGATGGCAGAGGTTCATTCCTCGATTTGTTTATTTGGATTTCTTCCCCCTTCTTTCCTCCCGCGTTCTTCACCTTCTTCTTGGGGAGACGAACAACAGATCGTTGCACATCCATTCTACGACACAACGATCCCATATCTAAGGATCGACACCACAACGACCTTGTGGAGCTGCAACGATGATGGTAGATGAAGAATCAGACCGGATTGGAAAGAGCGCTCTTCGAGTGTTCTTGGTGCGAGAAGATCAGAACACATTTTCGGAGCCGATCGGAGGCCCGAAAACGACAGATGTGTCTTAGTGTTGTCGGGGTGACCATAACCGGAACATTTTGAGGCGATCAGATGGCCGAATCGATGATCGGAGCACAACGGGAGGTGCGCCGGCGAAGGGCGCCATTTCTGGAAATTTCTAGATTTCACGGCGTGTACGTCCGAAGAACACGTCGTGTAGTACTGGCAGAGGTTGCTAGGGTTTCAGGGTCAGAGAGGAATAACACGACGTGTGACCCCGGTCACACGGTGTGTTGGACATCCCCTAAAACTCGATGTGTAATTTGTGTAGTATACAGACACAAGATGAGCTACACGGCTTCAGGCGGCACGGCGTGAACAGCTCGGCAAAAGCGGCAACGCAGAGCTCGGCGTGTATCTCGCAGATATGCGGACAAGAGCTGGAGTAAACGACATTGTACTCCATCAATCGACCAGGCGAGGCCAGCAGCACGGGTCACCAGTGTGCGGATTACACGGGTCAGAGTACACGGGTTAGTGATCGTGTAAGGGTACATGGCCAGAGTGCACGGAGCCAACCCCAGTTACCCAGACACAACGTGTACATGATACTACACGTCGTGTACTTAGTATTTTTCCTACACGACCAGCCTCCTGAAACGGGCCGTTGTACACGGGCATTACCCGGGGTCAGACAACAAAGCGTGTATCCATTCTACACGCTGTGTACTTTTTGGAAAACGGATTGGTAATCATGTCCTCCGTTCTAGAAACATCTATCATTTGAGATAGTTCCCCTTATTCTCATTCCCTGAAGGTCAGGTATCGTTTCCTTTTCAGGAGTATGAACCCTTCAGCAGAAAATTCTGTGATAGAGTCAGGCATCCATCAGAGAGGCCCGGATCGAGTTCCTATATCCATTCCAGGCCCAAGGTAGAGTCATGCATCGATGTGACCAACTTTACCGGGTGTTGATCCTCTACCTAGCAGGTTAATTCCGGATGAGTCGGGTTTTCTCTATAGCCCTGGTAGTGATCCTCATCTGTGTATCGGGGTGTTTCCCAATCAGGAGTGTGTCTCCCGTAATGAGTGTTTCAACCTAATGTATGCTTCCCACTCAGTAGTGTGTCTGCCGTAGTGAGTTCATCTACCTCTCGTGATGGTTCCTGACAAAAATCACTTTTAGACAGACGTCATCTGAGCTATAAGACTCATGGAGTGTGTTCTCCTGGAACGCGGGCATCACAGAATTTTTGAACAGAATCCCTAACAGGGGTATGCAGTTGTGTGACTTGTCCCTTTACTACGGGGTTGGGTGTGAGTATATCTGGTTTGTTATATATGTTCCGTAGACATATATTGTGCATAGATGACTATACCTTTTCTCTGTGTATTGCTTTGTGGTTTTCGGGGTCCTATACCGAGTATTGTTATACTCACCACTGGATGGGATTTTCCCGCACGTCTGGTGTCTTGTGCAGATGAGTAGCCTTTTGACAGAGTCCAGGGCATACCACGACAGGACCGAGATTTCTGAGATCCCTACAGGCTGAGGAATTCTTATGGCTTCGAGCAGCTGTCCCAGTACCATTTGTGCTTACAGGTTGGACTTTGCAGTTTTTAGACTCTTGTTTGTTTTCTTTTTGGTGGTCTTTTATTTCTAGCCTAGTTTACTTTTACAACAATCTACCTTTCGTTGTACTTTGTTTGTTGAGATTAGTTATATGCATGCATTCTATTTCCTTTGTGGTTTTTAAATTTCAGCATTGTGGGATTATAGATGTGTTCGTGTGTACCGGTACATAGGCAATGCCTCTCATGTTAGTAATATGCCTACTTGGTGCTAGTCACCAGCCTCTGGCCTATTAGAGGTTGGCTAGGGGAGTCACGGCGTGGGCCCCACTAAGATGGGTCATGAAAGAGTGGTATCGGAGGTGGTCGGTTCTACCTTAGTACAAAGAGTCTGTGAGTTTGGTTTGGGGAAATAGTGTTATGTGATTCGGGTTTGACATTCAGGCCCGTGACGCCATTATTGGTGTGGCGGCCGACGTATCCATACAAAAGGACTCTGATAACCTGCTTTTCGACTCGGTTCATGAATGAACTATTTGAAGGGAAATAAAAGGTACATGCATCATATAAGAATGGGTTGTGTTTCCCATGACCTTTTTTCTCAGCTATCAAGATATACTCATTGACCCTAGTACATCTTTCTTGTTTACAGGATGCCTCCATGATGCATACCCATTAGGATTCTGCAGCGGGACCACAAGGATTACTCCCTCAGTGGCTTCAATATAGCGACCATCTCCCTAGGTGTGGCCACCAGGTGGTGCACCTGCTATACCTCCACCAGTGGAGCATCCAGTGGTACCCGTGGTACCGACCGGTGAGGAGCGCAGGCTCAGCGCGTTCTATGAGTTTCAGAGATAGAGGCCCATTAGGTTCTGTGGCGAGCCCGAACCTCAGGCGGCTGAGGAATGGCCTGATGCAGTGACCAGAGTCTTCCGTCTAGTGAGGAAACCAGCATACTAGATGGTGATCCTAGGAGTGAGCCTTCTTCAGGGTTCGGTGGGACGATGGTGGAGTCTGACCACGTAGACTCATGACGAGGAGACTCTTTCGTGGATGGAGTTTGAGTGACCCTTCAGGGAGGAGTTCTCTCTTGTAACGATGAGAGCTGTGCGCATCCAAGAGCTTCTTCAGCTCCAGCAGGGCAGTAAGAGAGTGGATGACTATTCCTCATGGTTCACCAACCTCACCAGGTACTTGATGGATATGGTAAGGGATCAGTACATCAGAGCTCGGACCTTTGAATGAGTTTTACGGCGTGACATCCAAGCTAGTGTCGTGCCTCTTTGAATTTCCACTAATGCCGGAGTGCTCAAGAAATCCTTGGTGATTGAGAGTTTTGTTGGCGGAGCAGAGATAGCCATCGGTAGGCAAACGGGTGCGGAGACACTGACAGTAGGGATACACCATCAGGGACATGGATCTGGATGTGGGAAACATCATAGGACGATCCATGACAGGGGATCAACAGTCCACGGCTCTCAAGCTGGATCCAGTCAGCCTAGGGAGAAGCGATGCTATGCATGCGACAGTAGGATACATCTCTCTAGATATTTCCTGAACCATCGAGATGCTGATATGGAAGTGGTGGATGGACCACCGAGGGAGAGGCAGGGAATGGAATAGGCAGACCCGACAGGCGGCGGACATCGAAGAGGAGTAGGGACAGCTGTGGGTGGTGGAAAACGCTTCGACTTACTTCCACAACCACCTCCAGATGGTCCACACCAGTCTCAGGGAGTTGGAGGATAGGGATGGGGATTGGTGCATGCGGTCGAGGAATAAGACCCAGGGGCTCTAGGGATGATTCGAGGTACGATATGTGTCTTTTCTACCTTAGATGATGTACTCATAGACATAGGTGCCAACCATTCCGTTATAGCCACTTGTCTTGTACAAAACCTCGATATTCCAGTAGAACCGTTGACTCGATCCATACTCTTGGAGACACCTATGGGAGGATACTCGACGATCACACACCTTTGCAGGCAGTAGGATCTTAACCTTGGAGGTGAGAGTTTCGGTTGGAACCTCTTGGTGGTAGCGTTGAGGCCTTAAGAATTCATTCTCAGTATGGATTTTTTATCTTTTATCCATGATCATATTGACTGTTTTAGGTAAATAGTGCGGTGTGTCTGCTGTGATGGAATGAGGTTTTCCTTTGTCGGAGAAAATGAGACCCAGGCAGCACAAAATGGGCTCATGCATAAGAGGGTTAAGCCGATCACTCATGAGTTTTCTAGAATTACCCTTGGTGTAGTAGATGTTGGGAGCTCTCAGTTCCCAGCAGTGGTGGTCGACTATGAGGACGTCTTTCCCAAAGATGTTCCAGGATTATCTCCCCACCATGAAATTGACATCTGCATTGACGTACACCCCGGTACAACACCTATTTCTTCATAGGCATATCGGATGGATCCCGAAGAGAATTTAAAGATGAGGGTGAAGTTGGAGGACTTGTAGAGAAAAGGTTTAATGGGACCTAGTTTTTCACCCTGGGCGGCCCCAGTCTAGTTTTCCCAGAAGGCATATGGAAGTCTGAGGTTTGCATGGATTATCGGTGCCTGAACCAGGTGATGGTGAAGAATAAATATCCACATCCAAGGATCGATGACCTTTTCGATCAGCTAAGAGGGGAACGGTGGTTCTCGAAGTTTGACCTTCGATCAAGCTATCACCAACTACGAGTGCGGGAAGAGGATATACTGAAGACATCTTTCAGATGCCGCAGTGGTCACTATGATTACTTGGTGATGCCTTTCGGCATGAAGAATTCCCCTGTAGTGTTCATGGTACTGATGAACCAGATCTTCCAGTCGTACTTGGACCAGTTCATAGAGGTATTCCTCAACAACATCCTTGTGTACTCGGAATCAGAGGAGGAGCACGCGAGACACCTGCAGATGGTTCTGGACGTACTCTAGGACCACCAGCTTTATGGAAAGCTCTCGAAGTGTCAGTTATGGATTCAGGAGGTCCAATTCCTAGGACATGTCATCTCAGTAGATGGAGTTGTTGTGGATCCATCCAAGGTGGAGGCTGTGTTAGCATGGGAGCCACCTCGAAGCTTGATGGAGGTACAGAGCTTCCTAGGGTTGGTAGGATATTACCGGAGATTCATTCCTGATTTCTATCGGATATCAGCACTGATCATATCCTTGACCAGGAATGGGAAAACCTCCATTTGGATGGAGAAGTGAAAGTAGGCTTTTGCACAGTTGAGGCAGAGTTTGCAGAGCGCCCTAGTCTTGAGATATCCGGAAGAGGGTGTCGAGTACATATTTTTCTGTGACGCATCAGGGATCGGGCTCAACTGTGTCCTGATGCAGCGGAATGTAGTGATTGATTATGGTTCAATCCAGATTAGGCCACTTGAAAAGAACTATGTGACCCATGATCTCGAGTTGATAGTGGTAGTCTTCGCATTGAAGATGTGGCTACACTAGCTTATGTGCAAGCAGTTTATTGTCTACTCTGACCACAAGAGCCACAATTATATCTTCTCATAGTAGGATCTAAATATGAGGTAGAGTCGTTGGCTATGGTCCCTCCGGGACTATTATTTAGAGTTCAACTATTCTCCTAGAAAGGGAAACAAGGTGGCATATTCCCTTAGCAGGAATTCGATCTCACAACTGTTTATTCAGGAAACACAGTAGTTAGCCACGTTACAGTTATCCTTTGTGGAAGGATAGGATACAGCTTACCTACAGTCGATGGTTCTCACCCCACCACACTTATAGTGAGTTTGGGAGGCACAACTTGGAGATTTCTACTGTGTGGATTTATGTTCTCAGTTATCCATAGGACATGCTCTTGATGGATTTTCACAAGTTGGGGAGCAATTACTTCTTTTCAGAGGACGCACTGTTGTACCAGTAGAATTCCGAGAGGAGGTCTTGAGAGATTTTCATACATCCCCTTTGGTGGTACATCTTGGAGTGGTAAATATGTACTAGGATCTCCGATGAATTTTCTGGTGGTCAGGCATGAAGAAGGAAGTAGAAGGGTTCGTTTCTCGATGCCTCACATGCCAGCAGGTGAAGACAGAGCACAAGGTTCTAGTTGGGTTAGCTCACCCCTGGAAGTTCCAGAGTGGAAGTGAGATGGAATATCAATGGAATTAATGATAGGATTACCACGGACGTCCAAGGGGCATGATTCCATCTGGGTGATCGTTCACCGACTCACCATGTCGTCCCACTTCCTAGCCTTCAGGGAGAAGAGTTCCGTAGAGAGCATGGGGCGCCTCTACGTACAGGAGATAGTTCGTCTTCATGGCTTCCCCTTGACTATTTTCTCAGATAGAGATTCCCACTTCACATCCCAGTTATAGAAGGGATTTCAGGAGGCTTTTGGGAATCAGCTACCCTTGAGTACGGCGTTTCATCCCCAGACGGATGGTCAGACGGAGAGGACCATTCAGGTTTTGGAGGATATGTTTCAAACCTGTATCTTGGTCTTTGTTCGCAGTTGAGAGGACCAGCTAACACTGGTGGAGTTTTCTAAAAACAACAACTACCACTCCCCCATTTGTATGGCACCGTTTGAGGCTTTGTACGAGAGACCCTACCAGTCACCGCTTTCCTGGACCGACCCCGGAGGGTCAGCACTCATGGGCCCAGAGTAAGAGCAAGCTACCACAGAGAAGGTGCAGATCATCTGAAAGCTGATGAAGACTACACAGAGCTGGCAGACGTCTGGTGCTGAAAGATGTCAGTGACCTATGGATTTTGAAGAGGGAGACCACATCTTTCATCGGGTCTCACCTCGATGGGGGTTGCAGAGATTTGGCCGAGGTGGCAAGCTATCTCTGAGGTTCATCGGACCTTTCCAGATTCTGTGTAGAGATGGTGAGGTGGGTTACCGCCTAGATCTACCTTCACAGTTGCCTCAGGTACATGATTTCTTCCATGTGTCGGAGATGAGGAGGTACGTACATGAACCATCGCACGTCGTCGACCGGGGCGAGCTGGACATCGAGGATTGGGGGAACTTTGATGAGTACCCGATGGAGATCGAGGATCGGCAGAAGAGGATACTTCGTGGGTGATCGATTCCCTTGGTGCGTGTCCGATGGTAGCACAGAAATATTCAGGATAGCACATGGGAGTGGGAGGCCCAAATCCGTGCCCATTACCCTCATCTATTTATTTGGCTTTTTCCGTTTATTATTTTTAAATATTATATGGAATTATTTCGAGACTGGTAGTGAACAAAAAACACCATTCCGAGGTCCAGTGAGCCCAAAATGGTGGTTTGAACATTTTTTATGTTAAGTAAGTCGGAACATGTGTGTGGTTATGGCAATTTCTAAATAGATGCCCGGATTAAAAACAAGAGCACACTGTTGCATCTGGGACAACGAATTTACATAAGAATGAGGCTTAACTCGACCGACACGGGTCGAGTGAAAAATTAATTTTTCGGAAGTTTTAATTAAAATAAAATAAAATAAATTAACATGTTTATTTTATTCCATTTAATGAAACATCTACTGCTGCGCGGTAACGATGAGATTGTTTCCTAAATTAATGGTGCATCATAATAGCTTCAAAATGGCGAGTCAACGTCATTAATGTTTCCGCTTAATTAAATGACAACATGTGTCCCTTTTTAATGGGTTATGAAATTGTTGATCATTGTCGACGTTTGAGAGGAACCACTGCCTAATCCGCGTCATGTTAGAGCAAACTCTCGGTGACGAATGATGATGGATCAAAGTCGAGAATCGATACACCAACAATGTTGAAGGATATCGATGACAATGGTAGTGTGGAACCTATGTCAATGATCGATCCTTTAAAAAGGTAGGGGTTTTTTGTTTCAATTTCTTTTCCCCATATTTGAGTTTAAACGACGAATGCGGATCAACCACCAACAAGCTGATCCACAGATTCGTACGTTCTTCCCGGGGGGTTCTTTGGGATGATTTTTTTGGTGAAAATAATACATTATTTTCTTTATGTTGATCTCTACTCTGTTTAAACCTATTAACAGGAGTGGTTCAATGCTGTGAAGAATGATAGCGGAGGTTCATTCCTCGATTTGTTTATTTGAATTTCTTCCCGCTTCTTTCCTCACACGTTCTTCGCGTTCTTCGCGAGGTGATGAAAAATGGATCGTTTCACATCCATTCTATGACATAACTATCCCAAATCAAAGGTTCAACACCAAAAAGACCTTTTGGAGGTACGACAACGATGGTGGATGATGAATCAGACTGGATCGGAAAGTGAGTTCTTCGGGCATTCTTCATGCGGGAAGATCCGCACATGTTTTCGGAGCCGATCAGAGGACTGAAAATCACAGAAGTGGCTTTGTGTTGTCGGGGAGACCCGAACCTAGACGTAGTGCGGTGATCAGATAGCCAGATCGATGATCGGTGCACCACGGGAGGTGCGCCGGTGTAGGGAGTCGTTTCTGGAAATTTCCATAATACACAGCGTGTACTTTCGAAGAACACGCCGTGTAGTACTTGGCAGCAGCAGCTAGGGTTTCGGGGTTAGAGTGGAATACCACTACGTGTGACCCCAGTCACATGGCGTGTTGGACTTCCCCCGAAACTCGGCATGTACTTTGGGTAGTACACGGACACGAGATCAGCTACACTGCTTCAAGTAGCACGACGTGTACAGCATGGCAGAAGCGGATATGTGGATCTCGGCGTGTATCTCATGGATACGCGGACAGGTGATGGAGTACACGACCGTGTACTCCATCAAACGGCCAGGCGAGGCCAGCAGTGTGGGTCACCCTGTGTGCAGATTACATGGGTCGAAGTACACGGGTTGGTGAATGTGTACAGGAACATGGCCATAGTGCACATATGTAACACCAGTTACCTAGACACAGCGTGTACGTGATACAACACGCCATGTACATAGCTTTTTTCCAACACGTCTAGTCTCCTTACATGGTCTATTATACACGGGTAGTACCCGGGTTCAGACAACACAGCGTGTTTCCTTCCTACACGCCATGCAATTTTTGGAAAACAGCTTGGTCCTTTTTTTCATCGTGACATGGAAATCATTCATTTGTTTTAGTGCCCCTTATTATCATTCTCTGAAGGTCAGATACCGTTTCCCTTTCAGGAGTATGATCACATCAGTATAACATTCTGTGATAGAGTCAGACATCCATCCGAGAGGCCTGCATCGAGATCCTCTATCCATTCCAGACACAAGGTAGAGTCAGGTATCGACCTGACCAACTCTACCGGACGTTGATCCTATACATAGCAGGTGAATTCTGGATGAGTGGCGATATCCACCATGGCCCTGGTAGTGATCCTCATCTATGTATCGTGATCTTTCCCACTCCGGAGTGTGTCTCCCGCAATGAGTTTTTCTATCTACCGTTACCTTCCCACTCAGGAGTTTTTCTCCCGTAGTGAGTGCAGCTATCTCTCGTGATGTTTACCGATGAAAATCACTTCTCGGATAGACATCATCAGAGCTATAAGACTCATGGAGTGTGTTCTCTCGGAACGAGTGCATCATGAAATTTTTGAACAGAATCCCTAGCGGGGGTATGCAGTTTTGTGACTTGTCCCTTGACTACGAGGCCGATTTTGAGTATATCTAGTTTTTTCTATATTTTACATAGACATATAATATTCATAGCTGACTATACCTTTTCTTTGTGTTCTTCTTTGTGGTTTTTCGGGTCCTCTATTGTGTATTGTTATACTCACACCTGCACGGGCTTTGCCCGCACGTCTGCTGTCTTGTGCAAATGAGCAGCCTTTTGACAGAGTCCAAGGTAGACCATGACATGAACGAGATTTCTGAGTTCCCTACATGCCGAGGCGTTCCTACAGCTATGACCAACAATCCCATTACCTTTTCTGATTACAAGTTGGAATTTGCAGTTTGCATACTCTT
The DNA here is from genome assembly GCA_963277665.1 of Viscum album. Classification (NCBI taxonomy): domain Eukaryota; kingdom Viridiplantae; phylum Streptophyta; class Magnoliopsida; order Santalales; family Viscaceae; genus Viscum; species Viscum album. The sequence goes on along the minus strand of OY728134.1, from coordinate 712,029,385 downwards.
GTTTGTTTTCTTTTTGTGGGCTTGTATTTCTAGCCCATTTTACTTTTATATTACTCTACCTGTCATCGTAGTCTATTGATTGGGTTTAGTTGAAATCATGCATTGTTTTTCCTTAGTGGTCTTTATATTTCAGCATTTGTGTACTTAGAGATGTGTGTGTGTGTACAAGTACATATTAAATTCCTCCCATGTTAGTAATATGACTACTTGGTGCTAGTCACCAGCCACTGGAATATTGGAGGTGGGATTGGGGAGTCACGGCACGGGCCCCACTGGGACGGGTCGTGACAGGATCATTCATGG